>CM061140.1:44311030-44967616 GCA_030789695.1 Scilla litardierei | reverse complement strand
TGGGAACCGCTTTTTCCTGGCGGCACCTGACACGGTTCGTCTGTTCTGGCCTCTTGGGGGGCGTGTTGATGCTGATGGCGTGTTTTCCGAGTGTCTTATCGTTTCGTCGAGTCGCGTCGTGGCGTTACCTTATCGGGGCCAGGCGTATACCCAACAGGCATTGTTTCGCGGTTTCTGGTTTGCGACCGGTCCGCCCCGGTTTACGTGTCCTTGTCCTTATTCCCAGCTTTGAGTTTTCGAGGATCGGGGTCCTAATCCGGGCGGTGGATTCCTGATGTGGTTTGGGAGGCCGGCCCCGGGTAGTTGGTCGTTGTGCGGGCCGAACCGGTTAGCCCCTACCGAGGCGGGCGAGTCGCCACTGGGAAGCCGGTCCTTGCCGTGTTCTGTCGCTGGTGTTACCTATTTTGTTTTCTTGCTTGAGTACACAATTACTGCCCCCAACATTCCCTTGTCCGAGAGCACGAGGTCTGGGGAAAGGGGATGTTGATGGTCTATGTGCTGTGTTTGGGCGGGACGGAGGATCATTGGATACGATCGGGGTGAGACATGCCGCCCTATCACGAACAGGGGCTCCTCATAGCATGGCTGACCCCTGGCTGTCTGTTGCAAGTGGAGTTTGCCTCGGGCGGAAGTGGCCCCGCAGAGCGGACCTCAGTTCAACCCCTTCCCCTTTGTCTGAAAGGTATTGCGGATTTTAGCTGGCGAGGGGTCTCGTTTTGAAGCGTCGGTCTTTCCTGTTATCGGGGGGTTCGAACTGCGGGGGTATACTTACTGGGCGTCCTGAGTTAGTACGGGCGGAGTGCGATTCTCTGTTCCTGCTTTCCCCGCCGCGAGGGGTGGTTCCGTTTCGTGAGCTCGCCCGGCCTTTGGCGGGGGGATCGTTTCATGCGATGGCATTTTCGGAAAGTTAAAACGACTTTGATGGAGATAAATGTTTTCATTTATATTTACAAGAACCCTTCTATGGTTCGCACCCGAGTACTTAGATTACCGCCCGTTGGTGGGGGTAATATCCGGCTCTGGGGCGGGCTGTGGAGCTGTCCTCACCTGCGGTGAGCGACCTCCTGATTTAGGGGTTACCCTCTGCCGGGTGGGCCTTTTTATCTTCAGTTGTTCTTGGCGCCTAGGCGAGCGCCCTTCCTCCGCGCTGAAGGGTTGCAAGGTCTCTTCGGCCAGGTGGATGCAGTAGGGAAGCTGTCTTATTGTGGCGTTTGTCCGCACGGGGGGGATCCTGTTGACCGGGCCGCCTCCCCTCCATTGCTTTGTCATTTCCCTCCACGCCTCACTGTTTGGGTTTGAGGGTGGGGTTCGTGAGGGCTCGGTTGTTCCGGGGCGGGCTGACATGCCATGACTCGCCTTTTGGGTTCGTCGGGGATGCAGCCTTGCCGAGGCTCCCGTCCGGAAGTCGAGGGCGAGGAAGTACAGGCCTGCAAGCCTCGGTGGGCTATCGCCTTTCCTGCCGGCGGGGAGCGGATGCCTACCTTCTTCCGTCTCGTCTGGTTTAGAGCAGACGGAGGAGTGAAAGGTGGATTTTCCTTGTGTAAGAGGAATATCCTATCGGCGATCCGTTTGTAAGAGGAATATCCTATCGGATTTCGGGGAGATGGAGGAACCGCCGTCCCAGGAGGAGGGAACCTTTGGTGGCCGGTGACCTCTCTTTTGTTTGCGCGGGGCATCTCAGCACGTTTCCCAGCGGGTGGGGGTGTCGGGGCCGATTTCTCATAACTTCCAAATCTGTGTCCATCCATCTTCCGGGAGAGTGAGTGGTTTCTTTATAGGGGGGTTTTGTTGACGATTTCTCCCCTAATTACTGCGGTGAGCTGGCATCATTAATGGGCTACTCGAAGTCGCACCCATTGGAAACTGTTTTTGCCAGGTGACGCGTATGGAGCATCTTTTGGGGCGTGTCATTATTGGTGGCGTATTTCCCGATAGTCCTGCCGTTTCCTCGAGTCACATCGGGGCTGCCTCCTCGGGACCTGATGCCTGGTTTGTCCCGGTTTACGTGCCCTTGTCCTCCGTCCCGGGCTCAACTTTTCAGGGATCACAGGTATGCCAGGTCTGGGGTGCGGCTATGCGACGATGCCTATGCCATGCTCCGGAGGTCTTGAGGGGGGGAGCGGGCGCGTAGCCCGGCCCGTGCCCTTCTCTGGTTTGGGTGGCTAGGGTTGGCCCTGCCCCAGAGGTCTTGAGGGGGAGATCGGGCGCGTAGCCCAGCCCGTGCCCTTCTCTGGTTTGGGTGGCTAGGGTTGGCCCTGCCCCAGAGGTCTTGAGGGGGGGAGCGGGCGTGTAGCCCGGCCCGTGCCCTTCTCTGGTTTGGGTGGCTAGGGTTGGCCCTGCCCAAGAGGTCTTGAGGGGGGAGCGGGCGCGTAGCCCGGCCCGTGCCCTTCTCTGGTTTGGGTGGCTAGGGTTGGCCCTGCCCCAGAGGTCTTGAGGGGGGAGCGGGCGCGTAGCCCGGCCCGTGCCCTTCTCTGGTTTGGGTGGCTAGGGTTGGCCCTGCCCCAGAGGTCTTGAGGGGGGAGCGGGCGCGTAGCCCGGCCCGTGCCCTTCTCTGGTTTGGGTGGCTAGGGTTGGCCCTGCCCCAGAGGTCTTGAGGGGGGGAGCGGGTGCGTAGCCCGGCCCGTGCCCTTCTCTGGTTTGGGTGGCTAGGGTTGGCCCTGCCCCAGAGGTCTTGAGGGGGGGAGCGGGCGCGTAGCCCGGCCCGTGCCCTTCTCTGGTTTGGGTGGCTAGGGTTGGACCTGCCCCAGAGGTCTTGAGGGGGGAGCGGGCGCGTAGCCCGGCCCGTGCCCTTCTCTGGTTTGGGTGGCTAGGGTTGGCCCTGCCCCAGAGGTTCGGAGGTTCGCGCTGAAACACTCATGTGGAAACAACCGAGTTGGGAAAAGTGGGTAGATGCGTATCTCGTATATATAAAAGAAAAACTTACAACTATTGGTAGAACTTTAGCAGGTGCTTTGCATTCCAAGGATGGGCTAGCTCACTCCCTTCTGGGGTCGCCAAGATGTATGTGGCGGGTCCGATGATATCGATGACCTTGTAGGGCCCTTCCCATTTGGCAGCCAGCTTTCCCCGAAGGGCGGTCTCGTGTCTGAAGGTGGCGTCTCTGAGGACCAAGTCACCGATCCTGAAAGTTTGCTGCTTCACCCGGGAGTCATAGTGTCGTGCCATCCTCTGGCTGTGCCTGACGAGGTTCGTCAGGGCTCGGTCCCTTATCTCGTCCACCAATTCGAGACTGAGGCCGAGCCCCTCTCCATTGATCTCTTCATCGAAGAGTTTTAGCCGGAGCGTCTCTTCTCCGATTTCTACAGGAACGACCGCCTCCAATCTGTATGCCAGCATGAACAGGCTTTCTCCGGTCGAGGCCTTGTGGGTGGTGCGATAGGACCATAGGATTCCCGGCAGCTCGTCGACCCAGGCTCCAAGGGCGGCGTCCACCTTTTTCTTCATAGGGTTCAAGATGCATTTATTTGTGGCCTCCGCCATTCCGTTGCACTGTTGGTGGGCAACTGACGTGAAATGGAGTTTGATCCCCCCGCCCGAACAGAAGTCACGGAAGCCTTCGCAATCGAACTGCCTTCCGTTATCCGTGACTATCGAGCGGGGTATCCCGAAGCGACATATAATGGACTACCAGATAAAGCCCTTCATGTCCGTCCACGTGATACGCGCCAGCGGCTCGGCCTCCACCCACTTCGTGAAGTAGTCCACGGAGACGACCAGATATTTTCTTCCCCCGGAGGCCTTTGGGAAAGGCCCAAGGATGTCGAGTCCCCATTTGGCGAATGGGACCGGGCTCACAATGGGCATCAAGTTGGCCGGAGGTGCAGTCGTCCGTCGGCAGAATTTCTGGCACGCCTCGCACCTTCTGACGTATTGAACCGCGTCCTGGATCATTGTTGGCCAATAGTACCCCTGGCGCATTATTTTGTGGGCGATGGTGCGACCGCCATGGTGGTTCCCGTAGAAGCCTTCGTGCACTTCACGAATGACTTGCTCTGCCTGCTCCGGGCCCAAGCACTTTAGATAGGGCAAGACGTCGAAGTTGGCGCGGCGGCGGCGGTACAACACTCCGTCGAGGAGTACGAATGACAGGGCACGCCTCTCCACCTTTTTAGCCAGCATCCGCTCCTCGGGCAGGTCCCCCGTCTCCAAGTACTTCATAATGGGCGTCATCCACGTTGTCACTGTACCCGCACACATTAGTTCTTCTTTGTCAATGGTTGGGGTCAATAAGCTTTCGACGTAGATGGCCTTCCCGATCTCGGCCGCGGAGGAGGAAGCCAGCTTGGACAGGGCGTCCGCTCGAAGGTTGTGGGAACGGGGCAGGTGCTTGACGTCCGCCTTCTTGAACTTGCGGAGCTCGATCTGGATGCACTTGAGGTAGCGTTTCATCGTTTCTTCTCGGGCCTCGAAGCTTCCTTGGATCTGTTGGACGACGAGCCGCGAGTCGCTAAGGAGCAACACGTTTTTCACCCCAACTGCCCTACCAAGCTTCAGCCCGTTGACCGCGGCCTCGTATTCCGTGACATTGTTGGTTGCCGGGAAGTCGAAGCGCAGGGCGTATTCCAACGAGCACCCGTCGGGGGTTTGAATGACGATACCCGCCCCCGTCCCGGATCCCGTCGCGGAGCCATCTGTTGGAAGCAACGATCTAGGATCTTGGTTTGATGATGACAAACGTGTCGGTATATCTGATGTGTGTGGTGTGTTTCAGGCTTGGCGATCACTATTTGGATGAATTGCTATTCGTATAGCATATTGGAAGAAAGAGTCTGTGTGTGCACAAAGAAGTTTGACTTGGTCAAAGGAGAGAAAAGTGGACCAAGTCAAATTGACTTAGGAGATTGGATTGATTCAAATCAATTTAATATTTGATCAAATCAATTAGATGGATTTGTGTCTACCCATTTCCTATTCAAACACCTAATAAAATCTCATATTGATTAGGTCAAATCCCTAAGCGGTTGGCACAACCCTATCACCAGTGTCCTATAAATACCCATCTTATAGGGTTGAAGAAGCCCCCGGCAATCAAATACCCCAAAAGAAGCTCACGGCAATCAATTAAAAAGAGGGCATCACAAATTCCCAAGCCAAGCTGCTACCGAAATTAGGAGAGGGGTGCCTATTTTTGAAGCCGCAACCAAAAGATTGTGCAAGGCCGGCCAAGTCTTGAGAAACAACAATCTGATGAAGCAGCCGCATCTTGCTTTACACACTGAGAACCAATCTTTGAGGGACACATGCACAAGGAACCGCAACAAAAAGGGTGACTCCATTCTCTTTTGAATTATATTGCTCTCACTTTCTTTTTGCAGGGGAATCAACAAAGGATCTCTGGTTAAGTCTCATGGTGCATTGATTCATGTGCATGCTGATTGCTATCCCATGGTGCATTGATCAAAGTGGTGTGATTATTTTTTTGGCAAAACAAAACTCCCTGGTTCCTCATGTGTGGACAAAGTAAGTGATAATTTTTTTTATTATTAAAAAGGTTTTGAATCTTGTGAATTTTTTTGTGCAGAATAAATTCTCAGTTTGTTTTGTAAACATTGAGTTCATTGCCTACATCCAAGACTTGCGGCTACCTCCATGTGTCTATCTCCAAGGCCTGCGGCTACACCATGTGAAAAGCTCCATGACACTTTCATTTAATCAAGGCACTCAAAACAAAACAAATTTTGTGGACAGAATTATTGAAGAGGTGGCCGGCCAAATACAGCAAAAAGGCTGCTGCACAATAATTTGTTTGAATCTCTCTACAGCCGCACGAATCCTAAAAGGGCCCTGACATTTTTTTTGAAGTGCTGGTCAAAATAATATAACCTCTTGATAACCCCTAAGAGCTGCACTCAAATTTCTTAAGGGTTTCTTTAATATCTATTGCTAGGGCTCATTTTATTTGCTCTTTTGTAGACTCTCCAGGCGCCTCACAAGAAATTGGAGAAGAGCTCAGCCGCGTGATTTTTGCCCGAAGTATTGAGAAAGTGGAAGCACAGAGCCGTATTTTGCAAAAGAGAATTCCTCAAGTTGCCAAAGAGAGAACCAATGCCACAACTTGAGTTGCCGACGACGAGACCACTACTACCAGCCAGACGACTTCTGGCCCGTGCTTATTGACGAAGACATCGCTGCCGCACAATCTGAGCTCTCTAAACTCAATACTTTATTATTTTGTGTAGCAATTGTGATAGATCTTCGTAGGGGAAAGTTTACCTATTTTTGTGGACTATTTTGGGACTTGTCTAGTTGGGACTAGACAAGTGGGACCCAGCTAGTTTGGGACTAGCTGGTAGAAAGCTTTGCTAGGATTGATAGTGAGAGGAAACACTGTGTGTGGGGTACTGAGAGTCTGGCGAGTGTAGAGACGTAGAGGGTGCTCTGAGCGTGCTCTAACTTGTGACTTTGTACCTATTGCACTATTCAATCTAGTATTTGCTTTGGGGGCTGGAGTAGGTCGTTGGGACGACCGAACCAGGGTAAATCTGCTGTGTACTCTGTGTCTGCATTTTAGTTACTCTGGTTGTGCTATAACTGCGTGTGATTATTCGTGGGTTGCACGAATTATTTTTATAAGCCTATTCCCCCCCCCCCCTCTAGGCTAGGATCCAGATCCAACACCATCGACGTGTATGGTCCATAAATCGTCCAGGTCCATCTGGGAGGGCTCAGAGGGTTCCGCCCCCTGCTTCCCGTGGGGGCGAGGCCGCCGGTGGCAGCTCCGGTGGGTCCCCCGGGGCGCCCCCCGCGGTGCATTCCACCATGAAGTCGGCCAACGCCTGGCCCTTGATCGTCGTCTGGGCCTTGTATGTTATGTCGAACTCGCTGAGCTCGACACTCCAGTTGAGCATCCTCCCCGACCGCTCCAACCTCTTCAGGTTTTTCTCAAGGGGCATGTTGGTGTGGACGGCGATGGGATGGGCCTGGAAGTATGGTCGGAGCTTTCGAGCCGTGGTGATCAGACAGTAGGCGGCTTTCTCGATGGGACTGTAGCGAGTCTCCACCTCCCGGAGGATCCGGCTGGCGTAATATACAGGGCGCTGCACGCCCCCTTCCTCCTTGATTAACACGGAACTAACGGCCTCTTCGTTGGTTGCCAAGTACAACCCCAGGGGTTCGCCTTCTTCCGGCCGTGCGAGGAGCGACGGACTTTGTAGGTAAGCCCGCAGCTCCGCGAACACCCACGCGCAGTCGTCGTCCCACGGGATCACCCTTCTTTTGTCCTTTGCTTCACCAAAGGCAGTGCGTAAGACCCTGAAGAAGGGGAGCGATTTCTCCGCCGATTTCGACAGGAATCTCCCCAATGCGGCGATCCGGCCGTTCAGCCGTTGCAAATCCCGGATCGTCCGTGGTTCCACCATATTGATGAGGGCCGTCACCTTGTCGGGGTTCGCCTCGATCCCCCGCTTCATTATCATGAAGCCTAGGAATTTCCCTGACTGCACGCCGAAGATGCACTTCGCGGGGTTCAGCCTTAAATTGTATCAGCGGACCCTTTGGTATGATTCCTGTAAGTCGACGAGGTGGTCTGGGGCCCTCCTACTCTTTACCAGCATGTCGTCGATATATACCTCCAAGTTTCGACCGACCTGTGGGCTGAATATTCGGTCTACCATCCGCTGATAGGTCGCCCCGGCGTTCTTCAGTCCAAAGGGCATCTTGGTGTAGCAGAAAGTGCCCTTGTCGGTGACGAAGGACGTCTTTTCCTCGTCCTCCTCTGCCATCGGTATCTGGTTGTAACCCGAGAAGGCGTCCATAAAGCTTAGCATCTCGTAACCAGACGCCTGGTCTACCAGGTGGTCGATCCGTGGGAGGGGGGAAACTGTCCTTCGGGCACACCTTGTTGAGGTCGGTGAAGTCGACGCACATGCGCCATTTTCCGTTGGGCTTCTTCACCAAAACGACGTTGGCGAGCCAGTCAGGGTAGTCCACTGGCCAGACAAACTTGGCTTCAAGGAGCCGCTCTACCTCTTCCTCGGCTGCCCTCTTCTTTTCGCCCCCCGCGCTCCTCTTCTTCTGCCGGACCGGTCGGGCTTCCGGGTCCACGTTCAACCTATGGGAGATCACCGTCAGGTCGACCCCCGGCATGTCTGCGGGTGACCAGGCGAATATATCCACATTTTCCCAGAGCAGGCTGACGAGGGCCGCCCTTAGGGAGGCCGGGAGTTTGGTCCCGATGGAGACGGTTCTTTCTTCCTCCATGGCAACGGGCACCTCTTCGACTTCCTCGGCCGGGGTTGGCCGCTGGTCGCAGAAGTCCCCCCTCTCATCAGGGATAAGGATCGTAAGGGCCTGCTTCGGGCTCCGACGCCTGACTGGCCCCTTGTCGCGGCCTTCGGGCACCTCCTGGTTTCCCCGCACCAATACCACCCCCCGCGGGGTCCGGAATTTCATCATCTGGTGTAGCAGGCTGGGGAGCGCCTCTATGGCCGTCATGTATGGGTGCCGTATGATTCCGTTGTACGCCGACGCGACATCGACGACGACGAATCGTGTCCCCCTGGTGACGACCCTCGGCTCTTCCCCCAGAGTCATCGGCAAGGTGATCGTCCCCACCATGGGGATTACATGGCCGGTGAAGCTGATGATGGGGCCCGCACAGGGCATTAGGTCCGCGCGCCTCCACCCCATCCTCTCGACCGTTGTCAAGAACAGGATGTCGCAGGAGCTTTCGGTGTCGATCAGGAGCCGGCCGACGACGATCGTCCCGATCTGAGCCTCGACGACGAGGGCGTCATCGTGCTGACTCCCAACCTCCCGCTGGTCTCCCCCGGTGAAGGTGATAGGGGGTCGGTATGTCTTTCTCCGCTTCGGCCTGCTGTCAGCGCCCGCTACCATCACCGGTCGGGCGCCCACCTCCGTGATCATGGGCGGCGCCCCACCCAGGGGCGGCCCCCCGCTTATCATCTCTATGCGCATGATCGCCCCGGGGGGCGCGGCTTCTCCCGACCGTGGTCCGCTGGCGGCTCCGGGCCCCGTGCCTCCCGGGGGGCTCTCTCTCCTTGTATCGCCCGCCTGTCCCCGACGAAGGCTCCCAAGTGGCCCGCCTGGATGAGCCGCTCTATTTCTCTCTTAAGGGTGTAGCAACGGTCGGTATCGTGGCCGTGGTCGCGGTGATATCGGCAGTACTCCCGGAGATCCCGCTTTGCCGGATCCGACCTCATTTCTCGGGGAGGTTCCGACAGCAGTCCCGCCCTCGTCGCCGCGGCCAGGACCTCTAACATGGGGGCGTTGAGCTGTGTGTAGTGGGTCTGCTGGGGGCCTTCCTGTCTTGGGGCGGCTCGGGTGGGCCCTTGGGCCGGGGCAAACTCTCGGGCCGGGCTAGGGCGATCTTGCGGTCGTCGCCCCGCCGGCTCGCGCCTTGGTTGGACCAGCTGGTCACGCCCTCGATGCCCCTCTCCTTGCCTTGGCCGCGGGTGTGATCGGGGCTCGCCTTGGAGCGGCTTCGTCGGGGAAAATAGGGCCTTTGTGCCGAGAGTCTCTTCGGCCAGTGCATGCCTCTCCGCCATAGCAACCAGTGCCTCATAGTCGGCCGACGGATCTCGGAGCAGGGATTTGTGGAGGCTCCGAGTCCGCAATCCCGTCTTGAAGGCCAGCATGAGGACCTCGTCGCCGCAGGTCACCACCGCCCTTCTCTCCTCCTGAAAGCGGCGCATGTATCTACCCGTCGTCTCCCCTTCTCCTTGGACTATCGTGCTGAGATAGTCCAAGGGCTTCTTCTTTGTCCGCCCAGCCCGAAACTCCTGGCAGAACTTATGGGACAGCTCGCCAAAGCTCCCAATGGATCTCGCGGGTAGGCCGAAGTACCAATCCAACGATGTATCCCTCAGACTTTGCAAGAAATGCCGACACAGGAACGCCTCATCTATGTCCTGCGCCTCCATTGCCCCCCGGTATTGTTGCACGTGCGTGAGGGGGTCCCCTCTTCCGTTGTAGGTGTCGAGGTGGGGAGGTTTGAACCTTACTGGCCTTGGGGAGGACATGATCCACCGTGCCAGTGGTGTGGCCTCCTCCGGGTGGGTAGGGCGCTCGGTCGCACCCCCCTTCGCCATTCGGGGGTCTGGCTCCGGTCGCGCCTCTGCTGCCGGCGGTCTTCCCGCCCCGGGGAGTAGCGCGACGGTCGCCCGGGGGGACTCCTTCCCCGGGTCGAAGATTCGACGGGTTGCGGGCTACGGTTCTCCCAGTACCATCGTCCTCCGGCCGCCTCCTCCCGGATCCCCATCCGCTCCTGATTCTCCCGCAGAAGCCTTTCGCGCTCGGCGGTGAGGAAGCGCAGCTGTCGACAAACGGCTTCCTCATGCAAGCGATCGGGGGAGTGGCGCTGGCGGGGCTGACTTCCTCCACCCGGTGGGGATCTGGCCCACAACGGGCCGCGCCTGTCCTCGGCCGACTGGCCCGCCGTCGTCATCTCCGGGATTCCCCAGTTGCCTCGTTCCCCCTCCGTAGCCTTTCGCGTTCGGCGATGATGAAACAGAGCTGGTGGCAGGTGGTTTCTTCGTCCTAGTTGGCGCATCGGACGGTCTCGACCGCTTCGTCCAAATGCCTTTGCGCGGCGGCCACTTCCGCCCGGCGCCTCCACAGCCGCGCGACCTCCATTTCCTCTTCCGAGAGCTTCTGCTGGGCCGCAATCTCCTTGGCGAGCCCCCCGTCCCCCCTCCTCCTCGAACTGAGGGTGAAGATTCTGTCTCACGTTCGGAGGCTCAGAGGGGCCGGGTGGTGGCTCCGCCCCCGCCGCTACGTAGCCTCCCATTGCCTGAGTGACGGCCTCGAGGCTCTTCTGGATGGCGCGGGCCGAAGTTTGGACTGTCTCGGCGCCTATCTCCGAAGGGGGGTCAGTCGCCGGGGTGATTGGTAGAGAGAGTGGTTCCTGACCCACGGGATCCTTGCCGTGGTCAGGGTTCCGAGTCATTGGCATGGAATCTAACATGGGTGTGACCCTTCGTTCCCACAGACGGCGCCAATTGTTGCGGGGTGGAACTCGCGTACAATGAATTTGTATTGAGGGGAACCAAGGGCACGGTGGTTATAATGATGAGAGGGTTTTGGTGGGCTATTTGACAAGTGATTAGTGGGGTGAAGAGGCTAAGCTTGCCGCCAGGGGAGTCCACAGGGCCAAATCTTGCCGGACGCGACGGTGGAGGATCGGATGGCGGGAGCCGAGGGCGGATGCCGACCAAGGGGAGAGCTACCCTGCACAACGAGCAACTCGTCAGAAGGGCCGGGTTGGGATCCAACCTTTAGCCCCTCCGATGCCTAAGTCAGTAACTGAGCTTAAAGCGGGGGCTGGGCACGCAAGTCGGACTGAGGGTGTGTCGACCGTACGTGACGAGCTATCGGTGGGAGAACAAAGATATGGACGACCTTTGCTCTCGTGTGTGAATAATGGATTGAGAGAGAATTAGCCGACCCCCTCACCGTAGGCGGTAAGGGGGTATTTATACCTGACGGGAGATGATTAGGCGGGGCTGACCTGGCATGCTGACTCGACGCGCTGAGCTGGCCCGGCTGTCAGCGGAAGCTTCGAACGAGGATGTCAGGAACAGGAGTGTCTGCCCCGCTTTTTTCAGACGGCGCAACGGCCTGGGGCACTTTTGTCAGGGTGTCAGGGCCGAAAGCATTAAGTGTCAGGGGGCTCAGTGGCCAGGGGGTGCTTTGTCAGATGGTCGGGCGGTGTTAGTGTCAGTCGTGTCCTTACACTAGGTTGTTTGTCGTGCGTGATGAACTAAAGGTCCGGCAATGCTATCCCCGGCGGCGGGGTTCGTGGTGAACCACCGGGCCGACCTGTTTGTGGCTTGTCCGGCCCGGCCGCGCCCCTTTTCGGTCGCGGGTCACGGACCGCTGGCCAGGATGGATATGCGCATGCCTCCGTCAGCATCCCGGGCGGCACTGTCGGGGCGTCCCCCAGGCGCACTGCCCCTGGCGGGCCGAACGACTGCGGTTGTTCGCCTCGGCCGGGAGGGGGGAGTGCTGCGAGGCGCGCCCATTCTCCTGTAGCCTCGGACCTCCGGGGAGGCGTTCCTTTTGCAAAGGGGTGATTCAATGAGGTATGTCAGCGGGTCTAGGCGGGAGTTGGACTCACACGATCTTTAGGTCGTAACAATGATCTTATAACAAATCTTGGCAAATGATGTGACTCCAAGGCATCAAAAGGAAGTGGAGAAGTCTAAGGCAAGGTCATGGAGCCAAAGCGACAACAAATCAAGTTTGAAGTCACATTCTTTATTTATTTATCGTAAGATTTTATTTCTTATCTTAGACATTATGTAATGCCTTGAAGATGTCACACTTATACACGCTGTAGAATTAATATGGATTTAATTGATGAAAAAACCAAGGTTCCATAGCCAAAAAGTAGGTTTCGAGGTAAACTAGTTGACCAATCTGATACCTAGTCGACTAGAAACTAATATAGGATTTTACCCTAGTTAGGTTTTAGGATTAGTCGGTCAGAGTTTAAGAACTTGTCAACTAATTTATTGATTAGTCGATTGGCCAACATACTTGATGCGAACCATTCCAGGAATAACGATACCCGACAACAAAGAGGAATCCACAGTTGTTTTACAATCAGAATATGGATGGAGACCTCGAACCAATGTTACGACAAAAGCAAGAACCTCGGTATATATGACCTCAACCCATTACTTATTGCGTAACAAGAATCTCAGTATATGGAAGACGCCACAAACGGTGGTGGAAATCCATTTGATTAGTCAATGGTGAACACCACGGGAAATTCCAGATAAGTTCGATAAGTTCCTCAAAGAACCAAAGAGAAATCCTCTCAGAAATTTTTACCAAATAATCAACTGTCTTTCTCTATTACTTGGATGCTTTTTAATATGCTAAAAATAACAAGGAAAGTCCCTTAATTTTCGGCTAAAATTATGGCTAAAATCAACCTATTAATTGGCTGATCACATGCCAGAACATAGAAAAGGAAAGTAATTATCTACGCATGCAGGGCTTCAAAAATAAAAAAAGAAATGGAAGTAATTATCTAGGCATGCAAGCCTGTCCAAAAATAGAAAAGGAAAGTAATTATCTACGCATGCAAGCCTTCCAAAAATTTAAAAAAAAAGTAATTATCTAGACATGCAAGCCTTCAAGGAACTTATAGACATAAATTATGCACAAAATACCAAGGAGATAAATACACAATATTATTCTTGAATCAACTGCTACAATGACAATGACGGTGCCAACCCAGGAAAAATCCCCAATTCATTTTCCTTGCAAACAAAAAGACTGTACTTGGAAGTTTGTCAAAAGTTCCGAATGGAGCCAATAAAATAAACAGTGACAAACTTGGACTCCTAACCAATTTTTAACCCCAAAATCCACCACCCAAACCGGCCGGAAGAAGAATCTGTTTAGAGTTGATCATCTTGTACTTGGATATAATACACATCTTGTAGTAGTTTTGTGTCCTGATGTTCTGTAGCTCACATATGCCTTGAGTGACAATTCCTCATTGTTTATTATTGAACTCTGTTTATATCCCCCCCCAAAGTAAAGACAGTTGCGTGTTTAACAACTGAACACAGTTGCTTGTTTAGATTTTGGCTCCACTGATTGGACTTATTAGGGTGGCCATTTAGTTTCCTAGGTCCAAAAAGAAAGAACAAAAAGAACAACAAAAAAGAAAAGAAAAATCATGGATGTGGATGCCTTTTTAATATAAGTTAGAAGTTGAGAGATTCCAAAATTTAGTTTTACCAAAACTAACCGACACATCATAGATACCATGTGATATGATGTTTTTAAGACTCAGTTGATGATGTACATGGATCACAAAATTCAAATCACTCACAACATATGAGGGGATGTTCTCTTACTTTGCAATTTCATATATATTGCGTTTTGTGGTTTCACTTGGTTTGGTTGGAAAGGAAAAAACTTATTTTGATACTGATGTAAAAATGCTTTATTTTATCTTCATAATGATTGGAATTTTGGGCAAGTTAAAATTGCTCATCTATACTTTTTTGTATTGCAGTCATTTTAGAAGACAACTTTCTTTTTTCCCATAAAATCAGCGATAGACGCCTTAGAAACCATCACCATCATCCTCCCCACACACAAAAAGGTTGTGCTATATGCACCGGTGCGATATGTGATGTATGTAATTTTTTGTCAAAAATGGAAAATATGTCACATCACTTGTTACATCTCACACACTCTCTTTTATTGTTGGTTATTTTTGGGAATAAAGTAGATACATCACTTCTCTCTACGGTGTATATAGCCCGGTCCAAAAAAACTCCACAGACACAACACAAAAAAACAAAAATCAAAGGGCTCTGCATTGACCAGGCAGCAATCCCTGGTGACCACACTAGAAAGCGGAGGTAAATGCCGCTGCACCACAGTCCTTGTCAAAAAAAAAATTTCAGGATTTGACCCAATAAATCACGTATAATACCATAATTTTCTTTCTTAAACGATGGCAACTTATATTATATTCGTACAATATAGAATAGTAATCATTATTTCCAACATTTTAGGGGTTTAAAATATATGGCATATTAATTAATTCCTGCATTTAAAAATTCTACGAGATTTGAATTTATTAGATATGCGTTAAATGTCAATTATAAAAGAAAATCAAGCACGAAAATTTCTCAAATATAAAAATTAAAATTTCTCAAATATAAAAATTATAGATAGATGCCATTAGTATGCATTTCCTTTGCTTAGTAGTGCTTACAGTTGTGTTGATGATGCTTTATAAATTGATTTGCCAGAGAGGGTCCATGACATATTTTTCAATATATGTTTTGATGATGAGCAAACATTGCTTTGTGGTTTAATAAATTTCATTAAGTGTGACAGGATAATTTCGACCAATTGAATTTGATCCAAATTGCTCCAGCATAAAAGAAAATGATCTTATAGCAAAGCTTAGCAAATGATGATGACCTTACTCCAAGGCATCAAAAGGAAGTGTAGAAGTCTAAGGCAAGATCATGGAGCTAAAGCTACAATAAATCAAGTTTGAAGTCACATTCTGTCACGCCCAGTTCTCCAAAAATGCGGAAATACGCATATTCCATGTATTCGTAGAGATACAAAGTGCAAAAATGTCGAAGTAGTATTCAGACTCAAGGCTTTGACCACTTGACTCAAAATACTACTTAGCGTAAATCATGACTATAAGAAAAATACATTCTCACATGCCACTGTCACATACTGGAATAGTACAAAGATGAAAAATATAAAAGTGCTCCAACATAAAAATAATCCACAAACAACAGAAAGAAAACACAAAACATTGTATTTACATTAATACAAGAGTACATTAGCATCCTATACATAAGTGCAATGGGAATAACAAAAAGAGAGCCCCCAACCCACAAAAAAGAAAAAAGGTGTCCACATCTTGTACAACACACTCTCTAGTGTACCCCTGGGAATATAACTGTACAAAGTCGCCCTCGGTGGGCTCCATCTTTATCTCGAAACTTGGAGTGAACTCCTGAGTCAGGTCCTACTCCGTCTGTACTACTCCTAATCATGGAAAAATGTAAACGGGACACGTCAACGCGTGACCTAGTAGGATATCTAACATCGCTAGGTAGGGTCCACTCTCAGAACCGGTCTGCCTAACCAGGGGTCTGTTTACTGATATTAAATCATGACAACAGTTTGATGCATAATGTAAAAACAGAACGTTACATGCAATACTGAAAAGTAAGGATTGCAAAGAAGATATGCATAAAGTGAAACAGATCACATTTTCATGAACATTCACAGGTTAAATTGTAATAATCTTTGAACTATGCATTTAATTAGTGTTCGGAAGCCCGGGTAAAATATTGGATATTAAGGAGCTGGACTTCACACAGGGTGGGTGAATCAAGTGTTACCCCTGCCAGTGACACGAGCACTGTAGGGGCCTCTCGTAACTCCCCCGTTTGGAGATGTGAAATGGTGTTTCCTCTATCTTATGGTGCGTTACGAGTACACCCATGGGCCTCTCTAACCCTGTCCACTCCACTTGCCTGCTGTCGGTGATGCGAGTGAGACTCATATTCGTGTCCAGTCCTTAAATCCTACATTTTACATGTGCCTCCCCTAAAACCCCATATCTGAAATCTCACCCATCTCCAAATCTATCGAGAATTCCAGATTATTATTAACACTCATCCTCACTTTCAGTTTTATAGAACACATCATGTAGTACAGGTTGACGGTCTTAATTACCACTTTCCACATTTCATTTCCATTTTCTCATTCATCGATTTCGGGAATTTAACCACGACCATCGTTATCACATGTACATCTCGTTATGTCCATTTCATTTCAGTTATACCAGTCCTACATTTCAGCACAAGATACTTTCCAATAATGAGTCACATTTTGTATTGCACATATCATACATAATATCATGGAAATGAGCAAAATCTTGAAGCAATTTTCTCGGAAATAAAATTCGTAGAGCGTAATCCTGCATGAACGTGAATCAGCATAATCTCTTCATTTAATGAAAGGTTCCATTATGATAGAAAATAACATAGAGCATGATAACCAAATCTGGGAAGAGCAGTTTCAAAAACAGTTTCTAAATCTGTAGTCTAAAAAGATCATTCCATATCAGTCATTTACATCCATAATATGATTTAGGTCTCAACATAACAGTTGTGGATAATTTAGTTAGGATTCCAGATTATCTAAAATTGTAGTATTTGGATATCATTACTGAACGTTATGGTCTAAGCGGTACAGTGGTGCAAAATCTGTTTAAAATTGAAACACAGATGGAAATCGACTGTCATGGTCCAATTACAGTCAAAATTTCAACTTAGTACCAATGTGAAAGTTGTAGAAAACTTAACTAGCTTTCCAGATTGTATTAGAACATTATTTATGGAGCATTATACAAAGATTTTGTACAATTGAATTTCACTGCAGGAACTGAAAAACAACAGAATCTGTCCCGGATTGATACCCAGTTATAAATTACCTATTTCAGTCCAATTTTACACTAAATATGAGTTCGTTCTCTAAATGAAAGTTGTAGCTAACTTAAAAATCTTTCCAAATTATCTTGAATCATCATTTTTGTAGACTTATACAGAAAGTTATACTAAAATAAATACAGAGGACAGAATTGGCAGGTGCCCAAAAAACACAGTTTTTAGATTCCAAATTTCTTAAATTTTTGACGAAATTTATGGAATTTTATGATTACCATATGGAATCTAAACTAAGTATACTGAAATTATGCAACATGGAATTATGACATGAATTCTTACTTCTCTTTTTACTACTAAACTGATTTAGCTAAAACATATTCCATTCTACCCAAATTCTGAAACAACCCATATTAGAGATGCTAGAACTCCTACCTTTCAAGTCCTCCTCTAATTATCTTTAAGCTTTGGCCCCCTCTTCTCCTATTCTCCTTTAATTTCAAGATTCTTTTTCAACTCAAGATTCTTCTTCCCTCTCCTTCATGCTCCAACTTCAATGGTGGAAATATGGTTCTTCTTGGGTTTGTAGTTGGGCAAGGGGTTGTGGTGGTGATTTTCAGGCCCTGATGGAGGTGGAGCAATAATGGAAGGGCTGATTGGTTTGGGGGGGGGGGGGGGGTTCGGCCTGTGTCGGGTAAGAGAAGAAGAGAGGGTTTTGCTTGGGGTTATTTTGGCTTAAACCTTTTCTTGCTGATTTGGGTTTTGATCATTGTTGCTTGTTCTTTTATTTTTGGTTTTTTTCTTTTCTTTTCTTCTTTTTCTTTTCCCTCCTATTTCTTTCTTTTTCCCCTTAAAAAATGAAACCTCAATCCTCAACACCATCACCATCTTCCCTTAAAACTGAAACCTCAAGCCGAGGTTTTATAGCGAAAAATAGGTTTCTAGGTAAACTAATCGACCAATCTGATACCTAGTCGACTAGAAACTGATATAGGATTTTACCATAGTTTGGCTGTAGGATTAGTCGATCAGAGTATAAGAACTTATCGACTAACTTATTGATTAGTCAATTGTCTAACATACTCTAGTTGACTAACCTAACTGGCAAATATAGCATTTGCTCTCTGGAATTACTAAAGGACCAATGTACAATTACTAGGCGGCTAGGCTGTCAACTAGTCGATTAGTGAGTGTACAATAGTCAACTAGAACTATCCATTGCAACCTTTTCAACTAACCATTTCTAGCTGTTGGAAAGGACTTTTGGGTATTTCCTTCAGATTTTCATCTCTCTCTATATATGGAGAAGTTCAGATCATTACTAAAGATTATTAGTGAAATGAGATGAAAAAGAAGAAGATAAAGATAAAGGAATAGCCCCAAAACCCTCAAGCTCTTGCTCTCTAACTCTATTCTTTTTTGCATCTTCTACTCTTCTAAAGATCACATCCTATAAAAGTAGAAATCCAATCCCTAGCCACAAAACAAACACATTTGTGCTTCATTTTCAAGGCTTATGAAAGTTGTAAACATCTTTGTATTTTAAAGTGTAAATGAGGTAGTGCTCTCAAGAGGAGAGGTGATTGTGTTGGTCTATTTGAAGACATGTTGGTCCATTCACTGGAGTGTGAAGTGGACATGTTGTAATATTCGAGGAATAGTGGATTTGTCCAAGTGTGAATGTGAGGCTGGATGTAGGGCATGGGTGCAAATCAATGTGTTTGCGATAGACTTGGTCTAGTTTGCTTTTTCTATCTCTGTGTTGATTTATATTCATGCATACTCGTATTTAAATTTTCATTGTGCTTATCTTTATAGTTCTAAGATATAATTGTTGGTTACGATTTATTAGGTAACTCTAATTGAATTCTTAGGTAGAATATTAAATGTTAGTTTTAAAGATATGTTTTATTAGAAAAACACTATTTACCCACACCCTCTCTAGTGTTCTACTTACCATCACAGGTGACCCAACAATATACTCTTTTGCTATTGAGTACCAAGTTTGGGTTGGGAAATCGTCATTCTTCATTAGAAATGATGTAGCTAACATGCTAAGTATCACGCCTATGCCAATAAGCATACAGATAAACCAAAACTTCATGAATTTTGGATCCATATCCAATCCATACATCTGCTAACAACACACAACCCTTGTCGAACTAACCCTGAATCTAGGTCATGCTTCACAACTTTGCCAAAAGAAGTACCAAAACCCAAATATTTATAATAAAGAAGAATTAGCAATCATTAAAAGAAAAAGAGTGCTAGAAATTAATAATAGAAGTGTGAAAGTTGGCTCGATTGAGATGCTGAAGAAGTATTGAAGATGTGCAGACGAACTATCTTGTGTAGGACTAGCTTGCTGGTGCCTTGGGTCACATCTACTTGACTCTTTTCAAGTTAGATACATGGATTCTGAGCTAATGGACTTCTACATGCATGGATTCTCAGGTCGGAGAATCGGCGGCTCATAGCTCGGCAACTCTACAGCCCGAGCTTCGAATAGCTCGGCTCGGCACTTCGTCAGCTCGATCTTCGGCAGGGAGTCTGACAGCAAAAAGGGGCCGACCATAGGATGCAGTCTTCTATTTGAGGTAGAGTTGTGATTGGATTAGAACTCCGTTTGAGTCGGAATTCAAGTCAAATAGGAATTCCTCTTCTACTAGGACACCTATTGTGCCATAGGCTATATAAGAGGTGTTTAGACGAGGGTTTTGAGATTGATCGTGATTGCGATATTGTGAGTTATGAGCCACCATTGTTGAGAGCCAACTTTGACAGATTGTGTTAAGAACTTTTGGGGAGATCTTGGGTGCTTCTTCTTCGTTGTGAATT
Source organism: Scilla litardierei (assembly GCA_030789695.1). Lineage (NCBI taxonomy): Eukaryota > Viridiplantae > Streptophyta > Magnoliopsida > Asparagales > Asparagaceae > Scilla > Scilla litardierei. The sequence continues at coordinate 44,947,865 of CM061140.1, read as the reverse complement.
TGAAGATTTGTAATTTATTCTTCCCTTTCGTAAGAAAGCTCATTGGCGTTTTCCTGGCCGGTCCATGGCCTAAAGTTGCAATCTCCATTGCGCTCTAATGTGTTTGTTGCTTGTCTTCCATCACCAATCGTTCGACGATCCTTGTTTCTGCTTATTCACGAACAACAAGAGGAAGAAGAACATAATATATACGAACTTCTTTTGTTACACTAAACAATTGGCTCAGATTTAGGATATTATCTAAGCTTTAATCTGATCCATTGAATAGCTAAGCCTCAATTAGATTTAAACATAATGCGGGCCCCACTAAGTGGTTCATAGTGCGAGTTGTTACTTAGATTCTGTTTATTTTGTTAACTTTCATGCTTTGTATGGAGCTATTATTTACCTTTAAGAGAGAATTAATGCGCGGTAAATGCCAACTTTAGATTGGACAATTATATACATGCATATGGTAAATGAGAATAATAAAAATCGGACGACTCTAATGAGTTTCCTAATGTGTTATCCTCTGAGCAAGATAAAAAGAAAAGAAAAGTATAATCCATATGCTTCCTTTTGCTCTGCTTAAGAAATAGTTTTCGTCAGATACATCTACGAAAACTACTCGGATGTCATCAGACAACTATTAGCCTCATGTTAAATCTAGAAATAAGTCGGGCCAATTGCCCCAATTGTTCGCATGTAGGCTTTGCTCATGTCGGCCCTAAGCACCGGTCGGGTTTCGGATCTTAACCAAATGAAGGTACCAAAAAACCCAAAGTGTAAAGGTAGTGTGATCATTCTCTTGCCACGGTTCAAAAGTAACTTTTCATATGATTCGTAACTCACCTTTTGCTTGGAAGTCCACCTCCTCCTACTTCCACCCCTTAAATTTCTCACACACACACACAAACAAAAGACTCTTCCTTTCTAATATCTTACCCTTCCCCACAAATGGTCCTTATGGTGTAAAACAATCTTTTTTGTCTCTCCTTTGTCTTTTCTGCTGTATTGACTACCTTTGAAACGACCCTTGGGTCCTCTGAAAAGGAAACCCACGGAGTGGGGACGGGGAAAACTATGAAGATGTTCCTCCTGCTTCCACAACTTCTTGAGTTGCCAGTAAAGTGGTTCCAAATTCCAGAAATTTTTTCTGGGGTTTTCTGCAAAAGATCCTGCAGGGATTCTTCAAATCAAAGATCCCATGTTTATCGCTACATATGTCTTGCCTGTTTTGTTCATGTTTTTAGCCTATATCTCTCATCATAGGGTGGTCTTTGACTCTGTGTTGCCCATTTCAAATTATTGAGGTATGGTTTTTTCTCTCTTTTCTTGTGGGTATTACCTATGTTTCTTTTTTGTTTGAGTTGAAATAATAAGATGATGCATAAAGTTGATAACTTGCACAATTTGATATTATTCTTTGATTTGGGATTGACTATCGATAGTTTCCCCCTCCCCCTTTCATATCTCTTGGTTCATGCCTTTTTTCATGTCAAGATTTGAAGAATAAAGATATATATATATACATATATTCCCTCTGTCATATCCAGTAAATCTTCAAATTATTCCAACTCAAATTCTATATAAGATTTGAAATCTGATCATTTGAAGCAGACCCTTGGAAGATTTTGGTTCCCATTTCAGTTCTGAGGGAGCAAGGAGGGAACTTGTTGAAGATGTTGGAGAAAAAGAGGAAGTTTTGTGTTGAGGCTGTGGTTGAGGAGTTCGAATCGCTGACGAAAGATGCTGGCAGGGTTCAGAGAGAGACCCTGGAGAAGATCCTTGAAGAAAATGGGGACGCCGAGTACTTGCAGTGCTTGGGCCTTGGGAACAGAAGGGATGTCGATAGTTTCAAGACTTGTGTTCCGCTGGTCACTCACAAGGAGTTGGAGCCTTATATTCAAAGGATTGTTGATGGAGATCGCTCGCCCATTCTCACCGGAAAGCCGATAACATCCATATCGCTGAGGTATAAAATCTGGGTATTTCTGATCTTTAAGATTGGTTGTCGGTAGAGATTGTAAATCCTAATTCGGGAAGTTTTGTGATTTGGTGCAGTTCTGGTACTACACAAGGGAAGCCCAAGTTTGTTCCGTTCAATGAGGAATTGGTGCAGTCCACCATGCAGATTTACCGAACTTCTTTTGCTTTCAGGAACAGGTTCGGATCTCAACTTCTTTTTAATGCAAATTCCTTTTCAAACTCGTTGGGGTCGTGTTGCAGGCTTGCTGCTCATCCATAAGTTTATTGGGTTTCTTTTGTATTGGCTTTATAATAGATTTCCAGTAGGGAGTGGAGAATACCCTAGAGAGTATAAGTTTATTCAACTAGTATGATAATTTTAGGGCAGAAAAAAAAAGAAGAAAGATCGCTCAAGGGGTCAGTCACTGTAATCTAATATAGCTTGATAAATGAAAAACCCTATGATTGGTTAAAAGATACTTATGATTGAAAGGCTGGACTTGCTTGTAATTTTTAATACAGAATCTCTTACTATTATGGCAAACTGTTCATGGTAAAATTTCTTCATACCTCTCCTGAGATATTTGATCCTGATTCGATTAATAGAACCTATGTTCCTAGTTGCTACTTAGTGGATTGTGCACATACATATTCATGCACTTTAGCTTTTCAGTATATAGCGGGCGGGCTCATCTCTTTTTTGCCCCAGTGAAGTCTGAGGTGGACGTCCACTACGAATTTGTCATTGACATAAGTTGTATCCGGCGTCTTGGGGTGTTATATGTTTTTCTTCACGGTCTATTCTTAGTTTTTCTTATATGCTTTTCAATATTCCAGTGACCGCCGAACTGGTTAAATGAACTTTCTGTTAACGATAGAAGCATATATTTAAAAGTTATTATTATTTTTATGGAATTTTAGTTATTTTGTTTATGGTTGTGAAATAATGATTATGGGTCGCTTCACCATATTTTAAATATGCATATGCATGTGGGTTTTGGTATCGGAACCATAAACATATCGTTATATGCAATTGATGACAGTGTATGCTATCTAATAACATTTGAATTCCACAGGGCATTCCCTATTGGCAATGGAAAAGCTCTGCAATTTATCTACGGCAGCAAGCAGTTCAAAACGAAAGGGGGTCTCACCGCTACGACAGCCACTACAAATGTATATCGCAGCGCACAGTTCAAGTGCACAATGAAGGACATGCAATCCCAATGCTGCAGCCCGGACGAAGTTATATTCGGTCCGGACTTCCATCAGTCCTTATATTGCCACCTCCTATGTGGTCTAATTTACTCAAATGAAGTGCAGTTTGTATTCTCCACATTTGCTCACAGCATTGTTCATGCATTCCGAACATTTGAGCTCATATGGGAAGAACTCTGCGCTGATATCAGGGAAGGAGTTCTGTCCAGTAGAATTACTGTTTCATCCATTCGCGCTGCTGTTTCTAGACTTCTGCGCCCTGATCCTGAGTTGGCAGATTCAATATATAACAAGTGCAAGGGTCTAAGTAGCTGGTATGGTGTGATCCCAGAGCTGTGGCCAAATGCTAAATACGTCTATGGCATTATGACAGGATCAATGGAGCCGTATCTGAAGAAATTAAGGCATTATGCGGGCAGCTTGCCTTTGATGAGTGCAGATTATGGGTCTTCTGAAGGATGGGTTGGGGCTAATGTGGAGCCTGAATTGCCTCCAGAAAAAGCAACATTCGCCGTCCTTCCAAACATTGGGTATTTTGAGTTCATACCTCTTAGGGAGAAGCCCGAGGACCATGGTTTGGGGAAGGATGCATCCGATTACAGCTTCCAAGAGTTGGAGCCAGTGGGTCTTACAGAAGTCAAGGTTGGTGAAGAGTATGAAATTGTCATCACCAGCTTTGCAGGTACTTCCACCGTTTCAATTTCACCCCCTTTTATGCCATTTTTCATGTGCATTATCCTTGACTCTTTATGGTGGTGAAATGATTGGGATGAGAATCTTATTTTAGTGAACAAATAGCCCAATACATATTATTTTAGTGAACAAATAGCCCAATACTTTTGTTGTTTAGTTCAATTTTAAAGAGTTGTGTGTTGGAAATGTTGGTGGTAGAAGGTTGAATAGATATCATCTTAGCAACTTGTGAAGTTGCCTCTAGAAGGAAGTTTGTCTGTTCAGACGACTTTGTTCATCGATACACATGCTATTTAACCGGGATTGCTCTTGTTTTAGCTTCTCTAGAATTGATGTTTATATACCAAACGTCACTAGCATTTGGATCATCCTTTGCATTGTGTCGCATTTCTCAGTAGATTTGCTTGAATAGGTGTGCATGTTTTAAAAGAGGAATATTGAAGAGAGAACCTGAGGTTTTTCTTCCTAGATTTCCCTCTCGTTTTGTTGTAGGCGTGCATTGAATTATTGACATCCCATGTTGCAAGCAAGATTTTGACCTCTGCTTACGTAATTCACTAGAAGCAAATGTTTCTGCGTAAATTGAACATTTCTTCAATTCTTGTGTATCGAAGATCATTCAGTAGTTCAAAGGCGATGTATACTTAACGCCATCCTCATTCGACTGCAGGTTTATATCGATATAGGCTTGGGGACGTCGTCAGGGTTGCTGGATTCCACAACTCCACACCCAAGCTACAATTTGTATGCAGGAGAAGCCTTCTCCTTAGCATAAACATAGACAAGAACTCCGAGAAAGACCTACAGATAGCAGTCGAAGAAGCCAGCAAGCTATTAGCAGCAGAGAAGCTCGAAGTGGTGGACTTCTCTAGCCATGTTGACATGTCAACTGACCCCGGCCACTATGTCATATTCTGGGAACTGAGCGGCGAAGCCAAGGAAGAAGTCCTCGCCAGCTGCTGCGACTGCCTGGACCGTGCATTTGTTGATCCGGGCTACACTGGACAGAGAAAGGTACGGGCTATTGGTCCATTGGAGCTGAGAATTGTTCGGAAGGGAACCTTCCAGAAGATTCTAGACCATTTCTTGAGCCTGGGCGCTGCGGTCAGCCAGTTCAAGACACCCCGGTGCGTCGGGCAAGCAAACAGCAAGGTGTTACAGATACTGTGCAGCAATGATGTTGAAAGCTATTTTAGCAGTGCATACTGAGGATGATTGAAATGGGTTTGGGTAGCAGACCAGGGTCCTGTAATTACAAGGGTGGTTGTTTTGTTTCTTGCTCAGTTCTTGCAACGTTTGAAGTTCTTGTTGCATCCCATGTGTGGTTGTCAAATTTATGTTCTATGTTGCATTGCTAGTAAGAGATGAGTTTTGGTCTACATGAATTTTAGTCAAGAGCTTCAGACCTTTCACTTGGACTGTGAAAAGTCGACGGCAAAAACTGAATTCATCAGGTAATTCATCAGGTTTTACCGTTAAGAAACAATGAAAAGTCAATTCGAGAAATTTATGGCACAAATACTCTTAGTTTGGCGATTTCAGGAGCACGAAGTGAGTAGGTTTTTTTTTGAGTAGTTTTGTTGGTAGGTTATTTGGTCACATTTTATTTATGATGTGGGCTGGATTGGAATTACTCTGGATACTTCAACCTCATTCGATTCTATCTAAGAAGTAATTTCTGTCACAATTAAGAAAATAAGTGTCAAACTCTTGGTGTATTCTCTCTTGTAAGCAAACTGCTCGAGGTTCATCCCAGCCGCCAATTCTTTTGTTCAAGGTGCAGATACATTTTTGAGAGTACTGTAATGTGTAACATGAACATGAAGGGGACATTTTGGAGGCTTGTGATTAAGAGTTAAAGGTCATCTAGCTCAATGATTTACTGAAAATCTTTGGTGCCCATATTATTTTTAATAATCAAGCATCCAACGTACACCCTCTAATTCCCTAATTCTATCATATATTGTTAACCAGAGTTTCAAAAATTTCTGGTGCTCATAGTTAATTGTTTTGCTCGATTATGATTAACTAAAAATAACAATAAAATATGAAGTTTTGACGGACTTTTAGTTGGTTTTCCAACTTGCCCGGCTGACACGGATGTTGCTGTCACTGTTAGTACATTGAAAAGTCCACAAAATGAGTGTTTATTTAATTATTAATTGGCTTTAACTGATGGGGGAAATTCTAGAATTGTGGATCCTCAAATAGCAACCCCACCCGAACCCGTATCCCGCAAATCCGAACAAATCAGATCTCCTCGTGCCCGGCAATGGCCGCCCTTCCATTCTCAATCAGCTCACGAGCAGCTCCTCCACCAAAAACCAGTGGTAATTGTCACGTCCCGCTTCCCATTATACTTGGGAGCGAGAACGCGAGCTGGTCCGCATGTGCCGAAGCGGTGCAGCTCAAACCCAATAAGCGTCTGTGAATAAACCATACACATGAACTTGCATCCATGTCAGAAACAACAGAAATAACTATGAATTCAAAGCCAACATCCAGACAAGAGTACACAAAGTAATAAGGCCCCAAGCATGGCCAATAACAACAGAGTTTTACAAAGAGGGTACACACCATACAAAAGTGCAATAAACGAAATTCTGAGCAGCATCAGATAGTGTTCAGCAACTAATTCTTAGTGAGGAGAACTTCTGGATCAGCGTACTCCTGGTCCAGTGGGTCGGTACCCTCAATCAGCTCGTTCTCAATATAACCTGTCTCGTGTCCTGACATACATTCCTAACAACATATAAATGTATGCCAGCAAGGGTCCTTGGCAAGCAATAATATGATTATGACCATTGGCAAGGTTTTCGAAGTAGTTTACATGGCAGTGATTGCATTTATGAATAAATGAACAATTTCAATTTCTAAGCAGTAAGATCAAATTTTATATTAGCATGGAAATTCTATTATAAGTGAAAGCGGTAGCAGTTCTATTATGAATGAAAACATGGCAATTCTATCATAAGTGAAAATATGGTAGTAAAAACATGGCAATTCTATTTTAAGTGGAAGCAGAAGCAATTCTATATGTCGTACATTTTCGATATAGCATTTTCAAGATGTTCAAGAGTGTATTCAATTTAGTGACTAAGGTTCACCTCGTTAGGCGGCTAGGAAGTGAATCTACCTTCTCGTGCCCTCGAAGGTGACCAGTTTACTACCGACTAGTGCCTGCGAACCCAACTCCACCCACGTGTACTTTCTGAATCATGAGCCAGAATCAACCAAACCGGCCTGCATGTTTATAATACTGGAACACGAGCCAGACTAGCCAAACCGGCCCACACGATAGCCAAATCTTGGCATGCAATATCTATGATTAGCCAAACCGGCTAGCAATATCTATGATTTCGAGTAGTTCAAACGATCCATACATGTCCGGCAGTGTTTGCATTTCATATTGTTCAAGGCATTATCAATTAAAATGTCCCCACACACCCACACACTTGTTTTTATCTCGCAATACACAAAAGTAAACGTATGCAATTTGATGTCACATTAGATGAAGCGGTGTTTAAAACAAGTAGAAAGTGCACACTTGCCTGTTTGGTGATTTTAGTGTCGTTGTGTTCGTCTCGTCAAACATGATATTATGGTGAGGTAGGGTTTCTGTTTTGTTCAAAAATGATAATTGATCAATAAGAAGTTATACAACTACTAACTCATATAACTAATTGATCATTTATAATTAAGCTTATAACTTAAAGTATAAACATATACTTAAAAATATTATTAACATTTTATAAGTTAATTAACTTAATTAACCTTATAACTTAAATAATTTATAAAACTTAAAAACTTACATAACTTAATAATTAACTTTAAATCATTTTAAAAACTTTAAAAACTTTGAAACTTAATTAACTTTAAACTTTATAACTTAATAATTCTTTATAACTTATAACCTAATAACTTTAATATCTTTAAGACTTAAAATAACTTAATATAATTTTAGTAACTTTAAACTAACTTACTAATTTATAATAACTTAGTAGGAAAACTCTTTATATAAATTTAAACTAATTTAAGAATATAACTTAATATAACTTTAATAACTCATAAAACACATAACCCAATAACTCATAACTTTAATAACTCATACCCAATAACCCAATAAGTTAATAATTCATACCCAATAACCCAATAAGTTAATATTCCCCCCTTCTCTCACTCACCTGATTTCTCTTCTTCCTTTCTTCTTTATTTTCTTTTCTTCTTTCTTTTCTTTTGCAGGGAAATGGAGGCAAAGGGTGCGGCTCCGGCGGTCTCAGGCGGCGGGTGGTTGGCAGGGCGGCGTGCGGGCGGCATGGGGCTCGACAGCTGGGCGGCGCAGCAAGCAGCTTGGCGGGGCGGGGCGTGGTTCTGCGGCGGCGAAGCAGGGCGGTGCCAACAACGCAGGCGACGCGCGGGGCCGGGGGCGGAGCAGTGCGAGGCAGCGGCAGCCGGCAGCAGGGGGCAGGGGGGCTGTGAGAAAAGGAAGGGAGGAGATGAAGAACTGAAGAGGAGGGGAGTTGGTGTTGCTTCAGATCTGGAATTTAGATCTGATTTTGATCCCACATCTTTCAATTTGATTTCAGATTCTCCCCCTCTCAATTTCAGATTTGGATGTTTGATTTGGGTTTGTATGAAATTGAATTTTGTTCGAATGTTGTGTTTGGTTTTGTTGATTGAGGACAAAAAAGGAAGGGGATGAACGTAGAGAGGGGAGGAGGGTTTGATGCTGCTGTTATCGTTGTTGTTTGTTATTTGATTTTAAAACAATGAAATGAGGGTTACAATTCGATGAGGGTGAGTTATCTGTGGGGGTGTGCATGTTGGATCTCATCGAATTATTTCGATGGGATTAATGGTGTAGGGTTAGGGGTTAAGAGTAATTAGTTTATAGATGAAACTGACTAATTGTGATATGGTGAAAATTCTAAAAGTAGAGGCGTACTCGCGTCGACGCGTAGAAAAACATACGGATGAAAAACACTCAGATGGTTGAAATAAAATACAGGCATACAAGAAAACAAACACGCCTAGAAATACAGGCCGTTACATTCTACACACCTTAAAAAAATTCCTTCCTTGAAATTTCTATCAACTAAGGAGCAGGTAACAAATATGGACATCGCTCTCGCATTTCATCTTCCTGCTCCTAGGTGGATTTTCATGGTGAGTCATGATGCCACATCACTCTCACGAGCTCGACGACCTTGTTCCTGAGCGCCTTCTGACGTCGGTCTAAGATCTGCACCGGCCATTGCTCATATGTCAGGTCCGGTCGAACCGCAATCTCCTAGTAATCGACATCGTGAGAAGGGTCGCTGATGTATGACGTAGCCGAGATACATGAAAACATCATGTACTTCCTCTAATGAAGCGGCAGAGTTCGACGATAAGCTACCTCTCCAACTCGCTCTAGCATGTCGAAAGATCCAATGAATCTCGGACTAAGCCTACCTCGCCTTCCAAAACGAATAACTCCTCTGTTCGGGGATATCTTCAAGAACACATGATCTCCTGCCTTGAACTCCAAAGGACGACTTTTAGCATCAACCCAATGCTTTTACTGATCATGTGCGATACGAAGCTTGTCCCTGATATTAAGCACTACATCCACAGCCTCGACTATCATCTCTGGTCCCAACAGATTGATGGAAATTGAATTCCACCCCTAAGTAATTTTGATGATGAGCACACCAAATGAATGTTTAGTATACTAACTACACTACACTTTAAGTATACAGATTTCGTGAAGCTCTACTGATACTCCAAGAAGCACGCATCAACGCTCCACGACAAAGACGAACATGGCTAAAACTCAAGTGATGAAGCTCAAGCTCAAACAAAGCAAGAAGCTTAAAGAGAAGCTCATCTGCACTTCATCAAGATTGACTAAACTGCCGAAGACATGTTCAGAGTCTAGTGTGAGTGTGTCGTGTCTTCTAGGATATTTGTCAAAGCCATATCAAGTAGACAACACACACACACGAAAGATTTCGAAATAATTTTTTACTATCTTCAAAATAGTTTTTAAAGAGCTTTTCTAGTCACTTCAATTCTCGTAGTGAAACTCCACGCACCCTGGAGCTAACTACAACTTTTGACTAGAACAACAGGAAAAACTCCTCTGGGAGTCGACTACCAAAAGTCGGGAGTCGACTACTTCTCAGGGATGAAAATTTCCTAGACTCCTCTGGGAGTCGACTACCTATAGAGGGAGTCGACTACCTGCTGGAAATTTTCAAACGTTTTGAATTTGAATTTTAAATTCTTTTGAGTGATTTACTCCGAAATTTTTGGGACAAAAGTCAAACGAAATTCAAATTTCAAATTCCAGTTTTTCCCTATAAATAGAGCTTAATTCTTTTGTGAAAAATACAAGATTATTGAAAATCAAAATTTGCAAAAAGCTCTCGTGAATCAAAGCTCTCTCATTTTTCTCTAGCCAATTTTAATTTCAGTTTTGTTTGATCTTGCAATATTTTCTAATTCTTTTGAAGATCATATTATTATTTTATTGGCTAAGTTGTTTTTCAAAATCCTCTCTATTATTTCTCTTTAATTCTATTTGAAGGATTTTTGAAAAAGCTCTAGATCACAAAGAACTTATCTCGTATCTTTGTGTGATCTAGACTATCATTCTATTAAGCCACTACACATTGTCTATCTTTTGATTGGCTATAGAATCGGGTTTATTTTCAATCTCTATCATTTATTGTAGAGTATTGAACAAAATTTCTCATTGTGCTATTTGTTGGAACACTAGACAAGTCTAGTTGTTGCCAGTTGAAAAGTCCTCGGTTTGTGAGGCAAGGGTATAACACTAGACAAGTCTAGGCGTTGTGTTCGGAAATCCTGGTCAAGGCTAGGTCGTTGGAAATCCTAACGAGTGAAGTTAGGTACTTGTATTTGCCAAGGCAGATAGTGGAAATCTCGTACCGGTTTGGTCGGGGACTGGACGTACCCGGGTTGCGGGGAACCAGGATAAAAATCCTTGTCTTTGTGCTTGCATTTTCTGTGTTTGATTATCTTTGCATTTATTCTATCTTCAGCAAATATCAATCCTATTTCTATACGCTGAGATTTGCATCTGTAACTTTATTTGCTCTAACATATACTCTGGGAGTCGACTACTGTTCATAAGGAGTCGACTACCTGCTGTGAATTTTCGCTGTGCACTTTAAATTATATTGTTGATTAAGAACCAAGCGTAGATCGCTCTACTTGGTTTCTTAGGCAACATTAGAAGGTTCTGTTTTGTGTTGATTGATTAAAGAACGAAAAAGTTTTATCTTTATACAACACTATTCAACCCCCCCGTCTAGTGTTGTTTGCCATCTACAGGATCCAACACTTGGTATCAGAGCGAGGCTACAAATAGTGATGGCGTCAACATCTTTTCACTCCGAAGGACTGAACACTATGCGACCACCTCTATTCAACGGAACCAACTACGCCAGCTGGAAGATCCGAATGAAGACTCATCTAGAGTCATTGGACATTGAAGCATGGACTATCACCAAAGTCCCGTATATCGCACCCACCGACGTTGAGTTTGGAAAATGGTCCATCGATGATAAGAAGAGAGCTAATCTCAATGCAAAAGCAATGAATGCCTTGTTTTGCGCTGTTACAGGAAATGAGTTCAATCGAGTCTCCCAATGTGAGACATCACATCAAATTTGGCACACTCTTCAGGTAAGTCACGAGGGTACAGAAAAGGTAAAAGAATCTCGTATAAATGTATTACATTCAAAATTCGAAACTTTTAAAATGGAAGAAGGAGAGAGTATCACCGATGTGAATACTCGTTTTACTAACATTACAAATGAGCTTGCAGGACTAGGAAAGAAACTTTCCGAGTATGAACAGGTAATGAAGATACTAAGATCACTCCGACCCGAATGGAAAGGAAAGACCACGGCCATTCGAGAAGCTCACAATGTGAAGGATCTCACCATCGAAGAACTGATGGGTAATCTCATGGCATATGAGATCGAGCTTGAAGAAGACAAGAAGATCGAAGAAAAACCAAAGAAGAAAAATCTTGCATTCAAAGCTCAAGAAGAAGATTCCGATTACACGGACAAAGAAGATCACATCGCGTTCATCTCAAAGAACTTTAAAGAGTTCATCACAAGTAAGTATGGAAAACGATCTTTTAGACCCACTAACGGTATTATCTGTTTTGGTTGCAATAAACCAGGACATGTCAAGAGAGATTGTCCATTGGAAAGAAACAACCGTGATTCCAGAGATCGTGGGAAGAACAAAGAGAATAATGAAAGACGAAACAATGCAAGAAGCAAGTTTAGACGACCAAAGAAAGAAGCCTGTGCAGCCTTCGATCAGAGCGACGATTCCTCATCCGACGAATCCTCAGACGAAGATAATGATGAAAGAAGAGAGACAGCACACATGTGTTTCATGGCATCTACATCCTCCAAGGTAAGCTCGCATCATGATTCATCTAGCGACAATGAGTCATCGTCAAGCGATGATGAAGACTTGGACTATAGGGGAGCATATAAAGAGCTATGCAAAATGCATGAAAAACTCATTAAAGAACATAGAAAAACACTTAGAATTGCTAAAAGAGAGACTAAAGAAAAGGAAGAAGTTATTAAAGAAAATAGCCTTCTTAAAGAGAAAAATGATCTTTTACAAAAGGATATTTTGCTAGTAAATGAAAAGGTTGAAAATCTGAATAATCTTCTCGTAACCGTCAAAAATAAATACGACGCTACGATGAAAATTATTGAGAACTTCAATAAAGGAAAAGGGAAGCTAGATAATATAATAGATAATCAAAAATTATCATCTAGCAAAACCGGACTTGGCTATGACTCTCATCATACCAAGAAACGGGTTAAGCACACTAGGATGCATCATACTAATGATAATGTTTTAAGCATCTGGGTACCAAAAAGATTATCTGATCATCAAAAAGAAAGGTACGCTACTAACTTTGTTCAACAGATTCATTTTAATAAAAATTATAAGTATATTGTTCATGAAGGAACTAAACTGTATTGGGTTTGGTTTCCTAAAGACTAACTCCTCGGACTCAAAACCAAAGAGTACCATAAACGCTTATTTTTCAGGTGCTCTAAAAAGGGGAGAAAAACAATGAAAAAAATTCAGGAAGTCAAACGGCTAAATCGGAACAAATGCTTTTATTTATTTTATAATTATTTAAATGAGTTGAAATAAGTTAAATTTGTATGCATGATTGTTGTTTTATTGCTAAAAATATTTTTCGTTAAAAAGAGCTCGTTCAACCTGGACCAAACTTTTTCCGGGATGACAAAACGACTCAACCCAGTAGGGAGTTGACTACCTACAGGAGGGAGTCGACTACCAGTGCGTAAAATTCTGGGTTGCCTCTTTTTTGACTAACTTCTATTGGGTTCTATTTGAGTGGTTGGGTCAAGATCCGTTAAGACAACTTACCCACTAAAGTCTAAAACCCATCCTAGCCACCCAAATCTAGATCTAAAGGCTCCTATTTCTTCTCATCTCTTCATCTCTTCAATTAAAACCCCAAGAAAACCCTAGAGGTAGCCGACTACCTCCTTTTCCCCTCTCCTCTCTTGTGTTTTCATCTTGAGGCTTGGACTTTTTGGAGTAATTTCTTTTTTCATTAACCCAAGGTAAAAACTTTTACTTTCATGAACTTTGTTACTTCATTTCTCTTGGTTATCTAGTAGTGTAAAATATTTTTGTTGTTGTTGTTGTTTTACTCTATCTAGATGCCTTTCAAAGGAGCTTTTCCTAAGAAGAGAAAGATTGCTACTCCTAATGTTGATTCTGAAAAAGAAATCATTCTACCATATCTCTTCAAATCAACTACCTATGAACATTTTGTTAAAGTGTCTAAGAAACCTATCTTGCATGAAATATTTGTCAAACTCAATGATGTTATCAATTACGGTATTGACAGTCTGCTAGATTTCCAGAACTTAGCAAATTTGTTCTCCTCAGAAAATGTGTATATGTGTTATCCTAGGCTTATTCATCTCTTTTATGCAAACATGGATTATGATCTCGTAAAAAGTCGTTTCATTACTAAATTTCTCGATACCAAACTTGCAATAACTGTAAAATCCCTAGGTGAAGCCTTAGGAATCCCATACTCCGGTATGATCCTCGAGAAAATTGAGATGACTGACGAGAATATCCTAGAGAGAATGTATCTACCTGGTAAACACTTTCAGACCAAACTTCCTTGTAGCCATCTTCGCTATCCGGCGAGAATCTTAGCTAATATTCTGTCGTATAACATTACTCAAAAATCTGGAAGTCATGCTATCCTTTCTGAAAAACAAGCTAAATGCATCTATGCCATTCTTGGTAACATTCGTGTGAATTGGGCTAAAGTCATCGTGGATTCCATTCTACTTTCAGCTTCATCTGACAGACCTTCCTCAACTCTTTCTCATGGGCACTATCTGACCATTCTATTCATTAGTTTTAACGTGCCTTTGGATCATGAAACAACCATTCTAGAACCTGCTCGTGTCTTTGATGTTCATGCTCTTGGGAGAATGAATCTCCATCATGACCTTGATGAGAACGTCCCTGAAGAGCAAATCGCTACCGAAGGAGGATCATCATCTTCAAGGCGAGGTAAGAAGGTTGTAATTTCAGATTCTGATGAAGAAAGTGAAGAAGAAGAAAAGGGAAGCGGCGAGGAAGAAGAAGAAGTTCCTGCTTACATCCTTGAACTTCAGGAGATGCTCCTGAAAAGGATTGGAAAATTGAAGATCTCATAGGAGAAAGGATTTAAAGATCTCAATCAAAAGGTGGATGATCTCAAGGAAATCATAGTGCAAAGCAAGAAGATGACTGAGGAGACGCTTGTTATGATCCTTGAAGAGATCAAGGAACTGAAAAAGAACAGCGGTCACCCTTAGTTTCATGCACTTCTACTTCAAAAACAATGGTTTTCTTTTCAAAAACAATGTTCTCTTAAACTATGGTTTGTAATAACTTTTATTGTGTGATGCTAGCTACTATGAAATTATTTGCTATGCCAAACTTAGTTGTTCTATGAACTAACATCTCCATTGCAGGCATATGGAATTGAATTCCTCTTATTGATCCATAGAAATTACTGTTTTATTTTTTTGTTGATGACAAGGGGGAGAAAAATGTATAATGCAAAAATGTGTATTGTATTTCTAATAGCTTCGATGCAGGGGGAGTACCGCATCAAAGTAGGGGGAGTAAGTATACTTGTAATATCATTCATATATGTCTTGCTTCCAATTTTGCATTTGGGTGTCATCATCAAAAAGGGGGAGAGTGATGGAAATTGAATTCCACCCCTAAGTAATTTTGATGATGAGCACACCAAATGAATGTTTAGTATACTAACTACACTACACTTTAAGTATACATATTTCGTGAAGCTCTACTGATACTCCAAGAAGCACGCATCAACGCTCCACGACAAAGACGAACATGGCTAAAACTCAAGTGATGAAGCTCAAGCTCAAACAAAGCAAGAAGCTCAAAGAGAAGCTCATCTGCACTTCATCAAGATTAACTAAACTGCCGAAGACATGTTCAGAGTCTAGTGTGAGTGTGTCGTGTCTTCTAGGATATTTGTCAAAGCCATATCAAGTAGACAACACACACACACACGAAAGATTTCGAAATAATTTTTTACTATCTTCAAAATAGTTTTTAAAGAGCTTTTCTAGTCACTTCAATTCTCGTAGTGAAACTCCACGCACCCTGGAGCTAACTACAACTTTTGACTAGAACAACAGGAAAAACTCCTCTGGGAGTCGACTACCAAAAGTAGGGAGTCGACTACTTCTCAGGGATGAAAATTTCCTAGACTCCTATGGGAGTCGACTACCTATAGAGGGAGTCGACTACCTGCTGGAAATTTTCAAACGTTTTGAATTTGAATTTTAAATTCTTTTGAGTGATTTACTCCGAAATTTTTGGGACAAAATTCAAACGAAATTCAAATTTCAAATTCCAGTTTTTCCCTATAAATAGAGCTTAATTCTTTTGTGAAAAATACAAGATTATTGAAAATCAAAATTTGCAAAAAGCTCTCGTGAATCAAAGCTCTCTCATTTTTCTCTAGCCAATTTTAATTTCAGTTTTGTTTGATCTTGCAATATTTTCTAATTCTTTTGAAGATCATATTATTATTTTATTGGCTAAGTTGGTTTTCAAAATCCTCTCTATTATTTCTCTTTAATTCTATTTGAAGGATTTTTGAAAAAGCTCTAGATCACAAAGAACTTATCTCGTATCTTTGTGTGATCTAGACTATCATTCTATTAAGCCACTACACATTGTCTATCTTTTGATTGGCTATAGAATCGGGTGTATTTTCAATCTCTATCATTTATTGTAGAGTATTGAACAAAATTTCTCATTGTGCTATTTGTTGGAACACTAGACAAGTCTAGTTGTTGCCAGTTGGAAAGTCCTCGGTTTGTGAGGCAAGGGTATAACCCTAGACAAGTCTAGGCGTTGTGTTCGGAAATCCTGGTCAAGGCTAGGTCGTTGGAAATCCTAACGAGTGAAGTTAGGTACTTGTATTTGCCAAGGCAGATAGTGGAAATCTCGTACCGGTTTGGTCGGGGACTGGACGTACCCGGGTTGCGGGGAACCAGGATAAAAATCCTTGTCTTTGTGCTTGCATTTTCTGTGTTTGATTATCTTTGCATTTATTCTATCTTCAGCAAATATCAATCCTATTTCTATACGCTGAGATTTGCATCTGTAACTTTATTTGCTCTAACATATACTCTGGGAGTCGACTACTGTTCATAAGGAGTCGACTACCTGCTGTGAATTTTCGCTGTGCACTTTAAATTATATTGTTGATTAAGAACCAAGCGTAGATCGCTCTACTTGGTTTCTTAGGCAACATTAGAAGGTTCTGTTTTGTGTTGATTGATTAAAGAACGAAAAAGTTTTATCTTTATACAACACTATTCAACCCCCCCTTCTAGTGTTGTTTGCCATCCACAGGATCCAACACAGATCTCTATCAGCAATGTCATCACATAGTGGAGATCTATATTTCCTTCCATAAAGTGCAGCAAATGGTGCCATACCAATGCTGGCTTGGTAGCTGTTGTTGTAGGCGAACTCCACTAAATGCAAGTGATCCTCCCATGAACCTTTAAGGTCTAACATGCAAGCTCGCAACATGTCCTCCAATATCTGGATAGTATGCTCCGATCGTCCATCAGTCTGCGGGTGATACACAGTGCTGAAGCTCAGACTGGTACCCAAATTCGTCTGTAGACTCTTCCAAAATTGGGACGTGAATCTTGTGTCTCGGTCGGAGACGATACTCACGGAAACTCCAAGTAATCGTACAATCCCCTGCACGATTATCATTTGCATCACGACTGTTGCAGGGTAAAATCCGCTAACACTAAATTTATATTGAAATGGAAATCACGGTTACAATGATTATAAGTTTTTGGGTGTAGACGAGGTTAATCCCGATTGGAAGATGCTTTGTAGATGGAAATCTCAAGGTCATCCGTTAATCGGAGTAGATCGCCTGTCTAGTGGAGTAGTTCGTCGTGGGTCGCTTTGACCGCCGGTAGCTGGGGCGAATTTCCTGCAAGAAGAGCAACTCGTCAGAAAGACTCGGTTGGCTGTCAACTGAAAGCCTCTCCGATGGTTAAGTCAGTTGATGACTGCTTGGAGAATGACACGCAGGACGATCTTAGAGGCAGATCGGTGCTTGCATGGCAAACTAGTGTGGAAGGCACGAATATGTGGAGGATATTCGTCCTTAAATATAAGTAGATGTGTTAGGATTTCTTACAGATTAGCCAGCCGCTTTTCTCGCTGGAGGAGAGGGGGTATTTATAGGCTGTTGGAGTTGGTTGCTTTAGCTGAGCTGGCGGTGTCAGGGCGTCAGGGGTTCGGCTGAGGATGTCAGAGCCGAACGTGTTAGATGCACTTTTGTTATGCTGTCTGTCGGTGCAATGGCTAGGTGCACTTTTGTTAGGTTGTCTGCCGGCCAAAATGGATAGGTGCACTTTTGTCAAGCTGTCTGGTGGCAAAACGGTAGGTGTGATTTTATCAGGTAGTCAGGCGGTGAATCAACCAGGTGCGCTTTTATCAGACTTGTCTGTAGTAAAACTGGCAGTGATACTAGTGGTGGGTCACCTTCCTCCTTGGTCGGACTGCTTCTTGGTGGAGAAGTAGGTAAGTTGCCTCTGGGGCGAGCTACCTCTGGGACGAGCTGGTGTAGATCATGCGCGATCAGCCGGAGGGCTCTTCTCTTTGGTTCGGTTGACAAGTTTGCCGCTCTACGAGTGCTGGCTACTCTGTGCCCCGACTGTTGGATCTGGATCGTAGCCTAGAGGAGGGGGGGGGGGTGGGGGTGAATAGGCTAATAAAAAAATTCGTGCAACCCACGAACAATCCCACGTAGTTATAGGCACAGACAGGGCAATAAAATAGCAATCACAGAATACACACAGATATACCCTGGTTCGGTCGTCTCCACGACCTACTCCAGCCCCCGAAAGCAACTACTAGATAGATATGTAATCAAGTACAGCTATAATGAGTCAAGATCCCAAATCTACTCTCACCTAGCTCGTACGCACACCACGTGCTCTACACTATCAATCTAGTCAGATGCTCTCCCTCCGTGACGACTCCAAAAGTCGTCAGGTCCCCAAAAAGTAACACAAAAGGTAAAGTTTCCCCTACGAGGATCTAACACAAAAACTACATAAAATAATGATAAATAGAGTTTAGGAATCTCAGTTTGTGTAGCGGCGATGTCCTCGTCAATCAGCGCGGGTCAGATCTCGTCTGACGTAGATGTAGTCTCTGATGTCCCCTCAAAAGTTCAGCTCCACTCTCTATGAGACTTGCGCCTTCTCCAAAAAAACTGAAAGTTGCGACACTTGGCTCTTCAAGATTTCGCAAAGAAAATACAATGATGCGCCTGCTGCCCTCTTAATCTTGCGCCTACAAAAAAAAGCAAACAAAAGATCTTAAAGCCCAAAGAAGTATGTGCTGTTCTAAAAAAAACAGGGACATAAAAATTCGGACAAGGGTTTTGATTGGTAGGTTGAAAATTCGGCCAAGGGTCTTGCTGCAAAAAAAAATGATTTGATCTTCAGATGTGCTCTTAAGATTTTTTAAGGAGAGAACAAGGTTTTATGCTAATTGCTCTTGGGCTTGAAGATGATGATAAAAATAAGAGTTGAAGAGCTCAAGAAGAATTCGGCCTGGCGTGTGCCCCTAATGAGAATTCCCCAAAAAACAATTCGGCAGGCTCTTCAATTAAGTGTGGCCGGCCCTCTTGAATGCTTTTGATTTTTGTGTGCCTGCAAAAACAAAGTAAGCAATTAGTCTTTAGTTTAAAACAAAACAAAAAGGCTTACCCTTTTCTTTAATTTTCCAATGCAGGCACAAGACCAATGTGGGCGGTTTGAGATCTCAGGCTGTGGAAAAAAATAGGATGAAGAAAAGCTTTTTAATTATTCTTTGTGTGCCCCTTTCCCAATGCCCATGGTTGCAAGTTCCCAAGTGATGATGAAGAAAGGCTTTTGATTTTATTTTGTCTGCCTGCAACCACAAAGTAAGAGGAGAAGCACTTAATCTTTGGTTTAAACAAAACAAAAAAGCTTACTCTTTTTTTTCTTTGCGGCAGGCACAAGAAATGTGGCCGGCCTCTTGCCCCTTTTTTTTCGCTCCTTGTTGCTTGCGGCTGCACTGTCCTTAGAGTTGTGGCTTGACAAACTTTCTACTGGCCTTGGGCATGCTTGCAAATTGTAGATAAGAAATTCAGATATTTCGGCTAGCCAATGAGGGCTTCACAACCCATGCGGCAAGGCACTTGTACTTTGTTATGAGAATCAGCTCTTCAACATTTTTGTGCCCCTCCCTTTTTGGCCGCACACCCTAGAGAAAGGCCGCACACCCTAGAGAAAAATAATATTGCGGCTGCCCTTAGGAATTTGAGTATATGCCGACTCCTTGGTGTTGGGTGCCTTTAGGGTTGCTTTGATGAGGGTTTATATAGGAGGATGATTGCAATGGATGTGGGATTTGAATTGGGAATAGATAGGAGCAAAAGATATTTAATTGATTTCATCAAATCCCACTTTGATTATACTTGTCTCCATCTCTCCCAATATTGACCAATTCCAAATAACTTTGTTCACACCACCTCTTCTCCATGCACCTTGCTATATGATTAGCAATTACTCCAACTATTAAGAAGATTAACGTTTCGCCTTTCCTGAAACACACTTACGCACACGTTACATGTAACACAACGTTTGTCATCATCAAACTAGGGATCCTAGATCGTTGCTACCAACACCGACGAGTTTCTCCAAGCCTCGGCAAACTAGGTCTCGTTGTGGAGATTCAACGGGTCATGACTTCGGCTTCAATCATACGGGCCTAGATCGACTGTGCCGATCTTAAGGTCGTAACAATTGCCCTCATCATACGAGTTCGAAACGGGAAGTCCGGCTTAGGTCGGATGCCGCGCTCTGCTCTGTCTGGATGACAGTTGTGGTATTAAATACGAGATGACTGGTGAATCTCTAAAGTCATTATGACGATTCGACAGTGGGGAGATATTGAGGTTCCCTGCCACTTGGAGCACGACACATGCCGCGTACGTCTTTGGGGAGAAGCTGAGGCGACAGCTCCGCTTCAGATCTTGCCACGTGGCCCACCTTCAACGATCGAGATCGGCCGACGCCCTCTATAAAATAGAGAGAGGGGAAAACAGTTGAGGGCTCCTGCTTTCGAATTTCAAAAACTCTTTTCATTCTTCGTCTTCGAGCTCTCGCCGCCAATCGACACTTCATCAGAGCTCCGGTGATCTTCTTCTTAGGTACCTTCTTCGATCTCTATCAGATGACTTCATCCGAATCTTCTTCTTCTAATAAACACGCAGAGAAGCACTTCGATGAGTTTTAGTATGTTAGCTCCAAGGGGACGAAGGAACAGATGATGTCGGTGGACATGGCGGAGTCTTGGTCGGAGGAGCAGGAAGCGGCCCCTGTCGTCCCCTCGATGTCGGCGGTCCCCAAGAAAGCCAAAAAGAAGGGCTCAGGGCCGACCGTCGGCTTAGTTACAATAGCTGTTCCGGCGGAGATCCTGACCATATCGCTTAAGGCAAAACATATCAGCCGCACCAAAATTCGTTCCAAGTATATCCGGCCACACTATGAAGTTCACCTCCCTACCAATGATGAACGGGTTTGTTCACCCAGGGACAACAAAGCGGGGTCTATTTTTCGACCTTCGAGCTCAAACTTCTGTTTCCGCTCCATCCCTTCCTCCTGCACATGCTAAACTTCCTCGAGCTTCTGCTCTTCCAACTGATGTCGAACTCGATCAATGCCATGGTCGGCTTCCTTGTTCTCTGCTTCGGCAGTGGCATACGTCCGACCCTGCTGTTGTTCTGGCATTTCTTTGAAGCTAAGCGGAGAGGAGTTTATTATTATGTAAGTGCGAGGAAGGATCATCATCTCGTCCTTGATTTACCGAGTAAAGTGAGGGAGTGGAAGGAGAGGTTCGTTTCATCTCGACGCCGGTAGACTTGACTCTGCGGTCGAACATGGGGAGGTTGAATCCCCAAGCAAACAAGGAGGTGATTCTGCAGGGGCAGGATTTGGAGAACTCCAAGATCTTGATGACGATCCACTGCAAGCTTTGAAAACATGCGAAGCTGGTCAAGGACGACTAGATCACCCTCCATATCTGGCCGAATGTACTGCAATCTAAGCGACCTTTTTCATATTTGCTCACCATGATCTCTTTTCTTTTTGCAGGTGCAGACATGACTCTATCGAGGGACGAACTGATAAGGATGGCCATAGAGAAGCCATCAACCGAGGAGCCTGCGCTCAAGGAGCAGGCAGTCAAGGTCAAAGGCAAGGCGGGGAGTCTAAGGGCTTGCCGAAGAAGGCCGGGCAGAAGCGGAACCTAGAGGAGGCATCCACTGTGTGGGCTGAGGAGGAGCAAAGCAAGAGACCGACGAAGAAGACGCCCACAGTAACTGCTCACTCCTCCCATACGAGCAAGGCCACATCGAGCAGATTAGCCGATCTCGATGCTATCGAGGAGCTGATGGCCGATCTGATGATTGCCATGCCCCAGGGCTCATCGGCCCAGGTCAAAGCTACAGGGGTCGAGCATTGGCCCTTTGGATGCCCCTCTTGGGAGCCGGGGAGCCTGGATGTGAGGACATCGGGGCATCCAAGCTGCGACGTAGTGCTCTCTTGCTTCAAAGCGAAGAAGGCAGAGGTCCTGGTCATTCCAAAGATCGAGCTTTTCAGGCCGCGCTACTGATGTGTCCATATTTTCTACTATTTTATACTATCATTTCATTGCATCCCATGCTATTTTCGCATCCAAATCCTGTATTTTACTACGATATTGAATTTCTGACGATATATTCGAGTTTCGTAGTGTTTATGAGTTTTCAGGGATTTTTGGGCGATTTGGGACCCCACTTGGGTATGGACACATCCGACATGCCCGTGAGATCATTGGTGGAGCCCTGTAGGAGTTCGCCACACTTTTGGGACCATTGGAGGAGAAGAGCGAGAGCAGGAGGAGAGGAGAGAGCCTCAGGAGCTGTTGGAGAAGTTTCCCAGACTGCTCGGTCGAGCAGTGCAGATGCTCGGACCGAGCAGGATCAAATGGGAAAGAAGAGGCTGATAAGGTGATCACTCGGGCCGAGCAATTCATCAGATCGGTCGAGCAGCGTCAAAATTCCAAAGCTCAAGCATAGAAGCGACATGGCCCGAGCAGCTCTTCAGTGACCGAGTCAACCTCTGCTCGGACCGAGCAGAGTTGACTCGGTCCAGGCAGGCAGAGCGACGATTTTAAAGTTTCTCGATTCTCTGTAGTGCTCAGTCGAGCAGCTCATCTGCTCGGTCCGAGTGACCGAACGAGCAAC
Source organism: Scilla litardierei (assembly GCA_030789695.1). Lineage (NCBI taxonomy): Eukaryota > Viridiplantae > Streptophyta > Magnoliopsida > Asparagales > Asparagaceae > Scilla > Scilla litardierei. Next base: position 44,925,064 of record CM061140.1, on the reverse strand, counting down.
GCATTCTCGACCGTGTCACCTACTCGGTCGGCAATGCCAGAGCCATTTTTGGGAAGTATTTTCTGAGCCGTGGATTGCGCAACGCTTAGGCGACTGAAGCTGGGAGCTGTGCGCGACTGAAGGGGGACTCAATTCGAGGATTTTTGAATAGCTTTTGAGTAGGGAGCTGGGCGATTTCTGTAGGAGTCTTGAGATTAATTTTTGTAAAAGAATTTTGGATCGAAATTGGGAGATTATTACTTTTATTTTCGATTGTTCTTGCGCTTGGAATCTGGAATTATTTCTAGATCTATAAATTGCAAATCTTTTCTATCTCCCGATGTAAGTCTTCTACTTTGATCTTCTTGATTTCTATGATGTCTTCTTCTTCGGAATTGATGATTTTATCTGTTATTATCGCCATGTGTGAGTAGATTATTCTAGGGTTGATCGGTTAGCCCGAGGATCCTAGGGGGAAAATGTAGATCTGAATCTCCACATTGAATTAGAGATTTAGGAAAGTATTTCAGTCAATCCTACCGAATCCCTAGATAACCCGTACTGAGATCATGCCAACGGTCTGTGGAATTGATGCGCTTAAGGGGTATCGACGGGATCCGAATAGGGAAATCGGTGGATCCAAGCAAGGCTCGTGACCATGCCCGGCTCATGCCTTGAGGGGATCCATTGACGAACTATGCCGCTACGTTACCGTCATTGCGTCAACGAGAGCCACCGAAATACCTCGCAATTCTAACCCACGAGAGTGGTACGAATTGTGAGATTTATCTCCTAACCTTAATGCAACGTGAGGATTCTATTCTAACGTCGACCCCCGACGATCTTAGTGGTGATACCTGATGCCCGAATTCTTTTTTATTAGTAAAACAACATCATCACCCCAAACAAATCTTTCACCCCGATAGTTATATCACTTCGAGATTTAGAAATAAACTGAGACTCCATTTACACTATCACCGTCCCTGTAGGATTCGATATCATTTATACTATAACTCGATATCGTCTACTTGCGGATTGAGCCTGGAATTGAAGCCTAGGGGCCATACCATGCCTGGCGATCGTGACACCGCCAGGTGGAACCTAGGTATAGGTTTCGGGTGCGTCAAGTTTTGGCACCGTTACCAGGGAAGGCAATAGTGTTTGCCTCAGTTTATTTTCTTTATTTGTGAAGTTTGCTAGCACTCTGATCATTTCTCACCTTTCCATAATTTTTATTCTTTTTATTTATTTTGGTACTACTGACGGTATTTATTTGAGTTTTGTTGGTGCATGAATACTCGCTACAAGGGATCTACCAGAGAATTATTATTCGATCCCGAGAACAAGAAGACAACGAGGGCTTTGAGTGCCTATAGTAGAAGTTCATCTCCCTCTGCTCAGATGGCAGAAAACAATCCTCCTCCTCCTCCTCCTTGCACCAGGTCCATCAGGGACCATATGAAACCAACGTTCGGGAACAACTACTCCATCCTCAGACCGCAACTGGCGGCAGCGAGCTTCAAGCTAAAGATAGGGTTAATTAATCTGATGCAGCAGGATCCCTTCCACGGGCATCCACATGAAAATTCCAACCATCACATTGACACCTTCCTGGCGAAGTGTGATACGTTCAAGGCAAAGGACGTTAGTGATGATACTGTGAAGGTGCGGCTTTTCCCGTTCACTTTGAGGGATAAGCCTCATATTGGCTCCGGGTCCACCCTGCTAACCATTTCACCACCTGGGAGAAGCTTGCGCTTGCATTTGTGGATAAGTTTTATCCACCATCGAAGACAGTTCGGATCCGTGGAGCGATTTCTAACTTCAAGCAGCTCCCACAGGAGTCACTTTATGAGGCCGGGAGAGGTTCAAGGACCTCCAACATCAGTGTCCTCACCACGTGATTCAGTTATGGGATTTGGTGCAGAGCTTTTACAACCGGCTCCAGCCTAGCACCAAAATGATCATAGATGCTGCGGCGCAGGGCGCCCTACTTGATAAGTCTCCTGAGGAGGCTATAAACTTGTTGGAGCACATGGAAGCCAACACTCAACAATGGAATGATGAACGGACTGTTGTGACCCGGACTCCCGAGGTCAAGGCCGCTAGCCACTTGCATTCTCACATCGAGACCTTGTGCAAACAAGTGGCCCGCATTGAGCAGCGTCTGGACTCCATCCCTGCTTCACCTAGCACGTCGTACCATCCTGCAGAAGAGTATGCTAATAAGGGCTACATCCCTAGTGATGCCCACTACGATGGTGCTGAGACATCTGAGTATGTACAATACGTCCAAGGAGAGGGACGGAATCAGTGGCAGCATCCAGCTGCTAAGAATCACCCGGGGTTTTCTTATGGAAACCCAAGTGGAGGGCTGCAACCTCCACAATTTCAGAGACCACCACCCCCTCCTCAGCAGCAGCATCAGCAGCAGCAGAACCAACAGCAGGGCGGATTTAGGCCAGCTGGGACTTACAGGCTGCCGGGATATCAGTTCAACCGGCCACCTCAGCAGAATTATGCGCCAAATCCACCCAAGTCCAATCTTGAAGCCACACTGGAGACTTTTATGAGTGGCCAGATCCGCTTTAATCAAGACACCTCGAACCAGTTCAAGAGTATAAATTCTTCACTTGATAAACTGAGGGGATAAATGTCGCAGCTTTTGAAGAATCAGGGGAGATTGCCCTCACAGCCGGAGACAAACCCGAGAGCCCAAGCTAATGCCGTGGTTTCAGTTACCACACGTGGAGGATGGGTGACTGACCCCGTCATGGTCCCGGTGCTAAATAAGGATAAAGTCACCAATGCAAAAGCCGTCGATGACGGTGATAGAGAAAAGGCCGCTGAAGGGCCTATAATTATTGAGGAGAATGCGGATGCATCACCCGCCACGCCTAGGAGAACACCTCCTCCTGTTGATGCTACAAGGAGTAAAGCTTCCCGACCTCCCCCTCCATACTCACAAAGGCTAGCCCTAGCCAAAATGGAAAAGAAATACTCCAAGTTCATGGAGTTATTGAAGGGAATTCAGTTGAACATCCCGTTCATGGACGCCATCACAGAGATCCTGATCTACGCCTTATTTTTGAAGGATCTCATCACGGGAAGGAGAAAACCTGAAGAAATCAAGCTATTGGAGGATTCCACCTCCGTTATCAAGAATCATCTCCCCCAGAAGCTGTCAGATCCGGGGAGCTTTACCGTGCCGTGCTCCATTAGAGGGATGCCAGCATTGATTGACCTCGGGGCTAGCATCAGTTTGATGCCCATATCCATTTTCAAGAGACTCCAGACGGGAAGTGAGCTAGAACCGAGAGCATGTCCATCCAGCTTGCAGATCATTCCATTACCTACCCGGTGGGAATAGCAAGGGACGTCATCCTTCAAATATCCCCAAGATTATGTGTTCCCGTCGACTTCATTATCATGGATATGCCTGAGGGAGGGAGCTCCCAACTTATACTTGGCCGCCCCTTCATGATGACGGCCGGTGTTCTCATCGATGTCCGAGAAGGGACCCTCTCTCTCAAGGTGGGAGATATCGAAGCTGAGTTCCGGCTACAAAAGCCGATGAGAGAGCGAGCTCATGTGGAAGGGGCCAGCTATCTGGAGCTTTTTGAAGATGAAGCCATTGAGGATTTTACTTCCGAGGGGGTCATGAAGGACCCAATGAAGACAAGCATCGACGATGACGGCGACCCAACCTACAATAAAGTGGTCGCCGTGTACATCCAAGTATTGGATGAGGAATTTCTACGTCGTTCTCCAAATCATCAAGAACCGGAAATTATAAGCTAAGTTGAGGAGAGTCTTGAAGTAGGTGGAAATCAAATGCTGCCGGATTGCACCACCTCGAAGAATGACGCGCGACCACCACGCGCACCAAATGACAACTGATATATCTATGGGAGTCGTGCTCACGACTGAAAACAAGCGCTTATTGGGAGGCAACCCAATTTCTTAGATTTCGGATTTTCTTTTTTTTCAGTTTCTTATTTTTCATTTTTTTCTATTTATTTCATGTTTTTGAGATAAAACCATAAAAATCATAAAAATTTGATGAGTTCATCTTTTGTATATGATGGACAAGTGGGGTATGCATATCGACATTATAAACGGAAGGAAGCGGGAGGAGGGCATTAGATTCGAAGACTTGGAGAGAAGACCAAGGAAATGGAAAAAATAAAGAAACAGGAAGCACATGTGACTCGACCGAGCAGCTTCACTACTTGGTCGAGCAATGCACACAGAAATATGAACGAGATTGCTATTTCTGCACAGCCCGAGCAGTCTTCTACTCGGTCCGAGTAGAAATAGACTCGGTCCGAGCAAACTCATTTCTCGGTTAAGTGCTACAGGATTTTGAAGTTGAGGAGAAAACATCACTCTGCCAACACGACCAGATTATTATTAGCTCGGCCCGAGTAGAAAACGACTCGGACCGAGCACCAAACTGCTCGGTTGAGCAGACAAGGGAGTATTTTGCATCAAAATTTTGTGAATTTCGGTTTTGACTCGGTCGAGCAGCCTAGATGCTCGGACCGAGTCAGGTCGGGTCTTTAACCCCTACCAGCTTTGTTTTTAACTCCACCAATAAAATTATTTTACCCTAATCATAAAATTTTTTACCCTCACAAATTCCCCCCAAGCTCCCTCCTATACCTACTCGTTCAAACTCCCCCCTTCACCGACTTCCTCCACCCGCACCGCCGCCGGCACCGCCTACCGCGCCGCCCTACTCCGGTTAGCTGCTCTCCCCCTATCTCTCTCTTTCTCTCTCTATCTCTCCGCTCCTCCCCTCTCCTTCCCCCCCTTCGCCCTCTTTAGTCGACGGCACCGTCGACGGCGCCACCACCACCGATGGCGCCGCCGACCCGCTCTCCCCAAAAATCCCCCCTTTAAAACCCCCCACCGCCCGCCCCCTCTCCCTCTCCCATCGGATCGCCCTAAACCCCCCTCCCTTCGGTCGACTGTGCCATAGGGCACGGACCGAGCAGTGATACTTCCCGGTCAGTTCCCTTCACCGCATAGCATGTCTCTGACCGAGCAGTACCACTGCTCGGTCGAGCACACCCTTATCAGCTTATTCCCCGATTTTAATGTCCTGCTTTGACGTTTCCATTGTTTCTATTGCAGGTGTTCGTTGCGTACGTCAGCACAGGCTAAGGGGACTAGCTTGGGGGAACACTAGGCACTTGCATCCCTCGCATCGCTCACTTATACGGTACACTAATTCCCTCATTTATTTTATATACCTAGACACGATGGTTCGCACACGCGGATCTACCACACCTCCCATCCGTGGGAAGATGCCCACTCCAGGTGCCTCTTCCTCCCGTCCCCTGCGTCGTGCCCGACACACCACCACATCTACCACTACCTCCAATACTACCACCCCCTCTACCACAACTCCCGCTACTACCACTATCATCCCCACCACCACCACACCTGTCACGACCGTCGTTATCCCCTCTACCTGCCATGCCCAGTTCCCCAGGATACCCGGCATTAATTAAATTTTTTTTCCAAGTATCCTGAAGAGTGAAGGTGATGAGAGAAGAAAAGAAAGAGAAAGGAGAAACTGAACAAGCAGGCCACTGCGCACATGCTGAGATAGTACAAGTGAAGCTTCACAGTAATATCAAAACAACACCATAAATAACATAGATCAATAACAACATACCATATATAACGACTTCCATTAATTTACATAGCCCAGGTACACCACTACATATACACCATCACTCTCCATCTCCAAGACAACCATGTCACTACACATGCTACATCTCCCATCAAGTGCTACTCCTGAAACCCAACTCCAATTCACATCCTACCATGCTACCTCTGCTACCTGAAAAATAGGGAGGAGCATGTCAATACATGCCCCAGTAGAAATCCACTTGGATTTGGAACACCAGTTTAAGGTTATCAACCACTAAGCAAGGCATGAGAAATAAGATGTGTAAACTAAATAATATGGCAGAAAGTAAATAGCTAAGTGCGGGATCATACCGGCAGCTTGATGTCGAGTTACTGCAAGAAAAGGGTTAGCATGAATAATAATACAGATATTCAAGCAAACATTATCTAATAAGATAAGTACAAGTGCTAGAGGTATGCCACAGTATCACAAGCAAAGCAGGTGAATGGAAGAGGGAAGGTGCCACCAACAGGAGAATGTAACATGTGCAATTCATATTTTTATGATTGAGTTAATTAATTGAATTAATTGGGAACTTGGGTAAACTGTGTGATACCAGGACCTGGATTTCATCCCAAATTTGGGGTGAATATAGCACACGACACAGTGGACACGGGCACTGTATGACACCGGGTCTCTCAGCTTCCCCGTCCCTGGCAGGAGTGAAGCTCTCCTACAATAACATGACCTCCATTTGTCCCCTCCACTCCCGGTAAAGGAGAGTGGGTATAAATATCACAAATCACATAATCATTTCCCCCAACTTCTCAGTCCAGGCCTAATATCCACAATTTACTCAAATCCCACCTAAAACACGGGTTTCTCTAACTCACCCTCATTAGAGAGGATTGAGATTTATTCAATTTTATAAGTTAACATCATAAGTGACACGTTGGGGGTCTTGATGGCATGTGTATGCACATATCATCTCAGCTGTCCGTAATTAAACATAGGGTCATGCACTCACGTGACATGCCCTCTATCACAACACATCACCCATTCATAATTACAATATATCCATGCCATTCAAGCCTCTAACTTCACTAATTATCAATGTGGCTCAAGGCCAACACTAACACATGCACGTTACTCAAATTATTGGATACTGCCTTCATTGAGGCATTTTATCGAACACATGACATGCGACATTCATATCAAAGAAACACAATAACATTTACATGTGCCAAGGGAATGAACATTCATTTCACCATACAACCATATTAAGCAAGAATAATGATGGCCAATTAACCATAATTAATGAATAAGAATAGTACTTAATGAATTCAGCTTACTGAAATTGCAGGAAGTGACAATACATGGCCATATAACACTAGTTTTCATTGAGAATTTGACAAATTGTCCCAAATAAAAGTTATATATATATTAATCCTGGATTCATAGATAAAATTTCATGCAAAAATATTAAGTAGGTGATTTATGGTGAATTATTTGGTGAAGTGAGTCAAGTCTGTTTTCCAGACAGATTTCAGAGCCTATAAAGATTGCTGTTTTTGGGCATGTTTTAGCCAGAATTTTGAAATATAAACACTCCGATGAAATTATAAATAAACTTGTTAAGTTTCCAACGAAACCAAGAACATCAAATTCCATTATGTGTGCAGGTGTTTAGGCCAATTTTGCTAAACTGGGTCAACACTGAAAATCATACAAACATGTTATAAATATGGAATTGTTTCTTCTAATTTCTGAATTGAACATATATCAAAATTTATATTCTTTTAGGGTATAACTTCAAGATCTACAAGCAAATATTTTTTTTGAAACCTAATTCACGCTACGGAGATCAGAATCCAAGTAAAAACACACAACAGAATTTCAGGATTTCAAAGGGGTTGTTTTTAGTAAGAATTTAAAGGGATAACTTGTGAAATTGAAACATGGCTCATGAATTTTCACCATCCCTAATACATATTAAGCAAAACATGCTATAAAAACATAATAGCAAGAATTAATTTAATGGAATTCCAAATCCAAGAGAATAACTACCTCAAAGAACCCATTTCTTCTTCTTCTTCCTTTTCCTCTTCCTCCTCCTCTTCTTCTTGTTTTTTTTGTGCCAGGGAAATTTCGGCCATGGCATGGAGAAGGGGATGGGTAGGTCAAGGAGGAGGAGAAGATGAGAAGTGTGTGGAAAAAGAATGAAAAGAAGAGAAGAGAAGAGTTAAGAATGAAGAAAGAAGGGGAAAACCCTAGAAGTCTCTTAAAAAAATCTATCCATCCTTATCCTACTCATCATGACAACATAAAATGACCAAAGTGCCCTTGCCTAAATGCCCCTCAACTTTCAAGTAATTACAAGTTTGCCATTACTTTATGCACCGACCACTTAAGTATATACACACAGCACTTTTGGTCCAAATGACCATGTTTCCCCTCGCCTTTCTAAAATTTTACGGGGGTTGCCATTGACCCCTAACCCCTTTCACACTAGTATGGTTCTCCCTACACTCATCCACGCACATTCATACATGCGTACATGCATCACACACACTCGTCCGATACATTTCTATTGTTTTGCACCCACGACGTCTTTCACACTTCTCCCGCACTCAATCTTGCTTTTTCGTCTTTTGGCCATGCATTACGGCTCAATCCCCCTTTCACTACATTACATACATCGGTATTCACATTTATTTCATGCCTACGTATGCACCGTAGGTAGAATACCACATGTGTTCAGTAGAATACCAGTATAGTGCAAAATAGGGCATGACATCCTACACACCTTAAAATAAAGTCAGTCCTCGGACTTCCTAGGGTGTGAACCTTGTCGAGGTCAGCTAGGTATGAGGGTCTTACTACTCATGAAGTACAAACAAGAATACGTATCTACACCACACTTATATACACTACATGCTTCCATATCATCCATTCACATCCGCATCGCACACATGTCACAGATACATCTTATTACTCATCTAGTAGCACATCCATATCACTATATGCTTCATTACATACACATACGTATATGTTCTTCACATAAAAATCTAGGCACACCTATTCACACATTAACATATACATCACACATCGCAAATATGTCTCTATACATATTATTTCACGTATTTAGATCATTACTCATATCTATATGCATAGGACATCACACCATATCCATATCACGATACATAAGGTATTCATACTTGGAAAGCTTCCAGATACATCACAATACATTCAAGTATAAATGATTTATATTCTATCTCTTTATATATTTACATATACGTCTACATTCATGCACATACACCCAGCAATACACATTAATTTACACACCATTGCTTGATAAACATGGTCGCTATCACGGTGTCACATCATATGTACACCGGATCCCTATACACCCAATACTTAGTCATAGGAGCTCACTTCCATGTATAGACACATGAAAATTTATATACACACATTATTTCGTCATATCCATATATACATTCACGTGCACGTACTAACACATGCATGATCGAGTCACATAAGGTTCACAATCATTCTATAAATAAATATACACATAACCTCACATCCATAGCAGTGCACCTATTGCCTCACACAGATAGGTACATATACCACACACAATACACACAAGAGTGCACAAACATAATACGTTCCCCTCACATGTTATATATATACTAGTATATACTGGTGCCCAAAGGGCACGGTTCATTTAAAGTATGCCCCCTCAAAATATTAGAACCCCTAAATTAAAACGAATAACAATAAGTAAACCATAATAATTGTTATTGTTATCCCAAAAAATTTAAGTCCCCCAAAATGTAGTTCTTTATTTCTCACAAATTTTTTTAGATCCCTCCAAATTTAGTTCCATCAAGATTTAAACTCAATTGAAAATTTAGATCCCTTATAACCATTGACTCCTTAAAATTAAATCCTAACTGCCTTTCTACCCACCTCTTTGTCATAGTCACCAAACAGATTCAAAAACATCCCACATTTGTTAACGTTAAATGTTCTAAATTTCTCCTCTTAAGCAATTTCTTATAAATTTATATTATCACCAAATGTTCTAAATGTCTTCTTTTAATTGAGCTTAATACATTCCAAAATACACAAAAGAGAGAAACCCAAAAAGTTCATATTTAATATCCACACATTAAAAGTAAAGAGAGGAATTATTCAAATAATTCAAACAATTTATTCCAAAATACCATGCTTTAATTTTATTTTGGTGGAGAATAAAAATTAAGAGGCTCGCGCACATGTCATTCAATTTTGGATTATTAATCTGTAATTGAACTGATCTCATTTACACAATGCACATCTCAGAGTTCATGATATCTCTTTACAATAGTTATCCAGACCAATTTGATAGTGTTGGCAATTGAAAGCAGCCTCAATATGCTTTTTTAATTTTGTTGTTTGTGTGTCGATTGGGTGTGTGGTTGTTTTTATTGTTGTTTGTGGGGGGGGGGGGGGTGTTCAATGTCATTAGATGACCCCAGAATCAACGTGCAAGACATGGGGATACTGCTTGACCCCTTCGATGTATAATGTATTGGTTGCGCAAGATGAGCTTCTACCATGAGCATTTGATAGAAAAGCTTCCAATGGCGCATATGCATGTTAGGATATTGCGGATGTTTTAGTAATTGCGGCCTACTAATTTGTAATAGAGCCTTAGTTGGCATGCACATTATGAAGTGAATATGGGCATGCTTAATGAATTCCAGGATCACTCATCACCATTTTCATCTTCTCACCACAACTATAACTTATCTAAGGTGTACAATCAAAACTCCCAATATGATGTACCTTAAACTACTATATTTTATAATGTCCACATAAGCAAAAATCCACAACATATTTATGCAATCTAAAACAAAAATAACACATTAAACAGTTTAATCAATTAAAAGTAGTAATAAACACCTATTTACAATAGTTAGGTAGGAATTAGAAAGTAACACTTAACACTTAACCTATTTAGCATCCAGATAATGCTGCCCCATGCCCCTACATATTCAATTGCTCCATCATTGCATTAAGCTGCTTTCATTATGGAAAAAATATGATACTTTATAATGGATCCGATGTAATAAACTACATCAATTGAGTCAGTTACAGAACACACATAACAAATAGTTTGCACTTTGCACTTGGATACAATATTCATTAATGCATAAATATATAGTTGATTACTGCAAGTTACGAAACATGCTGAATCAATACAAATCAACAAATTACAGCAATTGAGTCAGTTAAAAAATAACTATTCTCAACCATCAATGTTTCGCAACATTAAGCTATAGCTTATATAAATGTTGTGATCTTATTTTTGAATGTTTCATAGTCAACATTCGGTTATAGGATACACAGAACTGCCAAATATATGGGAGAAATATCTTTTTTGTAAATACCAGGAAAATATTCATTCCAAATTTCGCTTATATCTCGAATGTGTTCGTACATGTACCAACTATTTGTGCCCGCATCATCGAAAGATGCATTGTTACCATCAGTTATCGCATAATTCACACACTTTTTAGTGGGACATTGAAGTTCACATACACGAAAGAAAGCTGAAAAGAAAATTATGCGGCAATGACACAGTATCAACCAAGAAATTGAAATGCATTAGGAACCTTTATGACCAGTAATCAAGAATTCTGGTTGATTTTGGTGAAAAATTGCAATATCACAAATAATTCAAGGATTCAAATTGCCTAGTATTCACCAGATACATAGTCAAATAGTTAAAAATTACCAGTGAACAACAAACATGTGTAACCAACTTATGAATCCCAATATAAGTTGCAAAATGAAGAAATAATAAACAGATCCCTATGGAAGATAATGATAGTTCATTCAATTTTTTGACCGATCAAGCAATAATTCAACTAAAACCCTGGAGGGTTATAAAACTCAAACATGTAACCAAACCCACTAACAGGAGCGTAGATCAAGACACCCTCGTCGTTAGCATAACCACTCAAACCATTAGCAATGAAGTTGGGACGATGAACCCCAGCCTCAATCTGGTGCCTCCTCACCTTAACATCCTTCTTCAACTTCTCTAAATCCCACCCTAGCTTTTCAAGCGCATCCAAGCTGTTGCATCCTCTTTGTAAATATATTTCTCCCAATAGTTCCAATTCTGTCAATTCCTAGACGATAGTGTTAATGTTGACAGCATAAGGACCCAGAAGAACGTGGTTATCTTCTGCACCCATAAAGAACAAAGAGTATAAATGGCAATAATTTCAAGCTCCGGGTTGACTCCTATAAAAGAGCTGGAGAGAGATTTCAGGATGCCATTCCATTCAAACTGAAGTGTAAGCAATTGAGTTTCAGAGTCTGGCTGTAGGTTAAACATGAAATAACATTAGAACTTAAGAATGTTGTTATAAATTTGAGTTTTACGATAAGAGTCAAGTTTTCTATACAAAGAAGATAGAGCGGTACAAAAAAGGTATGGCATTTTGGCTTTCTGATCATTCTCATGCATCCATGTGCTTTAAATGGATAGGTAAGGAAAAATATCAGAAGCTACTTAAAGCTAAAATGGATTTAAATCTATAACTGGAACAATAGAATAGCTATCATAATAATTTTGGGTGCATTATAGACATTTGTTTAATCAAGAACTTGCATGTTATTTGTATACATCTTTAGATACTTGCATGTTTACCTGTGTGCATGGATGAGTAACTTTTATATCGGACATGTCATAAATTTGTCTACATGATTAGTACCCAAATGTTGTATCCATTCATCCATCTTTCCAAATTTTTGTACACATACAAATCGAAAGATGGATACATGATTAGTACCCAAATTTATGACATCCATCCATCCCCAGGTCAAGAAATTCTCTAGATTTATACCCAAATTTCATACATAAGAGTGCTAATCATTGTACAACAAAGAGTTTTCCATCCATAGGTCAAGAACATCCACAAAAATTACCTATATGCAGCAATGTTGAATGCCTGCATCCATCCCATCAGCTGGCCCTCGTCCTAGGAGTTCCTCCCATTCATAAACATCTTTTTTTAAAGGCATGTCATGGAGAAGAGAGAAAATATACCAAGCATCAATTATCAAGGCACCGATCCATTTAGATATGGCCAAGTGAACCAATCCAATTCCAGAGAACTTCATAATCAAAAAAATCCAGTAGCCCCATGTAATCGAAAGCTGTTGCATCTCTAGTTTGGAAAGCAATCACAGAAATTGAAAACACATTAGAAATATTATCTGCAAGCATGCTGGTTGAACATACCATAAAGATTGCAATCGCAACATCAAGAAATTTAGATTCACTCAAAATAATTGATAATAATTGATGTCTGATATTGAAAGTACTCTATGTGCACTTCAGCACAAAAAGACATGCATTAAATTAGTAAATAAAGTAGTGAACAACAGGCACATTGTCACGCCCCGCTTCCCAAAAACGTGGAGGTGAGACGTGAGAAGGTCCACTCAGACTTGAAGCTACAAAGCTGCAAGTCCGATAAGCGTCAATCAACTTTAAACTGTAGGTCCTTGCAACGCGAAACGAAACAAAGATAATAATAATGAAATGAGACAAAAGAGATATCTCAGAATATCCATAAAATAAGTTTCAACATCGCAGAAAAAGCCACCAGGCTTAAAAGAAAGGGATCTAAGGCCCAGACATGGCCAACAAAAGTACAACGTACAAAACAAGGTGCCACACACCGACAACTAACAGAGATCCTAAAACAAAGGAGAACTCAGCAAGGTCACCGGTGTCCACAAAACTCCTCCTGGGCAGACATGGACTCAGGCTCAGCATCAGCAACAACCACGTACTCAGCTACGGTCTCTGTCTCAGGGTCTAACATGTGACACCCAAAAGAGCAAGGGGCACATGTCAGCAAGTCTACAAGAGACTTGTGCAAGGAAACTGAAAGTGAAAGTAAGCAACCTAGCAGTTCTAGCATGAATGCAATGTCATGGCAGTTAAAGTATGAGTGCAACAAGTAAAGTAAAGTAAAGTACGAGCATGGCATGGATGTCAAGTTTTACAAGAAACACTCACTAGTACAAGACAAGTAAAGTAAGCACGTCGTGCACAGAGATTACGCCTTTTGGCTAGAGTGGCTGATCGGGCCAACTCCTAAGCTCAAGTGATCGCTTATCCCTACCCCTCCACGTGTATATGGACTGGCGCCCATCTTCTGGATCACGAGCCAGGAAGTGTTTTATCACGATGGCGTAGGGGTGCACCTAGCCGGACAAGGAAGTACAAGTACAAGTATTGTAGCGTGTGCTACAGATGCAACAATTAACTTGGATGACATGTAAGATGCAATGCATGGCAGTTAAAAGTGCGTACAGATAAGGAATTTAAACGTGACAGATATCAATGCATGCATGACATGGCAGGGTGACGGATTTAGCTTTGTTGTCAAGCTAGATCCTAAAATTGCGTCTAGACAGCTATCATTTCACTGTCTAGTCTCTTTTACGCTAAAAACAAGGAAGTGGCCTAAAAACATGGCCCTACACAAGAGTTGGCAAGTTTCACTTGCCTGAAAGTACAACGTCTGAGCACACCGTCCAACGAGTCCAAAGTCACAATTATCCTACGTGCACAAGTCCACCGGCCTACATCCATTTTATTAATCTTGATTAGTGAATTCTAAAACATTTAAAATACTTTAAAAACATTGATTTTAGTCTTGATTAACATGCAATAGGTTGGGGGTCCTAGGGGTGCAAAGCGTTACCTCAACACGACGCGAAAGCTACACTGGCGTCGGGTAGCGACGCCAGGGGTTGGAATAAAAGAACGCGCTCCAAGTCCTGATTCCAGAATAGGTTCCTCGCTGGAAAGATCAGAGCAGCAACCGGAGCAACGAATCCAGATTCCAAAGCTAGCACGTGCGACGACGGGCTACGACGTATCGCAACGTCGTAAACGGCAAATCCTCGAAGAGGAAACACCTAGGTGGGGCCCACAGTAGTCCTAGGGACCAATAGGGGACCCACAATACCTCTGGAGAACTTGGGGGGCCCACTGTGGCAAGTGGTGCGACGGGTGCGGGGTTGCGACGATTGCCTCTCGGTCAGACACGCTTGGTGCGGGGACTTGGCTCGGTCGGTGCGGGGGAACGGGGCTGTGCAGCGCTGTGGGTCGGTCACAGCAGCGGGTGCGGGGGTTTCCTTCGGTCGGTGCGGGAGAGCGGGCCGGTCGGGCGCTTGGGCGGGACGTTGCAACGTTGCAACGTTGCAACGAAGCGGGGCTTCGGTCGATGCGGGTGGGTGCCTCGGTCAGACACGGTGCGGAGCGGGGTCTGCGAAGCGGGGGCTGCTGCGGTGCGGCGAAGCGGGTGCGGGCGAAGTTCTCGGTCAGACCGAGAGCTCCTCTCGGTCGGTGCGGGCGAACAGAGCAGGCGAAGGCACGGTGCGGAGGGGAGCGGGGGCGGGGGCGGGGCGGCTGTCGGTCGGTGCGGGGGATTTGGGGCGGTTTGGCTCGGTCGGACACTTGCGACGGCTGCAACGTTGCGACGAAGCGTCGCAAGCGAGTTTTTGGGTTTTGAAAGCGGCTAGGGTTATTTTCTTGCGAAAATAGGTCTTCCTAGGGATTGTTTATATAGTGTAGATGGGTTGACTTGGTCTAGGGCTAATCCTAATGGGATTAGGAGTTTAAAATAATTTAAAATTCAAAACTCTCTTTCCTAATCACATAGGGATTGGGTGCGGCCAAGATAGGGGCTAAGATTTGGCTCAAAAATTGTTTAAAACGTTTTAAACTTAAATAAATTTTATTTGGCCGAAAATAATTTAAAACGTAGCTATTAAAAATATTTTAAACTTTGCTAAAAATATAAAGTAGGTCAGATAAACTCCAAAAATTATAAAATAAATATCGGGGTGATCGTGATGACGAGAGAAAGGTAACTAAGAAGATGGATCTCAATTTCGATGTCGGGTGACGAAACTAAAAATAGAAACGTCCCCCGTCAAAAGCGAAAATCACAACGTCTCTTCGAATAAGATCAAATCGTGGGAAAACGACCCGAGAAATGTCGTTCCAAATTAGTGCCACAATTTAATACTCTCAGAGACGTTCCCAACGGCATATCACACCAAAGTGTTCACAAATAAACTAAGTTTAAAACAAACACGTGCACGGTCAACAGCACGTGCACGAAGAAGATACGATCGGAAAGCGACCGTTACATCCTCCCCACCTTAGAATAAAGTCCGTCCTCGGACTTTCTAACTATAAATATGACTCTAGCTAGACTAGTAGCTATCACAATCACATCACACCATAATTCACTCAGGTATAATTACAAATGCTTATACATACGCTAGATAGTCAAACAATAAATCTGCTAACATGTACACACACACACACACACACACACACACACACACACATTTCAATCATCTATATGTGCATGCATCCCTTATATAACTATTACTTACCTAGCACAAAACAATAGTTCAAATACTCATATAAGTACAGTCTTACACTAGCAAATACAATCATTGCTCTACGTATAGATAGCTACCTATGCACAAAACAAACATGGGTATACGACTCCCTAATATAAACATTTCAACACATGTAGTCACGTCATACCATTATTATAACAGGTTTTACTATATCTAATATACATTCACCACTACTATAACTTCACAATATATAGTCATTCAGATGCATGCAATTGTTTCCTCATACATTCACATTACGTACGGTCCTATAACTATATTCACGACACGCCACACATACCATAGTCGTCAATACCTATAACTAAGCACATACTTACCCGTGCATGGTGCACACCCATACACGCTAACATTTCATTCACGCATACCAATCATACCATTATATAACTAGCACATCTACACACCTAGTTTAGCTAGCACACATACGTTCACACAGGCAAGTTCTTAGTAATTAACTATACCACCAGACCAACACCTATAACTATATACTGGTGTAGCGACCCACAATCATGTGCGTAGCACAACCAGGCACAAACACTCCTATCACTATACATACATCAAACATCGTTATATGCAACCACCGTCATACATGACCATATACTTAGAGTATACCCACTCAGGCTTGAGTGAGACTCAATACACAGATCAGAATATTCTATACACGTAACACGTATCTATACCTATACTAATACCACTCCAATATATATATATACGTCTACCAATATAACCATATACATACCATAAGTCAATCACACTTAATATTTAGTCAGGTAATACTCACATAGTTCAATCACTCTATATACCATAATAATAATACAGACATCAGCACACGTATAATTATAATACACTCCCTAATACATACGCATTCATCGTATAGTCACACACATGTAACATATATATTCACTCCATAGCCTACTACCTATAATTAGTATACTAACACATCTACACATACAAAATTAAGATGTGCAATAGTCGTGTATACCTCATGGTATACACGCATACAACATCCCGTAAAAGCAAGCAATACCAATCAAAATTTTAATCCTACTACCATATGTATATCACCTATATACTCATGCAACAAAACATAACTACTTACGTCTAAGCACAATACATATCTACGTACAAGCACATACTCGCGTACTAACGTATATGTCATACAATAGGCCTACTCACTTAACTATATGTACACCTATTTTTATCACACCTAACATACACATAGCTTTACCAATCATTTTTTTCAACCATGACAAGTATCTCTAACTACATACACCCCCTTAGCTATTTCAACACTGATTCTTATATATACATGCATCCCTAGTATGGTATAGCTAACCACACACAAATCTATAAATACTAACACGCAGACAACTTCATAATATCACGAATAACTCCGAGTGTGTGTGTGTGTGTGTGTGTGTGTGTGTGTGTGTGTGTGTGTGTGTGTGTGTGTGTGTGTGTGTGTGTGTGTGTGTGTGTGTCACACAATAGGCAAACATTAATATACTATGGGGGGTACACTCATTCCAGCCCACATACACAACTTAGGTACATGCACCACGACAACATCACAAAGGTCCAAGGCCTACTTAACAAATTTAGGTTGACACAGTCATTGACGGGCACTAAAGCCTAAGCAATAGAGGAAGATTAGAGGTCGAAGCGTGACGAGGGAAGGACCGATAAGTACGAGTTCAGATAGGACGAATACAAGGAGACAGCTTGGTTAGGTGAAACAGCGATTTACTTGTGAATGCTTAGGTAGAGGAAAGGGAGATGTAGTGATACCCTTATAGGATACAGAAAAGGGAATAGGGTAAATAGCATAAGCTAAAATACGTGAAATTTGAAAACTGTTGTACTTCAAAAGTTGAAGTCCTCGTCTGTATAAAATATTTGGAGATCGATAAAACGAGTTGTTCAAAATAAGTTTGAGTCGAATATTCATAATAAGAGAAAATGATTTAGTGGCTTATACAAAATCATAATAAGAGTAAATCATTTACACGAATATTAAAGACGTAGTTTAGAAAATATTATACGGCAGTGATTTAATATAAGCTGGCAAAAGCTTAAAGAATGAAATTAAATTTAACTGAAGAATTTAAACTTATGTTAAATGCTTTCAAAGTCTTTAAGCTAGGAAAAAATTTAAAAATAATCAGTATCGAAACTACTTTTAAAGGAACCAGGATTCCAAAAAGTAACGGATTCACACAAAGTTCTTATCGTACGAGCACAACGAGCCTGGTACGGATATATAAAAATATTTGAAATTCAATTTAGTTTAGAAATTTTTTTTTTTCTAAAAGCATGTTTGGGGGTCGGAAAGATAATAATAATAATAACTTAGTAGTAGAATTATCAAAATTGATAGTAAAGCTTTAAAATCAAATCATGGAGGGTCTAAATCAGGAAGTGGTTATGAAATAGTAATTTTACAGAAATCCGAAATAGAGAAAACGATGAGCATAAAATCGACTTGCTGAAAGCTGAAATTCCATGTGACTTGAAAAGTATATTAAAAGGAAGCGCGATGTGTCGTTTGAATGGCATAAATAAGAAAGGAAATTATAAATCGAATTGGACAAAATAAAAGTACGGTTCAGAATAAAATTAATATATGAAAGGAAAATGTATTTTCATAGGTACAAAAAGTGTAGGCTGGGAAAATACCATAAGCTAGTATTCAAAATTTCGACAAAAGTTTTAAGAATTCAAGTCAACGAAGGAGTATGAAGTATAAATATATACATTAAAATTTTGAACAAATTTATACTTAGGGAAAGAGGAAATCGAAAAAAAATACTTTCAGAAGATTCAAGACTTGTAACGGGGAGATTCGAAAATTGACGACGATCGTCATGAGGCGATCTCGTGAATCGAGGCAAGGAAAATGGTAGGATGGTCATGACATACATACGCCTAGGATATGAACCAGGAAAATCTACGGGGAAAACTCCTACAGTCGACCAACCAAGGATTAAGAAACTGAGCGCTAAGACTTTCTAAGGGGCTGGACGGTAATGAAATGCGTTCAGCTTGGTCCGAAATCGATGAACCCAAACGAACGACTAGGAAATTCTAGAAGTCTAATATGGTCAAGATTAGACAAGAACCACTAAGGTAACTCCTAAGGCGGTGAAATCAATTGCTAGCAGGGAGTCTAATCTAACAATCAGAGGCCTCTAACTAGCAGGCACAGACGTCTAACTAAGTCTTCTTACCACCTAGTGACATAGGAAAATGACTAGACTCAAGGCTTATGACTCGGATGTTGCAATTTATTTAATGGACATTCCGTTATTATCGTTGTTCCGTTAATTCGCAATTGCAAGACGGGACCTGCATGGGCCACCAACAAAACCTGTCACGCCCCGCTTCCCAAAAATGTGGAGGCGAGACGTGAGAAGGTCCGCACAGACTTGAAGCTACAAAGCTGCAAGTCCGATAAGCGTCAATCAACTTTAAACTGCAGGTCCTTGCAACGCGAAACGAAACAAAGATAATAATAATGAAATGAGACAAAAGAGATATCTCAGAATATCCATAAAATAAGTTTCAACATCACAGAAAAAGCCACCGGGCTTAAAAGAAAGGGATCTAAGGCCCAGACATGGCCAACAAAATTACAACGTACAAAACAAGGTGCCACGCACCGACAACTAACAGAGATCCTAAAACAAAGGAGAACTCAGCAAGGTCACCGGTGTCCACAAAACTCCTCCTGGGCAGACATGGACTCAGGCTCAGCGTCAGCAACAACCACGTACTCAGCTACGGTCTCTGGCTCAGGGTCTAACATGTGACACCCAAAAGAGCAAGGGGCACATGTCAGCAAGTCTACAAGAGACTTGTGCAAGAAAACTGAAAGTGAAAGTAAGCAACCTAGCAGTTCTAGCATGAATGCAATGTCATGGCAGTTAAAGTATGAGTGCAACAAGTAAAGTAAAGTAAAGTACGAGCATGGCATTGATGTCAAGTTTTACAAGAAACACTCACTAGTACAAGACAAGTAAAGTAAGCACGTCGTGCACAGAGATTACGCCTTTTGGCTAGAGTGGCTGATCGGGCCAACTCCTAAGCTCAAGTGATCGCTTATCCCTACCCCTCCACGTGTATATGGACTGGCGCCCATCTTCTGGATCACGAGCCAGGAAGTGTTTTATCACGATGGCGTAGGGGTGCACCTAGCCGGACAAGGAAGTACAAGTACAAGTATTGTAGCGTGTGCTACAGATGCAACAATTAACTTGGATGACATGTAAGATGCAATGCATGGCAGTTAAAAGTGCGTACAGATAAGGAATTTAAACGTGACAGATATCAATGCATGCATGACATGGCAGGGTGACATATTTAGCTTCGTTGTCAAGCTAGATCCTAAAATTGCGTCTAGACAGCTATCATTTCACTGTCTAGTCTCTTTTACACTAAAAACAAGGAAGTGGCCTAAAAACATGGCCCTACACAAGAGTTGGCAAGTTTCACTTGCCTGAAAGTACAACGTCTGAGCACACCGTCCAACGAGTCCAAAGTCACAATTATCCTACGTGCACAAGTCCACCGGCCTACATCCGTTTTATTAATCTTGATTAGTGAATTCTAAAACATTTAAAATACTTTAAAAACATTGATTTTAGTCTTGATTAACAGGCAATGGGTTGGGGGTCCTAAGGGTGCAAAGCGTTACCTCAACACGACGCGAAAGCTACACTGGCGTCGGGTAGCGACTCCAGGGATTGGAATAAAAGAACGCGCTCCAAGTCCTGATTCCAGAATAGGTTCCTCGCTGGAAAGATCAGAGCAGCAACCGGAGCAACGAATCCAGATTCCAAAGCTAGCACGTGCGACGACGGGCTACGACGTATCGCAACGTCGTAAATGGCAAATCGTCGAAGAGAAACACCTAGGTGGGGCCCACAGTAGTCCTAGGGACCAATAGGGGACCCACAATACCTCTGGAGAACTTGGGGGGGCCACGGTGGCAAGTGGTGCGACGGGTGCGGGGTTGCGACGATTGCCTCTCGGTCAGACACGCTTGGTGCGGGGACTTGGCTCGGTCGGTGCGGGGGAACGGGGCTGTGCAGCGCTGTGGGTCGGTCACAGCAGCATGTGCGGGGGTTTTCTTCGGTCGGTGCGAGAGAGCAGGCCGGTCGGGCGCTTGGGCAGGACGTTGCAACGTTGCAACGTTGAAACGAAGCGGGGCTTCGGTCGGTGCGGGCGGGCGCCTCGGTCAGACACGGTGCGGAGCGGGGTCTGTGAAGCGGGGGCTGCTGCGGTGCGGGGCGAAGCGGGTGCGGGTGAAGTTCTCGGTCAGACCGAGAGCTCCTCTCGGTCGGTGCAGGTGAACGGAGCAAGCGAAGGCACGGTGCGGAGCAGAGCCGGTGCGGGGGTGGCTGTCGGTCGGTGCGGGGGATTTGGGGCGGTTTGGCTCGGTAGGACACTTGCGACGGCTGCAACGTTGCGACGAATCGTCGCAAGCGAGTTTTTGGGTTTTGAAAGCAGCTAGGGTTATTTTCTTGCGAAAATAGGTCTTCCTAGGGATTGTTTATATAGTGTAGATGAGTTGACTTGGTCTAGGGCTAATCCTAATAGGATTAGAAGTTTAAAATAATTTAAAATTCAAATCTCTCCTTCCTAATCACATAGGGATTGGGTGCGGCCAAGATAGGGGCTAAGATTTGGCTCAAAAATTGTTTAAAATGTTTTAAACTTAAATATGTTATAAACGGGCTTTTGGTGGGCCTACCCGTTAGTGGGTATCCACCCATTATGTTACCCTACCACTATAAATACAGGGCTATGGATTCCATAGCCATCACGTTTACAACACGTTATAAGCACGCTCGAAGCTGAGCCGAACCCCTGCCGACGGACGGACGCGACGCGAACGGGCTTCCTTCACCGAACGTCGCTAGATCCGGCGGGTAGGATCTAGAGGTAACTTTCTCCCTAGATCTAAATATTCCATATGCACATATGTTTAGATCCAATTTCTTGGATCAATCGCTCATGAATTAGATCGTTTTTATTGATAAAAATCAAACCTTTACAACAAAAAACGATTTTTGGAGATCAAAAAACACTTTTTTTTCGACTAAAAATTAGTTTTTTATCCCCAAAAACCATGAAACCCTAGGGGATTTTCTCGCCGGAACGCGAATCCCCCCTAGATCTCGCGCCAATACCCTCGCCCGCCGCCCGAAGCGGCGGCAAAACCCTCGCCCGTCGCCCGAAGAGGCGGCAAACCCCCCCGCCGCTGCGACGGCGGGCGGCCCCGCCTCCGGCAGCGGCGGGCGGCCCCGCCGCCGCCCGCGGCGGGCCAACCCGCCGCCCGCAGCGGCGGCCCTCCCATCCCCCCGCCGCCGGTATCAGCGGGCCCCCCGGCATCCGCTCGTTTCGGGCCCCACCCGGTGCGCTCTCATGTCTGGAAACCCTAGCCGCCTGAAGCGGCAACCTGCGCGACCATAAACCCTAATTAGGGTTTGACCCCGAAAATTTTTCGATTTTTCAAATATTTTTCAGATTTAATTGCGATTTCTTTTCGTTATAATCTGGAAAAAATTACATGTGATTTTTACTCATCGCCATTATATTTGGATTATATGATTTTCTTTAAACGTTTAAAAATTAAGAAGATCCTGCGACCGCTCTGCCGTTAGTCAACTAACCTAACGGTGTATGACGTTGCCTAGTGGTCCAATAATTTTTAAACGATAGATTTCATTTTCCATTATAAACTTCCTGTGATGATTAAATTGCCTTTGATGAATAAACTGCCTGTGATGATGCCTGCTGCATTGTAACTGCCTGCGACGAATGATTAATATTTGCTGTGGTTTTGGATCGGCTAGTTATCACCATTTTATTTTTCATGCATTATTTTCTTTTTTGAGAGAAAAATGTAGTGATGATAATTTTGTAACATTACAAGCCCGGCGGACGCCTCAAGAAGATGAAGGACTATTCCAGAAGAATAGGGGCCCCACTGGGGTTCCCGAGTTGTACTTTCTTTCTTTTTGGGACTGTAAGGACTGTAATTAATAATGGTGATTAGCCGATCCACGCAGCAAATATTTATGTCTGATGTGCTTGATTATTTATTTTTCTGTGAAGATATCTAATTAATGCTATCTCTTTACATGCTAGAGTGATAAATGGCCAAAATTGCGAGCGTCGATTTCGACGTTTTGGATGCTTCAGGCAAGAACTACTTAAGCTGGCAGTTGGACATAAAATTCCATCTGCGAGCACAGGGATTGAGCCACGCCATCGCTGTAGGCGATAAGGTTCCTGATATAGATAAAGCGAAAGCAATTTTCTATATCAGACGCCATATCGATCGGACCCTGAAGGCCGAGTACCTCACGGTGGAAGACTCATATGAGTTATGGACCGCCCTCGAGGATAGGTATAAACATCAAAGAGATGTTATACTTCCTCGGGCGCGATATGAATGGGAAAACCTCCGTCTCCAAGACTTTAAGTCTATTGTCGAGTACAACTCGGCACTCTTTAGCATCACCTCACGCCTGAAGTTGTGTGGTGAAAAGGTGACGGAGGAGCGCATGTTAGAGAAGACGTATACATCCTTCCACGAGAAGGATGTTATACTAATGCAATAGTATCGTGAACGCAAGTTCACGAAATACTCAGAGCTTCTCTCATGCCTTCTGATGGCAGAGCAGAATCGTGACCTTCTTCTGGCCACCCATAACTCACGCCCTACCGGCACTGCTCCAGCGCCTGAAGCGCATCACAGCTCCTCCCAGAAGAAGAGGAGCAACTTCAAAGGCAAACCCCAGAAGGGCAAAGCAATGAAGAAGCAGGCTAGAGGACCCCCTCCCAGAAGCAACAATGAGGGGATGAAGAAGAATAATGTGTGGAAAAGAAAGGACGACGGCCAGACATCTGCCCCTAGAAAGGACTGGGAAGATAAGTGCCACAGGTGTGGCATGACTGGACACTGGTCCATGAATTGTCGGACTCCACGCCACCTGTAGGACTTGTACAAAGCGAGCCAGAAGTAAGCTGAGACAAACCTGGTGGTTTAAGAAGACCTGGCACCAATCAGGTTCATCGCTGAGGACTTCTCAAACGATGACCTGCTCGACTGAGGACATTATCCATTTTCTATGCATTGTAGCTTTCATTTTTGAGAAACTATTTATCTGCTTGTTTTTCCTTATCTAGCATGTTGAAGTACTTTTCAGACATTATATTAATTATCAGTAGTATATTTTCTGTGTGTGCCTTATACTGCGATATTTTCTTTTAAAATAGATGGACTTTAATTGCCTAGTGGACAGTGCCTCTACGCACACGATCCTCCAAGACATCTGCTTTTTTCAAAGCATTAATAAATACGATGGCACCGTAAATACAATTTCCGGTCCATCAGGTATCATTGAAGGATCAGGGGAAGCACAATTTCTGCTCCCCAACAAAACAAAACTACTTATAAAAGATGCACTTCTCTCCCCTAGCTCGCATAGAAACCTGTTAAGCTTTAAAGACATCCGCTTAAACGGATACCACCTTGAAACGGTGAGCAAACATAACAGAGCATACCTTGATGTAACGGCTCATAAAAACGGTGCTAAAAACACCGTCGAGCATTTTGAGGGACTCCCGTCGGGTCTCTACCATACAAGGATCAGAGCAATGGAAACAAACACATTAGAGCACCCGAAGTGCCATAATCAACCAGAATTCAAACTCTGGCACGATAGACTAGGACACCCTGGGAGGAATATGATGCGTCGCATCATATCCCAATCCCGTGGAATTGACACGAAAAGCCTGACGCTACTTCAGAAGGGTGCAAATCCTTGTCCCCCTTGTTACAAATGGAAATTGATTACGAGACCATCCACCCTGAAGGTGGACTCTGAGTCTCCAAGTTTCCTAGAGAGAATACATGGAGACATTTGCGGGCCTATTCACCCTGCAAGTGGACCATTTCGGTACTACATGGCACTGATCGACGCATCTTCAAAATGGTCGTATGTGTGCCTCCTGTCCACTCGCAACGTAGCCTTTGCAAAGCTACTTGCACAGATTATAAAGTTGCAGGCACATTTTCCAGACAACCAGATCAAGAAATTGCGTCTGGACAATGCTGGGGAATTCACATCACAAGTCTTCCTAGACTACTACAAAGCAACCGGCATAGAAGTTGAACATCCTGTAGCTCATGTTCACACCCAGAACGGGTTAGCTGAATCTCTTATAAAGAGACTACAATGGATTGCTCGACCATTGTTGATGCAATGCCAGTTTCCGGTAAGTGCATGGGGACATGCCATACTGCACGCTGCATCGCTAATAAGATTACGACCGTCAGGTAGTCAATCTTATTCTCCGATGCAACTTGCATATGGGAACCCGCCCGATATATCTCACTTGAGGATATTCGAATGTGCTGTCTATATCCCCATAGAACCACCGCAGAGAACCAAGATGGGTCCTCAACGGCGTCTTGGTATCTATATTGGTTTCGACTCACCATCGATCATTAGATACCTCGAACCCCTTACAGGGGACGCCTTTAAAGCACGTCTAGCAGATTGTGAGTTTGATGAAAGCACTTTCCCAAAACTAGGCATTAACACACAGAAGCCAGAAGCTTCAAAGACCATTACATGGGACACAAAGACTCTATCCCATTTTGATCCGCGTACAAACCAATGTGAAGAAGAGATCCTGAAGATCCTTCAAATCCAAAACACAGTTCACATTTTACCGGACAAATTCACTGACAACTAGAAGATTGTCAGATCACACGTCCCTGCTGTAAATACTCCAGCTAGGATTGACATACCCAAAGATGGATGCAATCCACCTGCAGCAGAAGCAGCCGTACCTCAACAAAAAAGAGGACGGCCCCTAGGCTCCAAAGATAAGAACCCTCGAAAGAGGAAAAATCCTGGAGCAACAATAACGATACCACCACAGGATGCTGAGCTCAGCCTAGCTACCTCTCCCCTCCTAACAACCCCTGAAGAGGAAAATATAGGAGAAATATCATTAAATTATGTACGTACTGGGGAGGTACTGGACAGAAAAAGCACAATCATCGATGATAACTTCGCGCTCATTATTGCCACTCACGTCACTGAATACGACGATGAAACCGATCCACGCTCTCTAGCAGAATGTAAACGCAGAGAGGATTGGCCAAAGTGGAACGAGGCAATAAGAGTAGAGCTGGACTCACTCTCGAAGCGCAAAGTTTTTGGACCTGTAGTCCTAACACCAAAGGGTGTTAAACCTGTGGGATACAAGTGGGTATTCGTACGAAAAAGAAACGAGAAAAATGAGATCATGCGTTACAAAGCGTGCCTTGTTGCACAAGGCTTTTCCTAACGACCAGGAATAGACTATGACGATACCTATTCCCCGGTCATGGACGCGATCACTTTCCGTTTCATTATAGGCCTATCCACAAAGGAAGGGTTGGATATGCAGCTCATGGACGTTGTGACTGCATACCTATATGGAAATATAGATAAGGACATCTATATGAAAATCCCAGACGGATACAAACTACCGACAAAAATAACAGAAAGACCTCGGGACGTCTACTCTGTCAAACTCCAGAGATCACTGTATGGTCTAAAACAGTCAGGTAGAATGTGGTACAACAGACTCAGTGAATTCCTAGTGAAACAAGGATTCACAACAAATGAAGTCTGCCCTTGCATCTTTATAAGAGCAGAGGGAACAGGATTCATGATTATTGCCGTCTACGTAGACGACCTGAACATCATTGGATCTCCTGAAGAGATAGATGAGATATCCAAAAGTCTCACACAGACTTTTGAGATGAAAGACCTCGGCAAAACGAAGTTCTGCCTAGGCCTACAAATTGAACACTTAAGCGGAGGAATCATGTTACACCAATCGACATACACAAAGAAAGTGCTGAAAAACTTTCTTATGGACAAATGTCATCCGCTTAGCACACCAATGGTCGTTCGATCATTGGAAGTTGACACAGACCCCTTCCGACCGCTGGAAGAGGGGGAGGAAACACTGGGTCCTGAAGTACCCTACTTAAGCGCAATTGGAGCACTCCTATACCTGGCAAACTGCACGCATCCCGATATAGCGTTCGCAGTTAACTTACTAGCCAGATACAGTTCCGCGCCCTCAAAGTGCCACTGGAACGGAGTTAAACAACTTCTGCGCTACTTCCAAGGGTCTGTGGACATGGGACTATACTTCAAGAAAGGTGTATCCTCCGACTTGGTCGGTTATGCAGATGCAGGATACAGGTCCGACCCACATACCGCAAAGTCCCAGACCGGTTTTGTGTTCACATACGGTGGGACGGCCATCTCATGGAGATCCGTGAAGCAGACATCAACAGCAACCTCATCCAACCAGTCCGAGCTCATTGCGATCCACGAAGCTAGCAGAGAATGTTTTTGGCTCTGATCTGTTATCAACCACATCATCAAGACCACCGGCCTGAAGACGGAAGATCTTGGACCTACCACCATGTATGAAGACAATGCTGCCTGCATCGCTCAACTACGGGGTGGCTACATCAAAGGTGACAGGACGAAGCACATATCCCCCAAGCTCTTCTGGACGCATGAATAGCAAGTGGACAACCAGATCGACATCCAGCAGATCCAGTCTTGCGACAACCTGGCAGACCTGTTCACTAAAGCTTTGCCTCGTAGCACCTTTAGAAAACTTGTACTAGGAATTGGGATGAGACAGTTAAGAGATTTACAAGCCTGAAGCTTGTACTTATCAGGGGGAGTTAATGTTGTGCTGTACTCTTTTTCTTTGGCTACTAGTTTTTCCCACTGGGTTTTCCATAGCCAAAGGTTTTAACGAGGCAGCCACATCAACTCTGGATCCGGAACTATCCACCTCTAATGTTATCCATCGATCAGGGGAAGTTACAGAGACTTGTACTCTTTTCCCTTAGCCACAGGTTTTTCCCACTGGTTTTTCCTTGGAAAAGGTTTTAATGAGACAAGTACTCTTAAACTTAAGGATCCAGAAGTATCCATAGACCCATGATCAGATAAGCTATATGAACCCTGAAGCGTTCATCACGGCTTACAACAATGGATGGATAAGGGGAAGTGTTATAAACGGGCTTTTGGTGGGCCTACCCGTTAGTGGGTATCCACCCATTATGTAACCCTACCACTATAAATACAGGGCTATGGATTCCATAGCCACCATGTTTACAACAAAATAAATTTTATTTGGCCGAAAATAATTTAAAACGTAGCTATTAGAAATATTTTAAACTTTGCTAAAATATAAAGTAGGTCAAATAAACTCCAAAAATTATAAAATAAATATCGAGGTGATCGTGATGACGAAAGAAAGCTAACTAAGAAGACGGATCTCAATTTCGACATCGAGTGACGAAACTAAAAATAGAAACGTCCTATGTCAAAAGTGAAATCGCAACGTCTCATCGAATAAGATCAAATCGTGGGAGAACGACCCGAGAAATGTTGTTCCAAAATAGTGCCACAATTTAATACTCTCAGAGACGTTCACAACGGCATATCACACCAAAGTGTTCACAACCAAACTAAGTCTAAAATAAACACGTGCACGGTCAAAAGCACGTGCACGAACAACGTACAACGAAAAGTGGTTGTTACACACATCTTGCAACCCCCTCCAACTTTAAAAATCACAAATAAACACATCAGTTTGTATTTTTGTACAGCTAGAATCTCATCATTCATCCACATATTGCAGCTACAATTCAGATATGAATAGTCCTAAGAAAATTGAACTCTATCATAGTGGCATCATGGGATGTCATGTTCTTCATTTCACTAACAAACAGGTGATAAAACGTTAAAAACAACTCGTCTTCTAGTAAAATTGCTCTTAAAATGTTGTGATTATTCAAAAGAACTGCCATTGCCCTGATATGTTGAAGAAATTTTCCAATAAGACAGCAAGTTACAAGTACAACAATCCGCCAAATTACGTTCTCGGCTATTCTCACAATTAAAGCATCCACATTCAAATCTATATAATTTCATCAAAAAAATAAAATTAGATGAGAATAACTGAAAAAAGCAGACTTTTTGCAGGATCACAAATATAATTTTAAAAATCTGTTTTCCCACACAATCAAGACTAATCTACCAAGTTAGCATTTTATGCAACAAACTTCATAAGAATAGACACAACATGGGCATGTTGTAACCTCCTGGGACCATATTACATTATATAGGAATCTCAAAAAAGAATTTTTCTACGTAAATGATGCAGCCAAGCTCTCTCTCTTTAAACTGCAGACTGCTCCAATTCTTCACTCATGATGTAACATTCTAGTATTACAAAATTGCATTTTTGGTTTCCAGGTAACATTTGATGATCTACATCCACTGTGCAGCCAAAATCATGCAATTCTTCGCTTTCACCATGTTCTTAGATCACAACACCCCAAACTCCAACAAACTATCAGAATTTTCAAAAATATAAAAATAGTATAAAAAACACATTATGACTTTATAAGTTGTTCATGATTCTGTTTTCTAAAGACCATTTCTTGTCCTTCTCAACTGTTGTCCCCCCATATCCTAAAAATAACTACAATCAAATCCTGAGAAAAAGATTGCCAAAAAGGAGTGCCAGGGGCCTCAGGTAAACTATTTTGAAGACTTGACAGTGTATAGAAACAAAGCAAATGCATCATAAACATAGTTTATCTCTGCAGCCGAAAAATTGTTTCCACACTGAGAATTTGAAAACTGAAAACTAAGATGGTAGACATCAGGTTGACTACCCATCTAAAATTTCACCAAATATGTCATCAAGCTTTTAACATGAACAGTCAGCATCAGTTTGATGGCAAAGGATTTTTAAATAATGATGATGAGATATACAGCAGATCAAATTGCAGACGAAATTACCCACAAAAAAATTGCAGACGAATGCATTGACTCAGTTACATGCTGGTCAAGTCTAGATAATGCAAATATATAATCTCCAGCTATTAAGAGGTAATAGGATCATACTTGTTGTAAAAAAAGACCATCTTTAGCATAATGCACGGCACCTGCATTTGTTGTTTTTAGACCCATCTCACTGTAGTCATAAATAGGAACAGTAGTGAATCTG
The DNA here is from genome assembly GCA_030789695.1 of Scilla litardierei. NCBI lineage: Eukaryota > Viridiplantae > Streptophyta > Magnoliopsida > Asparagales > Asparagaceae > Scilla > Scilla litardierei. Next base: position 44,894,808 of record CM061140.1, on the reverse strand, counting down.
TACTAATGTTATGTAGATGGAGGATTACATGCTCCAGTTTTCCCAAGCTTTGAGTTTAACCAAAAGAATCTGAAATCTGCATTACAATCATACAATGAGTACCCGCGCCAACAAACCATGTCAATAACGTAGTATGTTTGATCAGGCTGCAAGTCACCACCTAAAAAGTAAATATTAGCAGTAAATAGATAAATTGATTGGTGCAAATGCTCAACCTCAAGTACATAACGACAACTTGTCATCAAGATTAAATATTACCGCATGAAATATGCAGTCCAGAATACAGCATGCATGTGCTGGACCTGAGACGTCCTTCGTTCTGGCACCATAAGGCAAGGAAGATGGAAAGCGATACAGAATAGATCCATTCCGAAGTCTACTAACTGTTGCACCATTAGAAGAAACGAAAAAGCAGCTCTTCCCAGCAGGTCTTGGAGATACATACCTATAGAATATCCAGATTTAATAAACAGTTGTTCCTGGTACATACAAAATACTTTCTGGGAAAATTTTAGTAGGTTGCAAAAAACGGATTTGCATATTTCATGAGGTAAGCAATATGTTTCCAAACACAAAAAATAATCATACCTCCAGAATGTGAATAACCACAGCCACATTAGGGTAATTATTTTGCAATGGCTCAGACTCCCTTGCTTCAGGCTCATATACATGTACCAATATGGCTGCAACGGTTGCCATCAAACATTAGCTTACCCGCTAGCTGCCTTGCCATCATATAGGACATGTTATGAAGGGAAATCATCATAGCCATGCATGTCTGTATGGAGCAATGGTTCATCAGCATCAGCCAACAGTGGAAATAATAAATTAGACATGGAAATAATAATTATATTCGTGCATAAATTTAAATTATTATCCAATTTTCATTTACTCTATCTTTAAATTATTATTTCCATGTCAAATTACTCAGACATTAGACATTAGCATTAGACATTTTATTATTATTATGTTGGATGTTCAATAGAATTTACATAATTCTGGAAGTAGACATGGCTAATATTCTGGAAGTAAATTTCTATGGATAATACTTTCAGACATCTCATCAAATTCTATTGATATTACTTTCAGACAAATTCCAGAATTCTGGAAGTAAATTATGTCAAGATAGAGTAAATTCTAAAAGTATCCATAGATAAATTTCAGACATCTCAGCATTCTAGAATTCATAGTATCCATAGTATCCATACTGAAATTTCAGAATTTGTCTATGGAAGTAAAATTTCAGAATTTGGATATGGATATGGATACTTTCAGAATTTGTCTATGGAAATTCATAGTATCCATAGTATCCATACTGAAATTCTGAAGCTATCCATATCCATAGTATCCAACATCTATTTGTTGACTTTGCATCTTCATGTGCTCTCTTCTTTCAAAGCAATAAGGAAGTTAAAAGCAAAAATCTGTAAACAAAAAAAATTTAACATATTTCATTAGCAATATGGAACTTAAAAGCAAAAATCTGTAAACAAATCTGGAAGTGGATACATAATTTAACATTTTTTGGTAATTTATTGTTAACAAAATATGTCAACTTTTTTTGCTACAACTCAGTTTAAAAATCTAACAACAAGTTTAAAAATCTAACACTAACTTATAACAAAGATCAACAACAACATAACCTTGTCAATATTCAAGGAATGATACTGAACAAAATCCCTGGTTGATTCCTTATGTCCCATATATAGATTGTCAGTCTAAGATTGGAAAGGGTCGCAAAATCCGAGCAAACATCCCTTATGTCCCATATATAGATTTCTAAGAAGAATAAGATGACATACCTAATTCAGCGGCGAGGTGGATGGATAGATAATCACCCACTCTGCACATATCTCCCAATGCTAAACTGTGATTGGATCAGCGATTGCAACTGATAGAACTATCATGATCCTTCCCCCAGAATGGCACATACAAAGTTGAAGCCGAAATCTAAACCAGATTTTGCCACCAACTGCACATGAAAAAAGTATGCGATGCACAAGTAACCGGGGGGGGGGGGGGGATTAGCATTGATCATCTAGAATATTACAATTCAATCAAGTATAGATCAGAAACGCAGAGGCCAAAATCGAATTATGGCGTCAACAATGCACCACTTAATCTCAGCATGAGAACTATATATTAGGCGCAAATCTAAAGCCGAAATGCAAAGTATAGGCTTTCACTTTGATGCCAAGACAGAATCAGATAATTTGATACTGTAATAAAGCATGAGACTATGGAAGTTGCACTTGTACTGGAGTTTTTCACTCAATCGGAGGGACAACAAAGAAATTAGTGCAAGACCCCATTATATATAACAGTAAGTAAAGCAGTTTGAAAAAGTTGGACTAAAAAAGAAAATGTCATATAAACAAACAAACAAAAGAGTAGAAATATAATTATGGAAATTTTAGAAAAGAATAGGCATCAAATATGAAGGTAGAATTGCCCGGAACACCGACAAAACTTCATCTTCATCTTCATCTTCATTTTTACTATTTCCTTTTCTGAATGCAAATTTTCTTTTGAATCATTCTTTTTCCATGCACCAGCATAAACAATCTTTTTCCCCTTCTACTCTCCTTTTTTTATTACTACTACTCTTATTTTTCAACACCAAGATATTTCATATCCTCATCTTTTGCTATAATTCCCCCACAACTTCGCATATTTGTTTTTCTTTCATCTTACCTTCCGAGCAAACCTGATAGCATGGCAGGGTGGGAAGCTGCAACCACAGTCGGATCTTCATGTTCTGTACATCCAAGATACACAATGTGCACATGCTTGTCGAAAAAAATCCTGGTAAGAAACAATCAGGCAGATGATTGAAAGGACAAATGCATAGGGGATGACTCACGTTGCTGGCTTGTACAATAAGTTTGGAGCTGCAAATCAAAAGGCAGGCATAAAGAATGAGAGGGATAACATGCATTCTCTTCAGTTCACCCATAAGGAAGGAACTAAGCAGTGGGACAGAGGAAATGAATCTTTGAATATATGTAAAATGCCAGTGAAAATATAGCTTCTTCTTTCTGATCCCCGAAATTTTTTCAGTGACAGAGAGATAAATAAATTGTGTCCTCTTTCATGATGTTGCTTTATTGGTGAATGGATGGAAATAAAGTCATGAAGCTCCATATTGCTAAAAACTTCTGTTATTGCAACACATTTAATTTCATTCATTTTCTTCCCCCTCTTCATTCATTTAATTTCATTCAGTTTAAAAATTAACCTAGAGTTGCAATTCAAAGCAACAAATGCTAAACGTGAATAAGATTCAGCTTCACAACATGTTCAATAAGTGGTTAAACATATCCAAAGTTCAATACACATATTAACAGATACCAAAAGTTCAATCAAATCCTAATTCAATTCATGTGTAAGTTTCAATCAAATTCTCTCTACAGTTAATGCATCCAATTTTCATTGCTACCTTTCCATCATGTATAAATATGGATGGCATTTTGTGATTAATAAGAATATATAAACTGCAAATTACTACATGTTTGTATTCCAGCAAGTACATTTTCTAATAAATCAGTTTTTAAAGGAATCTGAATGTCATAAGCTGCTTCCATCTAGAAATCCAACAACCATTACTGACGCCTTTATTATCCACTCATGCATACATAGAAGGAATTACAGTAAACCCAAATATTTCAACTCCTAAAACAATCCAAATTCAAAAAAAGAAGCCTTTTTCCTCGTTATTTATACAGTTATATTCTTCAAATCAATAAAATGTTATATTCTTCAAATCAAGAAAATGTTAAGTACTTACAGTCCAATTATCAACTCAAGAGCAAGATTTAACTCCACTTTCAGAACAAAGATGAAGAAAAGATGCAAAAAAGTTAAAATTGTAGATGAATTTGAGATAGAAGTACGATCCTGATGTTAATGAAACCATCTACTATCTTGTTGAGAACGGATTCCCTATGTCGAAGGCGACCTTTCAAGAAACATGGGACAGTCGAAAACAAACCAAGAATCAAATACTCCAGCTTCGTGAAGCTTTTTCACAAAGAAATAATCTAACTATAATACAAACATCTTTTTTTACAGTACGAATAAAAACAAAACGGCCTCACATTTATTATCTACTTATGCATACACAGAAGGAATGACACTAAACCCAAATATTTCAACTCCTACAACAATCCAAATTCAAAAAAGAAGCTTTTTTTCCTCGTTGTTTATACAGTTATATTCTTCAAATTAAGAAAATGCTAAGTAATTGGACATCTTATTTGCCACTCATGCATACATAGATGGAATAACATTGAATCCAAATATTTCAACTCATACAACAATCCAAATTCAAAAAAGAAGCTTTTTTCCTTGTTATTTATAAGTTTTATTCTTCAAATCAAGAAAATAATAAGTACTTACAGTCCAATTACCAAATCAAGAGCAAGATTTAAATCCTCTTTCAGAACAAAGACGAAGAAGAAGATGCAAAAACGTTCAAATTGGAGATGAACTTGAGATAGAAGTACGATCCCAATCTTAATGAAATTATCTATTGTCTTATTGAGAAAAGAATTCCACATGTCGATGATGACCTCTCAAGAAACATATGACCACAAAAAACAAACCCAAGATAAAATACTTCAGCTTCGTGAAGCTCTGTCACAAAGAAACAATCTAACTATAATGCAAACATCTTCTTTTATATACAAATAAAAACATATCTGCCTAACATTTTGTTATCTAGTTATGCATACACCGGAGGAATAACACTAACACCAAATATTTCAACTCCTACAGCAATCCAAATTCAAAAAAGAAGCTTTTTCCTCGTTATTTATTTATACAGTTATATTCTTCAACTCAAGAAAATGCTAAGTACTTGCAGACCAATTATCAGAGCAAGAGCAAGATTTAACTCCACTTTTAGAACACAGACGAAAAAGATGATGAAAAAAGTTAAAATTGGAGATGAATTTGAGATAGAAGTACATCCCAATCGTAAGGAAAACTGTTGAAAAAAGGATTCCACATGTTGATAAAGGCCTCCCAAAAAATATGAGACCACTGAAAACAAACCCAAGATCAAATACTCCGGCTTCGTGAAGCTCTGTCATACAAAAATAATCTAACTATAATGCAAACATTTTCTTTTACAGTACAAATAAAAACATAACTACCTCACATTTTATTATCTATTGACAGCATCGCTCATGTTGCCGCTTCCCAGTATACTGTTGATGACAAAAGTTGATGCCCTTGGCCTGAATCTTCAGCAATTTCCACTTTGCCAGGGGACCGACTCAAACTACAGGAGCTTATCAAAAGCATAATTCAGTATTTATATTACTTGGAATAGCTTTCATTTAGTGACATTTTGTTTAGTGGTCTTTGATCATAAAAGATGTAATCATTAAATCATTCTTTCTTTTAGTTATTAATAACACATTAGAAATTCTATCTCAAATTTAACTCAGATTATTGCTGGAACCGAAATCTTGTTCAAGTTTGATTTGAATCTAGATAGCCAGATATATTCAAATTGTTTGGTGTGTAATTTCTTTATTTGTTGCTTGATTTGCATAACCGTATACTTGTTAGAAAGTTGACAAACGAAACTTTCCAATTATACATATCTCATCTTTAAATTTCATTTGTGCAGACACCAATGACTTTACATAGTTGGATTTTTTTACTTTTTGTTAATGAATAATAAGGGTATAACCCTACACGTATAAACATTTAAAATGTTAAAGACATGTAATCATTGTTTTAAATACCTCACAATTATAGGCAGGAATTTGACCACATTGTTAACGGCTGCTTCTTTATGCCTTGTCAAAGGCTACCTCTGCCTTTGGTTATGAATGTTAGGTTATGGCAACCTTTCATACGACAATCAGATTTGGTAGCCTTCCCCTATGTTAAGCCATGGTCAGCAAGGCGTTCGCTATGGTAGGCTTCGCATGCTATAATGGGTTGACCCATCAATTATTTTTCTATATCTTTTTGGGCTTGAGTTATTGGATAATGGTCCAAGTTAAATTATTTTAAATCCAAAGCCAATAAGAATAGAGTTTTAACTATAAAATTAAGTGAAAAAAATGGAAAAATTATGAAACCCAAGATCTATTTGCCTTCTCTCCTTTGTGTCCCCCCTTCTTCTTCCTCGAGTCTTCTCAAAATCAAAAATTCATTCAAGAAAGATTCTAGGTTTGCATTCTAACAATTAGAATGATTAACAAATATGGTTGTATACATTCAGTTTGAACTTTTTAGAATTTTCTAGAATTAGTGTTTATTGTTCTTATTTTTAATAATTTAAAATAAAAAAGCCATGGCAGTGCCATAGTACCACCATGGTGCTATGGCATGTTGCGCCCCCTCCCGATGTTATGTCGTCGCCGTTGTCATTTGTAATTGCAATAGTACATCAAATATAATGAAATAGAGTGTAAAAAAGCAAGTCACATAAGGGGCAATAGACTGTAAATGATATATGATGTAAAGTAGAAGCTCCTAAATATACGTATGTTCCTTAACAACCTTTTAATGCAAAAATCTGGATATATGTAGGAGTTTTGAGGCTGGCACACGGTAAACATGTCCCTCAAGGAAGATGACATCATTGGGTTAATACTTCTTGACATATTTGCCATGATTGTACAACTTGCTTTATTTCAGTGTCTCGACTTATTTATTGTTCATGCAATAGCTCAAAATGGATCTCAAACAGCTGATGAGCGAACATTGTGTAAATATCAGAATCTATAAAAAATTCCTTATTGCTAATTCCCATGTCAATTCATGTAGATAGCTTCCCAGCAAACTTGAAAGAACTCCTAGAATGTACAATTGGCTTTACTATCAATTATGAAATGGAAGAAATATATGATAGTCATGAACTCTCAGAACTCCTTGATGTTAGGTTATGGGTTGTAATACTTGATCCTATATATCCCTCGTTTCTTATGGTGCTTAACTGTAGAGCTGGAGAGCTTGCTTGCTATGCTGCAGTGCTGGTTCCTTATCAGGTAAAAATATATGGAAGATCTGCTTAATTTTAGATCACAAATATTCTTTTATAACATATAGAATGTAAAATCTTGGAAAACGATAACAAAGTAACATGATACCATAATGACATTTAAATCAAATTCCATAGAGAATTAGTTGAAAGAAAAATTAATACTTCTTTCATGGTCAGTGTTCTAATAAAGGAGTAACATAAGTTATTCTTCATATTTCATAGAATTGAAGGCTCTTTCATTTGGATGAATACATTATTTCATTTGGATTTGGATGAAATATTTAGCATGTCATGTTTGGTGAAATTTCTGGAAGATGAGCGTGAGAATGGGCATTGCGTTCAATCTCGAGACACTGGAATTGTTTGTCATAAGGCATTCGATCATAGAAGATGTTGACAGATTAATATGAAAAGCCTCTAAAACAACCATCTATTGCCTAAACATCAACCCAAATTTCTAACAAAAGTTAACGATGAATGCAGACTAATATTTATATACATCTGAATAGCATACTTAGCAAGCACGATATGCGAAAATGAAAAAAAACCTATGATAATAATACCATATTACAACGAATAACTTGAGATAGATGGAAGCTCTATGAGTATAAAACCAATACCAACCTTCTTAATACATCCAGCATCCACATAAACTAATTCCAACGCTGCAGAGTTCATCATGCACTCTTTTCTGCCCTTTGCGATGGTATGAATAATCAATCTGTGAGATTTATAGTTTTATTCATAGAAAATCAGAACAAAGATTCAATTGTTAACATAAATCTAAACAAATATTCTATTTTTAACACGAATACCAACCCTAAACCCAAATACATCCAGCATTCATAAACCCTAACAAAACACAGAACCGATCAAAACGATAAAGTATACCAAAAACCTAACAGATTATGGACATTAATTGAATCTTACGTTTGAGCCGTACCTGTGAGATTTATCGCGATTACGAGCATGCTGGTAAAATTGAAGGACATTAATTCAATTAAGGTACCTGCAATAATCTACCCTGTGAGCCGTACTTGTTAAAAATTAAGAGCGTGCTGGGAAAATCAAGAGCTCTGGATCGATTCTGAGGGTGAGAGTAAGATTGAGAGACGGAGTTGAAAGAGAAGCCTGAACTGAAGTGAAGGCGTCCTGATGTTTTGGGGGGGGGGGGGAAGGGGGCTAGGCGGAGTGTTTGTAGAGGAGCTAAGCGTATGGTTTGGGGAGAGGTGAGCTGAAAATATAGCCCGATCATTTTCTGCTGTATTTAATTAAACCCTTAGATGTCATCTGTTTCGAAATTTTATGTTCAAAATCAAAAGCAAAAGCAAAATACAAAGAGTTTCCCTCCAAAATACAACTCCTTTCATTCCAAATTTTTTCCAAAATCTCAATTTCAAACCAATTCAAAAACATTAGTTCCCCCCCAAACTCAAGTTCTCTTCTCCCAATTTCAATTTCTCTTGTCCTAACCAATTTCTCAACTCTTATCCAATTTCTCTTGATAACATCCTTCAAACGTAATATATCTTAACCAATTTCTCAACTCTTATCTAAATTATCTTATCCAATTTCTCTTGATAACATCCCTATTTTATAGAATAGATAGCCACCCTTGTATACTCTACGTACATACTGCCATATTAGTCAAATAAATATAAATATCCATATATACTCCACATATGCGTATACATATAAATGTGCAACCAAATACACACAGTCCAATAGTCACATATCAAATAGCTTCATTCACTTACATTCAATAAATATATATACACACTTATATTTCATACTTATCACATTCATATCCACACTGCATATGTCTATACATACACGCATGCTCTAGTACAAACCTACACATATATGCATATCCACAGGGATACGCTTCTCCCAGATATACATAAATTGGCAACCATGTCGAAAAAATTCATAGATAAACAAACAAGGATATATATATATATATATATATATATATATATATATATATATATATATATATATATATATATATATATGGGTAAAGTGTTCCTAGGGTGACTCCTTAGATTCAATCTAAGGAGTCGCCCCCATTTTCCCCATATCCCACATTTTTTTTCGGAATTTTTTTTCATGGGGTTGTTGTTCACCTCATGGATGATCAACATACCAAAAATCAATTCATTCCAATACTTTTAGAGCCCCCATCTATCCCTTGCAACTTCATGTGTTTTCAGCACGTTTTCAGACCGTTGAAGTTGCAAGGGGTAGATGGTGGCTCTAAAAGTATTGGAATGGCTTCATTTTTGGTATGTTGATCATCCATGAGGTGAACAACAACCCCATGAAAAATAAAATCCAAAAATATTGTGGGAGATGGGAGAAAATGGGGGCGACTCCTTAGATTTAATCTAAGGAGTCACCCAAGGAACACTTTACCATATATATGTGTGTGTGTGTGTGTGTGTGTGTGTGTGTGTGTGTGTGTGTGTGTGTTATGAATCAACTACTGAGGGGAGAGCCCTCAGGTCTATATTTATAGGCAATTGGGGAATCAGATATGGGCTTACAATGATATGGGCATATCTCTAGGATAGCCCAGAATCTCACCCAACTACGGTTAAATAACCGTTCACAACACTCCCCCTTATCCAGCCATAGGTGTGGACTTTGCTCGTGAATGCTTCAGGATTCTGAGCGTAGAAGAGTCTCACATGGGGTGGATACTTCAGGATCCTGAGTTGGTGAGATTTGCCTCGTTAAAACCTTTAGCTATGGAAGACCCAGTGGGAAAAACCATAGTTAAGGAAAAAGAGTGCAAACGCTCTTTAACTCCCCCTGATTTGTACATGTGACTCTGCTCATGAATACTTCTGGATTCTGAGCGTCACAGAGGGGTGGATACTTCGGGATCCAGAGTTGATTTGATTTGCCTCGTTAAAACCTTTGGCTATGGAAAACCCAGTGGGAAAAACCATAGCTAAGGGAAAAGAGTACAAATTCTGTCAACTCCCCCTGATCTGTAAAAGCTCTTAGGCTTTTAGATCTCGTAGGCTTATATCATCACTCCTATTTACAATATTTCGAAAATGTACACAGATTACAAATTTTATCACCATCAAGTAGCTGCTGAGTCCAAAAACTCTGGAGAGGTGAGCTAAGTTTCGTCGCCTCTGATGTGGTCTTCAGACTATATGGTTAGCTCCACAGAACCAGCCTCTATCCCAGTCGTCACTGGGATGTGATGTACCACCAGACGCCCTTAAATACACCATTGGTTGGATTCTGGAATGGTGAGGATCTCGGAATTATAGGATGATGTTGCCTTCACAAGTTGCTTTGCATATTTGCAGTAGATGGTCATCCCAATGTTGGTACCTGTTCTGTGATTTCTCAGTATAGGGACCGGACCTGTAACCTGCATTCGCATAAACATTGGAGGATGCTACTATATTTTGTAAGTCCAAATATTTCGACCCTTGGAGGAAGCGCAGAAGGCTTAACTCAGGTCTAATGGCCCTTTTTAGGTGCCGACTATCTCTGGCTAATGAGTTTACTGCAATTGCTATACCGGGACACATGCAGTTAGCCAGGAGTGCATGATTGCACTAAGATAAGGGACTTTAGGACCAGTTATATCCTCCCCCTCTTCCAGCGATCGGAAGGGTTCTTTTTATACATCCAGTAAGTGTACCACCATAGGTGTACTTTGGATGACAATGGTCCTGTTAATTTCTCCAACGCACTTCTGGGCGTTTGTAACAGGATTCTATGAGCCATGACTTTATATTTGCCTAGGTCTATTCATGTTCAAAGGTCAGGCTTGTACATGTAGTTCGGTTTTCTCTTCAGGAGATCCGATGAGATTTTAGTTGTCTCCAACTATGATCTCTAATCCTGTTCTTTGCACAGATGCAAAGACAACCTTCAGTAGGAATCATTGACTTGTCAAGTGATTCTCTTGGTTGTATATTTATTTGTTATACTTATATTTCTTCATTTGAATAGACGTCCCGAAGTCTATTCAGGCATTTTAAGGAAATGTGGAAATTATCTTTACAAGATATCCACGAAGGTATGCCGTCACAACATCCAATAACGGCATATCCAAAATTTTCCTTCGCCAAATCGTAAGGTATTCGCTTTTGATAACTTAGGGAGACTGATGCATCATTTATGAGACATGCTCATTTGAATTTGTTCGATCCCTAGTTTCAGCGAAATTTTCCTTGGGCTATAGGTTGTACCGTATAGCATACGATTTTGTATTTATTTTTCTTATGTTTGCAATACTTTGTTTTATCCACAGGTTTGACACCTTTTGGTGTCTGGACTTCAGGTCCGAACATTTCACGTTTCATAAGTGAGTCCAGCTCATCTTTTATTGCCACGTTCCACGTTTGGCCAATCTCTACGTTTGCCTTCTAGCAACGGAGTGTGGAACGATAATTTATAAACATCATCGCCATTGCGATGTGTATGGCAATATGATACGTGAATATATTGTCGACAATTTATGTTCTATCTGTCCAACACCTCCCCAGTACGTACAACATTTACTTAATTTCACTTTTTCCTGGCAATTCCTCTGTAGTGGATTCCGGGAAGGGTGATGGTGTGGACAGGAGCTCATTGTCCTGTGGTAGTATTGTCTTAAGGTCTCCAGGAGTTTCTTGTCCTAGGAGCCTGGTGGTCTGCCTCTTTTCTGTTGAGGATCAGCCACTTCTGCTGCTGGTGGATTGCATCCATTCTCGGGGATGTCAATCCTAGCTGGAGTTTTTGCAGCAGGGATGTGTGATCTGGCAATCTTCTGGTTGTCAATAAATGATTCCGGTAATTGGTAGACAATGTTCTGTATGTGGAGGATCTTCGGGATCTCATCTACACATTGTATTGTTACCGGATCATGGTGGGTCAAACTTTTTGTATCCCACGTTATAATTTTCTTCGCGTCAGATTTTCTAGTATCTGGGCATATTTTTGGGAAACTCGTCTCATCGAAATCACAGTCTTCAAGATGTACCTTAAATGCGTCCCCCGTTTGGGGTTCTAGGTATCTTATAAGTGCGGGTGAGTCAAATCCTGCATGTATACCTAGGCGACGTTGAGTACCGTTTTGGTCCTCTTTGGTGGAGCAATGGGGATTTAAGACTGCGCGACCGAAGTTTCTCAGATGAGAAATGTTCGGTGGCATTCCATATGCAAATTGCATTGGAGACTCTGACCTCCAGAGGGTCTTATTTTCATTTACGATGCAGCATGCAGAGTTTGCATGTCCCCATGCATCCATAGGCAATCAGGATTTAATGGACGTTCAGTCCATTGGAGTCTACTTTTCAGTGACTCTGCCGACCCATTTTGGGTATGAACATGCGGCACTTGTATGTTCATTTTCAATTCCCGTTGATTGGCAGTACTCTTGAAAAGACTGGGAGGTATATTTCCCAACATTAACCAGACTTATTAACAACATTTTATTGTCTGGGAAATGTGCCCGCAACATTTTTATTTTTGTGCCAATAGCTTTGGAAAAGCTAAGTTGCGGGTCTGTAGTAGACACACATACGAATATTCTGAGGATGCATTAATCAGTACAGTGAAGTACTGAAATAGCCCACTATTTGATCTAGTTTGACAACGAAACTAGATCCGTCACCTAAATGGTCTAGCTTGACAACGAAGCTAGATTCAACCCTTAAACTTGCCATTCATGCATGCTAAACTGTCATGTTTACTTTCCTTAAACTGTACGTACTTTTAACTGCCATGCATTGCATCTTACATGTCATCCAACTTGATTGTTGCATCGTAGCACACGCTACAAAATACTTGTACAAATCCGTGTTTCCGTGTTCCTGGCTAGGTGCACCCCTAGGCCATACTTGTTTACACACTTCCTGGCTCGTGGTCCAGAAGCGAGCATTCCGTGTTCGGGGGTAAGGCCCTGGCTCGACACACGTGGAGGGGTAGGGATAAACGGTCGCTTGAGCTTAGGAGTGGCCTGATCAGCCCTCTAGCCAAAAGACGGAATCTCTGTGCACGAGGTGCTTACTTTTCTTGTCTTGTACTTGTCTTGTGAATGCCATGCCATGCTCGTACTTTACTTTACTTTACTTTATCCGTTGCACTCATTACTTTAACTGCCATGTCATTGCATCATGCTAGAACTTTTAGGTTGCTCTTACTTGTACTTTCAGTTTCACTTGCACAAGTCTTCCAGACTTGCTGACATGTGCCCCTTGCTCTTTTGGGTGTCACATGTTAGACCCTGAGCCAGAGACCGTTGCCGAGTACGTGATGTTTTGCTGACGCTAAGTCTGAGTCCATGATTGCACAGGAGGATTTTGGTGGACACCGGTGACCATTCTTTGAGTCCTTGTTGAGCTTTATTTTGCTTTAGGCTTTTTGTTAGTTGTTGGTGCGTAGCACCGTTGTTTTGTACTTTTGTTGGCCATGTTTGGGCCTTTAGACTTTTCTTTTAGCCTGGTGGCTTTTCTGCGATGTTGGAAACTTATTTTATGGATATTCTGAGATATTTCTTTTGTCTCATTTAATTATTATTATCTTTGTTTCGTTAGCGTTGCAAGGACCTGCAGATTTAAACTTGATCGACGCTTATCGGACTTGCAGCTTTGCAGCTTCAAGTCTGAGCGGACCTTCTCACGCTTCGCCTCCATATTTTTGGGAAGCGGGGCGTGACAGGTTTTGCTGGTGGCCCATGCAGGTCCAATCTTGCAATTGCGAATTAACGGAACAACGATAATAACGGAATGTCCATTAAATAAATTGCAACATCCGAGTCATAAGCCCTGAGTCTAGTCGTTTTCTTAGGACACTAGGTGATAAGAGGCTTAGTTAGACTTCTGTGCTTGCTAGTTAGAGGCCTCTGATTGATAGTTAGACCCCCTTCCAGCAATTGATTTAATTGTCGTAGGAGTTACCTTAGTGGTTATTGCCTAACCCTGACCATATTAGACTTCTAGGATTTCCTTCGGTCGTTCGCTTTTGGGTTCATCGATTTCGGACCAAGCTGAACGCATTTCTTTACCGTCCAACCTTTAGAAGTCTTAGCGCCTAGTTCCTAATCTTTAGTTGGTCGACCGTAGGAGTTTCCGTAGACTTTCCTGATTCATAACCTAGGCGTATGAATGTTTTGACCATCCGACCAATTTCCTTGCCTCGATTTACGAGATCGCCCCATGACGATCGTAGTCAATTTCAAACCTTTCCGTTACAATCTTGAACCTTCCAAAAGTATCCTTCGATTTCCTCTTTCCCTAGGTTTAAATTTGTTCAAAATTTTAATATACTTATACTTCATACTTCTTCATTGATTTAAATTTTTTTTTTATAAAAAAAAACGTTTGTCGGAATTTTGAACTCTAGCTTATAATATTTTTCCCAGCCTATGTTTTCGTACTCATGTCGTCTTTTCATATATTAATTTTATTCTGAACCGTGCTTTTATTTTGCTTAGTTTGATTTATAATTTTCCCTCTTATTTATGCCATTTGAATAATACATCGTGTTTACTTTTAATATACTTTTCAAGTCACATAGAATTTCAGATTTCAGCAAGTTGGTTTTGCTCGTCGTTCTCACTATTTCAGATTTTTGCAAAATTACTATTTTCATAACCTCTTCCTGCTTTAGACCCTCCCTGATTTGATTTTAAAGATTTGTTATTCGATTCTGATAATTCTTATGCTACGTTACTATTATTCTCCTTCCGCTCACCATACACTCTTATAGAAAATTTTCTAAACCAAATGGAATTTCAACTCTTTTTATAACCGTGCCAGACTTGTTGTGCTCATATATTAAGAACCTTGTGCAAATCTGTTACTCATTTTTGGCAAACCTTGGTTCCCTAAAAGTAGTTTCAAATTGATTATCTTCAATTTTCCATGGCCCAAAGTTTTGAAAGCATTTAATCTGATTTTAAATTCTTCCGTTACTTGATTTCATTCTCGACCTTCCAAAACTTTTGACAACATTATATTAAACTATTGACGTATAAATTTTCTAAACCATGTCCTTAATATTCGTGTAAATGATTCTACCTCCTTTTAAATTGACTTTTAAAATCAATAAGCCATTTTCTATTATTTTGAATATTCGACTCAGATTTATTTTTGAACAACTCGTTTTATCGATCCCCAAACATTTCTTCTCAGATGAGGATTTTAAAGTACAACCGTTTTCAATTTTGCGTATTTTAGCATGTGCTACCTACCCTATTTCTTTTCCCCTTCTATAAAGCATCACTACATCTCCTTTTTCCCTCAACCTAAACATCACCTTTGAGTCAATGTTTCGTCTAACCAATCCGTCTCCTTGTATTCGTCCTATCTGAACTCGTGCTTATCGATCCTTCCCTCGTCACGCTTTTGACCTCGACCTCTCTCTAAGTTGTTTAGGCTTTAGTGCTCGTCAATGTCTGTGTCAACCCCTAGTTGTTAGTAGACCCTTGGATCCTTGTGAGGTGTCGTTGTGCACGTACCTAACTTGTGTACGTGAGCTTGAATGAGTGTACCCCCATAGTATATTGATGCTTGCCTACTGTGTGATATATATACGTACTTGGAGTTATTCGTGACATTATAAGTTATTTGTGTGTTATTATTTATAGATTTGTATGTGGTTATCTATACCATACTATGGATGCCTGTGTATATGAGAGCTAGCGATGGAATATCTAATGGAGTGTGTGTAGCTAGAGATACTTGTGATGGTTGAAATAAATGATTGGTAAAGCTATGTGAGTGCTATGTGTGACAATAATAAGTGTATGTATAGGTGTTGGTATACCAATTATAGGTAGTAGGCTATGGTGTGAATATATATGTTACATGTGTGTGATTATACGATGTATACGTATGCATGTAAGAAGGAGTGTATTATAAATATACGTGTGCTAATGTCTGTATTATTATTATGGTATATAGAATGATTGAACTACGTGAGTATTGCCTGACTAATATTAAGTGTGATTGACTATGGTAGGTATATGGTTGTATTGGTAGACATATATATATTGGAGTAGTATTGGTATAAGAATGAATGCCGTGCTACGTATATAGAATATCCTGATGAGTGTATTGAGTCTCACTCAAGCTTGAGTGGGTAAACTCTAAGTATATTGAATGTATGTTTGTAGTTTGAATATAACGATGCTTGATATATGTATAGTGATAGGAGTGTTTGTGCCTGGTTTTTCTACGCACATGATTGTGGGTCGCTACGCCAGTATATAGTTATAGGTGTTTGTCTTGTGGTATAGTTATTTACTAAAGACTTGTTATGTGAACGTATGTGTATTAGCTAAAACTAGGTGTGAATGTGTGCTAGTTATATATGGTATGATTGGCGAATGAAAATGGAATGTTAGCGTGTATGGGAGTGCACCATGCACGGGTAAGTATGTGTTTAGTTATAGGAATGGATGACTATGGTATATGTGGCGTGTCGTAAATATAGTTATAGGACCGTACGTGATGTGAATATTTGGTGAACTATTTGCATGTATTTGAATGACTATATATCGTGAAACTATAGTGGTGGTGAATATATATATATATATATATAGTAAAACTTGATCTAATAATGGTATGGTGTGACTACATGTGTGGATGTGCTTGGTGTTGGATGAATACTAGGGATTATTAGAGGGTGGTATACACTTGATGTCTGTGCATAGGTAGCTACATATAGGTAGAGCGATGATTGTATTGGCTAAGCGTGAAACTATCTTTATTTAAGTGTCTGAAATATTGTTTTGTGATTAGGTAGGTAGTAGTTATATAAGGGATGCATGCTTATATATATGATTGAAATACGTGTATAAGTTGACTGACTATAATAGGTATAAGTGTATACATACGTGAATGTATATATATACGTGTTAGTAGTGTTAATGTTTGACTACCTAGTGCATATATAAGCACTTGTAATGACTATACCCGGTGAATTCTTATATGACTTGATTGGGGTAGTTAATAGGGCGACTAGCTATATTAGAAAGTCCGAGGACGGACTTTATTCTAAGGTGGGGAGGATGTAACGACCACTTTTCGTCGTACGTTGTTCGTGCACGTGTTTGTTTATACTTTATTTAATTGTGAACACTTTTGTGTGTTATGCCGTTGTGAACGTCCCTGAGAGTATTAAATAGTGGCACTAATTTGGAACGACGTTTCTCGAGTCGTTTTCCCACAATTTAAACTTACTCGATGAGACGTGACGATTCTCGCTCTTGACGGGAGACGTTTCTATTTTTAGTTTCGTCTTCCGACGTCGAAACTGAGATCCGTCTTCTTAGTTAGCTCACATTCGTCATCACGAACACCACGATATTTATTTTATAATTTTTGGAGTTTATTTGACCACTTTTATATTTTTAACAAGTCTTATATTATTTTTAATAATTTATTTTTAAATTAATTTCGGCCAAATAAAATTTATTTAAGTTTTAAACGTTTTAAAGAATTTTTGAGCCAATTTCCAGCTCATTTGGACCAGGTCAAATCCTAGATTGGGTTGGAGAAGTTTAGATTTGAATTTTAAATCTTTTTGAACTTCTAATCCTATTAGATTTAGCCCTAGACCAAGTCAACCCACCTATACTATATAAGCAACCCCTAGCAAGACCTATTTTCCAAAGAAATAAGCCCTAGCCTCTTCCAAAACCAAAATTGGACGTTGCGACGATTCGTCGCAACGTCGCAGCCGTCGCATGCGCACGACCGAGAGAACGGGCCCGTTTTCCTCGCACCGACCGCTGCCAACGCCCGCTCCCCCGCTCCGCTCGCTTGCACGGCCGTCGCCCCGCTTCAGCTGTGTCCGACCGAGGAGATCTCTCGGTCAGACCGATGGCCGCCCCCGCTCACAGCCGCTCCCCGCATCGCTGCAAGCCCCGCAGCTGTCGCCCGCATCTGACCGAGGCGCCCGCCCGCCATCGCCGAAGCCCGCGACGTTGCAACACTTGCAACGTTGCAACGCTTGTCGCCCCGCTCCGCACCCCGCACGACCGAAGCTCCCCATCGACCAGACCGAAGAGAAACCTCGCACCAAGCATCGCCCGCAGCTGCTGCACACCCCAACGTCGCAGCCCCCGCATTCACAGCGCACGACCGAGGGTTTCTCCCGCATTGGAGGGGTACGACCGAGGGTCACTCGTCGCAACCCCGCACCCGTCGCATCGCTTGCCACCGTGGGCCCCCCCAAGTTCTCCAGAGGTATTGTGGGTCCCCCAAAGGTCCCTAGGACTACTGTGGGCCCCACCTAGGTGTGTTCTCTTCGACGACTTGCCGCGTACGACGTCGTCGCACGTCGTAGCCCGTCGTCGCACGTGCGAGCTTTGGAATCTGGAATCGTCGCCCGGGTTATTTTCTCTGAAATTTCCAGCGAGGAATCTAATTGGAATCTGGACTTGGAACGCGATCTTATTATTCCAACCCCCGGCGTCGCTACCCGACGCCGGTGTAGCTTTCGCGTCGTGTTAAGGCCGGTGGACTTGTGCACGTAGGAATCGTGACTTTGGACTCGTTGGACGGTGTTTTCTTGACGTGATAGTTGCAGGCAAGTGAAACTTGCCAACTCTTGTGTAGGGCCATGTTTTTAGGCCACTTCCTTGCTTTTAGCGTAAAAGAGACTAGTCAGTGAAATGATAGCTGGCAAGACGCCTATTTGATCTAGTTTGACAACGAAACTAGATCCGTCACCTAAATGGTCTAGCTTGACAACGAAGCTAGATTCAACCCTTAAACTTGCCATTCATGCATGCTAAACTGTCATGTTTACTTTCCTTAAACTGTACGTACTTTTAACTGCCATGCATTGCATCTTACATGTCATCCAACTTGATTGTTGCATCGTAGCACACGCTACAAAATACTTGTACAAATCCGTGTTTCCGTGTTCCTGGCTAGGTGCACCCCTAGGCCATACTTGTTTACACACTTCCTGGCTCGTGGTCCAGAAGCGAGCATTCCGTGTTTGGGGGTAAGGCCCTGGCTCGACACACGTGGAGGGGTAGGGATAAACGGTCGCTTGAGCTTAGGAGTGGCCTGATCAGCCCTCTAGCCAAAAGACGGAATCTCTGTGCACGAGGTGCTTACTTTTCTTGTCTTGTACTTGTCTTGTGAATGCCATGCCATGCTCGTACTTTACTTTACTTTACTTTATCCGTTGCACTCATTACTTTAACTGCCATGTCATTGCATCATGCTAGAACTTTTAGGTTGCTCTTACTTGTACTTTCAGTTTCACTTGCACAAGTCTTCCAGACTTGCTGACATGTGCCCCTTGCTCTTTTGGGTGTCACATGTTAGACCCTGAGCCAGAGACCGTTGCCGAGTACGTGATGTTTTGCTGACGCTGAGTCTGAGTCCATGATTGCACAGGAGGATTTTGGTGGACACCGGTGACCATTCTTTGAGTCCTTGTTGAGCTTTATTTTGCTTTAGGCTTTTTGTTAGTTGTTGGTGCGTAGCACCGTTGTTTTGTACTTTTGTTGGCCATGTTTGGGCCTTTAGACTTTTCTTTTAGCCTGGTGGCTTTTCTGCGATGTTGGAAACTTATTTTATGGATATTCTGAGATATTTCTTTTGTCTCATTTAATTATTATTATCTTTGTTTCGTTAGCGTTGCAAGGACCTGCAGATTTAAACTTGATCGACGCTTATCGGACTTGCAGCTTTGCAGCTTCAAGTCTGAGCGGACCTTCTCACGCTTCGCCTCCATATTTTTGGGAAGCGGGGCGTGACAGGTTTTGCTGGTGGCCCATGCAGGTCCAATCTTGCAATTGCGAATTAACGGAACAACGATAATAACGGAATGTCCATTAAATAAATTGCAACATCCGAGTCATAAGCCCTGAGTCTAGTCGTTTTCTTAGGACACTAGGTGATAAGAGGCTTAGTTAGACTTCTGTGCTTGCTAGTTAGAGGCCTCTGATTGATAGTTAGACCCCCTTCCAGCAATTGATTTAATTGTCGTAGGAGTTACCTTAGTGGTTATTGCCTAACCCTGACCATATTAGACTTCTAGGATTTCCTTCGGTCGTTCGCTTTTGGGTTCATCGATTTCGGACCAAGCTGAACGCATTTCTTTACCGTCCAACCTTTAGAAGTCTTAGCGCCTAGTTCCTAATCTTTAGTTGGTCGACCGTAGGAGTTTCCGTAGACTTTCCTGATTCATAACCTAGGCGTATGAATGTTTTGACCATCCGACCAATTTCCTTGCCTCGATTTACGAGATCGCCCCATGACGATCGTAGTCAATTTCAAACCTTTCCGTTACAATCTTGAACCTTCCAAAAGTATCCTTCGATTTCCTCTTTCCCTAGGTTTAAATTTGTTCAAAATTTTAATATACTTATACTTCATACTTCTTCATTGATTTAAATTTTTTTTTTTTAAAAAAAAACGTTTGTCGGAATTTTGAACTCTAGCTTATAATATTTTTCCCAGCCTATGTTTTCGTACTCATGTCGTCTTTTCATATATTAATTTTATTCTGAACCGTGCTTTTATTTTGCTCAGTTTGATTTATAATTTTCCCTCTTATTTATGCCATTTGAATAATACATCGTGTTTACTTTTAATATACTTTTCAAGTCACATAGAATTTCAGATTTCAGCAAGTTGGTTTTGCTCGTCGTTCTCACTATTTCAGATTTTTGCAAAATTACTATTTTCATAACCTCTTCCTGCTTTAGACCCTCCCTGATTTGATTTTAAAGATTTGTTATTCGATTCTGATAATTCTTATGCTACGTTACTATTATTCTCCTTCCGCTCACCATACACTCTTATAGAAAATTTTCTAAACCAAATGGAATTTCAACTCTTTTTATAACCGTGCCAGACTTGTTGTGCTCATATATTAAGAACCTTGTGCAAATCTGTTACTCATTTTTGGCAAACCTTGGTTCCCTAAAAGTAGTTTCAAATTGATTATCTTCAATTTTCCATGGCCCAAAGTTTTGAAAGCATTTAATCTGATTTTAAATTCTTCCGTTACTTGATTTCATTCTCGACCTTCCAAAACTTTTGACAACATTATATTAAACTATTGACGTATAAATTTTCTAAACCATGTCCTTAATATTCGTGTAAATGATTCTACCTCCTTTTAAATTGACTTTTAAAATCAATAAGCCATTTTCTATTATTTTGAATATTCGACTCAGATTTATTTTTGAACAACTCGTTTTATCGATCCCCAAACATTTCTTCTCAGATGAGGATTTTAAAGTACAACCGTTTTCAATTTTGCGTATTTTAGCATGTGCTACCTACCCTATTTCTTTTCCCCTTCTATAAAGCATCACTACATCTCCTTTTTCCCTCAACCTAAACATCACCTTTGAGTCAATGTTTCGTCTAACCAATCCGTCTTCTTGTATTCGTCCTATCTGAACTCGTGCTTATCGATCCTTCCCTCGTCACGCTTTTGACCTCGACCTCTCTCTAAGTTGTTTAGGCTTTAGTGCTCGTCAATGTCTGTGTCAACCCCTAGTTGTTAGTAGACCCTTGGACCCTTGTGAGGTGTCGTTGTGCACGTACCTAACTTGTGTACGTGAGCTTGAATGAGTGTACCCCCATAGTATATTGATGCTTGCCTACTGTGTGATATATATACGTACTTGGAGTTATTCGTGACATTATAAGTTATTTGTGTGTTATTATTTATAGATTTGTATGTGGTTATCTATACCATACTATGGATGCCTGTGTATATGAGAGCTAGCGATGGAATATCTAATGGAGTGTGTGTAGCTAGAGATACTTGTGATGGTTGAAATAAATGATTGGTAAAGCTATGTGAGTGCTATGTGTGACAATAATAAGTGTATGTATAGGTGTTGGTATACCAATTATAGGTAGTAGGCTATGGTGTGAATATATATGTTACATGTGTGTGATTATACGATGTATACGTATGCATGTAAGAAGGAGTGTATTATAAATATACGTGTGCTAATGTCTGTATTATTATTATGGTATATAGAATGATTGAACTACGTGAGTATTGCCTGACTAATATTAATTGTGATTGACTATGGTAGGTATATGGTTGTATTGGTAGACATATATATATTGGAGTAGTATTGGTATAAGAATGAATGCCGTGCTACGTATATAGAATATCCTGATGAGTGTATTGAGTCTCACTCAAGCTTGAGTGGGTAAACTCTAAGTATATTGAATGTATGTTTGTAGTTTGAATATAACGATGCTTGATATATGTATAGTGATAGGAGTGTTTGTGCCTGGTTTTTCTACGCACATGATTGTGGGTCGCTACGCCAGTATATAGTTATAGGTGTTTGTCTTGTGGTATAGTTATTTACTAAAGACTTGTTATGTGAACGTATGTGTATTAGCTAAAACTAGGTGTGAATGTGTGCTAGTTATATATGGTATGATTGGCGAATGAAAATGGAATGTTAGCGTGTATGGGAGTGCACCATGCACGGGTAAGTATGTGTTTAGTTATAGGAATGGATGACTATGGTATATGTGGCGTGTCGTAAATATAGTTATAGAACCGTACGTGATGTGAATATTTGGTGAACTATTTGCATGTATTTGAATGACTATATATCGTGAAACTATAGTGGTGGTGAATATATATATATATATATATATATATATATAGTAAAACTTGATCTAATAATGGTATGGTGTGACTACATGTGTGGATGTGCTTGGTGTTGGATGAATACTAGGGATTATTAGAGGGTGGTATACACTTGATGTCTGTGCATAGGTAGCTACATATAGGTAGAGCGATGATTGTATTGGCTAAGCGTGAAACTATCTTTATTTAAGTGTCTGAAATATTGTTTTGTGATTAGGTAGGTAGTAGTTATATAAGGGATGCATGCTTATATATATGATTGAAATACGTGTATAAGTTGACTGACTATAATAGGTATAAGTGTATACATACGTGAATGTATATATATACGTGTTAGTAGTGTTAATGTTTGACTACCTAGTGCATATATAAGCACTTGTAATGACTATACCCGGTGAATTATTATATGACTTGATTGGGGTAGTTAATAGGGCGACTAGCTATATTAGAAAGTCCGAGGACGGACTTTATTCTAAGGTGGGGAGGATGTAACGACCACTTTTCGTCGTACGTTGTTCGTGCACGTGTTTGTTTATACTTTATTTAATTGTGAACACTTTTGTGTGTTATGCCGTTGTGAACGTCCCTGAGAGTATTAAATAGTGGCACTAATTTGGAACGACGTTTCTCGAGTCGTTTTCCCACAATTTAAACTTACTCGATGAGACGTGACGATTCTCGCTCTTGACGGGAGACGTTTCTATTTTTAGTTTCGTCGTCCGACGTCGAAACTGAGATCCGTCTTCTTAGTTAGCTCACATTCGTCATCACGAACACCACGATATTTATTTTATAATTTTTGGAGTTTATTTGATCACTTTTATATTTTTAACAAGTCTTATATTATTTTTAATAATTTATTTTTAAATTAATTTCGGCCAAATAAAATTTATTTAAGTTTTAAACGTTTTAAAGAATTTTTGAGCCAATTTCCAGCTCATTTGGACCAGGTCAAATCCTAGATTGGGTTGGAGAAGTTTAGATTTGAATTTTAAATCTTTTTGAACTTCTAATCCTATTAGATTTAGCCCTAGACCAAGTCAACCCACCTATACTATATAAACAACCCCTAGCAAGACCTATTTTCCAAAGAAATTAGCCCTAGCCTCTTCCAAAACCAAAATTGGACGTTGCGACGATTCGTCGCAACGTCGCAGCCGTCGCATGCGCACGACCGAGAGAACGGGCCCGTTTTCCTCGCACCGACCGCTGCCAACGCCCGCTCCCCCGCTCCGCTCGCTTGCACGGCCGTCGCCCCGCTTCAGCTGTGTCCGACCGAGGAGATCTCTCGGTCAGACCGATGGCCGCCCCCGCTCACAGCCGCTCCCCGCATCGCTGCAAGCCCCGCAGCTGTCGCCCGCATCTGACCGAGGCGCCCGCCCGCCATCGCCGAAGCCCGCGACGTTGCAACACTTGCAACGTTGCAACGCTTGTCGCCCCGCTCCGCACCCCGCACGACCGAAGCTCCCCATCGACCAGACCGAAGAGAAACCTCGCACCAAGCATCGCCCGCAGCTGCTGCACACCCCAACGTCGCAGCCCCCGCATTCACAGCGCACGACCGATGGTTTCTCCCGCATTGGAGGGGTACGACCGAGGGTCACTCGTCGCAACCCCGCACCCGTCGCATCGCTTGCCACCGTGGGCCCCCCCAAGTTCTCCAGAGGTATTGTGGGTCCCCCAAAGGTCCCTAGGACTACTGTGGGCCCCACCTAGGTGTGTTCTCTTCGACGACTTGCCGCGTACGACGTCGTCGCACGTCGTAGCCCGTCGTCGCACGTGCGAGCTTTGGAATCTGGAATCGTCGCCCGGGTTATTTTCTCTGAAATTTCCAGCGAGGAATCTAATTGGAATCTGGACTTGGAGCGCGATCTTATTATTCCAACCCCCGGCGTCGCTACCCGACGCCGGTGTAGCTTTCGCGTCGTGTTAAGGCCGGTGGACTTGTGCACGTAGGAATCGTGACTTTGGACTCGTTGGACGGTGTTTTCTTGACGTGATAGTTGCAGGCAAGTGAAACTTGCCAACTCTTGTGTAGGGCCATGTTTTTAGGCCACTTCCTTGCTTTTAGCGTAAAAGAGACTAGTCAGTGAAATGATAGCTGGCAAGACGCCTATTTGATCTAGTTTGACAACGAAACTAGATCCGTCACCTAAATGGTCTAGCTTGACAACGAAGCTAGATTCAACCCTTAAACTTGCCATTCATGCATGCTAAACTGTCATGTTTACTTTCCTTAAACTGTACGTACTTTTAACTGCCATGCATTGCATCTTACATGTCATCCAACTTGATTGTTGCATCGTAGCACACGCTACAAAATACTTGTACAAATCCGTGTTTCCGTGTTCCTGGCTAGGTGCACCCCTAGGCCATACTTGTTTACACACTTCCTGGCTCGTGGTCCAGAAGCGAGCATTCCGTGTTCGGGGGTAAGGCCCTGGCTCGACACACGTGGAGGGGTAGGGATAAACGGTCGCTTGAGCTTAGGAGTGGCCTGATCAGCCCTCTAGCCAAAAGACGGAATCTCTGTGCATGAGGTGCTTACTTTTCTTGTCTTGTACTTGTCTTGTGAATGCCATGCCATGCTCGTACTTTACTTTACTTTACTTTATCCGTTGCACTCATTACTTTAACTGCCATGTCATTGCATCATGCTAGAACTTTTAGGTTGCTCTTACTTGTACTTTCAGTTTCATTGCACAAGTCTTCCAGACTTGCTGACATGTGCCCCTTGCTCTTTTGGGTGTCACATGTTAGACCCTGAGCCAGAGACCGTTGCCGAGTACGTGATGTTTTGCTGACGCTGAGTCTGAGTCCATGATTGCACAGGAGGATTTTGGTGGACACCGGTGACCATTCTTTGAGTCCTTGTTGAGCTTTATTTTGCTTTAGGCTTTTTGTTAGTTGTTGGTACGTAGCACCGTTGTTATGTACTTTTGTTGGCCATGTTTGGGCCTTTAGACTTTTCTTTTAGCCTGGTGGCTTTTCTGCGATGTTGGAAACTTATTTTATGGATATTCTGAGATATTTCTTTTGTCTCATTTAATTATTATTATCTTTGTTTCGTTAGCGTTGCAAGGACCTGCAGATTTAAACTTGATCGACGCTTATCGGACTTGCAACTTTGCAGCTTCAAGTCTGAGCGGACCTTCTCACGCTTCGCCTCCATATTTTTGGGAAGCGGGGCGTGACAACAGGATTACACATCTATCTAGTATTTGCTTTCAGGGGTTGGAGTAGGTCGTGGGGATGACCGAACCAGGGTCTATCTGTGCGTACTCTGTGATTGCTATTTTATTACCCTACATGTGCTTATAACTGCGTGTGATTTCTCGTGGGTTGCACAAGAATTTTTATTAGCCTATTCACCCCCCTCTAGGCTACGATCCAGATCCAACAAGTGGTATCAGAGCCAGTTTAGAGGATCTAGTCTAGATTTTTTATGACCATGAATATATCTGATTGTGCATTTGCTGAAGGTCAGTCTATAGCCCGTCCACCTAAGTTTAACGATGTAGACTTTGCATATTGGAAGGCTATAATGAAAATCTATTTAGTGTCTGTAGATTATGATGTGTGGGATATTGTTGAAAGTGGTTATAGTCTACCCACAATTAAAATTGAAGACACTGTTATGATTAAGCCCAAAGACAAGTGGGATTTAGCTGATAAGAAACTTTATACTCTTAATGGTAAAGCTTTGAATGCGCTTATATGCTCTCTTGATAAATCTGAGTTTAATCGTATCTCACATTGTCTAACTGTGCAGGAAATCTGGCATACTCTGGAGGTGGCACACAAGGGAACATCGCAAGTGAAGGAATCCAGACTTGCGTTGCTTAGCACAGAATATGAGATCTTTCGCATACTACCAATAGAATCTGTGAAAGAGATGTTTGCGAGGTTCATGGACATCGTCTACAAATCCAGTTCCCTCAGTAAGCCATACTCTAGTCATGAACAGGTACGAAAGATCTTAAGGGCGCTACCAAGCTCATTCAGGCCTAAAGTCCCCGCTATTCAAGAAGCGAAGGACTTATCAACAATAAAGTGGAGGACTTGATAGGCAACCTAATGTCACACGAGCTTGAGTTACAGAGTATAGAAGCCAGAGAGAAACCTGAAGAGAAGACCAAAGCTTCCACACCATTAACTCGTCAAGCTAACGACGACGATCTTGATGAAGAGCAAGCCCTAATGGTCAGAAACTTCAGGAGATACATTCAGACTGATCAAGGAAGAGCTGAGATGGGAAAAAGGTTCATTCATTCTAATAATTCTAATTTTGGTAGAAATTCCTATGATCAGAAAGCTATTAATAGAAGTGAATGTTTTAAATGCAGGAAGAAAGGGCACCACATAAAAGATTGCCCACAACAACACACAGCTCAAGTTGCAAAAGGAAAAACGAAAGTGCTGACGTGGGACATGGATAGCGAAGCTAAAGAGGAGGAGAGGAGCATGAAGCCCACTCCGTCATGGCATTTATGGCCAAACACAATGAGGTAGAATCTCCCACTAAGGCTGAACTTTTAGAAATCTGTAAAGGAATGCAATGTAGAATTGATGAGCTAGAAGCTAATGTGGATAGTTATAGGAATGATAATATTGATATGCAACAAACTGAGTATGACATGTCGATATAAATTAAAAATCTTAAACAAGAGCTTGTTGCATGCAAATCTACCATTACCACGTTAGAAAAAGAGAAAGCTAGCTTGCCTGAAAAAATTGACTGTCTTTCATGTCCCTCTTTATTAAAAGATATTAGCATGTATAAGCAAGATAAGATAAAGCTTGAAGTTGATAATGAATTGCTTTCTTAAAAGATTAACATGCTAAATCTTGAACTTAAAGAAAAAATGAGGGATTTTGAAAATAAAGAAGAGAAAAACAAGCGAGCTTTCATTAGTAAATGCACTTTGCTTGTGAATGAAAACAATATCTTGAAATCCAAAGTCACCACCCTAGAATTGCCATTAAAGAGATTTTTCATAGGAAAACAAAACTTGGATATCATTCTTGGAAATCAATTGTATGGCAATAATAGGCATGGCCTTGGATTTAGTGTTAAAAATGTTGAAAAGCCTAAGTATAAAAAATTTCACAATGTGTCTTCCATTGCTAAAAAATATCATGCTAAGTGTTTTACATGTGGATGCGTTGGTCATACTTCATATCATTGCAAATATAGGATCAAAAACATTAAGTTCAAACAAATATAGGTTCCTAAATCTTTGTTGACTAACACTAGTGGACCTTGTTGGATTCCAAGGTCACACACGACACCTCTTTTGTAGGTGGATGGAAATTTGACGAGGAGCGATAAATTGAATGTCTCATTATTTTTTAGCTCCTTAGTTACACGGCGACGCGAAGGTATATCTTTCTCTTTGAACTTAATGCATACCTTCATAGCTTTTTGTGTGCGAGACGTTTCTTTGTTTATGTGCTAGTAGTTGCATTGCTATGTGTGCATGATTTTTTTTATGTGATTGCATCTCATGTTTTCTTTAGTACTTCATGCATTAAAAAAACTGAAAAACTGAGAATAAAAAAATAGAGCTTAATGGATATCCTTCTCTTTGCATCATTCTAGTGATATAAATGAATTATGATCATATCCTTGTAGAAAGTGTAGTATTATTATCATGGCTACATGCGTATGTTTTATTTCTTAATAGCCATGCCAAGTTCATTGAATTGATAATATGACTTCCACACCAACTTTCACTTCCACGAATATTAAACTATGTCGTACTTTTGGAGATACTATTTATGAATATTGGTAAGTGAATGTAGGATGATTATTAACTGAAAAATCTAAGGGATATGATGTGACTTGCCATGAATAAAAATTGAGCACAAAACAAAGGAAATGAATATGAAAAAAAATGAAAATTGCTTCGTATGAAAAATGGATACAATTCATGGCAAATACACTACCCACGAGTATCCAACATAAGATTTATGGGGAATCTTTAGCGTTGGTGTTTTTACTCGTCAAGCAATGTCATCCCCACATCTAAGAGTCCTTTTAGGCTATGTTTTGGGGTGTGATATCTTGAATTCATTTTTAATGAGGTGGGAAAAATCAATTCTAGGTGATATGGAGTTATTTTGAAAATGATGGATTGGTTTAGGTTGAATTTATAAAAGTATCTCCCTTTGTACTTCTATGTCTAATAGTTGCACTTACTCATTAGTGTTGAATTCTAATTATTATTATCGTTGGATTTGAAGTGCTAATTATAGAATGACAACATGCAAATGCTAATTATAGTTAATTATGCTCTCTTTCTGCATGTGATATGTTTTAATCTTCAAGAATACACTTTTGATGATGACAAAGGGGGAGAAAAGTGTAGAAAGATTTGTGGTATTAATGTTGGCACAAAATACGGTATTATTGGTTGAAGGGGGAGCATTGAAAATATATGAAAATGGAGAGAGCATGGAAAAAGGGGGGAGCATGCTAACTTTATTGTTATATTGTGCATGCTAGTAATGTTTGATCTCATCTCATTGAATATATCATATTGCATTACATCCTTCATCACACTTCACACAGCACACTTATTTGTACAAATCCTTTATGGGTTCGTCATCATCAAAAGGGGAAGATTGTTGGACGCAATGATCTAGGAACTTTAGTTAGATAATGACAAATGTGTGCGAACTATTTAACGTGTGTGTTAAGTGCTTTTCAGGAATGACGCGCTCAAAGGCGACTCGATCAATTTGATGGAAAAAGTGGCTAGTCATGTGCAACTTGGACTTGGTCCAATATGGAGAGATGGAGCCAAATCTTGTTTGGAGATTGGATCAAATCCTATTTCCATTCAAACTCCTTAGCCAATACTCATTCCATATGGGTTCCTATTCAAAGATGGGTGCGAATCGATAATTCCTATTTTCTAGGGATTCTACAATAGTCTACCAAACCTATCTCCCATCCTTATATATACCCAACCTTCATGAACCATAAGTTCCGCACGGCCCAAAACACACGGAAGCAAATTTTTCAGGCCGTGAACTATTAGAGGAGCCGCAAAAATTTGTTTGAGAGGAGCCGCAATTTCTCTCTCCCCTTTGAATAATTCAAGAGCCTGGAGCTTTTTTTCTCCATGCTCAATCAAAAAGAAAAAGGGGCTTCATTATTTTGGGGTGTGTATGATTGACAGGCCGGCCATGGTGCATTGATCAAGACGAAACAAATCTCATTTTTGTTGGCATCAAAACAAAATCCCTGGGGTTCATCACATGGACAAAGGTAAGTGGTGTGATTCCTTTGTTTTTAACAAATTGAAGATGCCTTTTTTGGTGCAGGGTCGAAATCATCACAAGGGGGCCGGCCTTCAAAAAATTCCAAGAGTCGTTCTTTTTTTGAGGTCTGCCGATTTTTGTTTTGGGGGTCTTCATTGTTTCTTTTGGCCGCAACAATTAAAAGGGAGAGAATCGAGGACAATGTGCACGTGAACTAATTGTTGAGAGAAGGACGTAAAATCTTTGAAGGAAGACAGCCGACATTTTTTGTTGATTGAAGAGCCGCACTTTGCCTAAGAACTGAGCCGAAATAATAAAGGGAAGTTTTTTTAACCAAGTTCTGCTGTTGTTTCTCCTTGGTTGCAGGTGATTGGAAAGAGAGCTTTAGTCCTCTTTTAGATTAAAACAAAGTTTTGTTTGGTTCTCTAGTGCGCGGGGCCGAACAAACTGGGGGCTTTTCATTCAATTATTAATTGTTTCCCAATCATAAGATGTTAGGAATTTGAAGTGTTATTTTCCTTTGCAGGCACAAAATTTGTGGGAACAAACAAAAGCGGAGCTCACGCATACATGCTTGCCAACCAACTGCATTCACGCGTCAACAATCAGCTGCAATATTCATAATTGCCCAAATCATTACAAAACCAAGAACTGCCGCAAGTTTCTATTATTGAAGGAGGGAGGGCGCAACATCAGGGAGTGCCGCAACCTGAATTGCTGAGTAGACAAGAGACGTGACATCTACATCTGCGTCAGACGAGATCTGACACGTGCTGAATGACAGAGACGACACACTATTACTGAGCATTTCTAAAACTCTATTTATTTATCTTTGTATTGGTGTAGCGATCTGTAAGGGAAACTTTACCTTATATGTTACTTTTTAGGGACCTGACGACTTTGGAAGTCGTCACGGAGGGAGAGCATCAGATTAGATTGAGAGTGTAAAGCACGTGGTGTGTGTACGAGCTAGGTGAGAATAGATTTGGGATCTTGACTCATTGTAGCTGTACAGGATTACACATCTATCTAGTATTTGCTTTCGGGCGCTGGAGTAGGTCGTGGGGATGATCGAACCAGGGTATATCTGTGTGTACTCTGTGATTGCTATTTTATTACCCTGCATGTGCTTATAACTGCATGTGATTTCTCTTGGGTTGCACGAGAATTTTTATTAGCCTATTCACCTCCCTCTAGGCTACGATCCAGATCCAACAAAGACCAGAGAAGCAGCTCACTCAGCTGAAAAGAGAGTTCACTCGGCCGAGTGAAGGAGAGTGTTTGGCCGAGTAAAACAGATACGACACTGCTTGGATTCAATGTGCACTCGGTCGAGCAAGAAAAGTTCCCTCGGTCGAGTAAGAAGATCTACTCGCCCGAGTCTGACAGTGATTTTCTCCCAAAAATCATCTGAGTTACTGGGGAGAAAATCCACTCGGCCGAACAAGAAAGCTCACTCGGCAGAATGAAGAAGTCCACTCGTCCGAGTGTAACCGGGCGACAGACCCTTAAAAATCCCCGATTCTCTGTCTGTTACTCGGCCGAGTGGTGCAGTCCGACTGCTATGCGAATTAGGGTTTTTGGTTGCTCCATGGGCAATTCTGTCGGGAATTTCTGGACGATTTTGACTTGGATTTAAACCTAGTTTTATTCCTAGTTTTAAAGAGACTTGAACTTAATTTTGACGGCTATTCTTATTGTAATTCTCAGCTGGAGATCAAAGACGCACAATTTGATTTGTTCTTTTTGTCTAAAATTCTAGTTTTTACGAATTTTTCTCTCTTAACTATTGATTGTGCTATGATCTTATTTGTTAATTCTGAGATTTCCATGATGAATTGTGAGTAGTTTCGTCGTTCTAGGGCATGGGGATGAACCCTATGGATTCGATATTTGAATTGTAATGAATGAATTGAATTGTTGCTAGGATTAATTAAAGGTTAGGTTGTGATTGATTTATTACGAATAGCTAGGAATTTTCATCGATTGGGATTTGCAAGAGACTGGATCCTAATTAATGGGAAGGCCTAGATATTCGATTTAGGTTTATAATCGAGATTCTCTAGATTTGGTTTGCAAGAGATTGGACCAAAGCTAGGATTTTTATTATAAATCTATTATACACATATTCATTTGCAATAGATTGGTCGAATACGAACTATCATAACCTAGATCGTAGCTCGAGTTTGCACGAGAGTGGGCTCGAGATGCGATTGGATGATGATGTTGATCTTCATGCTAGTGGCTTAGGTTATGGTTTGCACGAGAGTGGGCAATAATCTAGGTTGCTATAGACCGGCAATAGCACGAGAGCGTGAGCTTGGTTGTATATTCAGTTACGACTAGTTCACCTACATTCAAGCCTTGCAACATTGAGATTCATGATCCACAAGGAAAAGTGACGATCCGTAGTGGGGATTCCCAATCCCTAGACGCTTTTATTATAATGAATTCTATTTGTTATTTGAACGACTGTGACACCATTATTATCCAAACCATTCCATTCTACCATCATGGCTAGGTAATCAAGGTAGAGTACTGTCAATTGTCCTCCCTGTGTTTGATACCTGCTCGCCACTACACCGTGCGCTTGTGGTAAAACTACAATTGTTTTTCGGGTGTATATCCGGGAGCGATCAAGTTTTTGGCGTCGTTGTTGGGTAGGCGACGGTATTTTATTTTCTTTACTTGGTTATTTCTTTTATTATTTTCACTCTTTTATTCATCTATTGTGCTAACAATTCTATCAAAACTCTCTTTTTCTGTGCATGTACACGAGATCGAAGGCACACCAAGAAAACATATTATTTGCTCCTGAGATCGAGCGTGCGGCACGAAGGCTAGAGCTGAGAGGAGACTTGCTATAGAGGAAGCCCATATGGCCGCGCCAAAAACACCAGAGGAATTAGCAGTGGTATGGCTAGGCTTGTCTCCATCCGAGATAGGCTACGGTCCAAGACCACCTCTACCACCTCCTCTATCATGCCGGAGTTGGCGGTCGATAAGAACTTTGAGCTGAAGACTGGACTTGTAGTGTTGATGCAGGAAGACCCATTTTATGGGAACTCACAAGAAAACTCTCACTACCATCTCCAATCTTTTTTGGCTAAATGTGCCACCTTCCAGATGCCTGGCGTACCGGTTGACGCTATTCGACTGCGCCTCTTCCCGTTTACTCTTCAAGACAAGGCATTGTATTGGTTAAGGACACAAGCCGAGTGGATATTTACTACTTGGAATGAGCTGGCGAGTGCATTTGTCAACAAATTCTATCTGCCATCCTAGACTATCAAGATAAGAAGCGCGCTCATGTCCTTCAAGCAAGGACCTCAAGAAACTCTACATGAGGCATGAGAGCGTTTCAAGGATCTCCAACAACAATGTCCCCATCATAGTATTGAGCCATGGGAGCTTGTGCATAGATTTTATAACGGATTGCAACCAAGCACAAAATATATAATTGATGCAACCGTCAATGGAGCTATTTTGTCAAAGACACCGGATGACGCTACGGCTTTACTTGAGGAGATAGGCTCGAAAAATCAACAGTAGGCTGACGAGAGGGGATATTCTTCGTCATCCTTGAAGCCAGCAAGTATTTATGAGGCAAAAGCCGTAGCAGAGCTCTCTTCCAAGTTTGATTCTCTTCACAAGGAAGTGGAGAGACTAGAAAAGTTGGTGAGTGAACCACATGGAGCCCCCACCGTTTCTGCACTGGGAGGAAGCATGAGCGACTGGCAAGATCAAGCCCATGTTATGTTTGTTGGAGGAGAGCAAGGAGACGGAGCCATGAGCAAGCTCAGTATGTTGCGGGAAGTTCCGGTTATTGGGTGAACCCCGCTACAAGGGGTCACCCCGGATTTTCATACGTGAACAATGATGGAGCCTTGAATGCACCACCGCAACAACCACAAGCCCGGCCTCCACAACAACTGCAATATCAAACAAGCGGACCGCAACAACAAAACTTCCCACCAAGGCAACAAGCGGGGCCTTATAGACCCCCGGGGTACAACCAAAGATGGAGGGCACCTAATCCACCACAAGCACGATCGAGGTCGGATCATGAAGCAAGGGTTGAAGAATTCATGGTCGAACAAAGGAAGATAAATGCAAGATTGACGGCCCAATAAGACTCCCTCAACACCGTTGGGGCACAATTATCGGAACAACTAGCATTGCTCAATAAGAACACTCAACAATTGACGGCTCAACCGGAACAAAACCCACAAAGTAATACCGGCCACGTCATTGCGGTTGTGGCGGTAACTACAAGAGGTGAGAAGGACACTACCCCCGCCAAAAGCAGCCAAAAAATGAAGAGGAGGGCTCAAAAGAGCCAAATGACGGTGTAAAATCTGAAATTGAGAAGCCACGTGAGGAGCGCACTTATATATGATCACTTCTTATTTTACACCTTTTTTCCGCATGATTTGCATGCCATTTAGATCGCTCAAATCACGTTTTTCACGATATATCGACAATACTGCGATGCTTTTCATGATTTGTTGTTTTTATCGTATTTCAGGAGATTTGGAGCGATTTGGAGTGATCCCGAGATACACCTACTCCAGAGTGTCACCGATGACTTCCCCGAGGGGTATTCTGCTATTGGAGAGGAGCGGAAGAAGAAAGAACGTCGTAGGAGCAACGAGGAGGCAAAAACAAGCGGTTTAGGCATTTTTGGTGTCTCACTCGGCCGAGTGAAGGAGCCACTCGGCCGACCAGCGAGACCCCGCTCGGCCGACCAGATCGGACACGCTTCATGTGTGCACTCGGCCAAGCATCGGAAGCCACATCAGCCGAGTGACGAGACCCCATCCGCCCGAGTGGCACTCAGACGAAGCCCATCAAAAAGAGCCAACTTACTGTTTTTCGTCTGCCTGAGCTTCAGAAGACCCACTCGGCCGAGTGGTAATTACCGACCGCCCGAGTGAAGAGAAGCCATCGGCCGAGTGACGACAACTCACTCGGCCGAGCGACCCACGAAGTGAAGACCCCCGAAGACCCAGACTTATTGGAAATTCTCAGGGTTTCTTACTCGGCCGAGCGACTTTTGCCACTCGGCCGAGTGAGCCGCGCTGCCTGTAGCGTAAATTGC
The DNA here is from genome assembly GCA_030789695.1 of Scilla litardierei. Taxonomy (NCBI): domain Eukaryota; kingdom Viridiplantae; phylum Streptophyta; class Magnoliopsida; order Asparagales; family Asparagaceae; genus Scilla; species Scilla litardierei. The sequence goes on along the minus strand of CM061140.1, from coordinate 44,859,808 downwards.
GATTTTCAGGCTGCGCAGGGGCATTTTGGTCACAGTTTTTTGGACGATTTTGGGGGGTATTTAACCCCAGTTTTTAACCTAGGTTAGAGAGCTTTTTCCTTTTTTTGCAGCTTTTTAGATTAAACTTTTTAGCTTTTGATTCTTGTGATTGGAGAGGAGAGAAAAGTTTATTTTTGTTGGATTCTTGGAGAACTCTATTGGTTTGTCTCCCTCTCCATTAAAAATCTCATTTTTATTGTTTATTTGAATATTGTGATGAATTCTATTGCTATTTCAATTGATTATTTTTGTATTTGTGATATGAATTGTGAGTAGTCTATATGTCTCGGGGCGTGGGGATGAACCCTACGAGCCCAATTTCAGATTTGTGATGATTTGGTAGAAATATTGCTAGAATTGCTATTAGGGTTAGTTTGGGATTGATTTATTACGGATAGCTAGGAGTTCATATCGATCGAGATTTGCAAGAGATTGGATCCCAATTCGATAGGAAACCCTAGAAATCCGAATTGGGTTGAAATTGAGTTTCCGAAGTATCGGTTTGCAAGAGATTGGACCGATACTAGGGTTCTCGGTTGCAATTGAATAACGATACCCGTTTGCAAGAGATTGGACGAGTAGGAACTATCCCAACCTAGGTCGCAGCCCGAGTTTGCACGAGAGTGGGCTCGAGACGCAATTGAACGATGATGTTGATCCTAATGCTAGCTTGCCTAGGCTAGGGTTTGCAAGAGATTGGACCTAAACCTAGGTTAGCTAAGACCGGCAACAGCACGAGAGCGTGAGCTAGGTTTTACATTCAGTTGCAACTAGTTCATCCGAAATTCTACCCTAGCAATTGTGATACCAATGAATCACATTGACGAGAAACGGTGAGTAGCGGGGATTCCCCATTCCCTAGGCATCTTTATTTGATTCAATATCTCTATATTTTGTCTGACGATTGTGACAGGATCGCCAAAGGCAAATTCCTCTTTTCTGTTCCTACAGCCAGGTTGTCTGGAGCAGGCACTGTCATTCGTCCTCCCTGTGTTCGATAACCCGCTCGCCGCTACATCGTGCGCTTGCGGTAAAACTACATGGTCGCCCTTTTTGGGTTACACCCGGAAGCGATCAAGTTTTTGGCGCCGTTGCCGGGGAGGCGATTGTGTTTGATCTTATCACCCTAGCTATTTCTTTCTTTTTGTTTTATTTCTTTATTTTTATCTAACCATTCCATTGTGCTAATCACTTCTTTGAAACTCTGTTCTCCCGTGCATGTACACGAGATCCACTGCGGACCCTGAAGCTATATTATTTGATCCCGAGATTGAACGTACTGTGCGGAGAATCAGAGCAGAGAGGAGACAAGATCCGGAAGGGAGGTTTATGACCAACCCGAAAACTGCGAAACAAGTCCTAATCTTTACAAGTTCTTCCCCTTCATTGTCAAGTGCATTCCTTGACAAGTTCTATCCACCCTCCAAGACGGTAAAGATTAGGAGTGCTCTAATGTCCTTCAAGCAAGGACCCCAAGAGACACTCTACGAGGCTTGGGAGCGCTTCAAAGATCTGCAGCATCAATGCCCCCACCATAGCATCGAAGATTGGGAGCTCGTCCATAGCTTCTATAATGGTCTCCAACCGGGGACCAAGCAGATTATTGATGCCGCGGCAAATGGTGCTATCCTATCCAAGACTCCCGACGAAGCTAAGGCCCTAATTGAGGAGATGGCCTCAAACAATCAACAATGGGGGGACGAGCAAGGACACTCTATGTCCTCCTTGAAGCCATCTAGCATCTATGAGGCAAAGGCCGTAGCGGAGCTCACCAACAAGTTTGATTCTCTCCACAAGGTGGTGGAGAGATTGGAGAAGTATATCACGGAGCCCCAAGGAACCCCTTCCACTTCCGCATCAACGAATCAAATGTGTGATTGGCAAGACCAATCGCAAGCTATGTATTTGGGAGGAGAACAAGGAGAGGGATCTTTGGAGCAAGTTCAATACGTCGCGGGGAACCAAGGATATTGGGCCAATCCGGCCACTAGAAACCATCCCGGTTTCTCCTATGCCAACAATGAAGGAGCGTTGAACCCACCGCAACAACTACCTCAACAAGCTCGACCACCACAACAACAACAACATTATCAACCGAGGGGGCCTCCACAACAAAATTTCGCACCAAAGCAACAAGTTCCACCCTATAGGCCGCCCGGATATAATCAAGGGTGGAGAAATCCAAACCCTCCATAAGCTCAACATCGATCCGAATTTGAAGCTAAGGTGGAGGAGTTTATGGTCGAGCAAAAGAAGATCAATGCTTCCTTGAAGGCGGGCCAAGACTCCCTTATAACCGTTGTAGCCCAAATCTCGGAGCAATTGGCGTTGCTCAATCGAAACACTCAACAATTGCAGGCTCAACCCGAGCAAAACCCACGGGGCAACACCGGCCACATCAATGCCATGGTTGCCGTTACAACTAGAGGCGGGAAGGATACCACTCCCGTCATGATTCCAACCGAGGAGCCCGTGGAGGAGAATGTAGAGCCAATCGAGCCGGTCGTTGAAGTTGAGATGGAGAAAGAGCCGCAAGAAAAAGAGAAATCTAGAGCGGAGCAATTGATTGAAGAGAGGCGTTTTATGCCACCAGTCCCATTCCCCCAGAGGCTTGCTAGAGCAAAAATGGAGAAACGGCTAGCAAATTTTCTCGAGTATTTAAGAGGGGTAAGCCTCAACATTCCTTTCCTCGACGCCATCATTGAAATCCCGACATACGCCAAGTTCCTAAAAGACTTAATTACGGGAAGAAAGAGGAAGGAGAAAATTATGCTCACCGAGGAGGGCTCTTGGTTCACCAAGAGAGAGAAGGAGCCGGCTAAATTCAAAGACCCGGGGAGTTTTCGAATTCCTTGCACCTTGGGCGGCGTCCCTCTACAAAAGGCGTTGGTGGACTTAGGGGCTAGTGTTAGCCTCATGCCTCTCTCTATGTTCCTAAGGCTAAATACCGGCACAAAATTGAAGCCTACCGACATGCGGATACAACTAGCCGATGGTCGGATCACAAGGCCGGTAGGGATCGCAGAGGACATCCCGCTACAAGTCCCGGGGGGCATATGTTTGCCATGTGACTTCGTGATCATGGATGTCAAGGAGGAGGGAGACACGTCGCTAATACTTGGGAGCCCATTCCTCACCACCGTCGGTGTCATAGTCGACGTACGTGAAGTAACTCTAACATTGAATGTCGGCAACATCGAGGTGGAGCTTCATATTCCCAAGGAAATGAAACACATGACTTATCACGAGGAGCTGGACTATATGGACCTCCTTGACGAGGTTATCGAGGAGGCGATCCCCCATTCGATCGGCGCTTTATTCAAAGAAGATTTCGAGGATGGGCCGGATTTGGACCAAGAAGACAAGATGCCCCCAACTTCTCCATTGAAATTGATGAAGGCGACGCTGATGTCACGAGGATTCGAGAGCTCTGCAAGCTCTCAAAATTGAGGTCTCCGAAGAAAGCTCCGCCGATACGGAAATCGGTGTCACCGGTGAAGCCGAGGACCGGAGCAAGCGCTAGCTTGGGGGAGCCACCCCCCAACACTACCCGAGACGAGAGATCACCGAGGGAGAACACGCCACCGCAACTTCCGAATCCAAGCGTTCTCCCCGGAAAATTTGACGGGTACATCTCATATGCACCCAATATCCCGCATTAATTGAAAATGAAAGGGGGTCGAGCTCACGACCTTAAACGAGCGCTTGTCGGGAGGCAACCCCGACGGTTATCGCTTTATTTTTACTTTTCTTTTATTTTTGTTTTAGAAATTATTAGTGTTTTGAGTCGTTCGCCCAAAAATTTCGTGATAACGGTTCCTATTTTTCCATGGCAGGAGAGGAGAACGAGGTACCCATCATTAGGAGGATGAACAAGGCGACGAGGAGCGCTCCGGGAAGGCGCTCGATGCTTAGGAGGAAGATGAAATCGACTGGAGGAAGAAAAACAGAGTTTAGAGCCTAAACGAAGCCAAACAGCAGAAAATAGGGTTCACTCGGCCGAGTATACTAGTCACTCGGCCGAGCACTTAAGTTCGTCCGGCCGAGCGGCTCACGAACGAGGGAAGTCTGCTGTACCCAACTCTCTGTTTCTTTTCTTGATTTCAGTAAAATTTCTACTCGGCTGAGCATATATCTTCACTCGGCCGAGTAAAACTGATACGCTCCTAGGGCGAGTCTTGCCGAGTAGCTTGAGCCACTCGGCCGAATGGACTTACTCCACTCGGCCGAGGGTGGCAAGGCCACTCGGCCGAAGCGTAAGCGGGGAGAAATTTTCCAAAGTAATTCTGTTGAGTTCACTCGGCCGAGCGACTTAGTCACTTGGCCGAGTCGTAACTTTTCCTATAAAAGGGGGCGTGGGGGCGCGTTTTTCGAAACGAATTAAAACGCACAGCGCCCGACCCTTCGGGTCCCTCGGCCCCGATCTTCCCCCTCACTCACCTGACCATGCGCCTCGCACCGGCGCTCGGCCACCCAACTCCAGCCGATCGCCGTCGCGCCTCCGCCCGAGTCGCCGCCGGCGACCATCTCGCCGGCCGAGCTCCGCTACCCTGATTTTCTGCCTATTTCTCTTCTTTTGCGTATTTTTCGATGATCCATGTGTCTAACGAACCCCAAACCCAAATTAAATTCAATTTCTATCTATTATACCCCTAACACCCTATACGTTTTGAATATTACACGCTAATCTCTTCGTTTGATGCGCAGGTTAAATTGGGGAGCTTAGGGGAGCCCAGGGGAGCTTCTGGGGATTGTTTTGGGCAACGTGGAGGCGTCGTCTTCGCACGCTTCCATTACTTTGCTCTCACGGCGTGTCGCGGTATACTCTTTCCTTTATTTTACGCACGCCACATTTTTATTACTTTTGGTGAGCACCCGGGGCCCACATGCCGCCCCGGACACGGCCTCGGTAGAGGAGAGCTTCCGCCAAGCGGAAGCAGTCGGATGAGCCCGGCCCCTCCCACGAGGTGGAGGAATCTCCTCCTCCTACACCACCACACCCCGTTCACCCCGCACAGCCTGCAGAGCCCATTCACCCCGCACAGCCACTCCCTGCCGAGCCACAGCCACCACCATCGGCTCCACTTATCGGGCCGCTGGGGATTACGTTCCAGGACGACGCACACCGCGTCGCCTTCGAGCGCATTTCCCAGCACTCGATCGTACCCTCCAGGTTCGCGCACCTTGTAGACCTAGGATGCCTGGGGGTACTCGAGGGGATGCTCATGTTGTATGACAACGTGGGCTGGCGAGATTTCTTCCAGGTGTCGGCGGACACGTTTATCCGTCCGACACTTGAGGTTCTTAGTTCGATCGCCCGGACCGACGGGGGATGCTCGTTTAGGTTCATGGACCGGGAGTGCCAGGTCACTCTCGGTATGATGAGAGCTTTCTTCTCGTGGCCCGATGTCCCCGGGGCCGACCGTGGTTACGCCCCCACTCACATCCCCCCACCTTCCTTCGATGCCGACTCTTTCTGGGCCCGGATTACGAGTCTACACGCTGCCTTTGACCCTAGTAGGGCCAAGGCCTCGGCCATCGTCCATCCCTGCCTCCGCATAGCTCAGCGCCTCATGGCGACTACCTTTTTGGCGAGGTATGAGCCTGGGACGATGTCCACACCGGAGCTTTACATGCTCTACGCAATGACGCGCCCCAGAGCTCTAGCTAGGGATAGCAACGATTTGGTCCCTGCCGTGGTGATTGATATCGCGAGCTGGTATTTAGATCGCATCATCGTATCGGTGGTTGCTCGCTCACCGATATGTTGCGGCGGTCTGATCACCTTGCTCGCCCTGATGATCGGCGAGGACTTTCCAGATGACCTGCGACGAGCACCGGGCCCCACTTCACTGTCCATAGACGTCATGGCCAGGATGAAGATGATGCATCCGCATGGTCAGCGACACTGGGTTTGGTTGCACGGTCCATATGGTGCGGATTACATGATCCTTCCGAGCCCAGCTCGGACTCAGATTGCACCGGCACAGGTGGACTGGCTTCTGACGATGGATCTCCTGATCCCCGCCGCCTACGTGCTCGAGGCCGAGGAGGCTGAGCAGGCTGAGCAGGCCCACGCTGCCCACGCTGCACCCGCTGACCCCGCTGCACCTGCTGAGCCCGTTGTACCTGTTGACCTCGTGGCCCCTCAGCCTATCCCTGATATTTCTGCTGCTCCTGACACCTCTGTCCACACTTCTGTCGGTGTCGGGAGTACCTTTGCTGAGCCCACCTCCGCTACCTCCACTCCCACCACCGCTGGCCCTCTGTCCGTTGAGCCCGTTTCCTCTGCACTTCCTGAGCACCCACCGACCATAGTTGAGAGCGGAGAGCCCTCTTTTGCTGCCGCCGTGGAGACCGTGGTCACCACCTCTGTCCCCACCGCGGCCGTTTTTTCTGAGAGTGTCGTGGCGTCTGTCCACATGTCTGTGTCATTGACCTCTCTGGCCGCCTCGTTGCCACTTTTATACTCCACTTTCGTTGCTGTTGCCTCCACCTCATACCGTCCTGCCCAGCCGCGCACTGCGGCCAGGCCCACACTTGCGAGCACAGCACCTTTCCTTCACATGCCTGCTGAGCCCATCACCTACGCCACCCGCATACGCCAGCCTCGTCCAGCACAGCACAGACAGGTGCGTCCCATTGCACCACCTCCCCCTGACACTGTACTTCAGAGAATTCGTGCTCTCGAGGGGGCGGTGAGTGGCCTCAGATGTGACCTTAGGACCCTGTCCGCCACCGTCACCGATATGCTCGCCGCTTCGACCTGCTTCCACACATTCCTTATTGCCTCACCCAGGTTCTCGAGCGGCTTCCTCGCGTGCCCACACACACCCAGCCTGCTTTCACACCCACACCCACACGCGCTCAGCAGCCTGTTCCCCACCCACCACCACCACCACCTCCGCCTCAGGACGGAGACGGCGCCGCCCCACCCTCTTAGGCATCCTTGATGCCCTTTATTCTTTTTGTCGTTGTGCTGCCCGTTTCTGCTGGGTCCTGATGATTTTTTTGCCCACCCCCCCTCCCCTCACCGTTTTTGGTTCCACATTTTGTTCATATCTTTATATATCTTTTTTGGGAAAGAGGGCGAGTTTTTGGTGTCACACTTTTATATCTGTATCACTCCTGTATCTGCATGCATCATGCCCGCATCATATTTTCATTTCGTTATTTTTATTTTTTATTATTTTCTTTTTTTATCATGCAGGCATCCTCACCTTCCCCTCACTTTACACGTCTCTCGGTGTGCCACACTTCGCACATTGAGGACACTGTGCACTTTAGCTTGGGGGAGTGAGTTCTCACGTTCTTTTCGATTTACCACCTTTATTTTTGGTTTTTCACGCCATTTTCCGCATTTGTACTCACTTTCATCACTTTTTCTTTTATTTTACCATGCATCACGTTTTCCTTATTTACTTTGTGTGCTGCATTGTAAATAGCCTTATTTTCCCTCTTTATCTTTATTCCTTTTTCATCTCATGCTAGAGATGACTTTTCTGTGATGATGATGACGTGGAGTTAGCTTTCTCTATACGCATGCTATATTTGTCATGTCTTAGATTTTATTTCTGATATCATATGCTGTGATTTGCCTTGCATTTAGAGATAGTAACCCACGCTTTTCCCGCATGAAAATGGATGAAATTTTATTATTAGCTGAGTCTGAATATTCATATGTATGCTATCGCAGAAAACACACCAAGATTCACGCATTGAATGCTTATATCTGGAGTACCGATTTCTTTTCCTATATCACTTCTATATGCATGTTTTGTACATTTCACTTCAGGCTGATTGAATGATGTTAGCTATGATAAATCTGGATTAGTTAGCTTTTTTGTGATCGAAACTGAGTAGATTAGATTACCCTGCTGAAGTTGTCGTGCACGTCTTATAGAGTGAACTGAGAGATATACACACTTCTTTCTCCACAAATCTTGAACATCAATTCTATACTTTAAAATCATTGGTGAATCTCCCCTTAGCGATTCTAATATATGGCATGTCCCCCGTTATTAATTCCTAGCTCCAAATTTCCCAAAACCAAAGAAAAGAAAAAGAAAAATAAAAATCTTGTATATCCTTATTTCTCTTTGATTTGGGATCATTGTGTATATATGCTATTGAAAAAAAAGGAAAAAGAAAAGAAAAGAGAAAAGAATCTCAATAAACGATCCCATCTGATGTTCTCTCTTTCTCCTCTCTCTCTTTTTGTTTTTATTTTTATTACTTTTGGAGCTTCATAAAAAATGGGGATGTAAATATTGTTTTTTGTGCCACCACGCTTATAGATAAGCTTGGGGGAGGGAATCCAATGATGTGTGAGAGAGTGACTACTTGACGTTACACGACAACCTAGGCTAAGTAATATTCTATACTCGGTGAGATTGTTTTAGCTTCACGAAATCCAGAAATCTATGCCTAGCACTCATTTCATGAAATCCATGCTTTTCTATTCTTTCTATTCTATTGCGTGATATTCTTATAGTCCTCATAGAAAGCGTTCAATTGAAAAGTGTGTGATCTGCGATGTTGTATACCGTTTTAAATGATTCAGACGATGTTAATTCTAAAATTATTCCGTTTTTCATGATATATCAATATTCTTGGGTTTTCTATTTCTATTTGCACCATTATACTATGATATCGAAATAAAAGTCTTTGACATGTGTTTTACATTCGGTGCATGCTATATGAGTAAGCAAAACCCACGTCCTGAGAAAAATGATCTAGCAGCTTCCCTCTTCGCTTTCTTCTTCGTTCTTCGTTTTTCGTTTTTTCGTTTTTCGTTTTTTCGTTTTTTCGTTTTTCGTTTTTCGTTTTTTGTCGTTTTCGTTTTCTGAATCCACCGGGTTCGCCTTTTACTTATCTTCCTCGAGGACGAGTAAGAGGTAAGCTTGGGGGATTTTGATCACTCCTTATTTTACACCTTTTTCCCGCATGATTTGCATGCCATTTAGATCGCTCAAATCACGTTTTTCACGATATATCGACAATACTGCGATGCTTTTCACGATTTGTTGTTTTTGTCGTATTTCAGGAGATTTGGAGCGATTTGGAGTGATCCCAAGATACACCTACTCCAGAGTGTCACCGATGACTTCCCCGAGGGGTATTCTACTATTGGAGAGGAGCGGAAGAAGAAAGAACGTCGTAGGAGCGACGAGGAGGCAAAAACAAGCTGTTTAGGCATTTTTGGTGTCTCACTCGGCCGAGTGAAGGAGTCACTCGGCCAACCAGCGAGACCCCGCTCGGCCGACCAGATCGGACACGCTTCATGTGTGCACTCGACCGAGCATCGGAAGCCACATCGGCTGAGTGACGAGACCCCGTCCGCCCGAGTGGCACTCAGACGAAGCCCATCAAAAAGAGCCAACTTACTGTTTTTCGTCTGCCTGAGCTTCAGAAGACCCACTCGGCCGAGTGGTAATTGCCGACCGCCCGAGTGAAGAGAAGCCATCGGCCGAGTGACGACAACTCACTCGGCCGAGCGACCCCCGAAGTGAAGACCCCCGAAGACCCAGACTTACAGGAAATTCTCAGGGTTTCTTACTCGGCCGAGCGAATTTTGTCACTCGGCCGAGTGAGCCGCGCTGCCTGTAGCGTAAATTGCGATTTTCAGGCTGCGCAGGGGCATTTTGGTCACAGTTTTTTGGACGATTTTGGGGGGTATTTAACCCCAGTTTTTAACCTAGGTTAGAGAGCTTTTTTCTTTTTTTTGCAGCTTTTTAGATTAAACTTTTTAGATTTTGATTATTGTGATTGGAGAGGAGAGAAAAGTTTATTTTTGTTGGATTCTTGGAGAACTCTATTGGTTTGTCTCCCTCTCCATTAAAAATCTCATTTTTATTGTTTATTTGAATATTGTGATGAATTCTATTGCTATTTCAATTGATTATTTTTGTATTTGTGATATGAATTGTGAGTAGTCTATACGTCTCGGGGCGTGGGGATGAACCCTACGAGCCCAATTTCAGATTTGTGATGATTTGGTAGAAATATTGCTAGAATTGCTATTAGGGTTAGTTTGGGATTGATTTATTACGGATAGCTAGGAGTTCATATCGATCGGGATTTGCAAGAGATTGGATCCCAATTCGATAGGAAACCCTAGAAATCCGAATTGGGTTGAAATTGAGTTTCCGAAGTATCGGTTTGCAAGAGATTGGACCGATACTAGGGTTCTCGGTTGCAATTCCATAACGATACCCTTTTGCAAGAGATTGGACGGGTAGGAACTATCCCAACCTAGGTCGCGGCCTGAGTTTGCACGAGAGTGGGCTCGAGACACGATTGAACGATGATGTTGATCCTAATGCTAGCTTGCCTAGGCTAGGGTTTGCAAGAGATTGGACCCAAACCTAGGTTAGCTATAGACCGGCAACAGCGCAAGAGCGTGAGCTTGGTTTTACATTCAGTTGCAACTAGTTCATCCGAAATTCTACCCTAGCAATTGTGATACCAATGAATCACATTGACGAGAAACGGTGAGCAGCGGGGATTCCCCATTCCCTAGGCGTCTTTATTTGATTCGATATCTCTATATTTTGTCTGACGATTGTGACAGGATCACCAAAGGCAAATTCCTCTTTTCTGTTCCTATAGCCAGGTTGTCTGGAGCAGGCACTATCATTCGTCCTCCCTGTGTTCGATAACCCGCTCGCCGCTACACCGTGCGCTTGCGGTAAAACTACACGGTCTCCCTTTTTGGGTTACATTCAGGGGCGATCAATATACCACCGGTATCCTTCCCACAACGGTTGGCAAAGGCAAAGATTGATAAGCAGCTCGCTAAATTTTTGGAGTATTTGTGAAGTGTGAGCTTGAATATTCCATTCTTGGATGCAATTGTCGAAATCCCGCCCTATGCTAAGTTTCTAAAATATTTGATTGCGTGAAAGAAGCGGAAGGAAAGGATCATGCTCGCCGAGCAAGGCACGTGGTTTACTCGGAAGGAGAAAGCGCCGACAAAGTTTAAAGATCCCGGTAGTTTTTGAATTCCTTGCACGCTTGGAGGAGTCCCACTTTAAAAGGCTTTGGTAGATTTGGGAGCAAGCGTGAGCCTCATGCCCATCAAGATGTTATTGTGTATATCTCTTTATCTTTTGATTTGGGACTGTTATTGTGTATGTGAGTTTCGAAAAAAAAGAAAAAAAGAGAGAAAAAGAAAAAAAAAGATGTTCATCTGTATATACACGATCCCACTTCTTTCTTTCCTTTCTTCCCTCTTTTATTTTTCTTGGAGCTTCAAAAAATGGGGAAAAGTCTATTTGATCTATTTGATGCCACCACGCTTATCGATAAGCTTGGGGGAGAGGATCCAATGATGCATGAGAGAGTGAATACTTGTCTATGCATGACAACCTAAGCTAGGTAATTTTCTTTATTCGGGAAGATTACTAGAAGTATTACGAAGTCCACGAATTGAAAATTGGCATACATTTCATGAAAACCATTACTTTCTATTCTTATTGATCCATATTGTGTGATACCTCTTATACTCCAAATAGAAAACGATCAATTGAAAAGTGTGTGATCTATGATTATGTATATTACTTTAGATGCTTCAGACGATGCTAATTCTAGAATGATTTCATATTTCATATCGTTTTGATATTCTTTGGTTTCTATATCGAATGCACACATATATATGATCATGATATCGACATAAAAATCTTTGGCATGGTTTTATTCTTCGTATGCTATTTGAGTAAGCAACTCCACGTCATGAGAAAATGATCGAGCACCTCCTTCTTCGTTTTCTTTCCTATCTTCTTATTCTGATTTCTTTTTAATCCTATTTTTCTTTTTTCCTTATTTTGACTCGTTGGATTCGCCTTTTTACTCATCTTCCTCGAGGACGAGTAAAAGGTAAGCTTGGGGGATTTTGATCGCTCCTTATTTTACACCTTTTTTCTACATGTTTTCATGTAATTTCGATCGCCCATATTGCGTTTTTCATGATTATTCGACGATATCGCGTTGCTTTTCAATATTTCTTGTTTTTGTCGAATTTCAGGAAATATGGAGCGATCTGGAGAAAAAAAGAGATCGAGAGACTTTCACACGCACCGAAGCATCACCCACGGCTCTATTGAGGAGCTAGCAACTACAGAGGACGAGCGGAAGAGGAAGAAGTGCGATAGGATCGATGAAAAAGCGAGAAGGAGAAGAAAAGACCACAGAAGCAGCTCACTCGGCCGAGTGAAGGAGAGCGTTCGGCCGACTAAAATGGATACGACATTGCTTGGATTCAATGTGCACTCGGTCGAGCAAGAAAGTTCAATCGGCCGAGTAAGAAGACCTACTCGCCCGAGACTGGCAGGGATTTTCTCCCAAAAATCATCTGAGTTACTGGAATTTGGAGAAAATCCACTCGGCTGAGCAAGAAAGCTCACTCAGCCGAATGAAGAAGTCCACTCGCCCGAGTGTGACAGGGTGACAGACCCCCAAAATCCCCGATTCTCTGTTTTTTATTGGGTCTGTCACTCAGCCGAGTGACATGCTCTACTCGGCCGAGTGGCACAATCCGACTGCTACATGAATTAGGGGTTTTGGCTGCGCCAGGGGAAATTCTGTGGCTTCGATTTAAACTAGTTTTATTCCTAGTTTTAAAGAGACTTGAACTTAATTTTGATGGCTATTCCTATTGTAATTCTCACCTAGAGATCAAAGACGCGCAATTTGGTTTGTTCTTTTTGTCTAAAATTCTAGTTTTTATGAATTGATCTCTGTTAACTATGGATTATGCTATGATCTTATTTGTTAATTCTGAGATTTCTATGATGAATTGTGCGTAGTTTCGTCGTTCTAGGGCATGGGGATGAACCATGTGGATTCGATCTTTGAATTGTTGCTAGGATTGATTAAAGGTTAGGTTGTGATTGATTTATTACGAATAGCTAGGAATTTTCATCGATTGGGGTTTGCAAGAGATTGGATCCCAATTGATGGGAATGGCTAGATATTCGATTTAGGTTTATAATCGAGATTCTCTAGATTTGGTTTGCAAGAGATTGGACCAAAGCTAGGATTTTTATTATAAATCTATACCCATATTCTTTTGCAAGAGATTGAACGAATACGAACTATCATAACCTAGATCGTAGCTCGAGTTTGCATGAGAGTGGTCTCGAGATGCGATTGGACGATGATGTCAATCTTCATGCTAGTGGCTTAGGTTAGAGTCTGCACGAGAATGAGCACTAATCTAGGTTGCTATAGACCGGTAATAGCACGAGTGTGTGAGCTTGGTCTATATTCAGCTACGACTAGTTCACCTACATTCAAGCCTTGCAACATTGAGATTCATGATCCACAAGGATAAGTGATGATCCGTAGTGGGGATTTCCTATCCCTAGACGCTTTTATTATATTGAATTATATTTTTTATTCAAACGACTGTGACACCATTATTATCCAAACTATTCCTATCTTCCATCTATAGCTAGGTAATCAAGGCAGAGTACTGTCAATTGTCCTCTTTGTGTTTGATACTCGCTTGCCACTATACCGTGTGCTTGCGGTAAAACACAACTGTTTTCCGGGTGTATATCCGGGAGCGATCAATCACCAATCCATAGTTTGGTCCATGGCCTAAATATACAAGAGGGCAATTCTCATATTTATTCAAATTGCTTTCATATGGACATTTTCACAAACACGTGGTTGGAATAATAACATAGACATTAATTTCATTAGAAAATAACGTAAAGGAGCTTTATTTTATGTAGCAACAATGATAACTAGCAACAAGAGTAACTTAACAATAAAACATAGCAATAATTATGCTACTAACATGCAAGAGTGATAACTTCATGGCATGATCCAAAAACAACCACATTGCCACCACAATTGTAATTAGAATTTGGTATATGTTTCTAAACACAAGTTATAGATAATTTAGTTATCTTTCCTGAGCAACAAGGAGTGTACTTTTAGGATATCTAATTTAATAGTTATGGCTTGTTTCATAAAGGGTGCAGAATCTGTCCTAGAACAGAATTATTTAGCCGCAAAGATTAGTTAATTTCAATTACCTACAGTAAGAATCATGAAAATATCTTAACATGAAAGTAAAACATAATTAAGTTAGAATTTTAGATTGTCTTAAATTAAGTCCTTTGGATATCTGGAGTGAAGGTTATGATTTGTTCACTAACATGGCACAGAATGTACCAGAATTTGACATTATGACACTTATTGGCAATTTTAGTTTAGTTGCTGTCAGAATTTAAGAATAGTCTCTACATGAAAGTTATAGCTAACTTGATAATCTTTTCAGTGTATATTAATTTGTAATTTTTAGATGACTAAAAAGGAAGTTATGTGTATTCCAATTACAGCACAGAGCTGGGACACCAATAAATTAAGGAATTTATAGGAAAAACTAAAAGTGAATAACATGCCATAGAGATTAAGTTCCATACCTCAACACTAGTATCTTGTCTCCATAAAACCCAAGATTTCTCCTTGGCCATGAAATTCCATCCTCAAGGATCATCCCACCATGAGACTCCAACTTGTTTCTAAATGCCTCAAGCTAAAACAAGTGTAGCTTCTTCCTCTACTTCTCTTTTCCTCCTCCTCTTTCTTCTCCTTCATTTTCTTTTCTTCTCTCTTCTTTTTTCTTTTTTTTGGTCTAGAGCCATGGAGAGAATGCGCCCCATGTGGTTCGGCCTAATCAAGAAGGAAGGGGAAAATAGGAAGGAAAAAATAGAAAGAAAAGAAATGAAAGGATAAAGAAAAAGAGTGGGATTTAGGGGTTTCTATAAGTTTATCCTAAAGGTAAGCATAAACATCATAAAATGACTAAAATACCCTTTAGAAGCCCAATGACCATAATACACTCACTACTTCTAGGTATTTATAAGTTTGCCACTACCATTAACCCCTTTCATACTAAGCCCCTTACATCCCTTACCCTTACATCCATACACATACACTATCTTACTACCCACAACACACACATTTCCACATACACACTAAGAAATATGCATGCCTACATATATCACATCTAAGTGTACATATCACACACAAGGATACATCCACATATGCATCCAAATAAGTTATACCCATATACCAATAACCACCAATACTTCTATGCCCAATAACACTACACCAGAGTGTAATCAGGACGAGCTTGATAAGTTCGATTATCTTGTGGGAAAGGGAGAGTCCACTTTCTTACACCATGGAGTTGTCACCCGAGTTGTTGAGAACTCGATCCTACCTCATGATATGACTATCTTGGATAAGGTCGACTATGAGAGGTTAGCTACCTTTTTGGTCGAGTAGAACCACCAGTAAGTAAGTCCCATTATATCTCAAATAATGGCACATTCCAATTTTGACTTCCTCTTTTTTCTTTGTGATGTGCAACTGGCTTCGATGGCTGCAGCGTTGTGATGGCGCTCCCTGGCGGTGGAAGAACTGGCTAGTAACTGACTATGGATAGATGTCGCCAAGAAAACATTTGAATAGGCAAAGGTGAAGGTGGATATCACGTCGACAAGACCAACTTATATCTTGGATGGAAGCGATGGAGGGGGAGCTGGCATCAATGAAGAAGAGGGTAGAGGACGAGGCGATCCTCAGGATTCAAGTCGAGTAGCAATTTCGTGAAGAGACCACCCTTAGAAAGAAAGCAGAAGAATGGCTACTTGAGGAGGATGCCCTCAGAAAACAGGTTGAGGAACAGCTATTTGAGTAGGCCGCTCTTAAGAAGTAGACCGATGAGCAGCTTCTTGAAGAGGCGAAGAAATGGGAGGTGAAAGAAGCTGACCCCCGAACCCCGCTACTTACATTGAAGATTGCTGAAGAGACAGTGGAGAAGTATAAGGAAAGCCTCGGCGACCTTGAAGCATTGTATAAGAAGGGATCAGCATGGTGTTGGTTGGAAATCAACTATAAGTTCCCTACCTCTGGAATTGATCTCGATCAACTGACATTGCCGTCAGATGATTAGCTCGAAGAGGAGCATACTGATGCCCTAGCAGGGGGGACTGACCATGCTTCAACTGAGAAGCTATGTCCACAAGGGGTTATCCTCAAGATTCTATCACCCTGTAACTTTCAAATGTGGAGCCCGATGTTTGCTCCGATTTTTTGGTATAGATAAGCAGCATAGAATGTATCTAATTTTTGTATTAATAAATTTTTGAATTTCGGTTGTTCTGCTTATGTTCATGTAGCATAGTATAACTTGTTTGCCCCCTCAACAACTTGGTCTTATGCACTGACAGGATGTTGAGAATGAGTTGTTGAGTCACGAAGTTTTATCTTAGTCGGACGAGCGGTCGACCATTCTCGCAATGGTATGGATAACTCATCTCTACTCTTATAGCTCGGTTAGCCTGCAAAATGGATGCCCCTCCGTTCAGATAGCTAAGCGGTCCGCGAGGGCATCGATTGGTCATTTTCGATCGTATAGCTTGATCAACCCATGAAGGTGTTGCCCATCTAATCGTATAGCCGAGCAGCCCGTGAGGGCATAAATAAGTCATCCTTGATCGTATAGCTCGGTCGGTCGTGAAGGGGTTTCCCCTCTATTTGTATAGCCGAGTGCCTTGCGAGGTCACCCATAAGGCATCTTCTATCGTATAGCTCGGTCGGCCTGCGAAGGAGTTGCGCCTCCATTCGTATAGCTGAGTGGCCCTTGAGAGCACAAATAAGTCATCCCCAATTGTATAGCTCGGTTAGCCCACGAAGAGTGTGCCCCTCCGTTCGTATAGCCGAGTGGCCCGCGAGGACACAAATAAGTCATCCTAAATCGTATAGCTCGGTCGGTCCACAAAGGGTTTGCCCATCTATTCGTATAACCGAGCGGCCCCCCCCGCGAGTGGATGAATATGTCCCAGTTCATATAGCTCTGTCGGCCTGTGAAGGGGTTGCCCCTCCATTCGTATAGCCGAGCCTACCGTGAGGGCATCGATTGGTCATCCCCGATTGTATAGCTCGGTCTGCCAGCAAAGGGGTTACACCTCCATTCGTATAGCCAAGCAACCCGCAATGGCATCGATTGGTCATCCCCGATCGTGTAGCTCGGTCGGCCTCGATCGGCCCGTGAAGGGGTTGCCCCTTCGTTCATATAGCCAAGTGACCCGCGAGGGCATAAATAAGTCAACCTCGATCGTATAGCTCAGTCAGCCCATGAAGGGGTTGCCCCTCTGTTTGTATAGCCGAGCGACCTGTAAGGGCACGAATAAGTCATCCTCGATCTTGTAGCTCGATTGGCCCATGAAGGGGTTAACCCTCCATTTGTATAGCTGAGCGGCATGCGAGTTTCATCAATTGGTCATCCCCGATCGTATAGCTCGGTCGGCCCATAAAGGAGTTGACCCTCTGTTCGTATAGCCAAGCAGTCTGTGATGGCACAAATAATTCATCCTCATCGTGTAGCTCGATCGACCCACAAAGGGGTTGACCCTCTGTTCTTATAGCCGAGCGGCCCATGAAGACACGAATAAGTCATCATCGATAGTATAGCTTGGTCGGCCAGCGAAGTGGTTGCCCCTCCATTCGTATAGCTGAACGACCCGTGAGGGTAAGGATAATTCATCCTCAATCAGATAACTCGGTCGGCCCGCAAAGCGTTTGCCCCTTCATTCGTAAAGTCGATCAGCCCGTAAGGGCATCGATTGGGCATCCTCGATTGTATAGCTCGAATGGCCTGCGAAGGGGTTCCCCTCTATTCGTATAGCCGAACGGCCCGCATGGGTAAGGATAGTTCATCCTTTATCGTATAGTTCGGTCAGCCCGTGAAGGGATGCCCACTCCGTTCGTATAGCCGAGTAGCCCACCAGGGCATGAATAAGTCATCCTCGATCGTATGTCGACCTGCGAAGGGATGTCCCATCTGTTCGTATAGCTGAGCAGCTCACGAGGGTATCGTGTGCGTGTACCTTAAACTAAAATCAAGGTCGACGGACATGGATCTCGCAAATCACATTGGTCACACAATTATTAGCTCGAGATAGTAAAATTTTTGATAGGAAAGACTTCTATTCATTGATTTATAATGGAAAACATAAATCCGTACATGCATTTATTTCGTGCAAAGCTAGAGGCTTCACATTGTTGAATATTGGACTCCCCGGATTTGGTTTTGATGATGAGCAAACATAAATAATCCATGAACTAACAATTTGTGAGCGCAGTTTTGGAGATCGTCGCCAAATTCACGAGAACATTCAAAGCGACATCTCAACACTTCCCAAAGCTCGTATTCTTGCCTAAAGCTTCGTTGAAGCTCTTGCGCCGTTTTGAAAGTTATGAAGATTCAATCGAAGCTCTCGAAGACCGTTTTATAAGGTTTTATTTATAGTCTTTTAGCTTCGATATATAGAATGTTAAGCCTTGAGTATATCTTACGTTTCTATCTTCATTTCGCTCATTTCGTAGCTCTAGGATCCTTGCACAAGTTCATTCTAACTTCCTCGAAGCATCGCGCTTCGATTCGGACTTTATTGTGCATGTTAGTTGGTACAAGAACAAGTACTGACCGACTAGATGGTGATCTAGTCGGTCGGCAACTCTTCTTGGACCGACTAGTTTGATTCCTTAAGTTCTTGGACTTTACTGTTTACAGTTAGTCGGTCTACGTTGACTCACCGACCGACTAGTTTGTGAACTAGTCGGTCAGTGATGCTTCTTTGACCGACTAGTTGTGACTTACTGTTCATGCTTAATTTCTCCTAAGCTACTGTTTATCGTTAGTCGGTCTAAGAACGTTTGGTGACCGACTAGTTGACAATTTAGTCGGTCAACATTTGTTCTAGGACCGACTAAGTCACTTTGTACTCAGACTAATTCTTTTTGCTCTTAGTCGGTCTACGTTCACTGACTGACCGACTAGTTGTGAAACTAGTCGGTCAGAAAGTCTTCTTGGACCGACTAGATTTCTAGGTCTGAAATTCTATCTCTTCTCAGATCTTCTCTTAGTCGGTCCATGATGTTTGACTGACCGACTAGTTGATGAACTAGTCGGTCAGTGATTGTTCTTTGATCGACTAATTCTCACAGATTTCTATCCGTTGGAGAATGACCTAACTTGTTTTTATGGGACCCTATAAATATGAACCTAGGTCATTTCTATCTAGGTAAGAGCTTCCATTCAGAGATTCATTGAGATCAAAAAGAGATAGCCTTTCTCACTCAAATCAAAAGCTCTCTTCCTCACAAGAACCCATTCTCTCTCTCATTTCTAGATCTAGAATCCATCTAGAGAGAAGCTTGTTCTTGGTGAGCTCTTCAAGCTTTTGCTTGATCCAAGTCTCCAAATCATCCCTAGGCACCGATTGCTGGTCATTTCCTTGGTGCTAGGTCTTGGTGACTTCATCTTCCTCAAATCCTTCATTTCACCATTTGGGTAAGAAAAACTCAAGGTATAGGATTTTGTGGTAAGATTGTTTATTTCATATTAAACTCTTTAATATTGCTTTGTGATTCTCTCGGTTGTGAGAGAAGGTTGTGATCCCGGGTTGTGGGATTCACTATTGCCGTTGTTGTATGATTTGATCTTGTGAAGGTTTTTCACAAGATATTCATAGTGGAAATCTTGGGTTAGGGTTTCAAACCTAAGTATCCGGAGGGGATCCGGGTGGTTGGGACGTAGGATCACCGGGAACAAGTCGGGGAGACTTGGGTGGATCCGAACCCATTAACATCGTTTGTTTGCATTGTTAATTTAATTGTTGTCATTCAAGTTAAGCTTTCGCAAATTGATTTGGTAGTTGTTTGCAATTTAATTTGGAATTATACTCCTTATTATTTTAAAGTACTATTCACCCCTCCCCCCCCTCTAGTACTTGTGCAGTAGCTGGTAGGGCATTACATTTGGTATCAGAGCCAGATACTTAGCTATGTCTGCCAACGACAACAAGACCGTGCCTCCACCTTCCAACTATGACACCTTCAGGAACCGTGAAGGAGCGTCATCGGTGATGGAAGGACATTCCTCTACTAGGCCTCCATTCTTCAACGGTACCAACTACGGGTACTGGAAGTGCCAGATGGAGACTTTCCTCCGGAGTGCATCCTGATGGAGGACTACAATGAAGGAATACATCGAACCCAAAGAAGAAGATTTTGAGAAATGGACTACCGCGGAGGTCACCGCGGAGGTAAGCAATGCCAAGCCAATGAACGCCTTGCAATGCGCTTTGGAGCCCGAGGATTTCAATAAGATATGCACATGTAAGAGTGCATATCAAATTTGGAACTCCCTCCTCATACTTCATGAAGGGACGAGTAGGGTAAGAGACTCTAAACTCGTAGTCGTAAACAAAGATTACGAAATGTTTCATATGCAACAGAGCGAGAAGATGAAAGAATATTACGCTCGCTTCGTTGACATAATAAACGAGTTAGAGGCCCTCGGCAAGTCCTACACTCAAAAGGAGAAGTGCTCAAAGATTATTGAAGGACTTCCCTCTTCTTAGGAAAAACGTACATTCGCCATCGAGGAAGGTAATGACATGAATAAATATACCGTTGTTCAACTAATGGGTACTTTGATGTCATACGAGGTACGCAAAGATAGCAAGGTGAAGTTACAAGAAAAGATGAAGTCCTATTTGAACCTAGATGCGCCTAAGAAAAAGGCGATTGCATTCAAGGCGGCTTCATCCACCTCTACCGATGATGAGGACTCGGAAGAAAAAATGGACATGGAATCCATTGCACTCATGGCAAAGAAGTTCAATCGCTTCTTCCGAAAGGGTAACTTCAAACAAAAATCTAAATGTACTTCTACTAACGCCTCTCCACCTTTGTGCTTTAAATGCAATAAGCCAGGACACATCAAAGCGGATTGTCCTCAAAACAAGCAAAAGGAGAAGTGGGAGGCGCCAAAGTTCGACAAGTCAAAGAAGTACAAAAAGGGGTACAAAAAGGGACTTGTCGGAGCAACATTCACCGACTCCGAGGATTCCTCAAGCGGAGAGTCAGATGATGAGAAAGTGTAGCAAGCGCACATGTGCTTCATGGCAAGAGAGGAGCATGATCAAGGATCTTCCTCCTCCGATGATAGCGACGACGAAGGTGATGAGGTAACGATGGATGATCTTAGGGATGCTAACTCTCATTTATGGTCTAAATACACTAAGTTAGTAAATAGATACACTAAAGTAAAAGATGACCTAGCTAGCATTCAAACCTCGCCTAAGACTATCATCACCAACAACGACACCGTTGTTGAAGAGTTAAGAAATGAGATTATTAATCTCAAATCTAAACTTGAACATGTTAGCATCGAGGATCCGGAAGAACATAGGATAGCGGATTTAACTTCTCAAAACTCGACTTTGAGTATTGAGAACGAGAATCTTAAATCTCGTGTTTTTGTGCTCACATCGCAAGTATCTAATTTGGATACTTCTATGCGTTCTCTCAAAGAGAAATATGAGAACACATTGGGCCGAATTAACAAATTCAACAAAGGTAAGGACCATTTGGATAAAATCCTAAGTGACTTACTTCCGGCCAATCACCACATTGGTTTGGGGTATACGATGGGATGTCCATCCAAAGCGGCCACTACTTTTGTTAGGCCAACTTCCGGTGACTCTACGAGTGGTAGCAAACACTCTATTGGTAGTTCATCTACCAATGGTGCTTCCACCTCGTCCACGCCCTCTTTTGGAAAGAAACCCACTTTGGGTGGATCTCCAAAGAAGGGGCATGCTTATATGTACACCAATACCATGTCACGTAGGAACACACGTCCTACTCCACTATCACACACATATGATGATTTTTATGCAACACATTCTCGGGCACGTGCACACCATGTGAGACACCCTCACGCACGTGTTTCCACACATGCATATGTTCACCCACCTCATCGTATGAATAATTCTCGTCATGCACCATTCCATCATGTTCTGTATGCCTATCCACGTCATGCATCACGTAGAAACCAACAACGCATGCATGCACCCAATAGGATGATGGCTCCCAAAATTTTCACTATTTGGAGCCCAAAGGACACAAGCATGGATGAAAAACAAGAATATATGAATGCTTATTTTTCGGATGTTGTGCATAGTAGAGATTATGTGGGGAAGTCAAAGTCCAATTGGACTTGGCTTCCAAAGGTCTAACTTTTGAGGACCCAATGACCTTGGGTACCATGATATGAAAGTTTCTATCTTTAGGTACTCAAGGAAAAGAAAAAGGAAAGGAGCAACAAATTCAAATTTGGCTCCAAAGGGAATTGGATACTCGATAGCGGGTGTTCAAAACACATGACGGGTGACGCTAAATTGCTCTCCGGAGTGGTTCCCATTGCAAATGGAAATCGCGTCGTATTCGGAGGCAATGAGAGAGGAACCATCGTCGGTGTTGGTAAAGTGGGTAACCCTTCTAAACCCTTAATTAGTGAAGTTTATCTAGTTGATGGTTTAAATCATAATCTTATTTCAATAAGCCAACTTTGTGACAAAGGTTACAAAGTTAGATTTGCGAAAGGATTGTGTCATATTTCAAATGATAATAATAAATTATTATTTTCCGGCACACGCCATAAAGATATTTATATTTTGGATCTTCCCAAGTCATATGAACAATGTCTCGTTGCCAACACAAGTGAACAACACTTATGGCATCGACGCTTTGGACATGTGAACTTTGGAACACTTTATAAGCTTTCGAAATTAAATTCCATTAAAGGTTTTCCGAAACTCGTTTTTGAAAAGAAAAGTTTTTGTGATTCTTGTCAACGTGGCAAGCTTCCTAAATCTTCATTTAAACCTAAGAAAAGCATTTCTACGAAACGGCCACTAGAGCTATTACATCTAGATTTATTTGGGCCAACTAGAGTTGCTTCCTTAGGAAATGCAAGATATGGACTAGTCATCGTTGATGATTATTCAAGATTTACATGGGTATTTTTCTTATGTAATAAAAATGAAGCTTTTGAAAACTTCACAATATTTGTGAAGAAAGTACAAAATCTCATCGGAACCACCATTGTCACTATTCGTAGTGATCATGGGGGTGAATTTGAGAATGAGTCTTTCTCAAATTTTTGTGATGATCTTGGAATTACTCACACGTTTTCTTTCCCTCGCGCACCTCCTCAAAATGGTGTTGTTGAGAGGAAGAATAGAACGCTTGTGGAGTGTGCTCGCACTATGCTCGAAGATAGTCAACTTGGTTATCAATTTTGGGCGGAAGCGGTACACACCGCTTGTTATGTGTTTAATAGAATACTTTTGAGGCCCGGCACCAAACAAACTTGCTATGAATTGTTGTTTGGTAGATTGCCTCAAGTTAAACATTTTCGTGTTTTCGGCGCAAAATGTTTTATTAAAAACACATATGATAATTTGGACAAGTTTGATCCGAGATCGGATGACTGGATATTTGTTGGGTATTCCTCACGTAGCAAAGCCTACCGGATATACAACAAAAGATCCTCTACGATAGAGGAATCACTTCATGTCTCTTTTAATGAGAATTTTATTACTTCTAGAATTTCAAATGACAATGATTCTATGGATGTTTTATGTGATTCGTTTGAAAATTCTAAGTCCATTGATTCAATTAATTCTATTGAGACTAACCCGACTAATGAAGTTGTTGAGAATGTGCCTAGTGATCAAGGTATTCCCAAGCGGCTTCAAACCGTCCGCGACCATCCCCATGAGCAAGTTATTGGCAATATTAATGATAGTGTCAAGACGAGATCTCAAGTCAACCACTTCGCCAATAGTGCCTTTGTCTCATCAATAGAGCCAAAGAATATAGTTGAAGCGTGTGAAGATAGTGCTTGGATCCTTGCCATGGAGGAGGAACTCATTCAATTCGAGAGGAATGAGGTATGGGATCTTGTTCCTTTGCCATCGAAGAACCACACCGTCATAGGGACAAAGTGGATCTTCAAGAACAAATCCGACAAAAATCAAGTCGTCGTCCGGAACAAAGCTCGGTTAGTTGCTCAAGGCTATCGCCAAGAGGAAGGTATCGATTTCGAAGAATCCTTCGCTCCGGTAGCTAGATTAGAATCGATTAGACTTTTATTGTCTTATGCATGCCATAAAAATTTTAAGTTATTTCAAATGGATGTTAAAAATGCATTTTTAAACGGAGATGTTGTTGAGGAAGTTTACGTGTCTCAACCTCCGGGCTTCATAAATGAAAAATTTCCAAATCATGTTTTTAAACTAAAGAAAGCTCTTTATGGTTTGAGACAAGCTCCTCGAGCTTGGTATGATCGCCTAAAGAATTTTCTTTTGGATTTGAATTTTAAAATGGGCGAAGCCGATTCTACACTTTTTGTGAAGCATGCGAATAATGATATTTTATTAGTTCAAATTTATGTTGATGATATTATTTTCGGTGCTACTAACTTCACTCTTTGCGAAGAGTTTTCTAATGTTATGAAGGACCAATTTGAGATGAGCCACATGGGCGAACTCAAATATTTCTTAGGTCTCCAAATTCGCCAAATGAACGATGCAATCTTCATCCACCAAACGAAGTATACGGTGGAGTTGCTTAATCGATTTGGAATGGAAAGTGCTTCCGGGAAAAAGACTCCAATGAGCACGACTACGCATCTCGACAAGGATACGGGCGGTAAGGATGTAGACATTCGTCTATATCGAGGTATGATAGGTAGTTTACTTTATCTTACCGTAAGTAGGCCCGATATTATGTTTCCCGTATGCATTTGTGCTCGTTATCAATCTCTAACTAAGGAGTCTCACTTAGTAGCGGTAAAGCGTATTTTCCGTTATCTAAGTTACACTTTAGATTTTGGATTACTTTATCCGAAATCTAGCACGTATGAGTTAGTCTCATACAGTGATGCCGATTATGCGGGATGCAAATCCGACAGGAAAAGTACTAGTGGCACTTGCCATTTTCTAGGAAATTCTCTTGTCTCTTGGTTTTCCAAGAAGCAAAATTCCGTATCACTTTCAACCACCGAGGCGGAATATATTACCGCCGGTGCCGCTTGTGCCCAGGTTCTTTGGATGAGACACACTTTGAAGGATTTTGGTATTCACTGTGATACTAGCCCTATCATGGTGGATAACCAAAGTGCTATCTGTCTTTCAAAGAATCCGGTGCACCATTCCCGATCAAAACACATAGATGTCCGACACCACTTTTTAGATGATCATGTTGCTAAAAAGGACATCATTTTAGTGTACGTTGAAACCCAAAAGCAAATCGCCGATATTTTCACGAAACCCCTAAAAGAGGACTCCTTTGTGCGGTTGCGTCGAGAATTAGGGATTATGGGTGAATCCGAGATATAGGATTCATATTTAAACTCAATCATCTTGCATGCTAATATATTTTGCGATATTTCATTCATGCTAGATTTATTGAATTTTTGGGAATTTTATGTGATTTGTTCGAATTTATTGCTCGAATTCGTATTTCAATGTCGTATTTAAGATTTCGACGTTTTATGGGGTAATTTAGATGACTAATGAGAGAGTTATGATGTTTCATCCAAGTGGTTTGTGAAGAGAAATCATTTATCAATTTTTGGACTCTTCTAGTCGGTCTAAGTTCATTTGTCAACCGACTAGATGCTCATCTAGTCGGTCAGCAAGTGAACTCAGACCTAACTCCTATCTTTTTCTTTCGTTAGTCGGTCATAGTACACTTACCGACCGACTAGATTGAAAACTAGTCGGTCAGTGAATAAACTGCGACCGACTAATTCTTGCCCTAGAAATTCATCTGTGCCTCTGTTTCGACTTAGTCGGTTCAAGCTCATTGACCGACCGACTAGATCGTGATCTAGTCGGTCAGTGCTTGAACTGTGACCGACTAAGTGGGTTAGGGCAGTTGTGTATTTTTGCTTCCAGACCGACTTAAACTCACTTTCATTCGACTAAAACTCACTTTTAGTCGGTTTGTCTCTCAGCTCACGCCCGATAACTCCCAAAACCCGATCGAGCCCCTTCAAACTCTCGTCGACTCCGGCCATATCTCCGGCCATCCTCGTCGTCCGCCGCCGTCGCCTCCTCCTCCTAGGTTTCTCCCTCCCCCTCCTAGGTCGATTTCTTTCCCTAGGGTTCGATTTCACCTTCTAGGTATTCTAGGGTTTCGGTTTTAATTTTTTCTTCTTAGGGCTTGTGAGTTAGGGCTTGTGCTTCTAGGGTTGTGTGCTTAGGGTTGTTGATCCTCCGTGATCGCTTGCTTGTACTCGTCGTGCCTCGACCATGGCAAAGACGAGGATTCCCATCGCCTCTTCTGGGGCTTCTCCTATGACCGTAGGGCCGTCCAACCCTAGGAATCCATCTAAGCCCAAGCGCCGTGCCAAATCTACCCAAGCTTCCCCCTCTTCGCCTCCTCTGAAGAAGCAGAGGTCGGCGACTCTCAAACCTAGAAAGAATTTGCCTAAAAAGCCCATTCTCCACACACCTGGTACTCCACCCGATTCCGACACTGAATTTATCCCTGAGGATGAGCCTAGCCCTAGGGAACCCACTCCTCCACCTCGTCCTAGGACTCGTCAGCCAAAGGGAAAGGGCCCAATGCCAGCGGGGGGTGTTGACATATCGTTGTGTCGCGACGACCCTTTGTGTCTCGCGGCCTACAACCGTATTGAACACTGCCCGATGCTATTGGAGCACTACGTCCAGTTTTCTGATTTCCTTGGCTTAGTAGACCTACTCTCATATAGTGGTCTCCTTGATTATCTCCGATACGACCCCAAGGCCAATCCTAAACCATATCCTCGCCTTGTGAAATTGTTCTATGCCAATCGTATTCGAGGCCAGTACGATGCCAGCCACTCCATTGAGACTACTGTCTTGGGAACTCCTATAGTTCTCACGGCAGAAATCTTGGGGGAGATTCTTGGTTGTTCGTGGTCCGGTCTCCTTCCTTCGGACATTTCCGTCGATGATATTTCCTCCTTGGATCAGTCAGTTCTTTCAGATATCTTCCAGGTTATCCCCTCCGCATTCATTGGTGTTCCTTCGAAATCTTTCAAGCCGAATGCGTGGGTCTTTAACCTGATCTTGAAGTCATGTCTTCTCCCTAAGTATGGATCATCTTCTCTTCCATCCCAGCCGTTCTTGAAATTGATCTACGCTCTTTTCTTGGGATGCGAGATTAATTGGGCTCGCGTGATACTCGATAAGATGGACTCTTTCGAGTGTATACGCAAGACCAATAAATCTGCGCATATTCCATACCCTTGTTTGTTGACCCTTGTGTTTCGTCATTTCCGAGTCCCTCTCCCTTCTGACGATGAGCGTCCCTTGGGTACTCCTCTGAACACGACGGCCGTTAAGAAATATCTAGCGGCCCTCCGTCACGTGCAGAGGTCTACCGCATCTGCTTCCCATGCTTCTCCGTCAGCTGCTGCAGCCCCCTCTCGTCCTGCTACATTAGATGATGTCGTACGCCTTCTTCGTCGGCACGAGTCGCGTTTGGCTCGTACCGAGGAGGTCGTCTGCCGTATGGCTCAGATGATGGGGATTGATCTTCCTCCTTCAGTTTCTGAGGCCGAGGAGATGGACGATGAGGAGATTGACGAGCTTGTCACTTCCTTGGCTCGTGGCGATGAGGCCACGGCCACTGCTGCTGCTGCTGCTACCACATCTTCTGCTCCTGGAGATGGCACCACTTCCGGTGCTCCAGAGCCTTCTGCTTCAGCACTTCAGACTTCTGAGCCTCCTGCTGATCCTGTTGCCGAGCCTGCTGATATTCCTGTTGACACATCTGCCGTCGAGCCCGTCGTTGACGTCTCGACTCCTGCCCCGACGATTCCATCTGTTGAGACGCCTCTTCTCCCTGCAGAGCCTGAGTCCACTCCGTCGACTGGACCCACGGACGCTGCAGATCCAGCCTCTTCCTCGTGATCGCTGTTCCGAGGACTCTCCACTGCGCTTTGGATGATATATCTTAGTGAGAGTATTTTGGGTTAGGATAGAGTATGAGGGTTATGATGTTTTGATGTACTTTTGGAGTTTTCTGGATGTCGGTTGGATATTTTGATGTGTTGTATTTTGATGTACTCTGGATATTGATGATGATGTTCTATTTTTGTGTAGACGATGATGTTGTACTTTTTTTGATGTTGATATAGATGATGTGTTGCATTTGATGTCATGTACAGTTTTATATTTGATATCTTTTTGGATGTACTCAACATGTTATCATTTATATATATACATCGTCGTTCTCTTTATCTTAATTCGTCGTGCACATTTCCTATTCGTTCAATGCATATGATGTGTGAATTCGTCGCTCGACGCATGCAAACTTGGTTAAATAGATTTATATTCTATAATTATATAGAATTGTTTTCCATGCACAAATTTAACCAAGAATATTGAATATTGAAGAGTATGTTTCTTTATTCGATTAATGAATAATTATTTGGTATTTTTGATGATTTTGATTATCGCTTTTTGATAATGGACAATTTTGGCACACCTTGTTTTTGATTTTATCGCTTTTCCTTTGGTGTCAATTAGTTCCATCGTCATTGTCTACGACTCCCGATGTTGGATTTTCCATTTCCTAGTTGTTGTCGTTGTATGCCCCCCCATTTTTGGGATAATGCCAAAGGGGGAGAGATAATGATAATAAATAGCGCAAATGAAAATTTAACTCAATTTCCAAGAATCTAGTTTGATATGTTAGATTCAGGGGGAGTTAAGATACAAATAAGGATTTTCAAAATCCGATATTTCGAAAATTGATTCTCTTTATTTATCTTACTCATCTGATTGATGCAATTCACATATATTCATTTTGGAATTAACGTGTCATCAATGCAAGGGGAGTAAGTATTTTACATTTGAATCATTATTTTTTATTATTATTTATGTTGGTTTGTCATCACCAAAAAGGGGGAGAATGTTGAATATTAGACTCCCCAGATTTGGTTTTGATGATGAGCAAACATAAATAATCCATGAACTAACAATTTGTGAACGCAGTTTTGGAGATCGTCGCCAAATTCACGAGAACATTCAAAGAGACATCTCAACACTTCCCAAAGCTCGTATTCTTGCCTAAAGCTTCGTTGAAGCTCTTGCGTCGTTTTAGAAGTTATGAAGATTCAATCGAAGCTCTCGAAGACCGTTTTATAAGGTTTTATTTATAGTCTTTTAGCTTCGATATATAGAATGTTAAGCCTTGAGTATATCTTACGTTTCTATCTTCATTTCGCTCATTTCGTAGCTCTAGGATCCTTGCACAAGTTCATTCTAACTTCCTCGAAGCATTGCGCTTCGATTCGGACTTTATTGTGCATGTTAGTTGGTACAAGAACAAGTACTGACCGACTAGATGGTGATCTAGTCGGTCGGCAACTCTTCTTGGACCGACTAGTTTGATTCCTTAAGTTCTTGGACTTTACTGTTTACAATTAGTCGGTCTACGTTGACTCACCGACCGACTAGTTTGTGAACTAGTCGGTCAGTGATGCTTCTTTGACCGACTAGTTGTGACTTACTGTTCATGCTTAATTTCTCCTAAGCTACTGTTTATCGTTAGTCGGTTTAAGAACGTTTGGTGACCGACTAGTTGACAATTTAGTCGTTCAACTTTTGTTCTTGGACTGACTAAGTCACTTTGTACTCAGACTAATTCTTTTTGCTCTTAGTCGGTCTACGTTCACTGACTGACCGACTAGTTGTGAAACTAGTCGGTCAGAAAGTCTTCTTGGACCGACTAGATTTCTAGGTCTGAAATTCTATCTCTTCTCAGATCTTCTCTTAGTCGGTCCATGCTGTTTGACTGACCGACTAGTTGATGAACTAGTCGGTCAGTGATTGTTCTTTGACCGACTAATTCTCACAGATTTCTATCCGTTGGAGAATGACCTAACTTGTTTTTGTGGGACCCTATAAATACGAACCTAGGTCATTTCTATCTAGGTAAGAGCTTCCATTCAGAGATTCATTGAGATCAAAAAGAGATAGCCTTTCTCACTCAAATCAAAAGCTCTCTTCCTCACAAGAACCCATTCTCTCTCTCATTTCTAGATCTAGAATCCATCTAGAGAGAAGCTTGTTCTTGGTGAGCTCTTCAAGCTTTTGCTTGATCCAAGTCTCCAAATCATCCCTAGGCACCGATTGCTGGTCATTTCCTTGGTGCTAGGTCTTGGTGACTTCATCTTCCTCAAATCCTTCATTTCACCATTTGGGTAAGAAAAACTCAAGGTATAGGATTTTGTGATAATATTGTTTATTTCATATTAAACTCTTTAATATTGCTTTGTGATTCTCTCGGTTGTGAGAGAAGGTTGTGATCCCGGGTTGTGGGATTCACTATTGCCGTTGTTGTATGATTTGATCTTGTGAAGGTTTTTCACAAGATATTCATAGTGGAAATCTTGGGTTAGGGTTTCTAACCTAAGTATCCGGAGGGGATCCGGGTGGTTGGGACGTAGGATCACCGGGAACAAGTCGGGGAGACTTGGGTGGATCCGAACCCATTAACATCGTTTGTTTGCATTGTTAATTTAATTGTTGTCATTCAAGTTAAGCTTCCGCAAATTGATTTGGTAGTTGTTTGCAATTTAATTTGGAATTATACTCCTTATTATTTTAAAGTACTATTCACCCCACCCCCCCTCTAGTACTTGTGCAGTAGCTGGTAGGGCATTACATACATTACACCTTCCATGCTTTCAGCCAACGAGATCCCCCTTGCAAGTCATTCGACAACCAGAGTAATAGGTTAATCATGCAAGGCTCCCTTCCCTTTGTCTTTCCATTTAGAGGTCTTTCAGCTGCTTCGCATGTGAGTTGACGAACTTCTTTGAGTGGCCACACTTGATTCGGGCTTCAATGTTCTTCTTTAGCATCCATCAATCATCGGTGTCATGGCCAATGTCTTGGTGATACATGCAATATTTAAGGTCATCTCTCTTGTTGTACTTGTCCTTCTCCTTGGGAGGAGGTCAGTCAAAGAGTCCCTCGCCCTTTGCATATGCCAGGACCTCACCTCTGTGAGCATTAAATTTGGTGAAGAACTTGATGGTTGCATGCGTACACTCTTTAGGACTCATTTCTCTTCACTACCGGTCTCTCGGCTCTCGACGGGAGCCATCATGGGGTTAAGTTTCTCTCTTTGCTTCTGCATGGAGCTTGGGAGCGCTTTGTCTTCGAGTGGACAATGCTTCCTCCGATAACATGTACCAATCAACCCTTTTAAGGAGGTGGTCAAGGTCATGGGGCGGTCCCTGGTGTAATGATTTCAACAGATCTTCCCAGTGAATGCCTTTAGTAAGAGACGCAATGACTCTCTCGTCATTGCAGCCCTCGATATTTAGCCTCTCCTTGTTGAAACATGTGAAGTAGTCCCACAATGTTTCGCCTTCTCCTTCCTCCACATTGAATAGGTGGGTCGAGCTTTGTTTTTGCCTACGTTCCACCATGAATTACAGGCAAAAAAAACTTGGGCAAGCTCTTAAAGGACCCAATGCTTCGATTGAGCAACTCAATGTACCATTCGCCTGCTGCCATGGTTAAAGTTGTGTGAAAAGCCCGGCATAAGAATGGTTCATCCATTCAAGAGATGTATCTTCATTACGCTCTTGTATTTGCATATGCGTTCAAGAGGGTCTCCTGTGCCATCTTATTGAGCCAAAGGAGGCAACTTGAATTTCCGTAGTCGGGGAGCCAAGATAATGTTTTTATGCAAAGGATCTCGCTCGTCTTCCAAACCAAAAGCTGGAGAAGTAGGACGCGGTTTATTGTCACGATGTCTAGTTTGTTGATAAGTGGAGGCGTGGGAGGAATCGACAGGGAACGATTGGGTAAGGTAGTGGGGGGTATATTGCTTCCTCGACTCTTTTGCTTCTGTCCAATCGTGTTCCTATAGGGAGGACTGCGACCATGATCCTAGGTGTTAGTGTCATTTGCTTACTCCACATCGCTTTGATCAGGGCATCGAGAAGCTATTCCGTTGTTGGAGGGTCCTGGGCCCTATGGCCACCCGGTGGAGCAGTTATTACCATCCCTCTGTCACCATTGCCTCTATCGACATTGTAGACACGGGGTTTTTGTCGAGATAAGCAAGTAGCTTCAAAAAGAAGATCAACTTACCGCTCTAAGTTTGGCACACATGCCCATTGTCTCCTTGGTGCAGGTTGTTTCTCCACGGGGCCCAGCATCGAATTGGGGGTGGCTACACCATGGCCACCTGCATTGGTTGTTGCGCCATTCGTTCAATGACAGTAGTCAATGCCTCAAGGCTGGCATTGACTATCTGTGGAAACACTTTGAATTATTCCTGTGTGACCAAACGTGGCTCTGGTCTCCCCTCCGAAGAAGAGCCGAAATCTTCTTCAATGAGCAGAGCATCAGGGTCCCTTCTAGATAATGGTCCAGTGTTGGTAGGCTGAGCCGACATTTTTGTTGCTTAGGATGTTTACTCGGATTTCCTACAGATGACGCCAACATTTAACGAATGGAATCATCGAACAGTGAAGTGGAGTTGACTAGGACGTCTCTGGTGTCATAGACCTTCGTTGGCTGAGGAGTGGGACCTGTAGTGGCTCGTACCTGGTTCAAGGAGAGCTAAATCCAAGGGTCCAAGCTACTGAGATGAAGCCTGACCAAACTCCAAGTCTTCCGGTATGGTCAGCCAAGTTATCTGCATCACAGACAAATCATCAGGGGGTCGGATTTAGGTTTCGACTAAAATCACATCCGATGCTTAAGTTAGTGATGTACTTAAAGAAGGCTCGAGGCAGCTAGGGCGACCTAAAGGGAGGTTGTTCATTAACTATCACAACGAGATTTGGAGGAAGAAATATAAGTGGAAGTAAAGAAGATAAGTTATCAAAATACTGTAGTCTTGAGTATCTCTAGAGTGTCCCGTAATCCTGTCGTTGTTAGGACTACTTATAGGTAAGGGTGTCCCCTCAGTGCCGTTGGTGGATAATGGCAATGTTGTAATGGCGACATGATTGTCCCTGAAAGATAGGCGCAACTGTTGTCCACTTACACCGCCATTAATAAGCACATTATTAACTATCCCCCTAAGGCTTGGAATCTCAACGAGTAGAAGATGGCTTGGCTTTGACTGGAAAAACGGTTAGCCTTCCACATGGACCTTACCTGCTGGATGGGCCTCGACACTGGGTCCTCAGCGAGCTCCTTTATTCTGGTGAAAATATATTTTTCCTCTTAGAGGGCTGGCCCGATGTTGTAACAGAGCTTGAGAAGATAAATTACCTAATTTGCTCGAATATTTACTCTTTATATGCTTCTAATATATTTCATAACCTCTGGATGTATTCCAAGAATATTTAACGTTGCAATAATTACATTTTACTGTTATTTTCCATTCGGGCACATTTACTTTCTTCATATGGGCTTTAAACAAACCTGATGTGTTGTGTTTACTCTCTTGTCCGCCAACATCAATTTCAGCATTAGGATTTTCTACATCTCTGGGAATTTCATAGGAATAAAATTGAATATTAATATTAGGAGATTGAGATGATCCATCAATATGGATTGCATGTTTGGAAAAGCCTTTGGAAATTAATAAACTAGAATAATGGGAAAATCTTGATATTGATGAAGATCAAGTCGATTGTAATCATCAT
This sequence comes from Scilla litardierei, assembly GCA_030789695.1. Taxonomy (NCBI): domain Eukaryota; kingdom Viridiplantae; phylum Streptophyta; class Magnoliopsida; order Asparagales; family Asparagaceae; genus Scilla; species Scilla litardierei. The sequence continues at coordinate 44,826,210 of CM061140.1, read as the reverse complement.
CAAAATTATTGATATTGGCTGAAATGTTTTTTTACTTTATTTGATCGTGAGGGATCGCTTGCCAATGAGAAAAAATGAGAGAAAAATACTTGCATAATGTGAAGTATAAATATTCAAAGAAAATTAAATAAAAATGATAAAATTAGTATAATAAAATAATTGCAAATTGAGAGTTGAGAGTTGAGGGTTGAGAGAAGAATGTCATTAAGAGTTTGAAAGAGTAGAGGGGTATTTATGGGGATGTGGGGGGGCGGTAGGTGCAAAAAACAATCTTAGGAGGGAGGAGTGTGAAAAAAGGGAACAAGGGGCAAAGGCTAACCAACTAGCCGTTGCCCCCTTTTTAAAATTTAAAGGGGCAACAGCTAGTGGGGCAACTAGTCAATGCCCCTTGATTCTCTCGGCTAGGCCAAAGACAACCGAACCGGTTTCCCGGTTCGGTTCTCCAGTTTCGAAACTGGGGAACCCGTGTAACCGCTAGTTCCGGTTCGGTTCTGTAAAAATACAAACTAGAACTGAACCGGCTTGGCCAGGTTTCGGTTCTAGTTCTTGGAACTAGCCATCCGGTTCCAGTTTGGTTTTGGTTCCGGTTCGGTTCCACGGTTTGAATTGAACCGTGGTCGGGTCTACTCCCCGAGCACTCATGCGTATGGGGCCTGAAAGAAGGCAATAAACTCAATTTTCAAAAAGATATATCATATAAAATTATTAACCATTTCTCTGGCATTTTCTGATGTAAACATAAAAAGCAACTAATACATCTTAAAATAAAAAATAAATTTAAAATGATATGGATGTATATGCTACAAATTTAACACTGAAAACTTCCATAAAACAGCAGGAACATCATTGCTGGTCATGTTTTCCCTGTTGAACATGTTAATGAACTCTAAGGATTATTTATTCACCCTGTTTAATTGTTAACAGATGGCCAGTATCCTTCCTAAGTCTTTTTATTAGTTACGAAGAGTTGGATAAACTCATAGGAGCATGGGGCAAAGCCGTGGATGGACTCCTGTGGCAAGTGGGTGAACCAATATTGGGCAGCTTTCTTGAGAGTAGTCTAAAAGATTTTGCATAAGTTTCCATCAATGACTTCATAAAGCAACATCTGGGCTAGGAAGGTGTTGATGCAATGCTCTTAAGACATTGGTCCCATCATAGTAGGTTAATGATGGGATCTTGACCTTAGATGGTAGTAGTTTATTTAAGATCCACAAGCTGAGCAGATTATTAAAAATCATACATGCATGCATGAGGTTGATTGATTTTAATAAGTACCTGGGGGCCTCAGCCACATATGACCATTACATGATGTGGATTGTTTCTCCTTTTGATCATTTAATCTTCTTGTTGGTCATGTCATGACGCTTTAGCTCTTGTTGACGGGAGGGCTCTCTTCATTGTCCATCATGAAGATTGGTCATTATGTGGAACGATAATGTTCATCCTCTCGGTGTGATCTTAAGGGAGGTCAGATGTAATCTTGAGGCCTGGTTCTCCTGGAACTTTTCTAATCACATGTGTCATTTTGATGCACTTGGGGATTTTGCCCATTACCACGTGAAGGGGGCTTGAGGTTTATTTTGTAGGTTTACCACCCTTTTTTTACTTACTGATGTGTACTGTTAATTTGGTTTGCATCAGTTCTATACTGGTGAAGTCACTCAATGCCTACTAATTTGTTTTTTGAAGTTGTTGATGAACCACACCAAAGGGTTGGACTTGCTTGTCAAGATCACCATCTTATTGTTTTGGAAGTCGCCACAATTGTGATTTCGACAGGGCACAAGTATCAACTTGATTTAATGTTCACACAAATGATGCCAATGGTTGCAACAAGAATTTTAAATATACATGAGATCCCAAATCGCTAGACCTTCGGCATAAGATGTGAAAACTTAAGAAGACATGGAAGCCGTGTTGCCCACTTGAGAGGTTGCATAGAGACCAAGTGTTTGGTAGAGCGGGATTCGCCCCTTACATCCTTTATATGAGTCACAAACTAGGGCTTTGGCCCATAGTTTTATGGTAGGGAAGATGCTGCCTCACTTGATGCATTTTGGCCATACTTGTAGCTACCTAAGCCTAGGTATCATTTGAGCCGGACTCCTAGCAATGCGGTAGTTCAATCGGTGGTGGTGGACTCATTTTCGGCTTTGGCTTCGGCTTCCTCGGTGCTTTCAGGTTCGAAGTTTGGCAAGGAACGGTAACTTCTTAGGCCATGATCAGCTGAACATGCTTTGTGGGCCTCGTGCATAACAAGAAGAAAAAGGTGGAGGCACATACATATGAGAGGATATATAGTTGGAAAAAGGAAAGAAATTAATATGGGTCCCAAAAAAAAAAGAAGAGAATGGATCTTGATGGACCATATTGGACCAAGGGACACAATCAAATGTAGAACATATGGGTAAAATAGGTAGCAAGGCAGGAATATACCATCATGTCAAAAGGTTTTACACTAGCTAATAGCTAAACAAACGTGGTGAATGGACATGGGGCAAAAGAAAGTAAGAAATAAATAAGCAAGCACATAAAATATACGACCAAATAGTGGATTTTGGCAAGAACATATCATTAAAAAAGGCCAGTCAGAGAATCACGTTTTTTCGGAGTATATCATTAGAAAAAGACCAGCCAGAGAATCACGTTTTTTAGGAAAGGAAATAAATATACAGAAATAATTTAAACAAAGACCCGGGGAGCTAAACGTGGAAGTGGTGTGAGGCTTCATTCAAAGGTTCCAGCAAGGAATGGACTTCATCTTGTGCCCATAAAACATTGGGAGAGGGGTGTGTCCCTAAACTCATCTCATCTCATCTCCACTAATTCCTTCCGTCGAGCGGAACCAATCCCCCCTCCGGCGACATGGCCTCCAACGTTTTCGGCGTTCCGATCACCGACGCGACTTTGAGGGCGATGCCCGAGTACGCCAACGAGGAAGTAATAACGCCATTGGACAGGGCGCGCGAGGCTTTCAGAGGGAAGAACGCCGAGAACAAACACGCGCTCGCCCTCCAATACGCGCGGAATATCAAGGCCGACTACGGCAACACCGGGGTCACAACGCTGTGTGTGTTCTACAACGCCACCGGCGGTCCGGTGAAGTTCGTCACCGATCACGACTGGGAAGGCCATATTTGGACATCCCCGTACCCAAAGGAGGTCGCAAACGGGCAGTGGGGCGCCTTCTTGCACGTGCATTCCAGCGGGCATATGACCGGATCGTTTGCCGCCGTTGCATACGGTGGCACGGGTGCCGACGGAAATGGATACGAGTGGGCCATCTCATGGTCCAACCCGTGGGATGCCACATCCAGCCCCAAGGTAGGCACATGCTTCCCCGTTAAATTTGCAGAAATTTCTTTTTTTATTATATCGGAAAGCATTTAAACATGCGCTAGCCTCGATCCCTCGCCTCCCATCCCTCAACTCCCACGATGTAAGGGGGAGAGGATGCCAACCGAACAAAGGCTCGTTCGCACAAAAACCTCTATTTACATCATGTTGGACTTGTCTGGCTAACAAAATCAGGCCGGATCAATCTGCATGAAACCACTACAAGAAAGCTGACTATTGGCAACGATTTTTAGCAACGACTACTTTCTAGTGGTTGCTATAAATAGCAATGGTAACAATGTAATAATCAGTTGTTGCTATAAGTCGTTGTCAATACTCAGAGGTTATAACAACAATAAAATATCGTTGCCATAGCCATGCAAAAACAATGGCAACGACAAAAGACGTTGCCCTTGCCTTTTAAATTAATGACAACGACATTTTTTCGTTGTCAATAACATTTGTAACAATAACAACGAGTAATTGTCGTTGTCATAACTAATGAAAACATGACAACACAAACATTGTTTCGTGAAAAAGTCCAATGGCGATCATGTAAATTTGTAATGGCAAACTTGTAAATAAATGATATCCCCCGTTGCAAATACGATCATTCCCTCGTGCGAAAGAAAAATTGACGCGGGTAAATAAATCCCTAGGTCACGAAATCGCTCCCCACAAAATATTTCCCCCGCGTCAATTTTCCTAGGTCACGAAACCGCGAAAGGGAAATTCCCCTAGGTCACGAAGCCGCGAAAGGGAAATTTCCCCCGCCAAAGCTCCGCCGCCTGCGTTCATAGGTCAAGAAAATTCCCTCTCAAGGAATTTTGCCACCTCGCAGATCTATAGCCTTTAATAATTTTGTTTCATCCCCCCTCTCTCGACTCTTCCCAGTCTCTCCTTCTCCATCCAACAATCGCCCGCCCCAGCCCTAAACCATCTCGTTTAGTCTAGGGCAATTGTGAAGTAGTTTCTCATATTGCAAGATATGTTGCATTCTCAAAGCTCTCACCGCCGGTAAAGTTCAATCCTTTTCATTTCTTTTTCTTGGTTCGATTTTGCGAATTAATCCCATGTGGTTCTTTATTATTGTTTGTTTCTGTTTGTTTCTTGAACAGACGCTAAGGAATTCTACTGCTTCTGCGATCCTGGTGGGTCATCAGATTCTTGGTTTGATTTTGCAATGTTAGGGTTGTGGATCAATTTATAGCTGCTGCCATTATTGTTTCTTGTTTATTTTTGGAATTGATTGTCATTGTGTGAGAAGCAGATTTTTCGGATGATGGGACGAAATTGCAGGCATTTTCCTTTATTTTTTTAGTCAAGTTAATTTTAATTCAGATTGTTATTTCTGTTCATTTTCGGCTCTTTGTATATAAACCCATTGCTATCCATTTCAAGTAGATTAAATTTAAGTATTTCCAGAGCTATGGTTGGCTTCAAGCCTTTTCTTGTAAATTGCATGCTGTCTTTGTTATTTGGTTAAAATATTGGTGATTGATATTTTAATTTATTAACTTGCATGCTCAATGTTACCACATCAATAGGTTTGTGCAAGGCAGCAAGCACTATGGTCATTTCCTTCATTCAATATTACAACTTGCATATGTGGTAACATTGAGCTGACAATGTTTTTTTTGCTCTTAGTACATCATTTTATGAGCATCCTGTTAATGCCAGGATGTATGAATTTATTTATTTGCTGTGCACTTGGCATGACTGGTATTATAGAGCATCATTACTTATTCCAACATATATATGCTGGAAAAATATATTGAATGATACAGAGTCCACAATATATGCTGAATGAAGGCTACCAAGTCTGGTCAGGTTACTTCTTCCAAGGTTATTATACTTTGGTAACATCCTGCACTAACAATACATTCAGAATTATGTGCTTGAGATTTATTATGCCCTGTTCTTATTTATCTAATGCTTCATGTTTATAATTATATTTCTACATATAATTTAATCAGGTTTTGGTTTGTCCACGAGGGTTTGGGTGTGGTGGCTCTTACCTATTTGTGAACCTGCCTGATCTTTTATGGGTGTTTTATACTGTGTTTAAAAACCCAGCCAATTGGGTTTGAATTCTGTTTACACCTGATTTTCTGATGGTCACCTGTCTGGATTCCACACTTGTATAACCCTATGGGTTACTTTGTCCCAAAATTAATTTTATAAAGCACACCCTCACTGGGCTTGGGGTTGCATTTGCAAAATTGCCCGCTGCTAGGACCCCAGCCAGAAATACGTGTCCTAATATTATATGTACTGACCAGCATCTGATATGCATGAAAATGTCTGTAACATGGAATTTCTACTTGGTTTTTTGTATATGGTACCCTTTCACAATTTATGTTAATCTTATCTACGGGTGAGTGTCATACAACAAGTCGCCCTGAATATGCACAATTTTGATGTACATATATTAATGTGTGTATATTTATTGTTGAAGTTTAGTTTACTTGTTATTCTACAAGAGTCGTAACAAACAATTGACGACTCTAACCGATTGATTTAGTTGTACATATTAGATTACTCTTTTCTGTAATGTAGAGTCATATTCTTAATTTTTCATTGTGTATATGGTGGCATACTGTTTTCTTATACTTCGGGTGAGAGAAATGTGCTTACTGGAAGCATGCAACAATGCATCTGTCATTGTTTCAAGTTCAGAATGTACATCATTAGAGAATACAATGCCTGATCATCAATTTATATCTTGTTTCCTAGAACAGAGCTTCGTTTACTCTGGTACCTATCTTCCTCCAATATTCATGAATTTCAATTTTTCCCCTTATTGTATATGGGTATGAAACTACACTGCTAATGTGCATTGAAGTTTTTGGTGTATAAACATTTTTATTCCATCCTTGCTTTCCCTACATTTGGTTCAGAAATTCACCTTATAACAGTCACTATTCCTTGTTGGTTTTACTTATTATAATTTAAATCTTTGAAAAATATTACATACTTGAGACATTACATATTTGACCAATTACTATAAGATGGATTTGTACATTTGGAAGACCTTTTAAAAATAATATATTGCCATCTGGACATTTTTGTAAGGAAATTGAGAAAAAAATCCTCGGACATACTTGACATCTGGACATACTTGAGAAAAAAATCCTCGGACTACAACGATTGCTTTAATGTATCATTTGCATTAAGGTATCTAAATTCTTCATCAGTGAAACTTTACTGTTGAATTAAGTAATTTAACCTTGTTTAGTACTTTTAGTTCCAATGTGATCTTTGTTGATGATACTCATTTCCAATCATTTTATTATAATAATGTTTAGTCGTCTCCCGTTGCCATGGAAGTGCAACCTTCATTTTCTTGACTGAAAATTTCCAGACCAGTGTTATAACGTATTGATTGTAACTTCCATTCTTCAGTTTCTTACACATTTTTCATTTTAGAATGAACTAGAACATGCATTTCATAATTAAACCTTACAAAGTTGGTCATTGTTGCAGATTTCTAGGTCAATTGGTGATGTATACCTGAAGAAGTTGGAGTATAATCGGGAGCCTTTATATGCAAATTTCGTCTTCGTGAACCTTTCAAACGGCCAATTCTTAGTTCAGAACCATCAATTTCTGTGCATCAGCTACAACCGTATGATCAGTTTGTTATATTTGCATCTGATGGGCCATGGGAGCACCTTAGCAACCAAGAAGCAGTAGATATCGTTCATAACGGTCCTCACAATGTAAGTTTGCCATCTGGACAGTCCCATTCTGAACTCTTTGTTTGAGGTTTCAAGTATCCTTTTCTTTTAGATGCAGGTTGCTCTTATAGCATGCATGAATTTCTCTGAACTGAATTGGAGTGCACTTAATGGAAATGATGAAATACATGTTATGTGGTTATGTGGCTGTAGTTTAATGTTGACCTTGACCTGTTTACATTGCGTCATACTGCAAATAATAGCTAGATGACTGTTCATCATGCTTAATTTAACTCATAACACACATATAAGTTTATCACGTAGATTGATCCAGTGAAGCTCACATATATCTTTACTTATGGCTGTAAGAGACAACTTCTATGGCTCAGATTGATGGTCCAGGTAGAACATGTTAGTGAGCATTTTATAGTTGAACTTGTTCGGATTAAGGATAGAATTTTATAGTTGAACTTTTCGAATGGCTGTAAGAAATACGGAATTATATTTTTTGGTTTAAGAATAGGAATGCAATAAGAATTATAATTGTATTTTTCAAGCTAAATGAACAGCCCAATACCCTGACTTTGAGGTGTGGCTCAGATTCTGATTTGAAGGTTTTGGAGGTTGTTTTTTGTTCTTGGTGATTCTGGTAACATTTTTGTTCTTGTTGTTGATGATGGTGGTAGTGGTGGTGTGGTTCTCTGGTTGCCTCCTTAATCAAATGGGATGTTTCCAATTCTAAGGTTTTAATTGCAAATCTCATGATTTGCAACATGGTTTTCTGACAGGTTTGATCTTGCGGTTTGCATTGGGATCATGCATCAAATTTTCCAATTTTCTTTTGCATGTTCAGTTATTTGATATAATAGTCTGATTAATGGTATTTGACGAGGGGGATTTAATTTTATCATGTGATTTCAGAGTAGATCAAATCTTCTCTGATCTTGTGAATTTTGAGTTCATTGATATTTTTCTCTATGTTTCGGCCTATAACATATTTATGCTGTTTAATTATCTATAGTTTCATAGGATTATGCTTTATAGGAGGATCAAGACTGGTGAAAAGCAGAGGTTTGAGAGACGAGTTTGAAACATGATAAGATAAAGAAGGTATCTTTCTGTATTAATTTCTAATGTTTTTCGTTCTATAACAAATGCACTTGCTTTCTCTCCTTGCGAGATCTGTGCTTAGTCATGGAAATAAACATCTTTATATTTTCTGCACCTCTATCTCCCTCTCATATTTTCTTTTTTTAACAGTAACGTGGCAATATTAATAATTGCCACAGGAAGGGAACAAAAAGGGGGCACAATCTAGTTCAGAGCATGAAGGCCCCAGAACACCAGACCCAAAGGTTATAGCTACCCTATGGGTGTTCTGTTCAACAGGGTTATACCAGACCCAAAGGGCACAATCATTGGAGGTCTCCCGTTGTTGGCAGACCCAAAGACGTAAGCATCCACCAATGTGTTCTTTTGTACAAGTTTGACTGTTTGATTTTTCTCTTTGTTTTTAAAACAAAAAGTGAATCCAATATGGTAAAAGCCCTAAGGAATATATTGCATAATGGCATTTCAAGTTGCGGATAGATTTGAACCTGTAATCAAGGGTCTTTTTTTTCTAATGTCAACATACCTGGTTCACACAACTTGAACGAAGTATGACTATTAGAGATTATATGTCTGTCTGTACAGGGCAGCACTGTATCGTTTCTTTGCTTTAAGTGTAATTGCTTAAGCAAGTCGGCCCCAAATAAAGAAATGTATGTTCTTTTTGCAGGCACGAACCAAACACTATTGATCTCTCGGATCCTGGTGAGCTAGAGTAGGTGATTATGGAGATTCCTTTTTTTTCCAATCTTCTTCTTTGGGCATATAATCATCATATGCATTTTATATGTTGTAGGTATTGGTTTACAATACTATCAGAACATCTGCCTGACCTTGTTGATAAGGTATAAGTGAGGCTACATCCTCTCAATCATTTTATATTTGCATTTATTGTATGTCTGTAGCGATGACTGGAAGTATGTTACAAAGCGTAAGAACTTGATATCTATATGATGCCTTGTTATTGTTGTCGGATTGTATGTCAATCAGTTATGGGAACAAGAGAAGACCTGTCTTTGTTTCTTGCTGTCTTTCTTCTTGCTTGAATTTTGAGAGACAAGTGGTGCACATTCTATTTTTTGCTCTACATATCTTCAAAGTTATGTCCACACACACTTTGATTTTGAGTTTCTAACTTCACGGAGTAGCCATTAAAAATAGTGAAATCTGGAACTTAGATGGAGGCGCAGGAGGAATTTTGCCTGCACTTGAGCTAAGTTATGACCACTTGTCTCCTTAATTGAAGCGATGCTTTACATACTGTTCAGGTTTTTCAAAACATCATAAGATTGAGAAGTTGAGACTTATTCAATTATGGATTGCTCAAGGGTTTATCCAATCGGATAGGGGCATGAATTTAGAAGACATCGGCACTCAATACTTCAATACTTTGCTCAATAGGTCATTCTTTCAGGATGAAGATGAGGATGATTTTGGCAACATCGAGTCATGTAAAATGCATGAAGAGAAGACCTGTCTTTGTTTCTTACTATTCTTATTCAACTGCCCACATCTGAAGCAGCGGTGCGAGAGGGAGACAGGAGAGGATTGGTGCAAGATCTCTCACATCCCCCATGTCGCCATCCGCGACTAGACCTACCACTGTACGATCTCCATCCCCTTGCTCATGATTAATTTGCATCATCCCTTCTCCATCTCCGCATCGTTTTTTTTCTTTTCTTTTCTCTTATTTTGAATTTTGGTTGATGGAATTCCAGGAATTACTATGTCGATGCTCTTGGGCATGAAATCTTCTCTGATTGTCACCTCTTTGAACTGAAGGTGTATTACTTCCCTAGAAATTTGTAGAAGTTTATATTTAATGCAGGGCGCGAATGGGTGTTAGTCGAGAACAGTCTTAAATCATGAACATTCCGAATAAGTAGGATAAGATCTATCGATGCCATTCTCAATGAAAGTTGGTTTTATGCATGGATGATATATGAATTTAATTTTTGGTATTGAATCAGGTACACTTCAAAGATGTTGCTGGCTGCTATAGATGAAACTCACAAGCTGGGTACTTACGATTTTCTATACCTGCCGATAGATTTTAAGGTGATGACGGTTAACCTACAAACGACTCTCATTTATGAAGCCTTTTTGTACTTGATATTGTACATCTTTGTGCTCAACCTTACATTGGCCATATTTTTCTGCAGAATAAATGAAACGTTGGTTATGCATTCATAAACATGGTGTCTTCTTCACACATTGTCACATTCTATCAGGTTTGTCTGCTATCCCCCTCCTGCTGCTGCTTGGACGATGGGATAATTTATATTGATATAGATGAATACGCATAATTCTCAAAAATTACGTATTATCCTTTATTTTTTTGATGATGTATCTCAAATTTATAAATTTCGGACTAGGAGTAGCTCTGTTACCTTTCACTTGAAATTTTCAACTCCCGAGAGCTCCTCTAAATGTTTCCATGCATGCACAGGCATTCAATGGGAAGAAATGGGAAAAGTTTAACAGCGAGAAAGTTGCATCTTTGGCATATGCACGAATCCAGGGCAAATCCGCACTTGTCTCTCATTTCCAGAATTCAAGCTTGATGAACGAGGACAAGCGGTGCCGACCTATTTTGTTCCATTCTCACGGATCGGAAGGTGTTGATCAGGTAAAATGAGTACAGAAGATGCTTTACGTGTCTTCATAGTTTCGACTTGATCCTATGACCTATTAAAATGCACTGAAAGTTTGGAAAGTACATGAAATGTTCAAAGCTACTGTAAGCTTGATGACTTTGACAATAGTGCAATTTTTCACCACTTCCCAATCAAGTTTTTAAGTTTTTGACAAGCTATCATAGAACGTGCGTCAGTTTCTACGTCCATTATCGATGTTGTAAATCAATGTAATTGCTATGTTAGAGCAAATCCAAAATTGGTTATTCAGCTAGCTATGGTTGATGTCGAGTTGTTTATAGCATATTTGACCCAGATGTATACATTACAGCTGCTGGTTGTTATTTGAACTGGGGATCAGATTGATAAACTTAATTTTCTCAGAATATTCCAGGCTCCAGCAGCAGTAGTGTATTTTGTATATAAACTAATAATAATAATAATAATAATCTGATTCAACTCCGATCCAGATAACAAACTTTCTCTAGTTTCCCTAGAAAGCTAACATATGAGCTGCATGATTGCATTATATTGTGAAAGACGAAGGCGTAATTTACAGTTATATCTTTTCTTCCCTCTTTTCTCCTGGAAGCACATTTTGTGGGCATGTTAGTCAAATTTGTACTAGTAAACTTCTTTGGTTACACATTGGTCAAGCCAAGGAGATAACACGCGATATTTTTTGCCGGAGCTGATCCCGTCAAATGGCATTGAGATTCGTGCGTTCGACCAAGATGGCACTATATTGGCCGGAAAGTCCAACGAAGAAGATGCCTTGACATTGCAGACCAGGTGCATTGCGAGTGTACTAACTATCATATGGGTTAAAACTGTACAAAAAAAAGAATGAGAGATTTTTTGAGAGACATGAAGCTGCAATTGTACAAAAGGGTTAGTCAGTCAGCAGATAACACACCAGGCTGGGTAAATTAGCTGAAAATGTGTAGGCCAATCTGGTTCTTTTTCTCTTTTTGAGTCTTTTTGATTATGCTAAGTTATAAATATAGGATTGCAATGCCCTGGTCGCCAGTGGGATGGTACTTGGAATTGTATGATGGAATGCATCCTGCTTTCATTCACGTCTTTTTGGTTCATTTTGGACTGTTTTTGTTACATGCGGCGTCTGTCTATTTTGGCTGTACAGATGAAGCATGGAATATTAGGGGTGTTCAATATATTGAGCGCTGTTGTTATCTCCACTACCTAGTTTTGGGCTTCCATAAAGCTGCCAACAGAATCCCCTGTTCTGTTCAACAGGAAGGGCACAAAAAGGGGGCACAATGATTGAACCCACTGTAAATTGCATGTGAGTTTTTCCAATGATTTATAGTACAACAAATAGTATGATTTCTAGCTCAGCAACTAGATTCATGGTGAAAAACAACTCATCCTGCAGGTTCTTCAAAACTTGACCATGTGGTGGGCGACAACATTCATTCGGCGATCAATCCCTGCCAAGAGGATATGAGGGACTTGAAGAGCGGGCACTATCAGAAGGTTGCTGACATATCTGAAAACACGGATAAGTGTCTTGAAGTAGAATATATGGTAAGCATCACATATTGTCGTGATCAGTGTCCTGATGATTAAGTAGAATATATGGTAAGCATCATATATAGACAGAAATTCAAAATGCCCGTGATATCATGGATGTCCTAGCAGAAATGCTGAATGCTTTAGATCCAGGAAACCGAGAGGTATCATGCAATATCACATCTTTTATGATATAATTTGTCTTAACAAGTTACCGTAAAGAGTTAGGTTATTGGTCTTTCATAACATTATTAGCCTTGCTGGGAAAGAAAGTGTACACATGCAATTGCTATCTTTAAACATTGACTAATTTACTGACCAAATTTTTCGCCTTGTCAGTAATGTAAGCTGGTCCACATGTTTCCAATACTCACACGAAGACTGACAAGCAAGTTTAACTAAAACATAATTAAAAATGTCATAATTATTGACACGAGCAGTTCAAAACAGTTATATACAGTTGAACCCATGTCAAGGCACAGTTTTTTTTGACATACTATTCGCCGAAGTTTACAGTTTTTTTTGACATGGAATATGAAATCAGGCCATTTGAACCCATGTCAAGGCACGGGCACGGCCGATGCCTGCTCAGTCGGTTCCCCAATGGCCGAGTCGAGGAGTTCATCCATGCCAGAGTAAGTAATTGGCTTGAAATTTTAATCCTCCTAATAAAATTTTGATGTTTTGTTATGTTTTTATGCAGACCTTGTCGGCATCAGACTTGAATTATCCAGAAATATCTCTGATTATCGCAGCTAAACTAAGGGAGTTTCTTGAACTCGACATGCCCAGTCCCAAGAAAATACTCCGATGGGACATGCTGAGGTTAATAATACTTGTTCTTACAAAAATTCGCTGCAATTTTAATATATTGGATTCTAATGAATATGTTTGTTTAATCGATTTGCTGAAGGCTGCTAAATGTCTTTGCTCGTTGGAAGAAGCCAAGGAATTTGGCTTGGAAACTATAGGGGATGAGATCTCTGGTGTAGAAAAAGTATTGTCAGCGGATGATCAGAGGGTCGGATTCTGCCATAACGATCTCCAGTATGGCAATATTATGATGGATGAGGAGACGCAGCAACTGACAATAATTGTCAGTATTTTGTGTATTCCCACAATTTGCAAGTCAAATGGTTAATCGACAATATTCATATCTTAATTAATCCTATTTTTCTAATTTTTACAGGATTATGAGTATGCAAGTTTATATCCGGTTGCATGAGACATTGCGAATCACTGCTACGAGATGGCATGAGACATTGTGAATCACTGCTGCTACGAGATGGCATGCGACATTGCGAATCGAATCACTCCTACGAGATTGCCTTTGGAGGTGGTCGCAGATTACCGCACCGAAATGACTCATCATTATAAGCATTTGTTCTCTCTTTTTCAATATGAATTATATGATGTAACTGGAGAATTTCTGTGTTATTAATACAATGAGATTATTTTCAAATGAAATTATTTTGTGACTCAATCCAATTAAAAATTCAATTTGGCTCACCTGAATGAAATGGCAGGACATCTCATTGCTAATTTATTGTCAGCGATATATGTTTATATTAAGAACAATGGCAACGAACATCGTTGTTTTCATTGAGAACAATGGCAACGACAGTAGTCGTTTACCGTTGCCGGACGGACCAATGGCAACGACAACGATTTGTCGTTGCCTGACGACCAATGGCAATGACAGTTGTCATTGCCATTGAGAACAATGCTAACGACAATTGTCGTTGCCATTGCATGACGCACCAATGGCAACGAAAGTGGTTGTTGCCATTGAGAACAATGATAAGGACAATTGTTGTTGTTGTGTTGCCTGATGCACTGGCAACGACAGTGTCGTTGCCATTGAGAACAATGGAAACGACAACAGTCTTTACCGTTGATTGACGCACCAATGGCAACGAAAGTGGACGTTGCCATTGTTCTCAATGGCAACGACCACTTTCGTTGCCATTGCGGCAATGGCAACAACAGTGGTTGTTGCCATTGAGAACAATGGCAACAACCACTTTTGTTGCCATTGGTTCTCAATGGCAACGACCATTTTTGTTGTCATTGCTTGATGAACCAATGGCAACGACATCTTGTCACGGATTCTAAAAGCATTTCGCAACAACAAATTTCGTTACCAAAAGTACCTATAGCAACGACTGTTTTGTCGTTGCCAAAATTTTTGGTAACGGAAGTTATAGTAACAACATGGCAACGACATATTGTCGTTGCCATTGGTGTCAAAGGCAACGACTTTTGACTTTCAGCAACAACGTTTGTCGTTGCCAAAAGTTATTTTTCTTGTAGTGAACAGACCCCATCCGATCCTCCCACCAGGGTGGGCAATTGAAGCTAGTTGAACCCTATCGGGTTCGGGTTTGGGTCCATCCTACGACTTGGTTGCTAAGTAATGTATTCAGCCCTAATTAGGTCTATGCTAGCTCTAAGTAAGTAATAAATTGTCTTCCGATTTTTCTTCTTATTTTTTTATGCCTATGAATTTCCTTCGTATATCATCATGTTAAGATTATTTAAACCCGACATTGCGAAATGCTTAAATTTCCAATGACTTGATCAACGAGCAAAACATTTTGGGCTCATTAGATTTTTGATGCATCGATGTTTTAGAATGGAAATATCAAAATGAACGAAAAATAAGTAAATATTGTACTTTTAATTGAGTGCATCAAAATAGGTTACTCTTTTGTGCGGTTGACGTACATATTTGTTAATAAAATGATTGGCCATGATTTAATGTGTGTTTTCTATACAGCTTTATGTTGAGGCTCGTCAAGCTGGTCACTTTAATCACGATGGCGATTGGAGTGATTTTAAGGCTCTAATAGAGAAGGGCAATGTCAAGTGGGGCGACGAATGGCATGGGTGCGTGTCTGATGCATCAATCATTGAAACGGCTCCAGTCGTCATTGAGGCTATCCTCACTCTCAAAGATGCTGATTATTAAGTAATCTTACAACCCCTTGGACATGAATGGGGTATGCAATATCGTGCATCATATGCAAGTATATCTACGTACAATAACAAGCTGCTGCATGCTGATTGAGCACTCATATAGCTAGGGGTGCGCATCTCTGTGTCGATCAGTATGAATTATACGAATGCAGCAAAGAATAAAAATGTTGAGTTCTATGTTCCCCAGTGCATTCTCGAATGATAATGTTTTGTTGCCTTCCCATTAAATTCCGAGCGGTAATTGTTGGTTCCCCGTATGCACCTCCCCGACACTTAGGCTAGGTACACAATGGCGCACAAAACAGTCCTAAGCCAGAATTCCACCGAGATGTCATCTAGGCATAAAACCAAACACCTCACGGGCACAAGAGGGAGTTGTTACCGACAACTAACCCTCTCAATGATCTTGCGACAGAAATATGTATGTGTTGGATACAACGTGTAGTTGGATACACCGATCGATGACTTCACGTTTGATGATAACAAACGTGTGTGAACGATTTAATGTGTGTGCTAAGTGTTTTCCAGGAATGACACTCTCGCGAATACTCAAAGAGAGACTAGTCATAAGTGATGGAGAATATGACATGCATTAGCCAAGTGGATCAAGTCAAAGATGGAGAATATGTCTACAAAAATTGTGCTAAGTCAAAGATGTGAAGATAAGGAGCAAATCAATTCAAATCCATATTTAAATTAATTCAAATTAATTGGTGCAACATTCAAATCCTAATGCCATGCAAATTGGAGACTTGGTCAAAGATGTGAGATATGGAGAATCTCATGCAAATCAAATGTGATTAAATAAGATCTAATTTAAATCATATAGCTTCTCAAATTCAATTCCATAGCCATCCATATTCAAACTCCATATCCAAAGAAATTCACTCAAATCCTAATCAATTTAGGATTCCTTCCAATCTCCATCAAATATGCGATTCTAATTGATTCTATCATATCACATCCTCTCCTATATAAACTCATACTCAAAGAGAGAGATTTTGAGAGATATGCAACCAAACAAATTCGGTCACAGCCATAGAGGAAACCATCAGAAACCACAGGTTCTGCAATCCTCTCTACTCTCTGTAGTCCATCCTGGAAATTTTCATGGCTGATGGTGTGGTGTGAATCCTGAGGTGGAAGAAATAATGACTGCTGAAATGAATCGGTTAGAGGGAATGGCTCTGGCTCTATCATAGTAAGTAGGCTCTCTCCCTCTCACACATCCTCCTCATCGCCGAAGTAATAATCCGTAGCATTCCTTCCAATGTACTCGTATACCTCATGTGAGGGAGATGGATCTGAAGGAAGAAAGGTTTCAGGCTCCTTTATATCATCGATCTCACTCTCGCCGTCACTCGTCTCTACCCCATCATGAACACCGTTGACATGTAAATGCATTGTTTCAATTCATAGTCAACACATACACAATCATCTAGCTCCTCCTCCTCATTGGTCCTAATGCTCCCTCTCACATGATTCCTCTTGATATCCCATAGGGTCGCATCGGTAATAACTCTGAGATAACTCCTCAAGCTGTCCCTGGATTGTAACGACCTATATCTTAGGCGTGTTTGTTTTCTTGTGTGCCTATATTTTACTTCATTCGTCCGAGTGTTTTTTGTCTGAGTGTTCTTTTCTTCTCCGTGTAGACGCGAGCGCGCCTCTGTTTTTGGAATTTTTCACCATAGCTTAAATAATTACTTTTAACTCTAGCCCCTACTTAATTAGCCAACCACACACTCATTAACGCCTCCCTTTGGCAGATGAGATCCAAAATTTCCGGATCTCAAACTTATTACCTTATTAAATAATTATATAGATTAGAATATTTTCTTAATCTATTATAAAGGCCTCTTCATCCTTCAAATAGACTGAGCCCCTTCTCCTTTGGCAATTGTTGCGGGGTAAAACTCGCGTACAATGAATTTGTATTAGAGAAAACCAAAGGGCACGGTGTTTATGATTAGGAGATGATTAGTGTAGGCTATTTAACAGGTAATGAGTGTAGTGACGATGCTAAGCGCACTACCAAGGCCGACCATGGAATCGATTCCGCAAGGACTTCGCCCAACGATCGTACTGCCGGAGGTGGGAGCGGAGCGCAGCCTGCGACGACGGGCTTGCCTGCACAAGGAGCAGCTCGTCAGAAAAGCCGGGTTGGTGTCCAACCCTTAGCCTCTCCGATGCCTAAGTTAGTAATAGGACTTAAAGCGGGGGCTAGGCACGCAGATCGGACTAAGAGTGAGTCGACCGTACGTGGCGAGCTATCAGTTGTGGAAGAACAAAGATATGAAAGACCTTTGCTCTTGCGTGTGAGTAGTAAGATTCAGAATTAATTTTCCAACCCCCTTCCCCCAATGGGGGCAAAGGGGTTTTATACCTGATGGAGGCGGTTAGGTGAGGCTGACCTGGCGTGTTGACTCGACGTGCTGAGCTGGCCAATCTGTCAGCGGAAGCTTCGAACGAGGATGTCAGGATCTGGCGCGTCAGCCATGCTTTTGTCAGACGGTACAATGGCCCGGGGTACCTTTGTCAGGGTGTCAGAGCCGAAAGCACCAAGTGTCCGGGGGCGCAGCGGCCAGGGGGCACTTTATCAGGTTGTCGAGCGTCGAAAGTGTCAGTAGCGTCCTTGTACTAGGTTGTTTGTCATGTCTGACGTGGCGTTTGAGGAGTGTGGCCGCAGATTAGTCTCTAGGTCTCCTGACTGATGCCGAGCGATCGGTCGCACGGCTTGCTCGCTATGCCCGACGAGCTTGGATGGGAATGGGCATGCAACTGGCAGGGACCGTGGCGGAGTGTGCCCTTCCCACCAGTCGTGGCGGGGTGTGCCCCTCCCTTGGTCTAGGCGGAGTGTGCCCCTCCCTTGGTCGAGGCGGAGTGCGTCCTTCCCCTAATTGTATTGGGCCTTAGGGTCGCCATGCGCCTAGCGGACCTGGGAGAATAAGTGAGCAGCCTACAAAGTCGGGGTGAGGAGCGCCTGGTCGTGCTCGGATATACACCCAGAGAACGGTTGTAGTTTTACCGCAAGTGCACGGTGTAGCAGCGAGCGGGTTATCGAACACAGGGAGGACGAATGACCGTGCTTGTTCCAATCAACCTGGCTATTTAAGAAGAGAGAAATTTGCCTTTGGTGATCCTGTCACAATCGTCAGACAAAGTACAGAAATATCAAATCAAATAAAGAACGTCTAGGGAATGGGGAATTCCCGCTACTCACCGTCTTTCGTAAATGTGGTTCATCGGTATCAAAATTGCTAGAATAAAGTTTTGGATGAACTAGTTGCAACTGAATGTAGAACCAAGCTCACGCTCTCGCGCTGTTGCCGGCCTATAGCTATCCTAGGTTCGGGCCCAATCTCTTGCAAACCCTAGCCTAGGGAAGCTAGCATTAGGATCAACATCATCGTTCAATCGCGCACCGAGCCCAATCTCTTGCAAACTCGGCCCACGACCTAGATTGGGATAGTTCCTACCCGTCCAATCTCTTGCAAACGGGTATTGGCGCGGAATTGGAACCGGAAACCCTAGTATCGGTCCAATCTCTTGCAAACCGATACTACGGAAATTCGATTCCAACCCAATTCGGATTTCTAGGGTTTCCTATCGAATTGGGATCCAATCTCTTGCAAATCCCAATCGATGTGAATTCATAGCCATTCGTAGTAAATTGATCCCAATCTAATCCCTAATAGCAATTCTAGCAAAATTCCTACCAATTCATCACGATCATGAAATAGGGCTTGTAGGGTTCATCCCCACGCCCCAAGACGTGGCGACTACTCACAGTTCATAGCAAGATCACAAAAATAATCAATGAAATAAGCAATAGAATTCATCACAATATTGAGATATGCAATAAAAATAGAATTTTTAGAGAAAAGAGAATCAAACCAATGGAGTTCTTCGATTAATCCAACAAAAATCCAATTTTGTCTCCTCTCCAATCTCAAGAATAAAGCTAAAAAGTTAATCTAAAAGGCTGCAAAAAATCTCAGAGAAAAGCTCTCAAAACTAGGGTAAAAACAGTGGTTAAATACCCCCCAAAATCGTCCAAAAACTGTGACCAAAATACCCCTGCGCAGCCTGTTTTCCGTAATTTTCGCTACAAGCAGCGCGTCGCACTCGGCCGAGTGACAAAAGTCGCTCGGCCGAGTGAAAACCCTGTAAATTTCCAGTAAGTCTCGATCTTCAGGGGTCTTCACTTCGGGGGCTACTCGGCCGAGTGAGTTGTCGTCACTCGGCCGATGGCTTCTTGGTACTCGGGCGGTCGGGATTATCCACTCGGCCGAGTGGGTCTTCTGAAGCTCAGGCAGCCGAAAAACAGTAACTTGGCGATTTTTGAATGGCTTCGTCTAGGCGCCACTCGGGCGGACGGGGTCTCGTCACTCGGCCGATGTGGTCTCCGTCGCTCGGCCGAGTGCACGTATGAATCGTGTCTGATCTGGTCGGCCGAGCGGTGTCTCGCTGGTCGGCCGAGTGACTCCTTCACTCGGCCGAGTGGGACACTAAATATGCCCAGATTGCTTGTTTTGGCCTCCTCGTCGCTCCTGCGACGTCCGTTCTTCTTCCGCTCCTCTCCAACAGCAAAATACCCCTCGGGGAGGTCGTCGGTGACCGTCTGGAGTAAGCACATCTCGAGATCACTCCAAATCGCGCCAAATCACCTGAAATGCGACAAAAAACAACAAATCGTGAAAAGCATCGCAATATCGTCGATATATCGTGAAAAACATGATTTGGTCGATCTAAATGGCATGCAAACATGCGGGAAAAAGGAGTAAAATAAGGAGTGATCAAAATCCCCCAAGCTTGCCTCTTACTCGTCCTCGAGGAAGATAAGTAAAAGGCGAACCCGGTGGATTCGGAAAACGAAAACGGCGAAAAAATAAAAAATGAAAAACGGAGAAGAATGAAAAACGAAGTAAAAATAAAGAAGAAAGAAAGAAGCGAAGAGGTAAGCCGCTAGATCATTTTCTCAGGACGTGGGTTCCGCTTACTCGTATAGCATGCACTGAATGAAAAACACATGTCAAAGAGCTTTATTTTGATATCATAGTATAATGGCGCAAATAGAAATAGAAAACCCACGAACAACAATATAAACATGAAAAACGGAATAATCTTATAATTAACATCGTCTGAATCATTTAAAGCGGTATACAAATCACAGATCACACACTTTTCAATTGAATGCTTTCTATCAGGAGTATAAGAGTATCACACTATAGAATAGAGAGAATAGAAAAGTATGGATTTCATGAAATGAGTGCTAGGCTTAGATTTCTGGATTTCGTAAAGCTAAAAATAATCTCACCGAGTATAGAATATTACTTAGCCTAGGTTTTCGTGCAACGTCAAGTAGTCACTCTCTCACACATCAATGGATCCCCTCCCCCAAGCTTATCTATAAGCGTGGTGGCATAAAAAAATATTTACATCCCCATTTTTATAAAGCTCCAAAAGTAATAAAAACGAACACGAAAAGAGAGAAGAAAGAAAGAAAGTGAGATGGGATCTTTTATTGAGGATTTTTCCTCTTTTCTGTTTCTTTTTTTTTAACAATAGCATATATACACAACGATCCCAACTCAAAGAGAGATAATGATATACAAGAATATTTTCTCTTTTCTCCCCTTTTTTTGAATAAGAAATTGGGAGCTAGGAATTAATAGCGAGGGAAATGCCATATAATAGAATCGCTAAGGGGAGATTCACCAATGATTTTAAAAGTAGAGAAATGGTGTTCAAGATTTGTGGAGAAAGAAATGAATATATCTCTCGGTTCACTCTATAAGACATGCACGACAACTTCAGCAGGGTAATCTAATCTACTCAGTTTCGATCACAAAAAAGCTAACTAATCCAGATTTATCATAGCTAACATCATTCAATCATCCTGAAGTGAAATGTACAATTCATGCATATAGAAGTGATATAGGAAAAGAAATCAGTACTCCAGATATAGGCATTCAATGCGTGAATCTTGGTGTGTTTTCTGTGATAGCATACATATGAATATTCAGACTCAGCTAATAATAAAATTTCATCCATTTTCATGTGGAAAAAGTGTGGGTTACTATCTCTAGATGCAAGGCAAGTTATAGCATATGATATCAGAAATAAAATCTAAGACATGACAAATAAAGCATGCATATAGAATAAGCTAACTCCACGTCATCATCATCACAGAAAAGTCATCTCTAGCATGAGATGAAAAAGAAAGAAATAAAGATAAAGAGAAAATAGAACTATTTACAATGCGGCACACAGAAAAATAAGAAAAACGTGATGCATGGTAAAATGAGAAAAAATGATGAAAAACAAGTGCAAAAGCGAAAAATGGCGTGAAAAACTAAAAATAAAGGTGGCAAACCGAAAAAGAAGGTGAGAACTCACTCCCCCAAGCTAAATGGCACAGTGTCCTCAATGTGCAAAGTGTGGCACACCGAGATACAAGTAAAGGGAGGGGTAAGTGAGGATGCATGCATGAGGGGAAAAAAAGGAAAATAAACGAAAAGTAAAGAAACGAAAAATATGATGCGGACATGATGCATGCAGGAATGGAGTGATACAGATATAAAGGTGGGGTACCAAAACTCTCCCTCTCTTCCAAAAAAGATATATAAGGATACGATCTGAGTGAGAAACCCAAAATAAGTGAGGGGAGGGGGGTGGACAAAAATGCAACAGGACCCAGCAGAAACGGGCAGCACAATGGCAGGAATAATCGATGGCATCAAGGGTGCCTAAGAAGGTGGTGCTGTGCCGTCTCCGTCCTGAGGCGGAGGTGGTGGTGGTGGCTGGACAGGTCGCTGAGCGGGTGTGGGTGTGGAAGTGGTAGCAGGCTGAGTGTGTGTGGAAGTGTGGGTGGGAACCTGCTGGGTGGGTGGGGGTACGCGGGGGAGACGCTCCAGGACCTGGGTAAGACAGTAGTAAATCTGAGGGAGCAGGTCAAAGCGGCCAGCCATCGAATAGACGGGGGAGGACAGGGTCCTAAGGTCACCTCTGTGGCCACTCACCTCCCCCTCTAGAGCACGAATGCTCTGAAGTACAGTGTCGGGGGAGGTGGTGCAGAAGGACGCACCGGTCGGGGCTGTGCAGGGCGGGGCTGGCGTACTCGGGTCACGTATGTGACGGGCTCAACGGGGAAGGGAACGAAAGGCGCTGCGCTCGTAAATGTGGGCCTGGCCTCAGTGTGAGGCCGGGGCACCGGCTGGTGAGAAGTGGAGGCAGCAGCAGCGAAAAAAGAGTGCAAAAGTGGCAGCGAGGCGGCCAGAGAGGTCAGTGGCACAGAAGTGTGGACAGACGCCACGACACTCTCGGAAAATACAGCAGCAGTGGAGACAGAGGGCTCTCCGCACTCAACTACGGTCGGCGGGCACTCGGGTGGGGTAAAGGAAACGGGCTCAGCAGACAGAGGGCCAGTGGTGGTGGTGACAGGCGTGGAAGTGGTGGAGGTGGGCTCAGCTAAGGTACTCCCGACACCGACAGAGGTGGGGACAGAGGTGTCAGGAGCAGCGGAAACATCAGGTATAGGCTGAGGGGCCACGGGGTCAACAGGGGCAGCAGGCTCGGCAGGGGCGACAGGGTCTGCGGGGGCAGCGTGGGCAGCGTGGGCCTGCTCGGCCTCCTCGGCCTCGAGCACGTAAGCAACGGCGATGAGAACATCCATCGCAGGGAGCCACTCCACGTGGGCTGGTGCAATCTGAGTCCGAACTGGGCTCGGAAGAATCATGTAATCGGCACCGTAGGGGCCGTGCAACCAGACCCAGTGACGCTCACCGTGCGGACGAAGCATCTTCAACCGGGCCGTAACATCGATCGACAAAGAAGTGGGGCCCGGTACTCGTCACAGGTCGTCAGGGAAGTCCTCGCCGGTCATAAGGGCAAGCAAGGTGATCAGGCCGCCGCAGCATATCGGTGAGCGAGCGCCCACCGATACAATGATGCGGTCCAAAAACCAAGCCGCGACATCAATCACGACGGCGGGGACCAGCTCATCACCATCCCTAGATAGAGCTCTGGGCCGTGTCATCGCGTAGAGCATATAGAGATCCGGCGTAGACATCATGCCCGGCTCATATCTGGCCAAAAAGGTCGTCGCCATAAGGCGCTGAGCTATACGGAGGCAGGGATGGACAATGGCCGAGGCCTTGGCCCTACTAGGGTCAAAGGCAGCGTGAAGACCCGTAATCCGGGCCCAGAAGGCACCGGCGTCGAAGGAAGGTGGGGGGATATGGGTGGGGCCGTAATCGCGATCGGCTCCGGGGACATCGGGCCACGAGAAAAATGCTCTCATCATGCCGAGAGTGACCTGACACTCCCAGTCCATGAACCGAAACGAGCATCCCTCGTCGGTCCGGGCGATCGAACTAAGTATCTCAAGTGTCGGACGGGTAAACATGTCCGCCGACACCTGAAAGAAATCTCGCCAGCCCACGTTGTCGTACAACGTGAGCATCCCCTATAGTACCCCCAGGCGTCCTAGGTCGGCAAGGTGTGCAAACCTGGAGTGTACGATCGAGCGCTGGGAGATACGCTCGAAGACGGCGCGGTGTGCGTCGTCTCGGAATGTAATCCCGAGCGGCCCGACCAGTGGAGCCAGAGGTGGTGGCTGTGGAGCGGCAGGGAGTGGCTGTACGGGCTGTGCGGGCTGTGTGGGCGCTGCAGGCTGTGCGGGGTGTGCGGGGCCTGCAGGCTGTGCGGGGTGGATGGGGTGTGTGGGAGAAGGCGGAGGAGAGTCCTCCAACTCGTGGGAGGGGCCGGCATCATCCAACCGCTTCCGCTTGGCGGAAGCTCTCTTCGACCGCGGCCGTGTCCGGGGCGGCATATCGGCCCCGAGCGAGCGCCGAAAAGTGTAAAAAGTGCGGCGTGTGCAAAATAAAGGAAAGAGTATACCCTGACATGCCGCGAGTGCTAAGCAATGGAAGCGTGCGAAGACAGCGCCTCCGCGAAGCCCAAATCAGTCCGTAGAAGCTCCCCTGGGCTCCCCTAAACTCCTAAAAACAACCTGCGCATGAAATGGAGATATCAGCGGGTAATATTCAAAACGTATGGACCATTAGGGGTATAATAGATAGATATAGAAATTGATTAGGGTTTGGGGGTCGTTTAACACATGGATCCTCGAAAAATACACAAAAAGAGGACAAAAAGGCGAAATAGGCGATACCGGAGGTGGTCGGAGCGGCGGCCGCCGGCGGCGACTCGGGCGAGGCGCGGCGGGTGCTCGGCCGGCGGTGGCTGGTTGAGCGGCGGCGCGAGGTGGTCAGTCGGGTGAGTGGGGGCGCGAGCGAGGGGAACGGGCGAGGGGAGCTGAAGGGTCGGGCGAGCGATTGGGATTTTTTCGTTTCGAAAAACGTGCCTCCCCTCAGCCCCTTATATAATAAAAGTTACGACTCGGCCGAGTGACTAGGTCACTCGGCCGAGTGAGATCAATGGAAATATCCTCCCCGCTTACGCTTCGGCCGAGTGGCTTTGCCAGCCTCGGCCGAGTGGAGTAAGTCCATTCGGCCGAGTGGCTCAAGCTACTCGGCAAGACTCGCCCTAGGAGCGTATCCGTTTTACTCGGCCGAGTGAAAATGTATACTCGGCCGAGTAGCAGTTATACTGAAATCAAGAAAATAAACAGAGAGTTGGGTACAGCAGACTTCCCTCGTTCGTGAGCGGCTCGGCCGGACGAACTTGTGTACTCGGCCGAGTGACTAGTATACTCGGCCGAGTGAGCCTTGTTTTCTGATGTTTGTCTTCGTTTGGGCTCTAAACTCCGTCTTTCTTCCTCCAGTCGATTTCATCTTACTCCTAAGCATCGAGCGTCTTCCTGGGGCCCTCCTCGTCGTCTCGTTCATCCTCCTCATGATGGATTTACCTATCTCCTCTCCTGTCAAGAAAAATAGGACCCGTTATCACAAAATTTTTGGGCGAACGACTCAAAACACTAAAAATTTCTAAAACAAAAATAAAGAAAAAGTAAAAATAAAGCAATAACCATCGGGTTGCCTCCCGACAAGCGCTTGTTTAAGGTCGTGAGCTCGACCCCTATGATTTTCAATTAATGCGGGATGTTTGGTGCATATGAGATGCACCCATCAAACTTTCCGGGGAGAACGCTTGGATTCGGAAGTTGCGGCGGCGTGTTCTCCCGTGGTGGTCTCTCGTCTCGAATTGTGTTGGGGGGGAGGCTCCCCCAAGCTAGCATTTGAAGGATCCTGTCCAAAACAAAGTTAGGATCGATAATTAAAGTGGAGACTTACGCTTGCGTATGCGGAACGATAGTCTCGGAACTTTGCCTTCGGATTCTCCACGACGGATCGAGTCTTCTCACGAACGGAGTAAGGCTACTAATCCATAATCTAAATCTCTATTTTAGATTAAGAACTTGGAAGGAGGGAGAGGAAATATTTCTGCAGAGCTTCGCTATGAAGAAGATGCATGCATGAATTTCATGCAAATGTGTAAGGAAAATGGCTACCCTTGGGTCTTATTTATAGCCCCCAAGGTAGTTATTTTAGGGTAAGTTGTTCCTTTGGAACAACTTAATTAAGGTGTACCATGATGCATGGCACATTATAAGCTTAAGTTGTACCATATGCATGGTACAACATAAGCTTAAGATATTCCCCCTTTATTAGCCATATGTCGCATGCACTTATGCATATATAATGCGACTTTCCCGCTCATACAGAGATCCTCTCCGCAAGGGAACAGATTCCCTTTGCACATGACTTCGTGTGCGCGACGTTCGAGGTCCGTATTCCCTCGTACATCCCCCACAAGGGTGTACAAACGTCTTCCATATCCAACATCTCCCACTCACACTTGAGGGGATTGTAAGAGAACGTCTTTCCCTTAGTTCTTTCATCTATCATACCGAGAAATAGACCGTGCGACCGTCATGCGCGTAGAGTCTGTTGTTGTGCACTTGTTAGAGATACACAACGACCTCGAAGGTGCAAAGTTGAGTAGTTCAACGCATGCTTTACCCTAGATTATTTCTTCACATTTCTTATACTTTATATTCAACAATTGAATCCCATCTGGATTACAATTGGCTGGCCAGCTTTGAATCATTAAAGTCCAAATGTGAATATGAAATCAATCTTCCTCTTCTTGTGAACCTTCTGATCTTGACTTGATTCGCTTTTCTAACGTGCCCCGCCGAGCCGAATTACCATAGCCCATTAGTAACACGCTAAGATAGCAATCATCTCGTCAAATCTAAAGGAACCAATTGGAGTCCTTGAGGGTAAGTGTTAAGACCCGTATGGCCTTTGA
The DNA here is from genome assembly GCA_030789695.1 of Scilla litardierei. NCBI lineage: Eukaryota > Viridiplantae > Streptophyta > Magnoliopsida > Asparagales > Asparagaceae > Scilla > Scilla litardierei. The sequence goes on along the minus strand of CM061140.1, from coordinate 44,799,653 downwards.
GTCTCACATAATAGCAAACACTATTGCTACTAACTCAGTGGTCGAAATGCATACGTGGTATGAACACGTATTACAACATCACTCCTTTCCCAGGGAGAGTATGTCTTAATGATGTTGTACGGATGAAAAGATCAGACACCACAGTGCCTATCTTTTTGAGTCCCCATACTACTCGTGAAATACTCACGGACTCTCATCCTGCATAAGACAGATAGGATTCAAAAAATCCAATGAGATCTTTATATCCTTGTGATACAGATCTCAGATCTTTTGTAAGCATCCGTATGATGCAGATCTTTTATTCGACTATCTTGTTTAAGTCATGACTCTAAATCATTTGTCTAATGATTTTGACTTTAAACTAGTCTCATCTCTATCTTATCCATCTGATAAGATAAGGCAGTTGCTCATGTGAGAGAGCCAACCTTAATCTGTCCGACATACACACAAAAATAGCTGAGACTTAAACACAAATGTATATAAAATCATTTGTAAGAAACTTGTATGCAAATTAAATTTTGATCTTCTATAGACATGGGAAATATTACATGATACAGCTCAGCACCTACGCATTCCCATAGATGATAAGTGTTTGAAAAACACATCTCTGGGGATCGCCTTAGTAAGGGGATCCGCTATCATCTCATGCGTGGATATGTATCCTATGTCTACTTCCTTCCGTTTATCATAATCCTTCGCAAACTTGAATCGAATGTCAATGTGTTTGGTCTTACAATGAAATTTAGGATCTTTGACATAGGCAATCGAAGCTTGACTATCACTGTATATAGGAACAGTGCTCGAGTCAGAGGCATTCGTCAGCCTGTCTAAGAATTTCCTAAGCCAAACAGCTTCTTGGACCGCCATGCTGAATGCTACGAACTCGGCTTCCATGGTTGATAGAGCGATGCAGGTTTGTTTCTTGCTGCTCCAGGATATTGCACCATTCCCGAGTAAGAAAACAAAGCATGAGGTAGATCTTCGCTCGTCGAGATCACCCGCCCAATCAGCATCGGTATAGCCTTCGAGTCTCAAGGTATTGCCTTGATAGCATAACGCATAGTCCGCAGTCCCTTTGAGGTATCTTAATATCCTCTTCACCGCTTTCCAGTGTGCCTGCCCTGGGTTGGATTGGTAACGGCTTACCATACCAACAGCATAGCAAATGTCGGGTCTAGTACACATCATGGCGTACATCAGACTCCCGACAGCACTGGAGTATGGAACTTTTTCCATAGCTTTCTTTTCTTTTGGATCTTTGGGACACATCTCCAAACATAGACCCTCGCCTTTGCTTATTGGAGTATCAATTGGCTTGCAGTCCTGCATATTAAACCGTTCTAAAACTTTCTTTATATACGTCTCTTAAGAGAGAGAAAGAAGTTTCTTGGAACGATTCCTTGAGATCTTAACCCCAAGGATATATGCAGCTTCACCCATGTCTTTCATCTCAAAGACGGATGAAAGCCAAGCTTTGATATCCAATATAAGACGCTTATCATTTCCGGCTATAAGTATGTCATCTACATAAAGAGACATAATTATATACTTGTTTTTAATCCTCTTAATATATACGCAATTGTCTTCGTCGAGCATGGAGAATCCATACGACAAAACAACTTCTTGAAAGCGCATATACCACTGCCTTGAGGATTGTTTAAGACCATATATGGATTTACGAAGTTTACAAACCTTATGTTTGTTTTCTTCTTGTACGAACCCGTTTGGTTGTTCCATGTAGATCTCCTCATCTAGTTCTCCGTTAAGAAAGGCAGTTTTTACATCCATCTGATGTAATTCGAGGTCCAAACAAGCCACCATTGCCAGAATTAAGCGAATCGAGGTAAAACGCACGACAGGAGAGAAAGTCTCTTCGTAGTCTATTCCTTCCTGTTGCGTGAAACCTTTCGCAACAAGGCGAGCTTTATATTTCTCGATGGAGCCATCAGCCTTATGCTTGATTTTGAGAACCCACTTGTTCCCAATGGCTCTACGTCCCTTAGGTAAATCAACCAAGTCCCAGACTTGGTTTGTTTTCATGGATTGAAGTTCTTCTTCCATTGCCGCTATCCATTTATCTTTAGCAGGGCATGTGACGGCCTGTTTGAAGTTTGCAGGTTCGTCATCATCTTGTAGTAATGTCATGAATGTTTGAGGAAATTCATCCTCAAATCTCAGAGGTGTTAGCCTCGTTCGATTACTACGTCTTGTTTGAGTTTGATCACTCCCACTTGGAATGACATCACTCCCACTTGGAATAACATCACTCCCACTCGGATTAGGATTGGTATCGTTCGTATCATCCATTGGTGAAGTTTGAAACGTATTTTCTTCTTCACCAAGGATTCTCCCACTCGAACGTTCCGATCCTTCTTGATCCCAAGTCTCAAACAAGGATAAGTCTTGACTTATCTCACCCTGTCTTGGAAACTCTTTTTCCAAGAAGACAACATCCCTCGATTCGAATTCTATTAGACCCCCATTGTCCTCTTGACCGACGAAAACATATCCTTTGGAGTTTTCAGCGTATCGGATGAAGATACACTTCCTCCCACGTGGCCCAAGTTTGCCATATTTGTGAGAGGATAAATGTGCGTAAGAGGCACAACCCCAAGGTTTTAGAATGTTTAAGTCTGGAGTTCTATTGTTCCACAACTCATAAGGAGTAGAACTTACCGACTTCGAGGGTACACGGTTTAAGATGAATGCTGCCGTCAATAATGCGTCACCCCAAAAGGTGATAGGCAAATTTGCCTGAGACATCATTGATCGGACCATTTCCATCAATGTCCTATTCCTTCTTTCCGCAACACCGTTTTGTTGCGGAGTGTAAGGCATAGTTACCTGATGTACTATGCCTTTTTCATCACAAAGTTCCTTAAAACTTATTGATTGATATTCACCGCCCCTATCGGTTCGCAAAACCTTAATCTTGCGATCTAATTGATTCTCCACCAAACTCATATAGTTTTTAAAGCAAACCAAAGCTTCACTTTTGTGGGATATCAAATAGATATGTCCGAAACGGGTGAAGTCATCAATGAATGTGATGAAATAGGACTTCCCGTGTCTTGTCTTAACATTCATTGGACCGCAAATGTCCAAATGGATAAGCTGTAATGGAACTTCGGCCCTTGTGCCAGTTCCAAACGGCTTGCGACAAGTTTTCCCTACAAGACAATGTTCGCAAGTTGACATTTCAACTTTTGAAACATTAGATAGCAAGCCACTTTTGGCAAGTCTATCCATTCTAGTTGGTCCAATATGACCAAGTCTTGCATGCCAACAAATGATTTCAGACTCAGAGTTAGAAGCATTTGTCAAGTGAAAACTTTCATTAATGGAAGAAGCAACATCATACATTGTATTTAAAACAATTAATCCATTACAAACATTACCAGAACCAATCAAAGAATTATTACAAACAAGGTCAACACATTGTTTATAGAACCTCCACTCATAATCTAAAGACATTAACATGACCACGGAAACGATATTTCTTCTAATATCTGGAGCAAAGAGGACGTCGTGCAATAATAAAGTCCGGCCGTTGTCGAGAACTAGCTTGCATGTTCCGACGCCTTTGACTTCAACACGTGTGTTGTTGCCGACGTATATCCACTTTGTTCCTTGAGTTATCTTTCGATACTCTACGAAGAACCTTCTGTCCTTCGCAACGTGGTCTGTGGCCCCTGAATCAATCAACCAAAAATAGTTAGATTCAGCAAGAAACACGGAACTAGAAACACATATGTAACTAGCCCTACAAGTTACCTTGTCACTTCCATCCGTACACTTACGGGCGAAGTGACCGTACTTGTTGCACTTAAAGCACTTGATCTTCTTCAAGTTTTTCTTCTTTGAGTGCACATTCTTTTGCCACTTTTTGTTCTTTGTCTTCTTTGAGGTCTCAGGTTCTTGCTTACGTTCGTTCACAAACCTTAAGCGTTTCCGCTTATTTCCTCCATGTGAGGAACTAGCGGCCACGTGCACTTCTGCACTTGGTTTTGCGGCTTGAATCCGCTCTTCCTCGAGTTCGAGGTGTTTCGAAACATCGCTTAAAGTTTTAATGCATTCATTATGAGTGAGATGCATTTTCATGTTATCCCAGCTATCTGGGAGTGAACGAATGACCGCTTGGATCTGCTGTTCGTCAGACAGCGTAACACCCGCATCCTTTAATTCAGATATAAGATTCGCCATGTGGCAGAGATGCTTTTTCATAGAATGATCTCGCCGCATCTTGTACGAATCAAATTGAATATTCAAGGAGCGGAGTTTGGTAACCGAAGTTCCACCAAACTTTATCTCTAGCTCAGACCATATGTCTTTAGCTAGGTCGAATTCCCGAAATAGGCGCATTATGTCATTGTCCATCGCGGACAGTAACGTAATACGTGCTATTTTGTTCTTTCGAGTCCAAGTGTCATAAGCTTCCCGGTCCCTTTTGTGTTGGGCCGTATTGCCCAACTCAGGTTCTACCATTATGTTTGGAGTGTTTCGAGCACATCTTGCTCCTCCAAAACATATTGGATCTTTATTGACCAAAGTTTATAATTGTCGCCGTTGAGCTTTTCACCTTTGTTAAGCTCTGCGACAATATTCTTAGAAGCGGTAGACATTTTCGATTCAAAAAACTGCAAAGAGAATGAAAAACACGATCAAAATTCTATGCATAAAGTTTCGATTCTTTAAACACTTGATAAGTTCATTGGATGCGTTGAAATGTTACTCTAGAATCGAGAAGTTCACTACGTTCCCAACTACCATCTAGTAGTAACTTTCAAAGTATCCCTCTTACTTATCTCAAGTAAAAAGAAATCAGAAATAATACCCGTATGGTATTAGCAGCGGAAAATCACTTTGAAAAACTTATCTTTCAAAATAGAATAGGTGAGAATTAGCGCAAAGAATTTTAACGCAACAATTGCCAAGCCACGAGACCTGTTCTACACACCCATGGGTTAGATAACCATGGCCGGATCGTGGTAGGACTTGGAATTCTAAATTGCGCTATCCCGATTTAAGGACGGGACATAACCTATTTGAAAAACATCTTTTTCCAAAAATTTTGAAAGCACGTTGGCTAATCTCCGTAGAGTAGAGCACAACGTCACAAGTACATTGGCTAATCTCCGTAGAGTAGAGCACAATGACATGGCTAATCTCGCATGAAGTAGAGCACTATGGCTAATCTTCAAGGAGTAGAGCCCAAATGAAAAACTTCATTAAAACGTTAGTCCCGTATGAACTATTCGGCACTGTGGTTAGCCCCGTATGGACTAATCTACACATTCGAGTTTGACCAAGACCATTTGTTACCCCGTATGGGTCATCTGGCAAGTTTACAATCGACACAGACCATTTGTCGGATTGGTCGACCAAAAACACAAAATTGGTCGACCAATTTTCGAATTCAACTTCTTCCCGGTCAGGGCCTCTGCCCTGACCCGGGCTTGGCCAAAGGCCGGCCAGGGCCTCTGCCCTGGCCGGCCAGGGGGCCTGGCCCCCTCGGCCAGGGCCGGCCAGGCCCTGGCCTCTGCCAGGGCCGGCCGGCCAGGCCCTGGCCACTGCCAGGGCCTGCCGGCCAGGCCACTGGCCGGGGCCAGGGCTCCTGCCCTGGCCTCGGCCAGGCCCTGGCCTGAGGCCAGGGCGCCGGCCCTGGCCTCTGCCAGGGCCGGCAGGCCACTGGCCGGGGCCAGGGCTCCTGCCCTGGCCTCGGCCAGGCCCTGGCCTGAGGCCAGGGCACCGGCCCTGGCCTCTGCCAGGGCCGGCAGGCCGGCCTGGCCGGCAAGGCTCTGCCAAGGCCGGCCACTGCCGGCCTGGCCCTTGGCCGGCCACTGCCGGCCTGGCCATGGCCGGCCATGGCTTGGCCATGGCCGGTCATGGGCAAGGCCATTCGGCGTTGGCCGGCCATGGCCCCTTTGGCCATGGTCGGCCACCCCCTTTAAACGGGGTTGCCGCACTCATTCCTCCCCCTTGATGGGGTGGTCGCCGGTGGTTATTGGCCGTAGCCAACCCCCTCCGCATGGGGAGAGGGGATGCATGGCCTTCATAGCCCATTTGGCCATGGTGCACATGCACCAAATTTTCCTCTTACCCGATGGAAATAACTTCCATCATCTTCCTCGATGAAGCACCCGTTCGTCGATGAAGTTAGTTATTGCCTAATGGCCGTGTGCCAAAAATGACTAACGTACTACGTGAACGGTCGGTTCTTCCCGTCACGGAGAGTTCCTACCATATCCGTAATGATAGGAGACCCTAACGTGAAAAGAACAACCGCTGCGTTCTCTCCGTCACGAAGCGTTCCTACTATATCCGTAATAGTAGGAGACCCATTCGTGAAAAAGACAACGACTCGTTCGTAGTTTCGACGGGGCGGTGGATTGACCGGGGCGAACCCATATGGCTCTGATACCAATGAAGGATCCTGTCCAAAACAAAGTTAGGATCGATAATTAAAGTGGAGACTTACGCTTGCGTATGCGGAACGATAGTCTCGGAACTTTGCCTTCGGATTCGCCACGACGGATCGAGTCTTCTCACGAACGGAGTAAGGCTACTAATCCACAATCTAAATCTCTATTTTAGATTAAGAACTTGGAAGGAGGGAGAGGAAATATTTCTGCAGAGCTTCGCTATGAAGAAGATGCATGCATGAATTTCATGCAAATGTGTAAGGAAAATGGCTACCCTTGGGTCTTATTTATAGCCCCCAAAGTAGTTATTTTAGGGTAAGTTGTTCCTTTGGAACAACTTAATTAAGGTGTACCATGATGCATGGCACATTATAAGCTTAAGTTGTATCATATGCATGGTACAACATAAGCTTAAGATATTCCCCCTTTATTAGCCATATGTCGCATGCACTTATGCATATATAATGCGACTTTCCCGCTCATACAGAGATCCTCTCCGCAAGGGAACAGATTCCCTTTGCACATGACTTCGTGTGCGTGACGTTCGAGGTCCGTATTCCCTCGTACATCCCCCACAAGGGTGTACAAACGTCTTCCATATCCAACAACATTTGCCCCGGTCAACGGCTTCACCGGTGACGCCGATTTCCATATCGGCGGAGCTTTCTTTGGAGACTTTAATTTCGAGCGCTTGCAGAGCTCTCGAATCCTTGCGACATCAGCGTCGCCTTCATCATTTTCAGCGGAGAGGTCGGGGGAATCATCTATCTTCTCATCTCGGCCTAAATCTGGGCCTTCCTCGAAATCTTCATCGAATAGAGCGCCAATCGAGTGGGGGATCGCCTCCTCAATTACCTCATCAAGGAGGTCCATGTAGTCAAGCTCCTCGTGGTAAGGCATGTGTTTCATAGCCTTAGGAATGTGAAGCTCCACCTCGATGTTGCCGACGTTCAAAGTTAGGGTACCTTCTCGCATGTCGACAATCACCCCGGCGGTGGCGAGGAACGGGCGTCCAAGTATCAATGATGTATCTCCCTCCTCCTTAACGTCCATGATCACGAAGTCACATGGCAAGCATATTCCCCCCGGGACTTGTAGCGGGATGTCTTCGGCGATCCCTACCGGCCTTGTTATTCGCCCATCGGCCAATTGTATCCGCATGTCGGTAGGTTTCAACTTCGTCCCGGTGTTTAGCCTTAAGAACATGGAGAGAGGCATGAGGCTCACACTAGCCCCTAGATCTACCAACGACTTTTGAAGAGGGACGCCGCCCAAGGTGCAAGGAATCCGAAAACTCCCCGGGTCTTTAAATTTGGCCGGCTCCTTCTCTCTCTTGGTGAACCAAGAGCCCTCCTCGGCTAGCATAATCTTCTCCTTCCTCTTTCTCCCCGAAATCAAGTCCTTTAAGAATTTAGCATATGTGGGGATCTCCACGATGGCGTCGAGGAAGGGAATGTTGAGGCTAACTCCTCTCAGATACTCGAGAAACTTTGCTAGCCTTTTCTCCATTTTCGCTCTAGCGAGCCTTTGGGGAAATGGGATCGGTGGCATGAAGCGCCTTTTCTCAATCAATTGCTCCGCTCTAGATTTCTCCTTTTCTTGTGGCTCTTTTTCCTTATCAACTTCAACTACCGGCTCAATTGGCTCCAAACTTTCCTCCACGGGCTCCTCGGTAGGAATCATGGCGGGGGTGGTATCCTTCCCGCCTCTAGTAGTAACGGCAACTACGGCATTGATGTGGCCGGTGTTGCCCCGTGGGTTTTGCTCGGGTTGCGCCGGCAATCGTTGAGTGTTCCGATTGAGCAACGCCAATTGCTCCGATATTTGAGCCACAACGGTATTAAGGGAGTCTTGCCCCGCCTTCAAGGTAGCATTGACCTTATTTTGCTCGACCATAAACGCCTCCACTCTAGCTTCGAAGTCGGTTCGTTGTTGAGCTTGTGGAGGGTTTTGATTTTGATTCCTCCACCCTTGATTGTATCCGGGCGGCCTATATGGTGGAACTTGTTGCTTCGGTTGGAAATTTTGTTGTGGAGGCCCCCTCGGCGGATAGTGTTGTTGTTGGGGTGGTGGTGGTCGAGCTTGTTGAGGTGGTTGTTGTGGCGGGTTCAAAGCTCCTTCATTGTTGGCGTAAGAGAATCCGGGATGATTTCTTGTGGCCGGATTGGCCCAATATCCTTGGTTCCCCGCGACATATTGTACTTGCTCCAAGGATCCTTCTCCTTGCTCTCCTCCCACATACATGGCTTGAGATTGGTCTTGCCAATCACACATTTGGTTCGTTGGAGTGGAGGTGGAAGGGGTTCCTTGGGGCTCCGTGATAAACTTCTCCAGTCTCTCCACTACCTTGTGGAGAGAATCAAACTTGCTTGTAAGCTCCGCTACGGCCTTCGCCTCATAGATACTAGTTGGCTTCAAGGAGGACGTGGAGTGTCCTCGATCATCGCCCCATTGTTGGTTGTTTGAGGCCATCTCCTCAATTAGGGCCGTAGCTTCCTCGGGAGTCTTTGACAAGATAGCACCATTCGCTGCGGCATCAATAATTTGTTTGGTCCCCGGTTGGAGACCGTTGTAGAAGCTATGAAATAGCTCCCAATCTTCTATGCTATGGTGCGGGCATTGGTGCTGCAGATCTTTAAAACGCTCCCAAGCCTCATAGAGCGTCTCTTGGGGTCCTTGCTTGAAGGACATGAGAGCGCTCCGGATCTTCACTGTCTTGGATGGCGGATAGAACTTGTCAATGAATGCACTTGCCAACTCGTCCCAAGAGGTGAAGACTCCCTCAGCCTGCATCCTCAACCAATAGAGTGCCTTGTCCTTTAGCATGAAGGGGAAGAGACGCAGTCTGATGGCATCGATGGAGACCCCCGGCATTTGGAATGTGGCACACTTCGACAAGAATAATTGGATGTGGTAGTGAGGATTTTCATGAGCATTCCCATGAAATGGATCCTGCTGCATCAGAACCACTAGTCCAGTCTTTAGCTCGAAGTTCTTGTCAGCCGCCAACTCCGGCATGGCAATGGATGAGGTCGTAGAAGAGGTCTTAGGCCGAAGCCTATCTCGAATAGAAATTATCCTCGCCATCCTTGCCGCTAATTGGTCTGCAGTTTCCGGGTTAGTCATAAACATCCCTTCCGGATTTTGTCTCCTTTCCGCTCTAAGTCTCCACGCGGTACGTTCGATCTCGGGATCAAATAATATAGCTTCAGGGTCCGCCGTAGATCTCGTGTACATGCACAGGGAAAACAGAGTTTCAAAGAAATGATTAGTACCGTGAAAGGGTTATGTAAAAGAAAAATAAGGAAATAGAATAATAATAAAAAAATAGCTAGGGTGGTAAAATCAAACGCAATCGCCTCCCCGGCAACGGCGCCAAAAACTTGATCGTGCCCGGATATACACCCAGAGAACGGTTGTAGTTTTACCGCAAGTGCACGGTGTAGCAGCGAGCGGGTTATCGAACACAGTGAGGACGAATGACCGTGCTTGTTCCAATCAACCTGGCTATTTAAGAAGAGAGAAATTTGCCTTTGGCGATCCTGTCACAATCGTCAGACAAAGTACGGAAATATCAAATCAAATAAAGAACGTCTAGGGAATGGGGAATTCCCGCTACTCACCGTCTTTCGTAAATGTGGTTCATCGGTATCAAAATTGCTAGAATAAAGTTTTGGATGAACTAATTGCAACTGAATGAAGAACCAAGCTCACGCTCTCGCGCTGTTGCCGGCCTATAGCTATCCTAGGTTCGGGCCCAATCTCTTGCAAACCCTAGCCTAGGGAAGCTAGCATTAGGATCAACATCATCGTTCAATCGCGCACCGAGCCCAATCTCTTGCAAACTCGGCCCACGACCTAGATTGGGATAGTTCCTACCCGTCCAATCTCTTGCAAACGGGTATTGGCGCGGAATTGGAACCGGAAACCCTAGTATCGGTCCAATCTCTTACAAACCGATACTATGGAAATTCGATTTCAACCCAATTCGGATTTCTAGGGTTTCCTATCGAATTGGGATCCAATCTCTTGCAAATCCCAATCGATGTGAATTCCTAGCCATCCGTAGTAAATTGATCCCAATCTAATCCCTAATAGCAATTCTAACAAAATTCCTACCAATTCATCACGATCATGAAATAGGGCTTGTAGGGTTCATCCCCACGCCCCAAGACGTGGCGACTACTCACAGTTCATAGCAAGATCACAAAAATAATCAATGAAATAAGCAATAGAATTCATCACAATATTGAGATATGCAATAAAAATAGAATTTTTAGAGAAAAGAGAATCAAACCAATGGAGTTCTTCGATTAATCCAACAAAAATCCAATTTTGTCTCCTCTCCAATCTCAAGAATAAAGCTAAAAAGTTAATCTAAAAGGCTGCAAAAAATCTCAGAGAAAAGCTCTCAAAACCAGGGTAAAAACAGTGGTTAAATACCCCCCAAAATCGTCCAAAAACTGTGACCAAAATACCCCTGCGCAGCCTGTTTTCCGCAATTTTCGCTACAGGCAGCGCGTCGCACTCGGCCGAGTGACAAAAGTCGCTCGGCCGAGTGAAAACCCTTTAAATTTCCAGTAAGTCTCGATCTTCAGGGGTCTTCACTTCGGGGGCTACTCGGCCGAGTGAGTTGTCGTCACTCGGCCGATGGCTTCTTGGTACTCGGGCGGTCGGGATTATCCACTCGGCCGAGTGGGTCTTCTGAAGCTCAGGCAGCCGAAAAACAGTAACTTGGCGATTTTTGAATGGCTTCGTCTGGGCGCCACTCGGGCGGACGGGGTCTCGTCACTCGGCCGATGTGGTCTCCGTCGCTCGGCCGAGTGCACGTATGAATCGTGTCTGATCTGGTCGGCCGAGCGGTGTCTCGCTGGTCGGCCGAGTGACTCCTTCACTCGGCCGAGTGGGACACTAAATATGCCCAGATTGCTTGTTTTGGCCTCCTCGTCGCTCCTGCGACGTCCGTTCTTCTTCCGCTCCTCTCCAACAGCAAAATACCCCTCGGGGAGGTCGTCGGTGACCGTCTGGAGTAAGCACATCTCGAGATCACTCCAAATCGCGCCAAATCACCTGAAATGCGACAAAAAACAACAAATCGTGAAAAGCATCGCAATATCGTCGATATATCGTGAAAAACATGATTTGGGCGATCTAAATGGCATGCAAACATGCGGGAAAAAGGAGTAAAATAAGGAGTGATCAACGCCCTGCCGCTGGTCTAAGTAGGGTTCGTGAAGGAGGGGCGAGCTGGCCAGGTATCAGGCAGGTTTCGATGGAAGGTCGGACTATCCCGATCTTTAGATCGTAACAATTGCCCTCGGCATTCAATTTCGAGGTGGAAGCCCGGCTCGGCTCGGATGATGTACCACCTCCCCTTCCTTAAACAGGCATTTTGGACTTTGTTCCCTGCTTGGAAGCTGCGGCGGTGGTCTCGGAGTTCCTGCCCTGCTAGCCATTATTATGATTTGAAAGGGCGGGAGGAAATCGAAGCGTCTCTGCTACAGAACAGGTGACGCATGGTTGAAGTGACTGTCACGCCAGTCGAGGCGTAAGAGATGCTCTGACGGGCACCGCGTGGCGGTGCATCGACGGTCGGGATGGCCTGCTGCCTGTTATAAGTAAAGGAAGGAGAGGACCGATCGAAAGTTTCTCCCGATTTCAACTTTCCTTCATGCTTTCCAGTCTTCGTTCATCGCTCGCCGATGTTGCTGCCTTTGCCCTTGCCAGAGATCCACTTCCAATCGTCCCCATAGCTCGGCTGATCTGCTAGGTAATTTCTTGATCTCCTGATCGATGGCTTCTCGTTTTGAGTTCGGCGGTGGTAGTGAGGTAGTAGAGGAAGAGACAGTGGAAGATGAAAGGTTGCAGTGGATGCGAAGGCAGCATGGACAGAGGAGGTGCCGAATAGACGCGCCGAGGTCGATTGCGGCCATCCAGTGTAGGCTGGACCGGGTTAACATTCGGGAGATTCGCGTGCGGTTCGCTCGTACACCTTATGAAGTGTCACGCCCTGCTTCCCATTAGGCTTGAGAGTGAGGACGCGAACGTGCCCGCTTGTGCAAGTCAGGAGGATGTACTTTTTCTTTTCTTTTCCCTTTGACTTAACACAATAAGCGTCTGTATGAAAACTGTAGGTTCTTGCTTGCATTACTAAAAAACAACGGAGATAAGTAGAACATTATTACAATCTCAACCGTCTCAACGGAATTACAACAAATGAAGAAAAGAAGAGTGGGTCTTATGACCCGTACAACAAGTGAAAAGAAGTGCAATGAAAGTTCTCTAGTTTGATAGTTCTTGGTCCACTGGTTCAGCTATCTCAACTAGTCCTCCTGGTGCTAAAGCTCGTGATCTGACATACATCCAAAAACATGAATGTATGTCAGCAAGGGTCTGCAAGTAGAGGTCAGAACCCAAGGCAAGGTATATACAAATTTATACTGAATTTAAGAGGCATTAGTAGTTTAAATGAAATAGCGACAACAATATTAAACATGCTGAAATAAAGTAAAATACTCCTAGCATGCAGTTCTAAGCAGTTTAACAAGTAAAGTAAATCTTCTCTTTGGTTCATTAGCATGTCAATATAACTGAGATAACAAATCCAAGTTGCAAGTTTAGCATTTCACGATTGTTAGCAGTCACGATTGTTAGCAGTCATGATTGTTAGCTTTCACGATTGTTAGCAGTCACGATTGTTAGCAGTCACGATTGTTTTGCTAGACACGAGCCAGGCTAATTCAAGAATTACACGCACGAATTTGTCAACTCAATGACATCACGAAAGTCACGATTTCGCCTTCGAGGCACACGATCTCACGATGTCATACGGTAGTTAATTATTTCAAGGCATACAGTAATTAAATAACATGATCATTTATTTCCATGCTGCATTTTCTATGTTACAAGAGTATCGAAAACATCATTCACAATAATTTAGCAAAAAGGGTGAACATGCGATTTTAACGAAAACGAACGGAAACTTGATTTTTCTTGTTATTGTTCTAAACTAAGTTATATCAAGTTATATGCCGTTGGATCACATTTTTAGTCACGGGTATCATGGTGGTAATATCACGCGTCATTTCACAGGTAGATTTTAAGTTATGCAACTTTACATTCAAAAGACCAAATGAACATCCAAATTCAAAAATACACTATAAATTGTATACTTGCCTGATTTTGGCGATTTTGGTACCGTTGTGTCCGTCTTGACGGGTACTACGTGTCGGTACTTCCGGTTCTCTGTTTTGGTTAAACATATCACCGAATTAGATTTTTCGTGAATAACCATAATAATCTCTAAAACAGGTTCGTCTAATTTTATTGGGTCATCTGGATAGGGTGATATCTGTATTGTGGTAAACTAACATGATACGCCTCATTCCACGTAATGTTATTACCCAACATCAGTTATAACTACTAATTTGCTTAAATTACTTAACGAATTATCATCTAAATTTAATCTAACACTAATTAACATTAACTAACCCATTAGTTAATTACACTAAGCTAATTGCAATGTTAACATGACTTCAATGGGTTCACCTACTCTACATCTACTACAACCCAATTATAATACCAATCTAACATATATTACTAACAATCTCTTTCATTTCATTATTTCCTTATTAAACAATACTAAGGCTGTCACCCACTATTCCTACTTTTAATAAGGCCATCCCCTTATTTTTAATCTCTGACACTCTCCCTCTCCATACTTTAATCCCAAGGATCTCTTTCTCATTAAACCCATTTCTTTAACCTCCCTTTACTCTTTCTATTCTTTAAGGCTGACACCCCTTTCCCTTTCTTTATTCTTTCTCTTTCAAAACTTCTGTCATCATGTCCCTCTCTCTTCTTCATTGTTTCTTGCTTCTTTCTTTCTCTCTTTTTTTTAAATTTCATTCGTTTGCAGGCAATCAAAACGCAAGGAGGAGAAATACTTACGCACGCAAGGGGGAAAACATGCACTCAACGCACACAGGTAGGAGCAAGCGGCGATGCAAGGGGCGTTCTCCGGCGTTCTCCGAGCAAGCGGCGATGCAAGGGGCGGCGGCGGCGGTGTACGGCGATCCGTGCGTGCAAGGCTGACCTCGACGAAGGAGAGGAGGAAGTGAGATCTGAAGAGGGTTTTGTTGATTTGTCTTGTAGATCTTTTGGTTTTATAGATCTGAAATTTGTTTCAGATTTGTGTTACACCCCTCTTCCAATTTCTGGTATCAAAATCAGTGGGGGTTTTGGGTTTGTTATGGCTGATTTGACGATTTGGGAAAGGCAGAATCTGATGGGTTTTATTTGGGGGAATGGTGAACAATCTTGTAGAAAATTTTGATGAAATGGGTTTGTGGCTGATTTGTTGATCAGTGAGTGAGGATGAAGATTAGGGGAGAAATTTTGTTTGGGAAAACTGTTTTGGTTGGAAGAGAGATTTGATTTGGGAAACAGGTTTGCAGAATGATTTTCTCTGGCAGCAGACGATGAGTTTGCAGAATAGTTAGCAGGGAAATTTGATGAATTGGGCTAAATTTTTTTTGGGAGACTGTTTTTTGGTGAGGGATTGTTTGGGTTGATAGAAAGGTTTCTGTTTGATAGCTGATTTGTTGGTAACCGATTTGTTGATCAGAGAGCGATTTATACAAAATTGTAATGAACCGATAGTGTTTAAGTCAAAGTTCCCATCAGCTTTAATTTAATTCAATTTGTCTAATGCAGAATATAGTGTTGGATTGTCTGTTGATTTAGTCAAGGGTTAGGTTTGTGATTAGGATAGGTATTAATTGTTAACATGACTACTTGTTTTAGGGGGGAGGAACATATACTCAAAACGTGTTTATTGTCTTAAACGTAAATTAATATGTTTGGACTAAACAAGGGGGAAAGAATCAGGTTACGAAACGTCTCTCTTCTTCTAACCCTTTTATAATTAAAACGTGAATTAGGAGTTAAGATGTGAGGTTAAAGGAACAAGGTAATTAGGTAATCAAGTAATTAAGAAAAATTAAATAAAATCAGTAAAATAATCAAAGTAATTAATGAAAATTTAAAACGATTAGTAATTTGTAATTAGCAAGATAATTAAATTAAAGTGATTACTAAGTCTTAATTAATTAGATAATTAAGTTAAAGAAATTTGTAAAACTTGACAGTCAATTAATGGTGGCACTGTAAAAACGAAATCGGAGACGCGCTCATGTCGTCACGTAGCAGAGAACATACGGACTAAAAAATATATTATCCGGATGACAGAAGTAAAATACTGGTAAGCACGATCCTACACACGTTTAGAAATATAGGCCGTTACATTCTACCCACCTTAAGAAAAAATCCGTCCTCGGAATTTCTATTAACTAATGAGCAGGAAACAAGTACGGATAATGCTCTCGTATTTCTATGTGGTAAATTATGACCTGAAATACTTTGAGACGAAGAAATGAAATCGGTTAAGAAAAAGACACACGTGATGTGGTTTAAGGCTGAGTTTCAAAAAGTTCAGATGACTTAGCGCCATCGATGGCCTTAACCGTTAGTGGGCAAGTAAAAAGGCTAGGGACAGCTATCCAAGATGTGCAGAGATGAGGATGATAAAAATAAAAATAATATACATACATACATACATACATACATACATACATACATACATACATACATATGTATGTATGTATGTACATACATATGTATGTATGTACGTACATACATACATATGTATGTACGTACATACATACATATGTATGTACGTACATACATACATACATATATCTATATTATAAAACAGGGATGTTATCATGGGTTATTGGATAAGAGAATTTGGATAAGAGATATTGGTTATGTGTATTGTTGTATGTGGATATGTGTATTGTTGTATAAGAGATTTTGGTTAAGAGATAATGGATAAGAGATAATGGATAAGAGAATTTGGTTTTGGTTATGTGTAATTGGGTGTGATGTTTATATAGATTGTATATAGGGTATGAGAAATTGAGTTATGAGATATTGGATATAAGAAAATCAAATCAAATCAACTCATATCAGAGCCTAAAATCAAATCAAAACATTTTTATAAAAAAATTTGAAATCAAACGTACTCACAGTAGAGGGAAAATTTTTCTCAAAACAAATGGGGTGGAAATTTTCCTCACGGCACACATGCTTTCTCTGCAGGAAAATTTGCTCGCCAAGCTCAAGCATCTCAACGGAGCTCCTCGCCATCTTCTTCTACCTCCATTATCACGATGAGCAAGCACATCAAGAAGAGCAGCAGCATCTTCTACCTCGGTTAGCACATCAAGAAGAGCTACTTCACAGATGGCTACCTCGACACGCCCATCTGATGGAACCCAGGAATGGAAGGCATTCGCCTCAGAGACCTCTCCAGCTTTATTAGAACAAAGCTCTCCAGCTTTTTTAGGCAACAGCAGCGATGGGGGCATCTTCCTCTTCTTTGATTCCAAGTTCATCATCATATACCAGGTAAAAATCTCATCTTTTTATATCCTTCCTTCAGTTTTGTCTTCAAAAATTACCAATTGGGTTTCCTAACTCTTGCGTTTGAGGTTGATGAAGACGCGTGCAAGGTGTTTGATGGAATGGCCGAGAGGGTCGTGGTGACGTGGACAATGATGGTTAGTGGGTACTCAAGGATGAGGAAGCTGGAGGAGGTCCCTTATGAAAAGATCTGTTCCTAATTTAATTTGATAGTTTAATTGTTCCTAATTTCTATTTAATGGTCTTTAGATGTTGTTTACTTCGTTTCTTTGCAAGAACAAAGAAATCAAGTTCATGAAACTCGCCTTGAAGTAATCCCATCGCTTTCACTTTTTCTATCTAAATTAGGGTACTTGAAAATTGAATTTGTTATGTTTATCATTTCATTGCTATCAAAGATGATAATTTTGTTCAGTTTCTTAAGATTTTGGGAGGATGATATATTTTAGGGTTTAAGGAGAATATTTTTGCTCAAAAACTTGAAATCTACATCAATTGTTAATTAAAACGTTTGCTCAAAAATTTGTATTGATAATATAAGGACAGTATGGTGCTCAGGGAGTTTCTTCATAAGATAATGGCGTTTCGTGCACTCATTGTCTGATTCACGTGTTTTTGATTATGGCAATTCCGTTGTTTTATGGTTTTGTCACACGCTTTGTTCTGGACATGATTTGAGATCTTGCTGTTTGAGCGGATTCCATTTCGTTCTCTGCATTTTGGGAGTGATTTATTGTTTTTGGCTTGAGGTAGTAAGTTATCCATTTTTCTTTTATTTTTTTTCTGCAAGTTATTTATTGTTATTTGAAACCTATTAAGTGAAAATTATGTTCTTTATCTTAAATTCATAGGTTGCCAACAACTCTTCCAATTTTGTGAAAGAAGATTGATTTTTGGTCAGCCCTGGCTTCGAAATGGAGATGGTTTGTGGCTCTTGGAGCAGATCAGAGCGATGAAGATTTAGGATTTTTTGGTCGAAATGGAGATGTGTTGCGGTTCTGATGGGCTTGAAACGAGTCTCATTTTGAGGATTAAGGGTTCTTTGGTAGTAATTGTGAAGGAAAATGTCGACCTGCTGGTAAAAAATTTGTTCCTCTTACTGTTATAAAAACATTTGGTTGACATTGTTTCTATTCTTTGGGTTTTTTGAAGTCTGTTTCAAGGAAAATATGGTTTGAAGTTTTATATTTATCGGTTCAATTCTGGATTGTGCTTTAAAAATTGTGTTCTATTTGGGGATTTCTAAAGGTTTTGCGGTGATTGTTGTATAGAAATTCAAATTTCAGTAAAGATTTAGAACTGAGGCAACTTTGTGATTTTTTTCAAAGTACTTTGCTTAAGTAATGTAGGTATTCCATCAGTGTGATGTTGAAACATCCATCTATGTTATATGTTTATGCTAGCATGAAGTTTCTCATAAGCTCAGTATTAGACAAATGTAAATTTATTTGCTCAATAGCAGCCCTATTGTCATACTGGTAGATTTCATATGAATCTTTATTTTTCTCATCATCCTTGACATTCATTTGTTTATTGTCAAAATTTGGTCATGTGTGAGAATTGGAATAGGATGGAAGAAGACAATAGGTGAAAAGTAGAGATAATATATACTTCATATTCCGGACAATTTTTACATGTAAGCTGGTTTGTTTATTGTGTGCATGTCCAAAAGAACTCAATGGATTTGTCTTATTGCATTTGATTCTTTTTGCCATCATACAGAATGAAGAGATCGACGGATGGTGGCATAACTTGGTCGGAGAGTTAGCATCTTCCTCCTAGAATTCTTGGGCCAATCAAGAACAAGGTATGCGAGATTGAGAATTCGATGAATGGGACTGTTTCAACTGATAATGACATTATGCTGTGTGATGCAGGCTCTGCTACTTAATGATGGCCGATTTCTCTGCAAATCATCTGTAGAGAGCTGGAACAAGTTTTGTGCCGCTTAAATTTAGAGATGGCTATATGCTCCCATTACTGAAGTCATGAGCCGTACATTCTAAAAAGGGTAAATTATTTAGAAGATCACAAATGTACATAGTTTCTGGTTGATCCTTAAAATGATTTAGACCATAAATTTGGTGTGGAAATTAGCATGAAAAATTCATGAATCATTCAGTTACGTCATTATGATAAGACCTGATGAGAGTAGTCAATACCTATTACAATTTTAAGGCAATGGAAACTACAACCAAATTTAAGACGCATTGAAACACTAAGTTTTCGGGCGTATTGAGAAGACAAAGAAGTAATGCCTTTTGTTACTGTAAAGGAATCACAATAGCGATTTGGTGTATATGCAGAATTGTTCGATTGATTTATTGGATAAATTAGAGCCTTCATTTGATTTGAATATTTGTCCCTTTACTCTATTAATAGTCTCCATTCAAAAAGGGTAATAATTCTATTGCATGGTTGATATGAAAGTAGAGATTACATTGCCCTCTCACCAACTAAAAATACAAGGATACATGCAGCATGCACAGGTGCTTCAATTATTCATGAGAAAACAGTGGAAGATTTTGAATGCATCATCATGCCATAAGAAACAAATCTCATTGATCATTTCCATTCAATAAAAGATGCACATGGTTAGAAACATGCCTAGATGGTAAGATCATGTTACCAGCGTCGACCGTCTCTCATTAGGTTCAACACAGTGCTATAAAATTTTAAATATCATGTGAGGATGTTTTTGTCAACGATCAACATCTACTCATATTAAATCCTTGATTGTGGTGGAATATACTTGCGTCTTCAGTTATTCTAGCTTTCATATTTATGAAGGAAGCTTCTTTTAACCTGAAATTAATCAATTCATATTGCTTATGCGTTGTTATATAGAAAAATTGTTACTATTAACCTGAAAAATAGATCAATTTATATTGCTTAATGATGGTTGATTCCTGGAGTTATCGTTGTTCACTTTGCCATTGAATACATCAATAGTTCTAAAGTGACATGTGAAGTCTGTTGTTCACTTTGTCATAGGAATTGCAGAATTCTGGAGTGTAGTTGTTTCTGCAATCAAGTTGTTCATGGAGTTGTTCCTACAATCACATAAATAATGTCACTTCACTAGAGACAAATGCGTACTCGATTCCTATGTTTTTAACACCAATGTCTGAAAAGGTGAGAATTTTTGATGTTTTGATAATATATAAGAGGATATTTATAATATTTCATTGTTTAAAATTTGTTCGGTGTTGTCTTAATATTGTATTCACTGATATTGGATACTACAATGTTATATGGCCACCTATAGATGCACCGACGGATCCGAGCGTCAAATCATGAAGCTAGATGTTGATTTCTTTTGTGCTTTCTTCAATATAAGGAATCTAACGTGTTCATAATTATTTTGTGCAAGAATGATAAGATTGTTTATTTTTTTAAAGCATTTGCAGGGATAAATGCCTTATTATAACAAACATATATCGTGAACTTCCTAGCCAACTATCATAATTTGACTGGTCTGCATGCGCCTAAACTGAAAATAATAAGAGGTTTCATGTAAAAGGCTTCTTATCGTATAAGAATGTGTTATTCTTGGACACGAAATAAAATTGGAGATAAATTTACTTTCAATGTCTGGTGCAATTCATATGGACTAAATACTGTAATTAGTATCAAGAAGAGAGCTTATAAAGCAAACATGTTATATTGCAATCTCTTTGACCCATTCAGAAAGCTATTTATCTTTTGTTTCAGCAAGCCTATGGAACTAGACCGCCTATGTGAGTGCCTTCCTAACTCTATTTGTACAACACCTACATGTGATACTAGAATAAATGCATCAACTATTCAATCTTATCATCAATTTAAGAGCATAGAGAAAGCTATGTACAAGCCACCAACTCTTATTCCTCCAAGAATTTTGCCTTTATTGCATAACCTACCTCAGCAAATGTTTGTTGCTTTCATTATCTAAAGATTTATAGGTACTATGGCAGGCTATGTCCTTCAAATATTTTCAGATATACTAACTGAATTGTCCTTTTAGGATGGTTTATTTCCAACTTTTTTGTTGCATTCAACTTTTTTTTCACCCATTGAGAAATGATAGTAGAGATGGGCCTATTTGTCGAGAAAAATCACACTGTGAATGCTTTCTATTTAGTTTTAACGATGATGGGTTAATTTTACTGATGAAATGAAAATTATGGACCATTTTCTTATTTTTCAGTGAAATTTATTTTTGTTGCGCTTTAAATATAGTTTAGCCTTATTATTATCACAACTTAATTCTTTGATTCAGCAATTGGAATTTTACGAAGAAGTGATTTACAAAATTACTTGCACGTGAACATGTCCCATTTGAATCAGTATATGTTCTTACCAAATCTGGATACTAGAATTTAATTGTTATTAGCCTTTGGCATAGCCTGGTGACTTTAATGATATGTATTCATTATAAGTTACATCCCTTTATGTTGTTATGATGTTCCTAGCTGTGATAGATTGAAACTGATGCTTATGTCATCAACTTATCATGACGCTTCTTTGATTCGTTCAAATTATCAAATCATCAAATTATGTCATCAAATATGTTACTCTTTGATTCGTTCTGTGCTGGGTCACTCCTAACATGCTTATGTTTTAAATATGGCATTTATGGGGAAAAAGGACTTGCAATTAAACATAAAATCCTTTGCATTGAAGTTTTTATTGATTTTTCTTCTTTTAGGATGGTGAATTGACAAACACATAGCTATTTGATTCAAACTCAAATGTTGATTATGTACTCTGTGCCTATGATTTAGGATTAATTAGGAACTAATGACATGTGTTCATTTAATTGATACATTCTTGATGGAAATGGTTAGTGAATATTCTCGCATGTTCTACCTGCTGATATTCTTTATTATTTTCTGTCAGGTGCTGATTTCTTTCCACTGTTAATACTACTCACTAGGTTAATTGTAAAAATATAGTTCATATTAGTTATTTGAAACTGAAAATCCATGGTAGTTATGTGAAACTGAAAAACAGAAGGAAATAAAAGTGGTAGTTTTGTTGTGTTCTATTACCAACACTGCCCACATGTTGTAGACAGAAATTTTAATAATGTCACTATGTTAAGAAGCTAATCTCTTTGATGTTTATGGGAGTTGCAGTCATTTGACCTTCTTACAATATCCCTAGAGCTAAAGCCACTATGTTAAGAAGTTATAATTTTTCATAATTTTTATAGCTAGAGCTAATGCCACTATGTTTATGGGAGTTGCAGTCATTTGACCTTCTTGCAATATCCCTAGAGCTAATGCCACTATGTTAAGAAGTTACAATTTTTCATAATTTTTATAGCAGCACTGTTAAACAGATTTAATTTTTATTAATTTTTAGATAATTGATGCTAAAAAGATCATATTGCGCAGCACGACTGTTGCTTCACCATGCCAACTTTTGCCTTCTTCTCCATCGACTTAGAGGATGTATTTGATGTCCTCGACGTCACCAGTCACCACTCCCCCTCCAGTCTCACTCTTATATCCTTGATTAGTGTTTTCACCCAGAACCAATCCTTAACAAATCATAAGAGGTGTTCGATAAAATGCTCGCTCACCCTCTGATCAATGTCTATGGTTGCGAGTTGAATTTACTAGGCGCATCGCCAACATTGAATCTACTCGGTTGAATGAAGGAAAGAAAGATAATGGAGAGTTAACTGAAATGGGCTTTAAATACATTCGAGAAATCTGCAACTTTGTTGGTTGTTTGTTGTGATGATAGGAATATATGCATGTGAGAGTCGTAATGTGAGATATGAATTCCTCTTTTCATCTTCTGTTCAATGTACAAGCACATAAGCATAAACTCACATTATAATGCATTACATATTTACGTGCGATTCAGTTGGAGGAATCTATTGATTTCTTTGTAATCAAATTACTTTATAGTGCATATTCCTACCCAAATTCTTTTAGATTATAATCTGTGTTCAACTATCTGTTTATGTAAGTCATTACATATTTATGTGAGATTTAGTTAAAACATCTAAAATTTGACATACATTTAATGGAATAAATTATTGATAGTTTGATGTTCCAGTAATGCTATGTTCCTAATATCTGTTCATGACCTACAGCTAATACAATCTGTTTGATGTTAGAAGCTGAAACATAAATATGTAAATATGTAATGCATTATAAATATGTACATGCTAAATTGTAGCTTCAGGTTGTTGATGTTATAGCTTGAATATTCATGTTCATGTTTTTGTAGCTTCAAATGTTGTTGTTACAGCTTGAATGTTCGGGTTCGGATAGGATTGGGAAGAAAAATTTCTCACTGTGGGGAGATTTGGAGCTTCAGGTTCGGATATTACTATTGGGAAGAAAAATTTCTCCGACCAATAGAATTGTAGCTTCCGGTATGGATATTGTTGTTGCCATTCCTACCAATTTTTTTGGCATATTCCTACTCCAATAGAACCCAATCTTAGTGTCGTGTTGTACAGGTCCAAAATTATCTCATATATATATATATATATATATATATATATATATATATATATATATATATATATATATATATATATATATATATATATATATATATATATATATATATATATAGGGATTAATGGGTATCATACGCCATATGAGAGTTTCTCTCATACTCCCTCTCACATAAAGCACCCAAGTACAAGCCCACATGGGCTTGTACTTGGTTGTACTTGGGTGCTTTATGTGAGAGGGCGTATGAGAGAAGCTCTCATATGGCGTATGATAGCCATTATTCTTATATATATATATATATATATATATATATATATATATATATATATATATATATATATATATATATATATATATATATATTGGTTTTAGGTTTCTGCATGTGATTTTGTGCAGGTGATGATGTTGAATGATATGATTTAGAGTGTGTCGAGGCTTCAGTCGACATTGTGCAAGGCCGATGTCTATTTGCCCAAGCTTGCGCCTGATACTCCTTTCTCAGAATTTGCTTATGCGTAAGGAGAATCCTTAATTTTTATGAATAACTTTGACATATTAGTTGGAATTTTCATTAAGCAATGCAATTTGAATAGTCAAGTTACCGTAAGTATATAAGCAATTTATGTGCATGTCATAAGTATATAAGCAATTTATGTGCATGTGAGCCGAACCCATCCAAAATTATGATATATTTAAGAGTATTTTGATAGCTTGCACTGAGAAGTGTCTTTTTTTGCTAGAGTGTCTGTTTTTAGGTAGGAATGACAACAACAATATCTGAACCCATCCAAAATATATCATATACATGCTAAAGTGTCTGTTTTTTGGTAGCTGAGAAGTAATGGAATGTGGGAAAGCAACATCCTTTCTTCTCTGTGTGTGGGTGGGGGAAGGGAGATGCTGTTAAGTTAATATCACACATTCATTTGTTTACTTTGCTAAGCTTTCTAAACGAGCACTACTACAGATTTGGGCTTGGGTAACGCCACTTAGATAGCGCTTTTAAAAAGTGCTATCTAAGTGAGCTCTTGTATAGCGCTTTTGCACTTTTAGAAAATAAAAATAAATAAAAATTAAGGTAAAAATCACTTAGATAGCGCTTTTTGTTAAAGCACTATCCAAGTAATGTCTTACATAGCACTTTTTGTTAGCGCTATATTACTAATCGTTACTTAAGCCGCTTAAACAAAAAAATCCCGAAATTTCCCGAGCCCTAACTTTCCCAACCCTTTCCCATCTGCCGGCGAAAATACCCCGAAAAATCAAAGACTCGTCGAGACCTCCTCAATGAGTCCACCCCTCTCAGTCCTCATCCCCTTCCTCCTCCTCCTTGACTCTGGCGATGGCGGATGACTTGGCCAAACCCTATCCCTAGAACCACCGAGACCGACAACGGTGACTTCGACCCGAGCTCCGCCATATCATTCTCGACCTCGGCCTATCCACGTGGGCCATTTCCACGTGCCGCGCCCTCGGCATCCGGCGCCCCACCGCCGTCCAGTGCCGCTGCGTCCCCACGTACTCGTCGGCAAGGACGTCCTCGTCATCACCCGCACCGGCTCCGAAAAGACAGCGGCATTCGCACTCCCCATTCTCCACCGCCTTGCCGAAGACCCCTTTGGGGTCTTCGCCCTCGTTGTCACGCCGTCCAGAGAGCTCGCCGTCCAGTTGATCGAGCAGTTTAGGGCTTTTGGGGCTAGCATGAACGTGAGGTGATGCTTGGTGATTGGGGGGATGGTGATGGCGGCGCAGGCGAAGGGGCTGGCGGAGAGGCCGTATATCGTGGTTGCAACTCCTGGGAGGATTAGGGCCTCTGATGGAGGAGGATCCGGACATTGTCGCAGTGTTTGAGAAGACAAAGGTATGATTTTTAATTTCAAAATCCAATCTATTGGTCTGATTTCTATTTTCAGTTAAATTACAACAGTTTGGTCAAGGGAAACGAAAAATGCAACTTAAATTCCTTGTATTCGATCTCATAGGCCATATTACAACCGTTTATTTTTGGTAGCAAACAGATTGAGAACTTTGTAGAAGCTGAGTAATGATCTCATAGGCCATATTAATTAATTTTATTTTTGGTAGCAAACAGATTTGAGGACTTCGTAGAAGCTGCCTGATGCCTTATAATATCATTTGACAGGTGCAAGGAAAATATTTTCTTCGAATTGATCCAAAAGGAGAGGGAGCTACGTGGCGTCGGTCATTTGGCCAGGAGATATATTCTCCCCTTCTATTAGCATTCTCAGAGCAGGTAAGCTCATGTTCATATTAATTCTTTTTTAATTGTTACTCTCAAGCAGTGGATACAGTGTCTTTGGAGGACTCCATGGTGTGGGTTTATCTGTTGTTAATGCCTTGTCTGAGGTATCTTCAACGAATTTTCATGAAAAGTTATATTATATAATTTTTTAATTTTCTGATATGATATTTACAGAGATACATTGATGCTCAGATGTTTGCCATATATTTCTTGACCAACACACTGTTAGTTAGGACCCTGAAGTTTGCTCTTCAACGAATTTTCATGAAAAGTTATATTATATAATTGCTTAATTTTCTGATATGATATTTACAGAGATACATTGATACTCATATGTTTGCCATATATTTCTTGACCAACACACTGTTAATTAGGACCCTGAAGTTTGCTTTCAGCCTGAAGGAAGAATGGTCCAGGACATGTGAATACGACTAAGTTGATAGAAATTTCATCTTCTTGTTTCTTGTTCTTTGTGCATAAAGTTTTCTTGATTTCCATATAGTTCATTGTGTTCAATTCCCATATTTAGTTACTTTTGCTTTAATAATTCGTTTTCATCTGTTTGACACACTTTCAATTTTCTGCGCTAGAGATTTAAATTTCTGCGTACTCTTTTGGCATGAATTGCATGGAAGACTACACACATCTAACATTTTCTTTGTCTACATGTAAAATGTTAGAACCAAAATTTACAATTATTTGCCTAAATCACGTACTTTGAAGAAGGACATTTCAATTGTACTAACATTTTTCTCAATGCGTACAAATGTATTTTTGGGTGTTTTCCCATAACTTGTAAAATGTAACAATCTAACCAAACAATATAAACTTTAGTTGTGTTATCTCACATATAACAGTCTAACCGAACAATATAAATTTTGGTTGTGTTATCCCATAACCGTAATGAAAAATCAATTTTTTATTAAATGGGAGTTTTTGTACCTTGTGATTCGCGATGTGATGCGATATGTGATACGATGACTAAGAAAAACAATATCTGATACCTACTTTGTTATAACACAGAAGTAAAATGACTTAAAAAAATTTGAACTTAAAAGTTTCAATGTTGGATATATCTACTTAAAAGTTGTAGAAAGTGCACAAGTTTGGTGTGTTGTGCATCTGTTGCAAATGCTGAGAGATCACACTTCCTCTGATGTGCGATTTTGCCGAGTTTTTTACTCCTTGGGTTTATATCGATTTACTGTATTGTGTAGTATTGTGTAAAGGTTGGTGCTTTTTTTACTGCAGTGGATGCAGTGACACATATGCTATATTTTATTGTCTGATAATATGTTGATTGCTTTTCTTCATGGATTCTATGTTGTATTGGTATGGAATGCATTGAGTATGTTGTCTCCATATAGGGTTTTGTGGGCATTGTTCTTAGTGTACGGCTTTTGATTTGTCAATTGGTTTGGCTGCTTACTGAATAACGGTGATATCTGTTTTGCTATGAATGTTGAGGGCAAATATTTCTTTGTATTGCAGTATATCATGTTTAGTGTTCCCACATTGCTGTCTCGTACTACAACCAATTTTCTTTCGTTGCCTTCCATGATCTACTTTTGAATATTGTTATGTATCAATCAGCATCTAACGAATTCATGAAGATCAAATTTCTCTTAAGGCTTGGAACATATCTGACATTCTGTAATTCCCATTACATCTTATGTGCAATCTGTATATGAACTTTAGCATTCCTTGTAATATTTAAAGGTTCATCATCTGCAAGATAGACCTTTCCAAACTTCCATGTAACCTTATCATGTAATAACCCTTTGCATAAAGTAGAGTGAAACATCGCACATAGGTCCAAGTCCAAAATCCAAAGGAATTGTCGATACAGATAATTAGGCAACTAGCAATTTCTTTAGTGATTGCATTTGTTAACTTATAATCCTGACGTTAATTCGTGTTCTTATTTGGTTTCGTACACTGACATTGGAATTGCCCGTTTTAAGCAATTCCAACAAGTGATATGTTTGAGATTCATACCTCTTTGCCTTGACTCTGATCTTTAATGAATCCGCTACTAATCTAGTTGATGGCTGCTTGCTCCGCTTTCAATATTCAAACTAAAACGCAAAATTTTACCTGGCTCTCTTATATGAATGTCATCGCTAAGGATCAGATCTTAAATATCATTCAGTTTCAGCTTGGCACTCCCAACAAACTGCTTACTACAGTTACTGTTAGGGACCAACTCTTCGATAGGGATGATAACATATCAAATTGACTTCGCCTTTGAACATGCGACCTCTACCAAACTCAATTGAGTTGTAATCACATTAAACTCGTTGATGTGATCTGTAACTGATGCGCCTCTTCACATCTTCAGAACGAATAAACACTGCATCAAATAAACCATGTTCAATATGGGTGGTTTCTGATACATATTTGATAACACCTTCATCGGACCCGTTGTTATCTTCTCATTAACAATGTTGAATGCAACATTCTGTGCTAACATCAGCCAAGTCAAACATAATGCAGGTGTTTTCTCAGATATGAATAATGGTGGTACAAGTGTTTTCTCAGATATGCAGTATATGCTCAGTTTATAGTCTGTCACATGTCATATGACCGAGGTTTACCTGACTGTGTGTGTTGGATACTGGATTCTGGATATTGTTCTGTCAATTGCATGGGGTTAGCACACGTGTAATGTTTTCCTAGTGCTCGAGTCAAAATTCGCTTTATGGATATTCTTGGCTGAGATTGTGGCTATATACAAATTGCAATAATCATCATATAGGATGTACTATAATTCATTTCTGTTGTTTTTTAGGAACACACATGATACCGCTTATATATGAACACATATGTAAGCAGTGTATGCGAATCTTTAAAAAATGAATTATCATTTTCATGGTAGCATATTCCCAGTGCTGGTGATTCATTTGTTGTATATCTGAATATTTACCCGCAAATCTGGATGAATTTTTTTAAATTTTCATCCCATTTTTGGAGCCGATGATTTCAGTGTTTCTTTATCATTTGCGTTTTCCTTATTTTATCTGTGGTTGGGCTCACTCATTTACAGTGGTGATGCTTGGTGATGCTTGTTGTGCTGAATGCAACCTTTCCAGTTTGGGCTCTAACATCTTGATTTCTTCTTTCTGCAGAAAATGATTTATTTGAGGCTGCACAGTATGAATTTTTTGGTAAGGATGTTATGGAGGATGTTGAGTTAGGGGGATTAGAAGAAGATGGTGATGATGCTGATTTGGTCGACGTTGATGATAAGGACTACCAAACTTTTCGTATTAAGGACAGAGGAGAGGTGACTCTTTTTATCTGAATGGAACGATCTGAATATCTTCTACCACTTGCAGTTATTACTTTGCAATTTTAGTGTTTTGAAAGTATGCAAGATTACAACAACAGTTGAAAATTTTGATTGTCCAACCATAGCCATTGATACGGTCTGATGACAGATGATAGTCTCGGTATCAAATTCAACATTGCACAATAGCTGAAACTTCCATGTTCAGGCACAACCACGCATATAGACATTGTATTCTGAAATTTTTTTGAGACAGGTACAAGTATGTACTTGGATGAATGCAACTTCACCAACTTTGTGCGCTTAAAATTTTAACCTGTGTAAAAATATCAGCGAGTGGTGCTGTGATGTAGAGACTCAATTAAATAGGATGCAGTGAGGCTGCAGGATCGTCGTCGGAGGAAGTTAGCGGGGAGAAAATGAAACACAAGGATATCATCTTAGAGGGGAGAGCAAAGATCTGAAGGACAGGCTGCTCCGCAAATGCAGCGGTTACTTGAGTAGCTTGAAGCAGGAGTTCTCAAAGAAGAAAAAGAAGGGAAAGCTTCCAAAGGAAGCTCGACAAATGCTGCTCGAATGGTGGAATGCTCACTATAAATGACCCTATCCAACCGTATGTATTCCTACATTGGACAATCTCATTCTTGCATTGTTAGTATTTTCCACATTGCTTTGCTTCTTTCAGTTGGGAATTAATCAATGTATGCCAGACAACTAAACTAATCAAGTTTGAAAAACATATGATACGCTGACTACTTTTCTACGTACGCTAATGATCCAGGAAGCGGACAAGATCGCGTTGGCAGACGCGACAGGATTAGATCAGAAGCAGATAAACAACTAGTTTATAAACCAGCGGAAACGCCATTGGAAGCCATCGGAGAGCATGCAATTTGCTGTTATGGGCAACCTTTCAACTTCTTTTTATGATGACTGAGGATATGGTGGGAGCCAAGGTCAGGAGATTAGGAATCCTAAATATGTACCATATAGAAATATTTGAACCCAGGTAAAGGAAATCAATGCATCAGATGTTGATGTTCGAACTGGGACTTGCATTTCATATGCAGTAACCCCTAAATGTAAGCCACTATGCTAATTGGGCGAACTATTAAATTCAAACTTTATCTTCTTGTCATTGTCATTGTTTATCTTTTCTCTGTTTCAAAAGAACATGCAAGAACAAGAATGTTAGCTTGAATCAGCAAGCAAAAAAATTTTGATTTTCTATTTTTTTTAAAAAAAAATTAAACATTAGCCACGGCCAGTCCGTGGCTACTGCGTATTAGCCATGGTCAGTCCGTGGCTAATGCGTATTAGCCACGGTCAGTCCGTGGCTAATATACATTAGCCACGGCCAGTCCAAACATTACAAAGTGCTATGCAAGATAAATATCAAAAATTCTCGAGTAATCTTGAATAGCGCTTCCAAAAACGCTAAGGTAGTAAAGCGCTATCTTAGTAAACCACTTAGATAGCGCTTAAAAAGCGCTATCCAAGCTACCATAGCGGTAGCTTGGATAGCGCTTTTATAAGCGCTATCTTAGTAAACTACTACGATAGCGCTTATAAAAGCGCTATCCAAGCTACCATAGCGGTAGCTTGGATAGCGCTTAAAAGCGCTATCCAAGTGTAAAAAAAAGCGCTATGCAAGCGTTTTTTTGTAGTAGTGGAGAGAGATCTAGGGATATAGAAGTCTGGTTTTTGCCATGTTAAGGCATTGCACTGTATGAAGGTAAAAAATTTTGAATGAGAGGATAGTTAAGATCACCTCATTTTGAATGAGAGCACCTCATTTTGAAAGAGAGGATTGTCAAGGTGAAATGAACAAACTTTTTGCAACATCACCTCATAAGATGTCAAGTTCAATAAATCCACATCCATGGATGGCAGAGAATGGAGAGAGGCGTTTGTATCGGAGTTATTTTAATGCAGATGAGATAAGAGATGGGAATATTAAAAAGTCTCTGCAAGAAAGGATTGCTAGATAGACTTCTCTCCTTTCTGATTGAATAGCGAGCACCAATCCAATGGGAAGCAGACTATATATAATGCTTCAGAAAAATTCATAGTGAGTGTTTTCTTCAAAAAAAATTGCAAATTTATTTAGTTTTCAAATAATAGAACCTTCTTGCAGACTGTTGATGATTGTATTTCAGGTTCATTGATATTCATTAAGCTTATTTATGAACATTCTCTGTTGTTTTCAAAGGAGGGAAGTGGTTACATTACTGTTGATGAGATTCAACAAGCTTGCAAACAGCATTACATGGAAGATGTTCTTCTTCAGGATATTATCAAGGAATTTAACCAAGATAATGTAAGTATAAATAAATATTACTGTATCCTTAGTTAAAGTAGCTCTTAATTTTTTGCAAATTAGCATGCTCTGAAGTTTGCATATCTCCTACGGGTAATTCTTGAATGGCAAATTATGCATGTGTAGGAAATTTGCACTTTATGAATGTCTCTCATTAAGCTAGAGGAGATGGCGAGTGAATATAGCATTGATATACCTCTTTTCAAAATGACATGCTCATATAGAAACTCTTCTTATTGAGTTTTTTTAATGTAAGTTAATGTTTTTGGTGATCTGTGCTTTATGTTTCTATCTGGACATAAATAAATTTCATTGATTCATCGACAAATAACAGAAAAGGTAGGTAAATGCACATATGGTAACATGCAGGAATGACAACAAAGGTAGCGAAAGCACATTTAGATATTATCTGAATGTTATTCATTTCAGGAATGGATATCTTAATGTTATTCATTTCAGGAATGCATATTTAAAAGAGTTGTTTCAACCAATGAGTCAGGAGCATGTATGGTATATGCAATTGCATTCTACGCAAACTGTGTTATATGTCATGGTGGTTTGGTCTACAATTTTCATGGAAAACATCATATTTTTTATCTCAAAATGTATAGCTGGTTTGGCTTTTATTTTACGCATTGTGGCAATTTTTCTGCAATGTATTTTCTGCACTGTGGCTCAAAATGTATAGCTCTGTGGCTCAAAATGTATAGCTCAAATTGATAATTTCCCTAACACAAAACTGATGTAGCAATTTTGTTTACAGTGGGTTTGAAGTATGCAGGCAATGATGATTTTCCCTGCATGACAGGTCCTATGTGATGGCAATGAAACTAGACGGTACACAACTTTTTGCTTGCAACAGTTGCAGCCAATTGCACATTTTGGATTCATGGATGCAAATATATATATGTATATGAGGATGCGCAAGGGACTTTTTGAGCCATTGCACCATACATTCACTCCATATTTTGAATACATCTACACTTTTCATGCTCTATGATACTTCAGTTCAGGTTAGATTTTCAGTTCAGTTAAGATTTTCATTTCGGTAAGATTTTCAGTTCGGTAAGATTTTCAGTTCAATAAGATTTTCATGCTCTATGATACTTCGCTTCTCTTTCTGTAGTGGGTTTGAAGTATGCAGGCGATGATGATTTTCCATGTATAATAGGTCCTATGTGATGGAAAAGCAACTAAAGGGTAAGCAAGTTTTTGCTTGCAACAGTTGCAGCCAATTGCACATTTTGGATTCATGAATGCAAATATATATGTATACGCGGATGCGCAAGGGAATTTCTAAGCCATTTCTATACGATACCTAATACACACTATCTGATGAATAAATCTTCACTTTTCATGCTCTATGATACTTCAGTTCAAGTAAGATTTTCAGTTCAAGTAATACACACTATCATATGATATACTATACGATATCTAATACACATTATCTGATGCTTACCACTATATGACAACTTTTACAGCAACCAACAATGTCTTCATTAATAACATGCATTATAAGGGGATTTTTTCAGTGACAAAGTTAAAGTATTACATAATCTGTTCTCTGGATTAGTTATTCTCCTGGTAATTTTCCTTGAAAGAGGATTTGTTCTTATTTTTTGTCTGTAATAATACCATGGCTTATTACTGAAAGTAATGGTATTCTGCATGAATACTATTGCTTGCTGCATAATGCTCCTGTCATCTTTGAGTTCTGTAGAGTCTGGATTGAGATACAAATTTTTTGATGCTTTATTTCTTAATGTAACACTTAATAGGAAAAAACTAGAAGGAGTATGATCTGTTAAATAATTTGCGCCATTGGGAGAGAGTGAGAATTTAGTGGCAGATGCCTTTTTCTCTTCCACCAAGCGCGAAAACGATCTGCACCCCACGATGTAAGTTCTTTTTTGATTCATTTTTCTCTTTGAGTTCTGTAGCTATGTATGATTTATGTGAGATTATAAGTTCTTTTTTATATGTGCATGGAATGTTTGGAAGTGATATACATATTTGTTCCCTCAGACTGGTTCAATTTGAACACCGTTATGGTTCAAAGACATAATTAACTTAATGCCACACAGATAATGTGAAAATGGGCTCTCTTCGTATCTGTTACTGAACTTAATATGTCATTATCTTTTGGATTAATTTTTTTCTTAATACGACGGGGTCTGCATATCCTCCTGGGCAGTCCACTTGATAATAAAATTACATAAACTCCATCAAGTTGTTCCTAATACATAATTTGTTGCATAAAATAGTTGTGTTAAATATTGTGCATATCTACGTTTTTAAGCCTTATGGTTCAAATTTCCCTATTTCATAGCAAGTGAAACCAAATTCGTCATGCACGTTGACATTTTAAACCATATGATATAAATTCGTCAAGCATGTTGAGTAACTGAAATAAAGCTATTTCAGAATACATATTATTTTGAATACTTTTTCAATTTCTAAATTTGCCAGTTTTTTGCATCTTCCAAAGCTAAAATTTTTCTCCTTACGAATTAGGCGTGATCAAAATTTGTGATTATTCTTTTAATTATCTTCACGTTGATGATAGAAAGCATTGCCCCATGTTTTCTCTCTCAGTTTTTAAATAATGTTTCCCTATCAAATGTTGCCCAGACTTCAGATCCAACTTGGTGATAACATGCTCGCAAGGGCAGAGCCTATTCAAAGCAATGACGAAACACAGGTGTTCCATTAAGTGTATGATGTTGTGAGTTTACCTTGGGATCATCGGCATCCTACATGAGTACAACATGAGCAAATAAAGAAATGACGAAACACAGGTGTTCCATTAAGTGTATGATGTGAGTTTACCTTGGGATCATCGGCATCCCACAGGAGTACAACATGAGCAAACAAATTGAGCATGCATACAAATTTCTTGAGTATAACAAGTTCGATTCACTGCCCATCTTAGTCGTTGACCCTGAGTTCTACTCGAAGCGCTTCTTGGGTTTCATCCAAACTATCTTCTCTGCGAACCGGTGAGAAATTCAGAAGTAGACATTGTTGGATATGGAAGACGTTTGTACACCCTTGTGGGGGATGTACGAGGGAATACGGACCTCGAACGTCGCGCACACTAAGTCATGTGCAAAGGGAATCTGTTCCCTTGCGGAGAGGATCTCTGTATGAGCGGGAAAGTCGCATTATATATGCATAAGTGCATGCGACATATGGCTAATAAAGGGGGAATATCTTAAGCTTATGTTGTACCATGCATATGGTACAACTTAAGCTTATAATGTGCCATGTATCATGGTACACCTTAATTAAGTTGTTCCAAAGGAACAACTTACCCTAAAATAACTACCTTGGGGGCTATAAATAAGACCCAAGGGTAGCCATTTTCCTAACACATTTTGCATGAAATTCATGCATGCATCTTCTTCATAGCGAAGCTCTGCAGAAATATTTCCTCTCCCTCCATCCAAGTTCTTAATCTAAAATAGAGATTTAGATTGTGGGATTAGTAGCCTTACTCCGTTCGTGAGTAGACTCGATCCGTCGTGGCGAATCCGAAGGCGAAGTTCGTAGACTACCGTGCCGCGTACGCAAGCGTAAGTCTAAACTTCATGTTATCGATCCTAACTCTGTTTTGTACAGGATCCTTCATTGGTATCAGAGCCATATGTGTTCGCCCCGGTCAATCCACCGCCCCGTCGAAACTACGAACGAGTCGTTGTCTTTTTCACGAATGGGTCTCCTACTATTACGGATATAGTAGGAACGCTTCGTGACGGAGAGAACGCAGCGGTTGTTCTTTTCACGTTAGGGTCTCATATCATTATGGATATGGTAGGAACTCTCCGTGACGGGAAGAACCGACCGTTCACGTAGTACGTTATTCATTTTTGGCACACGGCCATTAAGAGATAACTAATTTCTTCGACGAACGGGTGCTTCATCGAGGAAGATGATGGAAGTTATTTCCATCGGGTAAGAGGAAAATTTGGTGCATGTGCACCATGGCCAAATGGGCCATGAAGGCCATGCACCCCCTCTCCTCATGCGGAGGGGGTTGGCTACGGCCAATAACCACCGGCGACCACCCCATCAAGGGGGAGAAGAAAGTGCGGCAACCCCATTCAAAGGGGGTGGCCGGCCATGGCCAAAGGGGCCATGGCCGGCCAACGCCGAAAGGCCTTGACCATGGCCGGCCATGGCCAAGCCATGACCGGCCATGGCCAGGCCGGCAGTGGCCGGCCAAGGCCGGGCCGGCAGTGGCCGGCCTTGGCCAAGGGCCTGCCGGCCCTGGCCGGCCTGCCGGCCCTGGCAGAGGCCAGGGCCGGCGCCCTGGCCACTGCCAGGGCCAGGCCGGCCCTGGCAGTGGCCAGGGCCGGAGCCCTGGCCACTGCCAGGGCCAGGCCGGCCCTGGCAGTGGCCAGGGCCGACGCCCTGGCCTCAGGCCAGGGCCGACGCCCTGGCCTCAGGCCAGGGCCTGGCCGAGGCCAGGGCAGGAGCCCTGGCCCCGGCCAGCGGCCTGCCGGCCCTGGCAGAGGCCAGGGCCGGCGCCCTGGCCTCAGGCCAGGGCCTGGCCGAGGCCAGGGCAGGAGCCCTGGCCCCGGCCAGTGGCCTGGCTGGCAGGCCCTGGCAGTGGCCAGGGCCTGGCCGGCCGGCCCTGGCAGAGGCCAGGGCCTGGCCGGCCCTGGCCGAGGGGGCCAGGCCCCCTGGCCGGCCTTTGGCCAAGCCCGGGTCAGGGCAGAGGCCCTGACCGGGAAGAAGTTGAATTCGAAAATTGGTCGACCAATTTTGTGTTTTTGGTCGACCAATCCGACAAATGGTCTGGGTCGATTGTAAACTTGCCAGATGACCCATACGGGGTAACAAATGGCCTTGGTCAAACTCGAATGTGTAGATTAGTCCATACGGGGCTAACTACAGTGCCGAATAGTTCATACGGGACTAATGTTTTAATGAAGTTTTCATTGGGCTCTACTCCTTGAAGATTAGCCATAATGCTCTACTTCATGCGAGATTAGCCAAGTCATTGTGCTCTACTCTTCGGAGATTAGCCAATGCACTTATGAAATTGTGCTTTACTCCTTGAAGATTAGCCGTAATGCTCTACTTCATGCGAGATTAGCCATGTCATTGTGCTCTACTCTACGGAGATTAGCCAATGAACTTATGACATTGTGCTCTACTCTACGGAGATTAGCCAATGTATTTTATATTCGTTTTGAAAAATACGTTTTCAAAAACGCTTTTCCGCTGCTAAGTACTATAAGAGTACTAACATTTGATAAAGT
The DNA here is from genome assembly GCA_030789695.1 of Scilla litardierei. NCBI lineage: Eukaryota > Viridiplantae > Streptophyta > Magnoliopsida > Asparagales > Asparagaceae > Scilla > Scilla litardierei. Next base: position 44,763,143 of record CM061140.1, on the reverse strand, counting down.
GAGGGAGAAATATTGAAAGTTACTCTAGATGGTGATTGGAAACATAGTGACCTTTCCGATTCTAGAGTAACATCTTCAATATTTTTCGAAAGTAACTTATCAAATACTTATTTTCCGCTGCTAGTACTATAAGAGTACTATTGTTTGATAAGTGATGGGGGAATATTGAAAGTTGTTCTAGATGGTGATTGGAATCATAGAGACCTTTTCGATTCTAGAACAACACCTTCAATATTTTTCGAAAGTAACTTATCAAATATAATATAATTCCAAGTGGGATTTGAATTTTAGAACTATCCAAATGGGATATTCTATTATCATTTCAAGTGGGAGTTATATTTTAAGAATTTTTTATGCGATGTTTTTTGATCGAACCTTCGGTTTTGTGTCTTTTGCAGCATTTTAAAAGTAAAATGTCTTCCGCTTCAAAGAATATCGTCGCTGAGTTAAACAAAGGTGAAAAACTCAACGGCGATAATTACAAACTTTGGTCCATTAAGATACAATACGTTTTAGAGGAGCAAGAAGTGCTCGAAACTCTAAAGAACGTAATGATTGAACCCGAGTTGGGCACTACGGCCCAACACCGAAGAGACAAGGAAGCTTTTGATGCTTGGTCTCGGAAGAATAAGATAGCGCGCATTACGTTATTAAGCAGTATGGCTGATGACATAATGCGCATCTTCCGAGAACATGACCTAGCCATGGACATATGGTCCAAGCTAGAGGAGAAGTTCGGTGGCACATCGGTGTCCAAACTTCGCGCCTTAACTATAAAGTTCGATACATATAAGAAACGTCCAGATCATTCCATGGGGAAACATCTGCGACATATGGCGAACCTTATCTCGGAGTTAAAGGACGCAGGTCATGTGCTCACTGATGAGCAACAAATCCAAGCAGTCATACGTTCCCTACCAAATGGGTGGGATCAAATGAAGATGCATCTCACTCACAATGAGAGCATCAAGACCTTCAACGACGTTTCCAAGCACCTCGAATTAGAGGAAGAGCGGCTTGCGGCTGCCAAGCCAAGTGCAGAAGTGCACGTGGTTGCTAGTTCCTCACATGGGGGAAAGAAACGTAAAGATCGTTCGAAGTCTCCTAATGAACGTAATAAGCAACCTGAGTCTACCAAGGAACCCAAACATAAGGGTGGGCACAAGAAATGGCACAAGAAGAAAGACTTGAAAAGGATCAAGTGCTTCAAGTGCAACAAGCTCGGTCACTATGCTCGTTCGTGTACGAGTGGAAGTGACGAGGTAACTTGTAATACTAGTTACATATGTGTTTCTAGTCCACTATTTCTTGTGGAATCTAATCCATTTTTGGATAATTGATTCAGGTGCCACCGACCACATAGCAAAGGACAGACGGTCCTTCGTGGAGTATCACCGGATACCCAAGGAATGAAGTGGATCAATGTAGGAAACAACACACGTGTTGAAGTGAAAGGCGTTGGGACTCGCAAGCTTGTCTTGGACAACGGCCTCACTCTCCTACTACATGATGTTCTCTTCATTCCATATATTCAAAGGAATATTAAAACTGTGGTCAATTTAATGGGTCTTTGTGATAGTTGGTTCCTTCATGTTTGTAATATGGACCTATTTTTGTAATAATTCCTTTATTGGTTCTGGGTTATGTATTTAAAGGATTCATTGTAATAAGTACAATATATGATTTCTCATTTCCTTATGACAAATTCTTTGACTAATGAGTCTAATATAATTTGTTGGCAATCAAGGCTTGGTCATATTGGACCAACGCGTATGGATAGACTTGCCAAACGTGGCCTTCTATCCAATGTTTCAAAGGTTGAAATGTCGACCTGCGAACATTGCCTTGAAAGGAAATCTTGTCGCAAGCCGTTTGGAACCGGCACAAGGGCCAAGGTTCCATTACCGCTTATCCATTCGGACATATATGGTCCGATGAATGTCAAGACAAGACGCGGGAAGTCCTATTTCATCACTTTTAATTGATGATTTCACCCGATTCGGTAATATCTATTTGATATCCCACAAAAGTGAAAGCACTAAACCTGCTTTAAAAACTATATGAGTTTAGTGGAGAATCAATTAGATCGCAAGATTAAGGTCATGCGAACCGATAGGGGCGGTGAATATCAATCAACAAGTTTAAAGGAACTTTGTGATGAAAAAGGCATAGTACATCAAGTAACTATGCCTTATACTCCTCAACAAATTGGTGTTGCAGAAAGGAGGTATAGGACTTTAATGAAAAATGGTCTGTTCAATGATGGCGCAAGCTAACTTGCCAATCACCTTCTGGGGTGATGCATTATTGACAACCGTTTTCATTTTAAACCGCGTACCCTCGAAATCAGTTAGCTCCACTCCTTATGAGTTGTGGAACCAAAGGTCTCCTAACTTAAACATTTTACCTTGAGTTTGTGCATTCAACGCACATATTTCCTCCCATAAGTATGGCAAACTTGGGCCATGGGGAAGGAAATGTATCTTTAAACGATACGCATTAAACTCCAAAGGTTATGTTTTTGTTAGTCAGGAAGACAATGGTGTGCTAATTGAGTTTGAGTCGAGGGATGTCACTTTCTTGGAAAACGAGTTTCCAAGACAGGGCGAGATAAGTCAGGACTTATATCTATTTGAGATTTGTGATCAAGAAGGATTACCTCATTCGAGTGGGAGAATTCTTGGTGAAAACGAAAATACTTTTCAACCTTCACCAATGGATTATACGAATGACGATTATCCTATTCCATACGGGAATAATGATCCAAGTGGGAGCAATTCTAACAACATTTCAAGTGGGAGTGATATTAGAATTGATCTAAATTCGAGTCAACAAGGACTTGAAGAATCTCAAATATGCCACATCATGCCCTGCAAAAGACAAATGGATGGAAGCGATGAAGAAGGAATTGAAATCCATAAAAGTTAACCAAGTCTGGGACTTAGTTAACTCACCCAGAGGACATAGAGCAATTGGGAACAAATGGGTTCTCGAGATCAAGCATAAGGCTGATGGCTCTATAGATAGATATAAAGCTCGCCTTGTCGCGAAAGGTTTTACGCAACAGGAAGGGATAGACTACAAAGAAAACTTCTCACCTGTTGTGCGTTTTACCTTGATTCGCAATGGTAGCTTGCTTATACCTCGAATTACATCAGATGGATGTAAAGACTGCCTTTCTCAATGGAGAATTGGACGAGGAGATCTATATGGAACAACCAACAGGGTTTGTAAAAGAAGGAAACAAACATAAGGTTTGTAAACTTCGTAAGTCCATATATGGTCTTAAATAATCCTCGAGGCAATGGTATATACGATTTCAAGAAGTTGTCTTATCAAATGGATTTTTTCCATGCTTGATGAAGATAACTGAGTATATATCAAGAGGATTAAAAGCAAGTATATTATCATGTATCTATATGTAGATAACATTTTAATAGCCAGAAATGACAAGGGCTTTGTAATGAGTATCAAGGCTTGGCTTTCATCAGTATTTTAGATGAAAGGCATAGGAAAAGCCGCATATATCCTTGGAGTTAAGATTTCAAGGAATCGTTCGAAGAAACTTCTTTCTCTTTCACAGGAGACTTATATAAAGAAGGTTCTAGAACGATTTAATATGCAGGACTGCAAGTCCATTGATATTCATATAAGCATATGCGATAATTTATATCTGGAATCACGTCCAAAGAACCAAAAGGAAAAGGAAATTATGGAAAAAGTTCCATATTCCAGTACAGTTGATAGTCTTATGTACACTATGGTGTGTACAAGACTGGACATCTGTTTTGCCGTTGGAAATGGTAAACTGTTACCAATCCAACCCAGGGCAAGAACACTGGAAAGCGGTTAAGAGGATAATGCAGTATCTTAAAGGAACTGCAGATTTGCAAAAGACTATGATAAAACCAAGAAGGTAGACATAAGGTACATATCTACGCATGAGACGATAGAGGATCAGCTTACGAAAGCGATCCCCAGAAATGTGTTTTATAAACACTTATCATCTCAAGGATTGCGTATGGGCTGAGTTGTACCAAATATATATTCCCATGTCTAAGAAATGATCAAAAAAAATTAATAAAAGAATAAGTTCTTTTTCCAACATTGCATATGAATTTCTTAAGAAATGTTTGTGTACATTTTTGAAATCTCAGCTGAATTGTGTGTATGTCGGACAGATTAAGGTTGGCTCTCTCACATGAGCAACCGCCTTATCTTATCAGATGGATAAGATAGAGATGAGACTAGTTTAAAGTCAAAATCATTAGACGAATGATTTAGAGTCAAGACTTTAACAAGATAGTCGAATGAAAGATCTGCATCATATGGATGCTTACAAAAGATCTGAGATCTGTATCACAAGGATATAAAGATCTCATTGGATTTTTTAATCCTATCTGTCTTATGCAGGATGAGAGTCCGGGAATATTTCCTGAGTAGTAAGGGGACTCAAAAGATAGGCACTGTGGTGTCTGATCTTTCATCCGTACAACATCATTAAGACATACTCTCCCTGGGAAAGGAGTGATGTTGTAATACGTGTTCATACCACGTATGCATTTCGACCACTGAGTTAGTAGCAATAGTGTTTGCTATTATGTGAGACTCAAAGGCCATACGGGTCTTAACTCTTACCCTCAAGGACTCCAATTGGTTCCTTTAGATTTGACGAGATGATCGCTATCTTAGCGTGTTAATAATGGGCTATGGTAATTCGGCTCGGCGGGACACGTTAGAAAAGCGAATCAAGTCAAGATCATAAGGTTCTCAAGAAGAGGAAGATTGATTTCATGTTCCCATTTGGACTTTAATGATTCAAAGCTGGCCAGCCAATTGTAATCCAGATGGGATTCAATTGTTGAATATAAAGTATAAGAAATGTGAAGAAATAATCTAGGGTAAAGCATGCGTTGAACTACTCAACTTTGCACCTTCGAGGTCGTTGTGTATCTCTAACAAGTGCACAACAACAGACTCTACGCGCATGACGGTCGCACGGTCTATTTCTCGGTATGATAGATGAAAGAACTAAGGGAAAGACGTTCTCTTACAATCCCTTCAAGTGTGAGTGGGAGATGTTGGATATGGAAGACGTTTGTACACCCTTGTGGGGGATGTACGAGGGAATACGGACCTCGAACGTCGCGCACACTAAGTCATGGGCAAAGGGAATCTGTTCCCTTGCGGAGAGGATCTCTGTATGAGCGGGAAAGTCGCATTATATATGCATAAGTGCATGCGACATATGGCTAATAAAGGGGGAATATCTTAAGCTTATGTTGTACCATGCATATGGTACAACTTAAGCTTATAATGTGCCATGTATCATGGTACACCTTAATTAAGTTGTTCCAAAGGAACAACTTACCCTAAAATAACTACCTTGGGGGCTATAAATAAGACCCAAGGGTAGCCATTTTCCTAACACATTTTGCATGAAATTCATGCATGCATCTTCTTCATAGCGAAGCTCTGCAGAAATATTTCCTCTCCCTCCATCCAAGTTCTTAATCTAAAATAGAGATTTAGATTGTGGGATTAGTAGCCTTACTCCGTTCGTGAGTAGACTCGATCCGTCGTGGCGAATCCGAAGGCGAAGTTCGTAGACTACCGTGCCGCGTACGCAAGCGTAAGTCTAAACTTCATGTTATCGATCCTAACTCTGTTTTGTACAGGATCCTTCAGACATTTCATGTTCTTCAATCTGTTCTGGACCAGGCATGGAAAACAGTTGTCAGCTTCAGAGGACATTGATACATGGAAAGTGATTGTTGTAACTAGCAAATGAAAAGGAAGGGAAATCTATACACAAAGTTAATTGTATATTTGTATGAATGTAGGGGTTGATGTCAAAGTAAACTGTAATTTGAAAGACCTGTATATTGTAGACTGTTAACTAAATTTGATATAATGAGATGTTTGAAGATTTGTTGTTCTTCTACAGATGAGATATCTGCCTAGGAAGATTGCAGCTGATTACATTTGAATTTCACTATTAGCTTTTCAGGGTGCTAGGAATGAGAAAGTTGTAAAATTGCTTTATACAACCTTTTTATAAATGTTGTAATAATAGTTTTCACAGCGTTTATTAAAATTTGTAATATCTCTTTACACAACCATTTATAAAAGTTGTAATAGTATTTTACACAACTTTTAAAAAAATTTGTAATATTACTTTACACATCCTTTTAAAAACAGTGTAATAAAAGTTTACACAAAGCTTATTAAAAGTTGTAATAGAAGTTTACACAACGTTTCAAAAAAATTGTAATAGAAGTAGCCGAAGGTGCCAGCTAAATTTTTTACACTTATTTGTTGTTACCCGCTAAATTTTTTACGAGAATTTGTTGTTCCGTGCCAAAGGCGCCTGCGCCGAATTTGTTGTTCTGCGCCGAAGGTTCCTGCGTCGAATATATTGTTCCGCACCGCAGGCGCCCACGCCGAATTTGTTGTTTTCGCCGAAGGCACCCATGCCGCTAAATATTTTTACGATAATTTATTGTACTTTTATATTTTGGCTGTAGAAATAATTTTTTAGAGAACAAAGATTTCGCGGGGGAAAATCTTAAATGAACCGTGCCCGCGGGCACGAGTTATGACTAGTATATATATATATATATGTATCCTCTTAACAGCCACCCTAATATCCTAACACTCAGGTTGCTAAACTCGTAGTCTCAACAAGTGTTACTAAAATAAATCATCACTTCTCGTCTCGTCACGGAATAATGTTATAGCTATAAGCATATCCTGAAATTAAATACAGGTCCAACACTTCTCTTTTTTTAATCTTTATCTCATAATTCTTTTCTTGAACAATTAACACTTTTAAGAAGGCAACATTGGAAAGGAAAAATACTAATTATCCTCAACCAATACTTCTCATAAATTTCTTCACTCCTTCGCTCATCATTGTTATTAAGACAGTAACATCTTCTCAGGGTCTTTAGTGTACAATATCCTCTATCTCTTGTTTTCCCAAAACTGTATAGTCTCATTGGTTGTCTCATCTGTAATGTTTCATTCCTCGCTCATTGCATATCCCAACTTGTAGTACTATAAATCCAACTCCAACATTTATCATGCTCCCAACTCATCCTTCATCATGACAATCCATACGTTTAGACACCCTAATTAACAAATTATTAAATCATACCTCCAAGCAACTTAGATCAATTTACGCCACTATCCATTCATATCAACATATCATATCATTTCCGACGTCTCCATCACCCTATCCCTTTGATGAAGTCTTGTTACTTACATACTCTACTAATTATCATCGTCTTCCTAAATCATGTAATATCCACAAGTTACTCTCAGCTGCTACTAATATGAGTTTCAAATCCGTAATGTACTCGTCTTCATGTGCACTACTCATAGTATGGAATCCTATTGAAGCCATGATATATGGGTATATCCAAATATGAAAATATAACTCTTGAACACATCATTCTATCTCTCTTATTGTAAATGGATTATTCTATGTTCTTGGTGTTCATATCAACTAATACAACTACACTTTACATCATCTCAACTACTCTTATCTGTAATTATAATCCCCTGATAATAATAATAATCATATCTAACATTCTAACAACATAACTCATAACAAAAATTCAATACTGTTGACGATAGAAATAAAAGTGGATGCAAACATTTTAAAAGAAAAGGTTATAACGCAAATTTAAAACTAATCTCACCAAAGTGGTAATAAGTAAATAGATGCACTAATGTGGTAACTAAGAGATGGTGTAGGATACAGAGTTGTATGATGTAACGAATCAAGTTTGCGATGAATGGGTTCAGGTAAGGAAAGAATATGGAGTTAGCTTGATCAGAAAGATGAGCTTACAGGTGCAAGAAGTAAAAACGGACATGCATATAAGATCGAAAAGTAAAGTACAGATGGCTGCTCAAATGTGTTAAGTAAAGTGTATGTAATACATAAAGGAAAGCTGACTGTGCTAGTGTAAAAGTAACGACGGTGGCATGGCATATGGTAGCAATAATGTTTTAACCAACATTCAATGTGATGACAATAGTAAGACAACCAGGCAGACGCAGTAATACTGAAAAGGACAAGTAATGAGCGAGCATGAGGAAAACAAACATCACTTGACCATTTAATAGTGTAGGCTGGCCTAATAATAAGAAGTCTAGTTTAACTCCCAAACCAGCCAGGCAGTCAGGGCTTGAAGGCACATGTCACTTTATGACCACAGGACAAGTCCTTTGGTTGACCAACCCTCTTCCCATTCTTTTCTAGACACTGATCCAGTAGTAATTTAAGACCGCTCATTATTATACCGTTCTATCACATTCGAGTAGTCTCGACTTAGTCTGTAGGACAATGGTATCAAATCAATAGTCGTGACAAGAGTTAGCTTGATCAGGTGGCATAGAAATGGTTATGAATGATCAAATAGGAGAATTGGAGGTATGAGTAAAAAATGTGACAATATCCTAATAACGTATAAGGATATTGAAAAGGTGGTATGAGTTAAAATAGTAGATAAGCAATAGACGAAAGAGTCAAGGGTGTAGAGATGTAGTGTTTGTTTCGTAAATGGAGATAATTTTTTAAACAAAAATCTTTAAAGTATAAATATGATGAATACAGTACTAATACACCGAAATAGTTGAAGTTTTATTTAGTATAAAAAGTATTTAAAATTAGCATATGGTCGGTTGTTTCGAAATCTGTTGAAGTATAATAAGAAAGAAAATGCCATACATAATCATGACTTACGTCCTTGCGGTCCAGCGGACACGGTCAGGAAAGTGACTAAGTCAGGATCACTTACCCCCAGTCTAGCAAGGGTGATCCAACAAACTTAGCCAAGCACACTGACCGGATCATGGTCCATTCAAGGAAGTTTATCATTTAATGTGTGACATCAACAAAAAGGTTTTAAGGAAAAAGATCTTCATACGTAGAAAGTAAAATACGTTGGTATGAATGGTATAGATTAGAAATTATTATAATATACTGACTAAAAATTTTCAGCGAAGGAAACTTAAATCAAAGAGTAAATTTAAGTCAGTTGGAAAATACGAGGCCTATGTATATATATATTAAAAAATTTCAAAGAAGTGAAACTGGGCGAGGAATTCCATAAAAGGACGTTGACAGTAAGGAGAATGACGGCTGTCAAGAAGATCACGTGGGTTGAAAGTAAGGATTAGAATAGGATGATAGGAAATGACTTGTGAAAAGACTACGATGGATTCCTAAGGTCAAAAGTGGAATGTAAAATTAATGGAGATTAAAAATAGAGGATATACTGATTTGGTTGACTAAAGATCAGGAAACATAGGACTGTAATCTTCTAATGAAGTGGATCGGGGTAGAAGATTCTATGGAAGGTGTTGTTTGAGAGTCAAGATTGTAATATTATCTATGATGTTTTAAAGTATTTTGCATGAGCATCGACCTACATGGGCCACCACTAAAACCTGTCATGCCCCACTTCCCATTAGGCTTGAGAGCGAGGACGCGAACGGGCCCGCTTGTGCAAGTCAGGAGGAGGTACTTTTGCTTTTCTTTCCCCTTGACTTAACACAATAAGCGTCTGTGTGAAAACTGCAGGTTCTTGCATGCATTACTAAAAAACAACAGAGATAAGTAGAACATTATTACAATCTCAACCGTCTCAACGGAATTACAACAAATGGAGAAAAGAAGAGTGGGTCTTATAACCCGTACAACAAGTGAAAAGAAGTGCAATGAAAGTTCTCTAGTTTGACAGTTCTCGGTCCACTGGTTCAGCTATCTCAACTAGTCCTCCTGGTGCTAAAGCTCGGGATCTGACATACATCCAAAAATATGAATGTATGTCAGCAAGGGTCTGCAAGTAGAGGTCAGAACCCAAGGCAAGGTATATAAAAATTTATACTGAATTTAAGAGGCATTAGTAGTTTAAATGAAATAGCGACAACAATATTAAACATGCTGAAATAAAGTAAAATACTCCTAGCATGCAGTTCTAAGCAGTTTAACAAGTAAAGTAAATCTTCTCTTTGGTTCATTAGCATGTCAATATAACTGAGATAACAAATCCAAGTTGCAAGTTTAGCATTTCACGATTGTTAGCAGTCACGCTTGTTAGCATTCACGATTGTTAGCATTCACGATAGTTAGCATTCACGATTGTTAGCAGTCACGATTGTTAGCATTCACGGTTGTTAGCAGTTACGATTGTTGTGTTGGGCACGAGCCAGGCTAATTCACGAATTACAAGCACGAATTTGTCAACTTAATGACATCACGAAAGTCACGATTTCGCTTTCGAGGCGCACGATCTCACGATGTCACACGCTAGTTAATTATTTCAAGGCATACAGTAATTAAATAACATGATCATTTATTTCCATGCAGCATTTTCTACGTTACAAGAGTATCGAAAACATCCTTCGCAATAATTTAGCAAAATGGGTGAACATGCGATTTTAACGAAAACAAATGGAAACTTGATTTTTCTTGTTATTGCTCTAAACTAAGTTATATCAAGTTATATGCCATTGGATCACATTTTTAGTCACGGGTATCATGGTGGTAATATCACACGTCATTTCACACGTAGATTTTAAGTTATGCAACTTTACATTCAAAAGACCAAATGAACATCCAACTTCAAAAATACACTATAAATTGTATACTTGCCTGATTTTGGTGATTTTGGTGCCGTTGGGTCCGTCTTGACGGGTACTACGTGTCGGTACTTCCGGTTCTCTGTTTTGGTTAAACATATCACCGAATTAGATTTTTCGTGAATAACCATAATAATCTCTAAAACGGGTTCGTCTAATTTTATTGGGTCATCTGGATAGGGTGATATCTGTATTGTGTTAAACTAACATGATACGCTGCCTCGTCTCAAATGATGTGAGAACTACTCCCAAGCGCAGGAGATCGTGCAAGTAATATCCTGGTGAGTCCAGGTATCGAATCCGCGGGACAACTGACCTGCAAAACTACGAACGTCAATCTGTAAAGAGTAATAATACGAAGATAACCAACCACCTTTCAAGTATATGCAAAGGTATCAAGAGTTTGGAAAAAGAAAAGAAAATCCTACGATATTTGCGGTGACTTTGATAGGGGTACGAGTATGAAGAGTATGTGTTAGGTTTGATTTCGTTAAGGTGTATGCAATCAATGATTATCAATACCTTTTCTATAACTCAACGTTTCGTCTGGTCAGGGCACGAGAACGTCGGAAAGTATGGTGATCAAGCGTATAGAAACGTGCCAAAGAATTAATCACGTGCAACGTCAACTTCATTAGGAAAATAAACACGCATCATGAATAAGTCCGCAAAGATCAGATTCGTCTCAAGCATGCACACGTCTCCGTATAACACACCCAAACAAAATATAACTAGAAATTGACGAGACACGCAATAATACAATTAAAATAGGGCGAAAAGATATAGAAACCAACGATTGCGACACCCTAACTACGTCAACACCAACACATATGAGGTGGATGTGCTACGGTTGTGATTTCATTAGGAGTTTATAATCGCTGAAATATCATGTCTTTTATATAACTCAACGCTTCACCCGGTCAAGGCGTGAAGACGTCGGAAGATAGAACGATAAAACTAGTCAAAATAGCCATATACGTATCACTAGCAACATTGATCTCATTAAACGATAAATGCAACGATAAGTTCAGATTAGTGAACATGAATTAGCTAGCCTTATCAGGGCCTAGCCATATAGGATGTAAATAATATCGACAATAAGCAATACCCAACAAATACGTTGTAGACATCAATGTTACGAGCAATTTTGACATGATAGGAGGGCTAAAGACATGAAATTTAGCGACTACATACTCCTAATTACATCACAACCATAGCACAAGGAGATTAGCCACACATGGTGCTAGGAAAATCAATTTTCATAGCCTAATACATCGTTTTAATAGCCAAATACAATGAAATACACCAAATACGGGGTATAAGTTCAAGAATTTATCACCAAATCTCCCCTTTAGAACCCAAAACTCCCTGGAAAGTAGAAGAATAGCCTCTGGGATTTTTCAGAATTTTCCCCTGGAGAAATACGCACAGTAGCCGCTCCAAAAGTCCCAAAATATGCCAGAATACGCCCAAAAACCCTAGAATACGCTTAAATAATAGGCATTGCGGGTTTATTGCGCTTAACGAGTCGAAACCCGCTTCAAATTATGCCCAAACCCGTACCCGCGAAGCCGCCACTTCTCTCAACCGTCGATCTGGGCAGGATTTACCCTAGGGCTGCCACGTCTCCCTCGGGTCGGATCCTTATTCTCGCGCCCGCTTCGGATCCGAACCCCGTTCGGATTGATTTGTGGTCGTTGGATGAAGATCGGGCCACTGTGATTGTGCCACGTCGACGAGTGCAATGCAGCTTCGCTTTCATTTTGCGGGGAAGCTCGTAGCCGTAGGATCTCGATCGTTCCGCTATAAGACGGCCACGTCGCCCCCTATACGATTCGAACTTGCGTTGGATGCGAACCGTTCGATCGCCAATCGACCACCCACATGCTACCACGTGGCCTCCTCTTTCGCCCCTTTGCTGCGATCTTCGTTCGAGCGGGTGAGATGCGAACCGTTCGATCGAAATCGAACGGTGAACGATTTGCCGCGTCTCCTCTTCTTTGCTTGCCATTGGATGAGGCGGGAAACTCTGGATGGCCGCCACGTGGCGCGCCAAAAATTGTGCGCCGACCGTATTTAAGTATTTAAGCGTATTTTCTTCCATATTTCTTCAATTAAATGGTATTCTGCATTCAAAAATTCATAGTAATTAGCACAGATCTCAGAAAAATACAAATAAATAGTCGTTGGAATCGTGAGATCGAGACCAAGACATGAAAAATATAAAAACAGCAGAAATACTCAGTAAATTGCTGTTTTATGCTCAAATAAGGTGATTTCTCTAATAAATGATGGTTTATAAAATATGAACATATTATAGACCAATTAGGCATCATATAGGCACACAATAGGACTAAATAGGGGGTTAAATATGCAATATTCAACCCGATCACACCCCCCAACTAGCGTTTTGCTAGTCCCCAGCAAAAAGAGCGATGAATACAGATGATTAGTAAAATAATAAATTCTAGCAATCGCTTATGGCATGGCTCAATAATACGATTTCCAACATGATTTAGACCATCAATGTACATGATCCATGAACAGATCAATCACATGATATTTTCTCTAATTTAATTTGAATAAATAACATGCAAGCATCATTTTACGCTGCAAGCGAAATTATAACACGTCGTTATATGCTAGTTTTCTCGTTTCCAAGGAATTGGCCTATCAAAACAATCATTCAAAACATGAGTATTGAAGTGGCTTGGTTCATTCACCATTTCTTTTTTTTCTTAGTTCCGCGTAACGCGCGTCAAGCAACATTTGCGGAAAAATGTATAACTTGGATCGCTCCATCAAATGAGTGAGGTTCCGGTCAATGGCTCCCAAATCAGACGATAATAGGGCATTAGGCCATAAAGGACCCCTCGGACTGTACTACTCGAGCCAACCAAGTTATTTATTTAGTGACATACTTATTCATTTCATTCATATTTTTTTTGATGTTTCTTCATTTCTTTCTCTCTTTTTTGTAAGCAACTCGACACCCATGGATATGAACATAAACATTAGTAACAATGGCCAAATTCCTCTTCAACTTGAAGACTATTCTAATAAATCGTGTATACTTAAGCTTTTTCCTCTCCGTAGCATGCATGAAATAAATTCAAACTATTTCGAGATATTAATCATGTCAATTGAAAATTTTCATGAATAGCATATTAACGGTAATTCCATGAAAGGAAAAAAAATCAATTCAGCCATAAACAATGTTTAGAACTCAAATAACGCATAATCATCCGCATTTGTGGTGTAAGAAGGAGTTTAAAATGATGAGATTGGTGGTTCATTCTTTCCTTATTCCATGCTTTTGAAAAAAAAAATCCTAAGGTCTCATACACACCCCCCAACTAAAGATGGACATTGTCCTCAATGTCGAAGAGGGTACGAGTTTATTCAAAGCAAGCATCCTAGAAAGCATATAAAAATCTACACTACTGGAAAGAACACACCGTGGTCAAAATGGCGGATCACGAATCTTTGATGGTGGAGGAAGTTGTTCAATTTGCTCCTTGCACTCCTCGGCGATTATTCTTCCTCCAAAGGCTAAATTGGACCCCAGAAACACCACTCCAAGCATCTCTATAAGTTGTTTACCATTGTCCTGCAAGAGACGAGTTATGTCAGTCCAAATTAGTTTAAAACTCTTTGCCACAAACATATTCCAAATGTAGTCATCAAAGTAAGTAAAGTAAACTAAAGCAGGTTGATGACTACTCCCTGAAAGGTATGCACTACTCTCGGTATGATGCTCAGTCAATGTGGAGAGGGATAAATGATTTTGGGAAAAAAACTGAGGGGGGAGATGGTTCGGGACCAATAGTGACGATCTTTGAACTCATGTCCCTAGTCGTCTCCTCCTCATGTTCATCCAAAATTGCTAGTTCGACCTCTCTTTTGCACACACTTCCTGCCATGTCAATGCTTTCATTCGTGACTTCATCGTGACATGGCTCGCTCGATATACCTGCAATAGAAGATGAACTCAAATTAGATTTTGGAAATTGAATTTCAAAATAATTGTTTTCTTCTACGCAAGCGGTAATCAGAGTAAGATTTTCAATGGATTTCTGAATCTGCCGACTCCGAGCAAGGAAATTCTCTTGGAATTGATGGGACGTGGCCTCCTGTGTCTGAATAAGCAGTTGAACTTCCTCTTTCAAGTGTTGCAAAGGTACGTCTACGCTTTGCTCTCCTTGATCAAGGCTTGAAGGCTCCGTTGAATCGCACTCTGAAGTCTCTTTCATGATTTCTTCGTTCTCTTGTAAAGACTCCATGTACTTCCACGCCTCTGTCGGCGTCATGACTCCCAAGAATTCCTGCAGCTGTGGTCGTAGTCCACCTAGGAATGACTCCATGAGCTCTTTCTTTGTGAAACCATGCTGCGGATAGCTCGATATTATGTCTGTGAACCTCCTCCAGGCCTGAAAGAAAGTTTCATAATCAGTCTGATTAAAACTAACAATCTTGAGCTTCTCCATCCTATGTTTGTGTGCCTTATCATATTCTGCATCATACAAATTGTTCGTGCAATAGAATTTCATGTATTCCATATACTCCATTTTTTAAAAGGGAAAACAAAAAAAATAAAAAAATCCTAGACTATAAGTGGAAGGATCTCACCGAATGTTCCTTCAAACGAACTGAAATCGTAGATCGCAAGTACTGTTGTCCCTGGCAACGGCGCCAAAAACTTGCCTCGTCTCAAATGATGTGAGAACTACTCCCAAGCGCAGGAGATCGTGCAAGTAATATCCTGGTGAGTCCAGGTATCGAATCCGCGCGACAACTGACCTGCAAAACTACGAACGTCAATCTGTAAAGAGTAATAATACAAAGATAACCAACCACCTTTCAAGTATATGCAAAGGGATCAAGAGTTTGGAAAAAGAAAAGAAAATCCTACGATATTTACGGTGACTTTGATAGGGGTACGAGTATGAAGAGTATGTGTTGGGTTTGATTTCGTTAGGGTGTATGCAATCAATGATTATCAATACCTTTTCTATAACTCAACGTTTCGTCCGGTCAGGGCACGAGAACGTCGGAAAGTATGGCGATCAAGCGTATAGAAACGTGCCAAAGAATTAATCACGTGCAACGTCAATTTCATAAGGAAAATAAACACGCATCACGAATAAGTCCGCAAAGATCAGATTCGTCTCAAGCATGCACACGTCTCCGTATAACACACCCAAACAAAATATAACTAGAAATTGATGAGACACGCAATAATACAATTAAAATAGGGCGAAAAGATAAAGAAACCAACGATTGTGACACCCTAACTACGTCAACACCAACACATATGAGGTGGATGTGCTACGGTTGTGATTTCATTAGGAGTTTATAATCGCTGAAATATCATGTCTTTTATATAACTCAACGCTTCACCCGGTCAAGGCGTGAAGACGTCGGAAGATAGAACGATAAAACTAGTCAAAATAGCCATATACGTATCACTAGCAACATTGATTTCATTAAACGATAAATGCAACGATAAGTTCAGATTAGTGAACATGAATTAGCTAGCCTTATCAGGGCCTAGCCATATAGGATGTAAATAATATCGACAATAAGCAATACCCAACAAATACGTTGTAGACATCAATGTTACGAGCAATTTTGACATGATAATAGGGCTAAAGACATGAAATTTAGCGACTACATACTCCTAATTACATCACAACAATAGCACAAGGAGATTAGCCACGCATGGTGCAAGGAAAATCAATTTTCATAGCCAAATACATCGTTTTAATAGCCAAATACAATGAAATACACCAAATACGTGGTATAAGTTCAAGAATTCATCACCAAATATCCCCTTTAGAACCCAAAACTCCCTGGAAAGTAGAAGAATAGCCTCTGGGATTTTTCAGAATTTTCCCCTTGAGAAATACGCACAGTAGCCGTCCCAAAAGTCCCAAAATACGCCAGAATACGCCCAAAAACCCTAGAATACGCTTAAATAATAGGCATGGCTGGTTTATTGCGCTTAACAGGTCGAAACCCGCTTCAAATTATGCCCAAACCCGCACTCGCGAAGCCACCGCTTCTCTCAACCGTCGATCTGGGCGGGATTTACCCTGGGGCTGCCACGTGTCCCTCGGGTCGGATCCTCAGTCTCGCGCCCGCTTCGCATCCGAGCCCCGTTCGGATTGATTTTTGGTCGTTGGATGAAGATCGGGCCACTATGATTGCGCGACGTCGACGAGCGGAACGCAGCTTCGCTTTCATTTTGCGGGGAAGCTCGTAGCCGTTGGATCTCGATCGTTCCGCTATAAGACGGCCACGTCGCCCCCTATACGATTCGAACTTGCGTTGGATGCGAACCGTTCAATCGCCAATCGACCGCCCACATGCTGCCACGTGGCCTCCTCTTTCGCCCCTCTGCTGCGATCTTCATTCGAGCGGG
Organism: Scilla litardierei; assembly: GCA_030789695.1. Lineage (NCBI taxonomy): Eukaryota > Viridiplantae > Streptophyta > Magnoliopsida > Asparagales > Asparagaceae > Scilla > Scilla litardierei. Next base: position 44,746,063 of record CM061140.1, on the reverse strand, counting down.
TGAGATGCGAACCGTTCGATCGAAATCGAACGTTGAACGATTTGCCGCGTCTCCTCTTCTTTGCGTGCCGTTGGATGAGGCGGGAAACTCTGGATGGACGCCACGTGGCACGCCAAAAATCATGCGTCGACCGTATTTAAGTATTTAAGCGTATTTTCTTCCGTATTTCTTCAATTAAATGGTATTCTGCATTCAAAAATTCATAGTAATTAGCACAGATCTCAGAAAAATACAAATAAATAGTCGTTGGAATCGTGAGATCGAGACCAAGCCATGAAAAATATAAAAACAGCAGAAATACTCAGTAAATTGCTGTTTTGTGCTTAAATAAGGCGATTTCTCTAATAAATGATGGTTTATAAAATACGAACATATTATAGGCCAATTAGGCATCATATAGGCACAAAATAGGACTAAATAGGGGGTTAAATATGCAATATTCAACCCGAAAATACGAATAAATAGTCGTTGGAATCGTGAGATCGAGACCAAGCCATGAAAAATATAAAAACAGCAGAAATACTCAGTAAATTTCTGTTTTGTGCTCAAATAAGGTGATTTCTATAATAAATGATGGTTTATAAAATACGAACATATTATAGACCAATTAGGCATCATATAGGCACAAAATAGGAATAAATAGGGGGTTAAATATGCAATATTCAACCCGAATCATACGCCTCATTCCACGTAATGTTATTACCCAACATCAGTTATAACTACTAATTTGCTTAAATTACTTAACGAATTATCATCTAAATTTAATCTAACACTAATTAACATTAACTAACCCATTAGTTAATTACACTAAGCTAATTGCAATTTTAACATGACTTCAATGGGTTCACCTACTCTACACATACTACAACCTTATTATAATACCAATATAACATATATTACTAACAATCTCTTTCATTTCATTATTTCCTTATTAAACAATACTAAGGCTGTCACCCACTATTCCTACTTTTAATAAGGCCATCCCCTACTTTTTAATCTCTGACACTCTCCCTGTTCATTCTTTAATCCCAAGGCTCTCTTTCTCATTAAACCCATTTCTTTAACCTCTCTTTACTCCTCTTTCTATTCTTTAAGGCTGACACCCCTTTCCCTTTCTTTATTCTTTCTCTTTCAAAACTTCTGTCATCCTGTCCCTTTCTCTTCTTCATTGTTTCTTGCTTCTTTCTTTCTCTCTCTCTTTTTTTAATTTCATTCGTTTGCAGGCAATCAAAACGCAAGGAGGAGAAATACTCACGCAAGCAAGGGGAAAACCATGCACTCAACGCACACGAGGAGGAGCAGGCGGCGATGCAAGGGGCGGTCTCCGATGGAGGGGCAGCGGCCCAAGCGGCCTGTCGGGCGGTGCATAGGGCCAGGCGGCGGCGGTGTACGACGATCCATGTGCGCAAGGCTGGCCTCGACAGAGGAGAGGAGGAGGGGAGATCTGAAGAGAGTTTTGTTGATTTGTCTTGTAGATCTTTTGGTATTACAGATCTGAAATTTTTTCAGATTTGTGTTACATCCCTCTTCCAATTTCTGGTATCAAAATCAGTGGGGGGTTTTGGGTTTCTTATGGCTGATTTGATGATTTCGGAAAGGGAGAATCTGATGGGTTTGATTTGGGGGAATGGTGAATAATCTTGTAGAACATGTTGGTGAAATAGGTTTGGGGCTGATTTGTTGATCAGTGAGTGGGGATGAAGATTACGAGAGAAATTTTGTTTGGGAAAACTGTTTTGGTTGGAAGAGAGATTTGATTTGGGAAACATGTTTGCAGAATGATTTTTCTGGCAGCAGACGATGAGTTTGCAGAATAGTTAGCAGGGAAATTTGATGAATTGGGTTAAATTTGTTTTGGGAGATGTTTTTGGCGGGGGATTGTTTGGGTTGACAGAACGGTTTCTGTTTGATGGCTGATTTGTTGGTAACCGATTTGTTGATCAGAGAGCGATACGAAATTGTAATGAACCGACAGTGTTTGAGTCAAAGTTCCCATCAGCTTTAATTTAATTCAATTTGTCTTATGCAGAATATAGTGTTGGTTTGTCTGTTGATTTAGTCAAGGGTTCGGTTTGTGATTAGGATATGTATTAATTGTTAACATGACTACTTGATTTAGGGGGGAGGTACCTATACTCAAAACGTGTTTATTGTCTTAAACGAAAATTAACATATTTGGACTACACAAGGGGGAAAGAATCAGGCTACGAAACGTCTCTCTTCTTCTAACCCTTTTAAAATTAAAACGTGAATGAGGAGTTAAGATATGAGGTTAAAGGATCAAGGTAATTAGGTAATCAAGTAATTAAGAAAAATTAAATAAAATCAGTAAAATAATCAAAGTAATTAATGAAAATTTAAAACGATTAGTAATTTGTAATTAGCAAGATAATTAAATTAAAATGATTAGTAAGTCTTAATTAATAAGATAACTAAGTTAAAGAAATTTGTTAAACTTGACAGTCAATTAATGGTGACACGGTAAAAACGGAATCGGAGACGCGCTCGTGTCGTCACGTAGCAGAGAACGTACGGACTAAAAAAATATTATCCAGATGACAGAAGTAAAATACTGGTACGCACGATCCTTCACACGTCTAGAAATACATGCCGTTACATGAAGTGCAGCTCCCTGGGCCCGAGGAGAGGGTATGTTGGCTCGGAGATAATGAAGTCGGGGTCTACGTGGGGTCCTTCGAGGTAGGGCTCCGCTTCCCGATCAATCCTCACCTTCTCCACTTTTTAAACTTCCTGAAGCTGTCGATCTTCGCGCTGGTGCCCAGCTCCTTTGGTTTGATGGTTGGATTTGTCATCATGTGCCTCGCCAGCTCCCTGAGTCCATCCCTAGTGCTGGTCCATTATTTCTTTCGAGTGAGGAAGTGGGAGACATACTACTGCATTTATGCGAGGAAGGGACGAGAACTTATTATCGGGGTGCCAGCCAACGCGAAGGGTTAGACGGAGAGATTCGTTTTTGTCACGATGCCGGTCGACGCGGTGTTGATGTCGAACTGGGGGGGCTTTAAACCCTCTAGTGAGTGAGGAGGTGGCATTGACGGGTGAACGTCTGGTGAATGCCCAAATTTTGGCGGGGTTACCTGAGGCAGACCGCCGACTGGCGAGCTTGACGCAGGATGATCGGCTCGCCCAGGGTTTTTGTCACGCCCCGCTTCCCAAAAACACGGAGGCGAAGCGTGACTAAGGCCCGCTTAGGCCGGGGCTGAGAGCCCAGACCCAATAAGCGTCTGTAGTATTCCATAGCGAAAGTACAGGTCCCTGCATGTTAGTATGAAATAACAAAAGTACTGAAAAGAACATTTCATTTTATTCCAAAATTTATCATCAAGATACTGAGAGTCTAAAATGCCGAAAACGGCTACAACTGCTGAAAGGAAACTAATGGTGCAAGCACCCAACCTAGACAAGAAAGTAAGAGTGCAACGCACCCAACCAAACTGAGATGAATAACACTGGATCAGCAACAAGGGATCTCTAGCTCTGGTCGTCCTCTGGATCGTACTCCGGATCAGCGTGCTCCAGCTCCAAGTCTACTGGCAAGTCCGCCTCGTCAACGTACTCTGGCTCCACACCTGATGTACAACACCAAAAGAAGGAAACTGTACGTGTCACGTCCCGCTTCCCAAAAAGGTCGGAGGCGAAGCTTGATTAAGGCCCGCTTAGGCCAGGGCAAAGAGCCCAGACCCAATAAGCGTCTGTGATATTCCAAACAACGGAAACAGGTCCCTGCAAGTTAGTACGGAAACAACAAAGTATTGAAAAGAGATATCATTTCATTTTATTCCAAATAAAACATCCAAAAGTACTGAGAGTCTAAAACGCCCGAAGGCTACAACTGCAGAAAAGAAAACTACTGGTGCAAGCACCCAACCTAGTCAAGAAGAGCAACGGGTGCTACCCACCCAATCTAAACTGGAACAGAAATCTGGATCAGCAACAAGAGGCCTCTAACTCTGGTCGTCCTCGGGCACGTACTCAGGATCGACGTCCTCCGGCCGTACGTCCCCTGGTGGCTCAGTCTGGTCGTCGTACTCCGGCTCGACACCTGACGTACAACACCAAAGAAAGGAACTGTACGTCAGGTAAAGTCTACAAAAAAAAGTCAGACTCTACTGCAAGTGTACTGAACTATTAAACATCGTTTTACTGGTTGATTAGCATGCTGGGGTTACAACAAGTACAAGAGAAGTAACGTAGCAGGAAAGTAAAGCGTATCAGGTAGTAGTCGTAGCGTGTGCTAAGACTACGGGACTAACCTAAAGGTGTCAGGACAGGACGAAGACAGACAAGACAAGTAGGACACGACACGTCATGACACGACACGACACGACACGACACGAAGGGTTCACGCCTTACGGGTTGAGGGGGATCAGACCCTCTCCCCGTGCGCACGCTCAACCCTACCCAAAACCCCAGAACTCAGGACAAGAAGTACAGAGATCACTTCCGCTAGGGAAGCACCTGAAACGCCCGCAGGCTTTTTGTAACACGGAGATCACTCCCGTAAGGAGAGCATCTGAAACGCCCGAAGGCTTTTTGTAACATGGAGATCACTCCCACAAGGAGAGCATCTGAAACGCCCGCAGGCTTTTTGTAACACAGAGATCACTTCCTCTCGAGAAGCATCTGAAACGCCCGAAGGCTTTTTGTAACACGGTGACAAGACACGACCAGTGTGTATAACGGTGACAAGACACGACCAGTGTACGGGAGAGTTATTCTAGGGTGTCCACACGCACGCACACACAAGATAATCCTAAAGTGTCAGTTGTTGTTGTTCGTCGGACTTAGACTTCGTCGTCAAGTCTAAGTCGTCAGGGTGACCCAGACGCTATCATTTCACGTCCGGAATCTCAACACTCACAGTCTAACAGTTCTAACAATTTAAGACCAAGACGCGGTCAAAAATGCAAGTGGGTACACTTGCCTGCGGTGGCAAGGGGGTCGTCCGTCCGGGGCGTCTCGTCCAATCGTCGCGTCCGTGGTAGTCCGTCTGAAACAGTCACGGCGAAGGTGTCAGGTCTCAAATTCATCAAATCCTATTAGGTTTCGTTTCTAGGTTTTCGGGACTATCCTATTCGTCAAAAGCCATTTTTGATGTTTCAGCCTAATCGACGATCTATCCTATGTGCACAGTCAACAAAGTCCGTTCGTCGATCTTCTATGTTCGTACAACGTTTTACAGGTGCTGGAAAATAAATTTAGTTCAAGTTGACGGTTTTTAGTTTAGGGTTCAATCAGCTATTGTGGGGGTTTCTACGAGTTTTGGGGAACCAACCTGAACCGGAGTTTGCTGTAGATTGGATGTCGGGTCTGATTGGAGAACTCCTCAGCTTCAGATCTGGTCCTCGTACGATTCCCCAAGAGTTCGAACTTGCGACGAAGGCCTACGACGTGTCGCAACGTTGTAGACGGTAAATCTGCGAAGTAGCACGTCCAAGTGGGGCCCACAGCAGTGCTAGGGGTCAATGGGGGACCCACAACACCTCTGGAGAACTTGGGGGGCCCACCACATGAGTTGGTGTGGGAGAAACCAACTTACGACGAAGTTCTGTCGGTCGGGCACGGTCGGTGCGGGGGTTCCTCTCGGTCAGACCGAGAGGGGCACTCGGTCGTGCGAGTTGCGATGCGGCGAGGTCGGGCACATCGTCGGTGCGAGGGGAATCCTCGGTCAGACCGATGGACCCCGTCGATCGGGCGCTACGGGAGCGTGCGAAGCGAAGGGGGCGATGCAACGGGGCGGCGTCTCGGTCAGACCGACAAGGCGGGTCGATCGGGCGCTTGGCGATGCGGAGCGGAGCGGTGCGGCTGTGGAGCGGGCTGTTCTCTCGGTCAGACCGAGAGATGGCCTCGGTCGGAGCGGGGCGACAGCGGGGGCTTGCAGCGGAGCGCTGCGAGCGATGATGCGGGGAGCGGCTCCGGTCGTGCACGGGGATGTGCGGGGGTGAGCTCCGGTCGTGCGCTGGGCGATCGTCGCAACGTTGCGACGAAGCTTTAGGAGAGGAAACGGCGGCTAGGGTTTTGAGTAATGCCCAAATAACTTAGCCTAGGGCTAATATAAATAGGTTAGAGCTAGGGTTAGTAATTAAAATAATTAAAAATAATTAATTTAGTTTAAAATTACTCTCCTCTCCCTCACGCAAAATGGGTGCGGCCAAAAATTCTAAAATTTTGCCTAAAAATTCTTTAATACGTTATTATAGTATAGGAAGTTTATTGCAATTAAAACTCTTATAAAAATAGGTTTTAAAATTATTTAAAACTTTCAAAAAATGGAAAATAGGTCAAATTAAGTCCAAAAATTGTAAAATAATTATGGGGTGTTTGGGTCGACTAAAGAAAGAGAGTGGAGAAGACGGATCTAAATTTCGATGTCGAGAGACGAAACTAAAATTCGAAACGTCTCGCGTCAAAACAAAAAGTCGCGACGTCATGTCAATTAAGATAGTATCGCTGAAGAACGACTCGAGATATATTGTTACAAGGTTGTTCCACAATCTAATACTTCCAGAGACGATCACGTCGATATATCACTCCATAATATTCAAAATCAAATAAAGTCAAAAAAAATAAACACGTGCACAATCAAGAGCACGTGCACAAAGAAAGTACGATCGGAAACTGACCGTTACATCCTCCCCAACTTAGAAATGATTCCGTCCTCGGAATCAACATCAAGCATTGCTGGGAAAAAGATGCGGGAAGCGCTCTCTCATATCATCCTCACGTTCCCAGGTGGACTCTCCAGGCGATCCGTGACGCCACATCACTCTCACCAGGTCAACTATCTTATTCCTCAACTGCTTCTGTCGACGGTCCAAGATCTGCACAGGCTGCTGGTCATATGTCAGGTCCGGTCGAGCCGTAATCTCCGAGAAATCGACCGTGTGTGACGGATCACTGACGTACCGACGTAGCTGAGATACGTGGAATACGTCGTGAACACCCTCCAAAGATGGTGGCAGAGCAAGGCGATAGGCCACAGCTCCCACACGCTCTAGCACATCAAATGGCCCAATAAACCTCGGACTCAGCTTTCCCTTCTTCCCAAAATGAATAACTCCGCAGTTCGGAGAAATCTTCAGGAAGACGTGATCTCCAGGCTGGAACTCCAAAGGTCTCCTCTTGGCATCTGCCCAATGCTTGAAGCAATCCTGTGCAACTCTAAGCTTCATCCTGATGTCCCTCACGACATCCACAGCTTCAACTATCATCTCCAGACCCAACAGCTCTCGATCTCCGATGTCATCCCAGCTCAGTGGAGATCGACATTTCCTTCCATATAAGGCAGCAAACGGCGCCATGCCAATGCTCGCCTGGTAGCTGTTGTTATATGAAAACTCCACCAAGTGAAGATGGTCCTCCCATGATCCCTTCAAATCGAGCGTACAAGCTCGCAGCATATCCTCCAGAATCTGAATAGTCCTCTCGGACTGGCCATCAGTCTGCAGGTGGTACACCGTACTGAAACTCAGACTCGTACCCAAATGTTCCTGCAGACTTCTCCAGAACTGAGATGTGAACCTCGTGTCTCGGTCAGACACAATGCTCACGGGGACTCCATGTAAGCGTACAATCTCCTGCACGTACACGGTCTACGTCACGACTATTTCAAAGAGAAAATCAAAATAGAAGTAAAAGTAGAACGGAACTTTACCTCCAGATATTTCCTCGCTAAAGCTTCCGTAGACTGGCCCACTCGGAAAGGAATAAAGTGCGCAGACTTGGTCAACCGATCCACGATCACCCAAACTGCGTCGTTCTGCCTCGGGGTCCGAGGTAAACCAGTCACGAAGTCCATCGTAATATGTTGCCACTTCCACTCCGGAATGGGAAGCGGTTGCAGCAACCCAGCAGTACGATGGTGCTTAGCCTTCACCTGTTGGCATATCAAACACTTGGCAACGCTCCGTGCCACACTCCTCTTCATGCCAATCCACCAATAATTTAGACGGAGGTCCTTATACATCTTGGTGCCTCCAGGATGTATAGAATATGGCGAGCTATGAGCCTCACTCAACAGCTCCTCGCGAACATCACCTGCAGGTACACAGAGTCTACTGCCATACCGCAGCGAACCATCCTCATGAATCACGAACTCCGTCCGTAGTCCTGCTTCGACCTGCCTCCTGATCCTCTGCAGCTTCGGATCTCCTGCCTGTGCTACCTTGATCCGATCCACGATCGTGGACTGAATCTGCAAATTCATGAACGAACGAACCACACCAGGTAGGACAACCTCCAAATCCATCTCCCTCAGCTCCTACTGAATCCTCCGGTTAGCGGCAAGCATCATCGCAGTAGGAAGTCTACTCAAGGCATCCGGCACTACGTTCACCTTTCCCGGATGATACTGCAAATCAATCTCGTAGTCAGCCATGAGCTCTAACCATCGCCTCTGACGCATGTTGAGCTCCTTCTGCGTAAAGATGTACTTCAAGCTCTTGTGATCGGTGAAGATCTTCACACTCTCACCTAGCAAGAAGTGCCTCCAAATCTTCAGTGCAAAAATCACTGCTGCCAACTCCAGATCGTGCGTCGGGTAATTCTTCTCATGAGTCCTCAACTAACGAGAAGCGTACACGACCACATGGCCATGCTGATGCAAGACTCATCCTAGGCCCTTCCCTGATGCATCACAATAAACTTCGAAGCCTCCGCTTCGATCCGGTACTGCCAACACCGGTGCCGTGGTCAATCTCGCCTTCAAAATACTGAAGGCCTCCTCACAAACATCTGACCAAATAAACTCCTCGTCCTTCCTCGTCAGCTTCGTCATCGGCTCGGCAATCTTCGAGAAATCTTTGATGAACCGCCGATAATAGCCTGCTAATCTGAGGAAGCTCCTGATGTCGGACACTGACTGCGGAGTCGGCCAATCTCTGACTGCTCTAACCTTCTCCGGATCCACAGATATGCCATCACTGGACACCACGTGTCCCAGGAATGCGACTCTATCCAGCCAGAACTCGCACTTGCTATACTTGGCATAAAGCTTATGTCTCCTCATCGTCTCCAGCACGGTCCTCAGATGGCAGCTGTGCTCCTCCTCAGACTTTGAATAAATAAGAATGTCATCAATGAAGATGACAACAAACTTGTCCAGGAAGTCGTAGAATATTAAATTCATCAAATTCATGAACACAACCGGCGCATTGGTCACGCCAAACGGCATGACCACGAACTCATAATGTCCGTACTTCGTCCGGAAAGCCGTCTTCTGAACATCGTCCTTCTTTACCTTCAACTGGTGGTATCCACTCCTCAAGTCCAACTTCGAGAATACTCTCGAACCTCCAAGCTGGTCAAACATATCGTCGATGCGCGGCAGCGGATACTTATTCTTTACGGTGACAGCATTCAATCCTCGATAGTCCACGCACATCCTGCGGGACCCATCCTTCTTCTTTACTAGCAAAACAGGTGCACCCCACGGTGACACACTAGGGTGGATGAAACCCTTCTGCAGCAACTCATCCAACTGCTTCCGCAGTTCCTCGAGCTCAGCGGGGGCCATACGATACGTCGCCTTCGATATCGGTTGCGCTCCCGGCATAAGATCGATTCCAAACTCTAAAGCTCTGTCGGGTGGCAAACCTGAGATATCCTCCGGGATGACGTCGTCGAAGTCTCTGACGACTGCTGGTCACTCGATCTCCATCTCCATCTGCATGGCTGTAACAATCGGCACCTCCCGCTTGGCCCGAAATCTGATGGGCCCAAGCGACTCGTCCCTGCTACGGAACTCAAACTCCGGATGACCTGGAATCCGGAACACCATCCTCTTGCTGTGACAGTCGATCGAGGCGTGGAAATCTCCCAACCAATCGATGCCAATAACGACATCGAAATGTGGCAGATCGTGGACAATGAAATCTGCAAAGAGCTCGTGTCCACTGATCACTAAGGAAATCGATCGACATCCCAAATTTACCGTCACCACTCCGTTCCCTGTGGTAATGTCCCAACACTTAGGGAGTGTATGGGTGGGGATAGAGTGCTTTGTTACAAACCTCCGGGATATGATGCACATAGATGCACCGGAGTCGAACAAAGCCAAGGCTGGGTGAGAGGACACTAGAATGGTGCCTAAGATATAAGGGGACTATGGTCAAATTAAACTATTCTATCAACAAGTAAAACAAGCAACACAAATAATAAGATCTAAACTATGAAATGAAAAACTAGGATTAAGAGTTACCTGCTATAACTCCATCCAGCTCCTCAGTCTCAACAGCAGTCATGGTATACGCCGGCCTCTGGGGCTGTGCTGCCCTCTAATACATCTGCCTCTGTGGCGGCAAAGGTGGTCCATGAGCAGCAGGTCCTCTCTGAACTGGAGCAGGTGTTCTCATTTGCAGCGGGGCTGGCGCTCCAACCATGGCATTACGGGCTCTCGGACAATCCTTCGCAGCATGCGAGGCATCTCCACAAACTAAACACAGTCCCAGCTTCCTCCTACAATCCTTCTGAACATGTCCTGTCTTCCCGCAGTAATGGCATGGTCCCTTACTCTGAATCTGAACTGGTGCTCCAGGCCTCTTGAATGGTACTGTCTGAACTGGCCTCATCGCCGGCCTGGTAGGTGGCCGGTACTGCTCCATGGGACGCTTCCCCTTATCAGCTGGAGGGTCAGGCAAAAGAGCTATGAGCTCATGATTCTTCGCAGCATCAAGCACCTCCCTCATAGTCGAGAAAATCGCCGAAGACATCGAAGCCTGAATCTTCAGACGTAGTCCCTGACGAAAGCGATCAGCTAGCTTCTCCTCCTTCTTCACCATGTGCGGGCCAAAACGGCTCAACATCTCAAACTCAGCTTCATACTCCTCGACAGTCATACCTTCCTGCTTCAGGTCTATAAACTTGCTCAGCAGCTCCCTCCTAGCAGACTTGGTGAAATACTTATCCTTGAACATAGACCTGAAGGTCTTCCATCCCACTGGCTTCTCAAGACGCCTCTCCTCGATGCGCCACCAGTTCCTCGCATTCTCCGACAGCTGCATCTTTGCTATCTCCACACGGGTATCATCAGGAATCTTAGCAGCAACTAACTTCTCCTCCGTGCTCTGGATCCACTCGTCAGCAGCTAGGGGTCCCTCCTTCCCCGAAAATGTCCTTGGCTGGAGCTCGTTGAACTGCTTCACTCCTGGAGCAGCTCGAGGGGCAGGTGGTGGTGGTGGTGGTGCAACTGGAACAGCCTGGGCAGCACGCTGGGACTGCTGAACCAACTGATGCTGAACATCCAGCATCTCCCTCATCACACCCAGAAACTGACGGAAGTCTCCGCTCTGGTCCTCCGGAACTCCATCGCCTAAGTTCCCCGATCGGGTAACACGTCGTCCGGCCATCCTATTGACAGAAACACAGAGGTTAGACTCGTACAATTATTGGATGATAATAAAATGGATTTCAATACTTCGATTGTTCTGTATTCGCAGAAGGAGGGACCTGCATGGGCCACCACTAAAACCTATCACGCCCCGCTTCCCAAAAAGGTCGGAGGCGAAGCGTGACTAAGGCCCGCTTAGGCCAGAGCAAAGAGCCCAGACCCAATAAGCGTCTGTGATATTCCAAACAACGGAAACAGGTCCCTGCAAGTTAGTACGGAAACAACAAAGTATTGAAAAGAGATATCATTTCATTTTATTCCAAATAAAACATCCAAAAGTACTGAGAGTCTAAAACGCCCGAAGGCTACAACTGCAGAAAAGAAAACTACTGGTGCAAGCACCCAACCTAGTCAAGAAGAGCAACGGGTGCTACCCACCCAATCTAAACTGGAACAGAAATCTGGATCAGCAACAAGAGGCCTCTAACTCTGGTCGTCCTCGGGCACGTACTCAGGATCGACGTCCTCCGGCTCTACGTCCCCTAGTGGCTCAGTCTGGTCGTCGTACTCCGGCTCGACACCTGACGTACAGCACCAAAGAAAGGAACTGTACGTCAGGTAAAGTCTACAACAAAAAGTCAGACTCTACTGTAAGTGTACTGAACTATTAAACATCGTTTTACTGGTTGATTAGCATGCTGGGGTTACAACAAGTACAAGAGAAGTAACGTAGCAGGAAAGTAAAGCGTAGAAGGCAGTAGTCATAGCGTGTGCTACGACTACGGGACTAACCTAAAGGTGTCAGGACAGTACGAAGACAGACAAGACAAGTTGGACACGACACGACACGACATGACACGACATGACACGACACGACACGAAGGGTTCACGCCTTACGGGTTGAGGGGGATCAGACCCTCTCCCCGTGCGCACGCTCAACCCTACCCCAAACCCCAGAACTCAGGACAAGAGGTACAGAGATCACTTCAGCTAGGGAAGCACCTGAAACGCCCGCAGGCTTTTTGTAACACGGAGATCACTCCCGCAAGGAGAGCATCTGAAACGTGTTGATTATTGGACTCCCCGGATTTGGTTTTGGATGATGAGCAAACATAAATAATTCATGAACTAACAATTTGTGAGCGCAGTATTGGAGATCGTCGCCAAATTCACGAGAACAATCAAAGCGACATCTCAAGACTTCTCAAAGCACGTATTCATTGCCTAAAACTTCATTGAAGCTCTTGGACCGTTTTGGAAGTCATGAAGAATTAATCGAAGCTTTCGAAGACCGTTCATTAAGGTTTTATTTATAGTCTTTTAGCTTCGATCTATAGAATGTTAAGCCTTGAGTATATCTTACGATTCTATCTTCATAACGCTCATATCGTAGCTCTAGGATCTTAGTACAAGTTCATTCTAACTTCCTCGAAGCGTCGCGCTTCGATTCGGACTTGTTTGTGCATATTAGTTGGTACAAGAAGAAGTACTGACCGACTAGATGGTGATCTAGTCGGTAAGAAGAGCTTCTTGGACCGACTAGTTTGCTTCCTTAATTTCTTGCACCTTACTGTTTACAGTTAGTCGGTCTACGTTGACTCATCGACCGACTAGTTTGTGAACTAGTCGGTCAGTGATGCTTCTTTGACCGACTAGTTGTGACTTACTTTTCATACTAAATTTCTCCTAAGCTGCTGTTTATCGTTAGTCGGTCTAAGAACGTTTGCTGACCGACTAGTTGACAATCTAGTCGGTCAACTTTTGTTCTTGGACCGACTAAGTCAATTTGTATTCAGACTATTTCACTTTGCCTCTTAGTCGGTCTACGTTCACTGACTGACCGACTAGTTGTGAAACTAGTCGGTCAGAATGTCTTCTTGGACCGACTAGATTTCTAGGTCTGAATTTCTATCTCTTCTCAGTTCCTCTCTTAGTCGGTCCATGTTGTTTGACTGACCGACTAGTTGATGAACTAGTCGGTCAGTGGTTGTTCTTTGACCGACTAGTTGCCTCAGATTTCTATCCGTTGGGAATTGACCTAACTTGTTTTTATGGGACCCTATAAATACGAACCTAGGTCATTTCTCTCTAGGTAAGAGATGCCATTAAGAGATTCATTGAGATAGAAAGAGATAGCCATTCTCACTCATTTCTAAAGCTCTCTTCCTCACAAGAAACCCATTCTCTCACTTTCTAGATCTAGAATCCATATTGAGAGAAGCTTGTTCTTGGTGAGCTCTTCAAGCTCTTGCTTGATTCAAGTCTCCAAATCACTCCTAGGCACCTATTGCTGGTCATTTCCTTGGTGCTAGGTCTTGGTGACTTCATCTTCCTCAAATCCTTCCTTTCACCTATTTGGTAAGAAAAACTCAAGGTATAGGATTTTGTGGTAAGATTGTTTATTTCAATATAAACTCATTTATATTGCTTGTTGATTCTTTCGGTTGTGAGAGAAGGTTGTGATCCCGGGTTGTGGGATTCACTATTGCCATTGCATGTATGATTTGATCTTGTGAAGGTTTTTCACAAGATATCATAGTGGAAATCTTGGGTTAGGGTTTCTAACCTAAGTATCCGGAGGGGATCCGGGTGGTTGGGACGTAGGATCACCGGGAACAAGTCGGGGAGACTTGGGTGGATCCGAACCCATTAACATCTCTTGTTTGCATTGTTAATTTTGTTGTTGTCATTCAATTTAAGCTTCCGCAAATTGATTTGGTAGTTGTTTGCACTATAATTAGGAATTATACTCCTTGTTATTTTTAAAGTACTATTCACCCCCCCTCTAGGACTTGTGCAGTAGCTTGTAGGGCATTACATTTGGTATCAGAGCCAGATAGTTAGCTATGTCTGCCAACGACAACAAGACCATGCGTCCACCTTCTAACTATGACACCTTCAGGAACCGTGAAGGAGCATCTTCGGTGATGGAAGGACATTCCTCTACGAGGCCTCCATTCTTCAACGGTACCAACTACGGGTACTGGAAATGCCGGATGGAAACCTTCCTCCAGAGTGCATCTCTATGGAGGACCACAATGAAGGAATACATCGAGCCCGAAGAAGAAGACTTTGAGAAATGGACTACCGCGGAGATCACCGCGGAGGTAAGCAATGCCAAGGTAATGAACGCCTTGCAATGCGCATTGGAGCCCGAGGACTTCAATAAGATATGCACATGTAAGAGTGCATATCAAATTTGGAACTCCCTCCTCATTCTACATGAAGGGACGAGTAGGGTAAGAGACTCTAAACTCGTAGTTGTAAACAAAGATTACGAAATGTTTCATATGCAACAGGGCGAGAAGATGAAGGAATATTACGCTCGCTTCGTTGACATAATAAACGAGTTAGAGGCCCTCGGCAAATCCTACACCCAAAAAGAGAAGTGCTCGAAGCTTATCGAAGGACTTCCTTCTTCTTGGGAGAAACGTACCTTCGCCATCGAGGAAGGTAATGACATGTATAAGTATACCGTAGTTCAATTGATGGGTACTTTGATGTCATACGAGGTACGCAAAGATAGCAAGGTGAAGTTACAAGAAAAGATGAAGTCCTATTTGAACCAAGACATGCCTAAGAAAAAGGCAATTGCATTCAAGGCGACTTCATCCACCTCTACCGATGATGAGAACTCGGAAGAAGAAATGGACATGGAATCCATTGCACTCATGGCAAAGAAGTTCAATCGCTTCTTCCAAAAGGGTAACTTCAAACAAAAATCTAAATTTACTTCTACTAACGCCTCTCCACCTTTGTGCTTTAAATGTAATAAGCCAGGACACATCAAAGCGGATTGTCCTCAAAACAAGCAAAAGGAGAAGTGGAAGGCGCCGAAGTTCGACAAGTCGAAGAAGTACAAAAAGGGGTACAAAAAGGGACTTGTCAGAGCAACATTCACCGACTCCGAGGATTCCTCAAGCGGAGAGTCGGACGATGAGAAAGTGGAGCAAGCGCACATGTGCTTCATGGCAAGAGAGGAGCATGATCAAGGATCTTCCTCCTCCGATGATAGCGACAACGAAGGCGATGAGGTAACTATGGATGATCTTAGGGATGCTAACTCTCATTTATGGTCTAAATACACTAAATTAGTAAATATATATACTAAAGTAAAAGATGACCTAGCTAGCATTCAAACCTCGCCTAAGACTATCATCACCAACAACGACACCGTTGTTGAAGAGTTAAGAAATGAGATTGTCAATCTCAAATCTAAACTTTAACATGTTAGCATTGATGATCCAGAAGAACATAGGATAGCGGATTTGACATCTCAAAACTCGACTTTGAGTATTGATAATGAGAATCTTAAATCTCGTGTTTATGTGCTCACATCGCAAGTATCAAACTTGGATACTTCTATGCGTTCTCTCAAAGAGAAAAATGAGAACACATTAGGCCGAATTAATAAATTCAATAAGGGTAAGGACCATTTGGATAAAATCCTAAGTGACTTACTTCCGGCCAATCACCACATTGGTTTGGGGTATACGATGGGATGTCCATCCAAAGCGGCCACTACTTTTGTTAGGCCAACTTCCGGTGACTCTACGAGTGGTAGCAAACACTCTATTGGTAGTTCATCTACCAATGGTGCTTCCACATCGTCCACACCCTCTTTCGGAAAGAAACCCACTTTGGGTGGACCTCCAAAGAAAGGGGCATGCTTATATGTACACCAATACCATGCCACGTAGGAACACACGTCCTACTCCACCGTCTCACACATATGATGATTTTTATGCAACACATTCTCAGGCACGTGCACACCATGTGAGACACCCTCACGCACGTGTTCCCACACATGCATATGTTCACCCACCTCATCATATGAATAATTCTCGTCGTGCACCATTCCATCATGTTCCGTATGCCTATCCACAACATGCATCACGTAGAAATCAACGTCGCATGCATGCACCCAATAGGATGAGGGCTCCCAAGATTTTCACTATTTGGAGCCCAAAGGACACAAGCATGGATGAAAAACAAGTGTATATGAATGCTTATTTTTCGGATGTTGTGCATAGTAGAAATTATGTGGGGAAGTCTAAGTCCAATTGGACTTGGCTTCCAAAGGTCTAACCTTTGAGGACCCAATGACCTTGTGTACCGTGATATGAAATTCTCTATCTTTAGGTACTCAAGGAAAAGAAAAAGAAGAGGAGCAACAAATTTAAATTTAGCTCCAAAGGGAATTGGATACTCGATAGCGGGTGTTCAAAACACATGACGGGTGACGCTCAATTGCTCTCCGGAGTAGTTCCCATTGCAAATGGAAACCGCGTCGTATTTGGAGGCAACGAGAGCGGAACCATCGTCGGTGTTGGTAAAGTGGGTAACCCGTCTAAACCTTTAATTAGTGATGTTTATCTAGTTAATGGTTTAAATCATAATCTTATTTCAATAAGTCAACTTTGTGACAAAGGTTACACAGTTAGATTTGCGAAAGGATTATGTCATATTTCAAATGATAATAATAAATTATTATTTTCCGGCACTCGCCATAAAGATATTTATATTTTGGATCTTCCCAAGTCATATGAACAATGTCTCGTTGCCAACACAAGTGAACAACACTTATGGCATCGACGCTTTGGACATGTGAACTTTGGAACACTTTATAAGCTTTCAAAATTAAATTCCATTAAAGGTTTTCCGAAGCTCGTTTTTGAAAAGAAAATTTTTTGCGATTCTTGTCAACGTGGCAAGCTCCCTAAATCTTCATTTAAACCTAAGAAAAGAATTTCTACTAAACGGCCACTAGAGCTATTGCATCTAGATTTATTTGGGCCAACTAGAGTTGCTTCCTTAGGAAATGCAAGATATGGACTAGTCATCGTTGATGATTATTCAAGATTTACATGGGTATTTTTCTTATGTAATAAAAATGAAGCTTTTGAAAACTTCACAATATTTGTGAAGAAAGTACAAAATCTCATCGGAACCACCATTGTCACTATTCGTAGTGATCATGGGGGTGAATTTGAGAATGAGTCTTTCTCAAATTTTTGTGATAATCTTGGAATTACTCACACGTTTTCTTTCCCTCGCGCACCTCCTCAAAATGGTGTTGTTGAGAGGAAGAATAGAACGCTTGTGGAGTGTGCTCGCACTATGCTCGAAGATAGTCATCTTGGTTATCAATTTTGGGCCGAAGCGGTACACACCGCTTGTTATGTGTTTAATAGAATACTTTTGAGGCCCGGCACCAAACAAACTTGCTATGAATTGTTGTTTGGTAGATTAAACATTTTCGTGTTTTCGGCGCAAAATGTTTTATTAAAAACACATATGATAATTTGGACAAGTTTGATCCGAGATCGGATGAGGGGATATTTGTTGGGTATTCCTCACGTAGCAAAGCCTACCGGATATACAACAAAAGATCCTCTACGATCGAGGAATCACTTCATGTCTCTTTTAATGAGAATTTTACTACTTCTAGAATTTCAAATGATGATGATTCTATGGACGTTTTATGTGATTCGTTTGAAAATTCTAAGTTCATTGATTCAATTGATTCTATTGATACTAACCCGATTAATGAAGTTGTTGAGAATGTGCCTAGTGATCAAGGTATTCCCAAGCGGTTTCATACCGTTCGCGACCATCCCCATGAGCAAGTCATTGGCAATATTCATGATAGTGTCAAGACGAGATCGCAAGTCCACCACTTCGCCAATTGTGCCTTTGCCTCATCGATAGAGCCAAAGAATATAGTTGAAGCGTGCGAAGATAGTGCTTGGATCCTTGCCATGGAGGAGGAACTCATTCAATTCGAGAGGAATGAGGTATGGGAGCTTGTTCCTTTGCCATCAAAGAACCACACCATCATAGGGACAAAGTGGATCTTCAAGAACAAAACCGACGAAAACCAAGTCGTCGTCCGGAACAAAGCTCGGTTAGTTGCTCAAGGCTATCGCCAAGAGGAAGGTATCGATTTCGAAGAATCCTTCGCTCCGGTAGCTAGATTAGAATCAATTAGACTATTATTGTCTTATGCATGCCATAAAAATTTTAAGTTATTTCAAATGGATGTTAAAAGTGCATTTTTAAACAGAGATGTTGTTGAGGAAGTTTACGTTTCTCAACCTCCGGGCTTCATAAATGAAAAATTTCCAAATCATGTTTTTAAACTAAAGAAAGCTCTTTATGGTTTGAGACAAGCTCCTCGAGCTTGGTATGATCGCCTAAAGAATTTTCTTTTGGATTTGAATTTTAAAATGGGCGAAGCCGATTCTACACTTTTTGTTAAGCATGTGAATAATGATATTTTATTAGTTCAAATTTATGTTGATGATATCATTTTCGGTGCTACTAACTTCACTCTTTGCGAAGAGTTTTCTAATGTTATGAAGGAACAATTTGAGATGAGCCACATGGGCGAACTCAAATATTTCTTAGGTCTCCAAATTCGCCAATTGAATGATGCAATCTTCATCCACCAAACGAAGTATACGGTGGAGTTGCTTAAGCGATTTGGAATGGAGAGTGCTTCCGGGAAAAAGACTCCAATGAGCACGACTACGCATCTTGACAAGGATACGGGCGGTAAGGATGTAGACATTCGTCTATATCGAGGTATGATAGGTAGTTTACTTTATCTTACCACAAGTAGGCCCGATATTATGTTTGCCGTATGCATATGTGCTCGTTATCAGTCTCAACCTAAGGAGTCTCACTTAGTAGCGGTAAAACGTATTTTCCGTTATCTAAGTTATACACTTGATTTTGGATTACTTTATCCAAAATCTAGCACGTATGAGTTAGTCTCATATAGTGATGCCGATTATGCGGGATGCAAATCCGACAGGAAAAGTACTAGTGGCACTTGCCATTTTCTAGGAAATTCTCTTGTCTCTTGGTTTTCCAAGAAGCAAAATTCCGTATCACTTTCAACCACCGAGGTGGAATACATTGCCGCCGGTGCCGCTTGTGCCCAGGTTCTTTGGATGAGACACACACTGAAGGATTTTGGTATTCATTGTGATACTAGCCCTATCATGGTGGATAACCAAAGTGCTATTTGTCTTTCAAAGAATCCGGTGCACCATTCCCGATCAAAACACATAGATGTCCGACACCACTTTTTAGATGATCATGTTGCTAAAAAGGACATCATATTAGTGTACGTTGAAACCCAAAAGCAAATCGTCGATATTTTCACGAAACCCCTAAAGGAGGACTCCTTTGTGCGGTTGCGTCGAGAATTGGGGATTATGGGTGAATCCGAGATATAGGATTCATGTTTCATTCAATTATCTTGCATGATTTTATATTTCGCGATATTTCGTCCATGCTAGAATTATTGGATTTTTGGGGATTTTATGCGATATGTTTGAATTTTTGCTCGAATTCTTATTTGAACGTCATATTTAAGATTTCGATGTTTTGTGGGGTAGTTTAGATGACTAATGAGCAGGTTAAGATGTTTCATCCAAGTGGTTTATGAAGAGAACTCATTTATCAATTTTTGGACTCTTCTAGTCGGTTTCAGTTCATCAGCCAACCGACTAGATGCTCATCTAGTCGGTCAGCTAGTGAACTCAGACCGACTAGTTCAAGTTTTAACTTTCTCCTGTCATTGACTTCTTTTAGTCGGTCATAGTACTCTTACCGATCGACTAGATTGAAAACTAGTCGGTCAGTGATTATACTGTGACCGACTAACTCTAGCCCTAGAAATTTCTGTTTGCCTCTGTTTCGACTTAGTCGGTTCAAGCTCATTGACCGACCGACTAGATCGTAATCTAGTCCGTCAGTGCTTGAACTGTGACCGACTAAGTGCATTAGGGAAAACGCGTCTTTTCGCATTCCCGACCGACTTAATCCAAGTTTATCCGACTATTTTCTTTTTTAGTCGGTCTTCTTCTCTACTCCAACTCGAAAACTCCCTCTCCCCGACCGAAACCCCTTCGTATTCCCGTCGATTCCGGCCAATTTTCCGGCCATCTCCGCCGTCCGTCGCCGTCGACCCTCTCTCCTAGGTATAACCCCTCTCCTAGATCTCTTTTTGCATCCATAGGGTGTGTTCTAGATCTCTTTTTCATCTCTAAGCTCTAGGGTTTCGGAATTTGATCTAGGGTTTTCGGATTTTCTCTTTTAGGGCTTGTGTGTTAGGTTCTAGGGTTTGTGCTTAGGGTATTTGAACCTATCCCGACATTTGGTTGTACTCGTTGTGTCGCGATCATGGCATGAACGAGAATCCCGATTACATCATCTGGGGCATCCCCTATGACCGTAGAGGGTGCTACCGCTTCGACCCCTCCCAAACGTAGGGCCAAGACCACTCGACCCCCCTCTTCGTCTTCAACTCCGTTGAAGAGGAAGAGTACGTCCAAGCCTAAACCTACCGGCCAATCGTCCAAGCCCAAACCTAAACCTAAAAAGTTTCGCGCACCCACACCTCCCGGTGAGCGTTTAGATAGTGATTCAGAGGATGATTCCGATGACGAATACACTCCTGAACATCCCGAGAAGGCACCCACTCCACCCCCTCCTCCACCTCCTCCTAAGTCCCGTAAGGCTAAGGGTAAAGCTCCTATGCCAGTCGGCGGTGTAGACATATCGTTGTGCCGCGACGACCCTCAGTGTCTCGCAGCGTACAACCGTATAGAGCACTGCCCACTGCTGTTAGAGCATTACGTTCAGTTTTCTGATTTCCTTGGCCTTGCTGATCTTCTCTCCTATAGTGGCCTATTGGACTACCTTCGATTTGACGCTAAGGCGAACCCTAGACCATATCCTCGCCTGGTCAAATTATTCTATGCCAACCATGTCCGGGGTCAGTACGGCGAGACCCACTCCATTGAGACTTCTGTTTTGGGGACTCCTATAGTCCTCACGGCAGAAATCTTGGGGGAGTTGATTGGTTGCTCGTCGTGTGGCCTCCTCCCGGCTGACATCTCTGTCGACGATATCTCCTCCTTAGATCAGCGGACCCTAGGCAAAATCTTCCAGGTTATCCCCCCAGCTTTTATAGGAGTCCCTTCCAAATCTTTCAAATCAAATTCTTGGGTGCTTAACCTTATCTTGAAGTCATGCCTTCTTCCCAAGTATGGATCTTCATCTCTTCCATCTCAGCCGTTTTTGAAACACGCTCTGTTCTTGGGTAGCGAGATTAATTGGGCTCGCATTATACTCGATAAGATGGACTCTTTTGAGTGTATATGCAAGACCACTAAATCTGCGCATATCCCATATCCATGTCTCCTGACCTTGGTATTCCGTCGTTTCGGTGTTCCCCTCTCTCCTGATGATGAGCGTCCTTTGGGTCCTCCTCTGAACGCGACGGCCGTTAAGAAATCTCTTGCGGCGCTTCGTCACGTGCAGAGGTCGACCACATCTGCTTCCCAGGCCACTCCCTCAGCTGCTGCAGCCCCCACTCCTTCTGTCACATTAGATGATGTCGTACGCCTACTTCGTCGGCACAAGTCGCGTTTGGCTCGTACCGAGGAGGTAGTTTGCCGTATGGCTTGTATGATGGGCATTGAGCTTCCTCCTTCCGTGTCTGAGGACGAGGAGATGGACGATGAGGATATTGACGATCTTGTCACTTCCTTGGCTCGTGGCGATAAGGCTACTGCTGCTGCTGCTACCACATCTGCTCCTGGAGATGGCACCTCTTTCGGTGCTCCAGAGACTTCTGCACCAGTAGTTCAGACTTCTGAGGCTGCTGCTGCTCCTGTTGACGACCCTGCTCCTGTCATGCCTGCTGTTACTCTTGTTAAGACCCCTGCCGTTGAGCCCGACGTCGTCGTTTCTACTCCTGCCCCGACGATCCCGTCTGTTGACATGCCTCTCCTCCCAGCAGAGCCTGAGTCCACTCCATCGACTGGACCCATGGAGACTGCTGATCCAGCCACTCCCTCGTGATCGTCAGTATCAAGGACTCTCCACTGCTCATTGGATGATGCATCTTCTTGAGAGTATTTTGGGTTAGGATGGAGTTTGAGGGTTATCTTGATGTATTTTGATTTTTATGGATGTCGGTGTTGTATTTTGATGTACTTTGGATGATGCTGATGGTTAGTTGATGTATGATGTATTTACATTTTTTGGTTGATATCCATGGTCGTTTGTATTTTGATGTACTCGATGTGATATCTTTTTGGATGTACTCATGATGTTTATATATATATATACATCGATGTTCTCCTTATTTTATTCGTCGTGCACTTTTACTATTTGTTCAACGCATATGATATGTGAATTCGTCGCTCGACGCTTGAAAACTTGGTTAAATAGATTATATTTCTATGATTGTATAGAATTGTTTTCCATGCACAAATTTAACCAAGAATATTGAATATTGGAGAGTATGTTCCTTTACTCAATAAATGAAGTAATATTTGGTGTTTTTGATGATTTTAATTTTCACTTTTAGATGATGGACAATTTGGCACACCTTGATTTTATTTTATCGTTTTTTCCTTGGTGTTAATTGGGTCCATCGTCAACATCTACGACTCCCGATGTTGGATTTTAATTTCTCTAGTTGTTGTCGTTGTATGCCCCCCCATTTTTGGGATAATGCCAAAGGGGGAGAGATAATGATAATAAATAGGGCAAATGAAAATTTAACTCAATTTCCAAGAATCTAGTTTGATATGTTAGATTCAGGGGGAGTTAAGATATATATAAGGATTTTCAAAATCCGATATTTCAAAAATCGATTCTCTTTATATATGTTACTCGTCTGATTGATGCAATTCATATATATTCATTTTGGAATTAACGCGTCATCAATGCAGGGGGAGTAAGTATTTTTCATTTGAATCATTATTTTTGATTATTATTTATGTTGGTTTGTCATCACCAAAAAGGGGGAGAATGTTGATTATTGGACTCCCCGGATTTGGTTTTGGATGATGAGCAAACATAAATAATTCATGAACTAACAATTTGTGAGCGTAGTATTGGAGATCGTCGCCAAATTCACGAGAACAATCAAAGCGACATCTCAAGACTTCTCAAAGCACGTATTCATTGCCTAAAGCTTCGTTGAAGCTCTTGGACCATTTTGGAAGTCATGAAGAATTAATCGAAGCTTTCGAAGACCGTTCATTAAGGTTTTATTTATAGTCTTTTAGCTTCGATCTATAGAATGTTAAGCCTTGAGTATATCTTACGATTCTATCTTCATAACGCTCATATCGTAGCTCTAGGATCTTAGTACAAGTTCATTCTAACTTTCTCGAAGCGTCGCGCTTCGATTCGAACTTGTTTGTGCATATTAGTTGGTACAAGAAGAAGTACTGACCGACTAGATGGTGATCTAGTCGGTCAGAAGAGCTTCTTGGACCGACTAGTTTGCTTCCTTAATTTCTTGCACCTTACTGTTTACAGTTAGTCGGTCTACGTTGACTCACCGACCGACTAGTTTGTGAACTAGTCGGTCAGTGATGCTTCTTTGACCGACTAGTTGTGACTTACTTTTCATACTAAATTTCTCCTAAGCTGCTGTTTATCGTTAGTCGGTCTAAGAACGTTTGCTGACCGACTAGTTGACAATCTAGTCGGTCAACTTTTGTTCTTGGACCGACTAAGTCAATTTGTATTCAGACTATTTCACTTTGCCTCTTAGTCGGTCTACGTTCACTGACTGACCGACTAGTTGTGAAACTAGTCGGTCAGAATGTCTTCTTGGACCGACTAGATTTCTAGGTCTGAATTTCTATCTCTTCTCAGTTCCTCTCTTAGCCGGTCCATGTTGTTTGATTGACCGACTAGTTGATGAACTAGTCGGTCAGTGGTTGTTCTTTGACCGACTAGTTGCCTCAGATTTCTATCCGTTGGGAATTGACCTAACTTGTTTTTATGGGACCCTATAAATACGAACCTAGGTCATTTCTCTCTAGGTAAGAGATGCCATTAAGAGATTCATTGAGATAGAAAGAGATAGCCATTCTCACTCATTTCTAAAGCTCTCTTCCTCACAAGAAACCCATTCTCTCACTTTCTAGATCTAGAATCCATATTGAGAGAAGCTTGTTCTTGGTGAGCTCTTCAAGCTCTTGCTTGATTCAAGTCTCCAAATCACTCCTAGGCACCTATTGCTGGTCATTTCCTTGGTGCTAGGTCTTGGTGACTTCATCTTCCTCAAATCCTTCATATCACCTATTTGGTAAGAAAAACTCAAGGTATAGGATTTTGTGGTAAGATTGTTTATTTCAATATAAACTCATTTATATTGCTTATTGATTCTCTCGGTTGTGAGAGAAGGTTGTGATCCCGGGTTGTGGGATTCACTATTGCCATTGCATGTATGATTTGATCTTGTGAAGGTTTTTCACAAGATATCATAGTGGAAATCTTGGGTTAGGGTTTCTAACCTAAGTATCCGGAGGGGATCCGGGTGGTTGGGACGTAGGATCACCGGGAACAAGTCGGGGAGACTTGGGTGGATCCAAACCCATTAACATCTCTTGTTTGCATTGTTAATTTTGTTGTTGTCATTCAATTTAAGCTTCCGCAAATTGATTTGGTAGTTGTTTGCACTATAATTAGGAATTATACTCATTGTTATTTTTAAAGTACTATTCACCCCCCCTCTAGCACTTGTGCAGTAGCTTGTAGGGCATTACAAAACGCCCGAAGGATTTTTGTAACACGGAGATCACTCCCGCAAGGAGAGCATCTGAAACGCCCGCAGGCTTTTTGTAACACGGAGATCACTTCCGCTCGGGAAGCATCTGAAACGCCCGAAGGCTTTTTGTAACACGGTGACAAGACACGACCAGTGTGTATAACGGTGACAAGACACGACCAGTGTACGGGAGAGTTATTCTAGGGTGTCCACACGCACGCACACACAAGATAATCTTAAAGTGTCAGTTCTTGTTGTTCGTCGGACTTAGACTTAGTCGTCAAGTCTAAGTCGTCAGGGTGACCCAGACGCTATCATTTCACGTCCGGAATCTCAACACTCACAGTCTAACAGTTCTAACAATTTAAGACCAAGACACGGTCAAAAATGCAAGTGGGTACACTTGCCTGCGGTGGCGAGGGGGTCGTCCGTCCGGGACGTCTCGTCCAGTCGTCGCGTCCGTGGTAGTCCGTCTGAAACAGTCACGGCGACGGTGTCAGGTCTCAAATTCATCAAATCCTATTAGGTTTCGTTTCTAGGTTTTCGGGACTATCCTATTCGTCAAAAGTCACTTTTTGATGTTTCAGCCTAATCGACGATCTATCCTATGTGCACAGTCAACAAAGTCCGTTCGTCGATCTTCTATGTTCGTACAACGTTTTACAGGTGCTGGAAAATAAATTTAGTTCAAGTTGATGGTTTTTAGTTTAGGGTTCAATCAGCTATTGTGGTGGTTTCTACGAGTTTTGCGGAACCAACCTGAACCGGAGTTTGCTGTAGATTGGATGTCGGGTCTGATCGGAGAACTCCTCAGCTTCAGATCTGGTCCTTGTACGATTCCCCAATAGTTCGAACTTGCGACGAAGGCCTACGACGTGTCGCAACGTCGTAGACGGCAAATCCGCGAAGTAGCACGTCCAAGTGGGACCCACAACACCTCTGGAGAACTTGGGGGGCCCACCACAGGAGTTGGTGTGGGAGAAACCAACTTGCGACGAAGTTCTGTCGGTCGGGCACGGTCGGTGCGGGGGTTCCTCTCGGTCAGACCGAGAGGGGCTCTCGGTCGTGCGAGTTGCGATGCGGCGAGGTCGGGCACAGCGTCGGTGCGAGGGGAATCCTCGGTCAGACCGATGGACCCCGTCAGTCGGGCGCTGCGGGAGCATGCGAAGTGAAGGGGGCGATGCAGCGGGGCGGCGTCTTGGTCAGACCGACAAGGCGGGTCGGTCGGGCGCTTAGCGATGCGGAGCGGAGCGGTGCGGCTGTGGAGCGGGCTGTTCTCTCGGTCAGACCGAGAGATGGCCTCGGTTGGAGCGGGGCGACAGCGGGGGCTTGCAGCGGAGCGCTGCGAGCGACGATGCGGGGAGCGGCTCCGGTTGTGCATGGGGATGTGCGGGGGTGAGCTCCAGTCGTGCGTTGGGCGATCATCGCAACGTTGCGACGAAGCTTTGGGAGAGGAAACGGCAGCTAGGGTTTTGAGTAATGCCCAAATAACTTAGCCTAGGGCTAATATAAATAGGTTAGAGCTAGGGTTAGGGTTAGGGTTTAGAAAAACGTAATTAAAATAATTAAAAATAATTAATTTAGTTTAAAATTACTCTCCTCTCCCTCACGCAAAATGGGTGCGGCCAAAAATTCTAAAATTTTGCCTAAAAATTCTTTAATTGTTGTGAATGGGTATTTACTGGGTTGGATGAGTTATTGGGCCAAATCAGTGTTTGGGCCCATATCTGTATAAGCCCATTTGTATTCTCCCCTTTGGCTATAAATATAGACCTGAGGGCTCTCCCCTCAGTAGTTGATTCATAACACGTTATCAGCACGAGCCTCTAAAATTTTTTTCTTTCCACAAATTTTTCCGTTCGTTGCGAAGGCGAAGGCGAAGGCGAGACGGGAGATCCACGAGCGCGGTGCAAGGCTTCCTCCATCAAGGGTCGTCATCCGCGTAGGGCTTCGAGCAACCGTCGCTATATTCGGAGGACGGATATAGAGGTAAAAATACTAAAAACGATACTTTTAATCATACGTATGATTGCCCCTCCCCTAGATCTCGCAAGATCGTCATGGGGATTCATCGTCGCCTTGAAAACGAATGATTTTCCACCCCAAAAATCAATTTTTTAAGGGTTTTTGGATTTTCTGTAAATACCAAACCCTAAATCAACCCTAAATCCCCCCCGGCCACGCCGTCCCCCCCATGGGGGGGCTGCCGCCGCCGCACCCCCCCTGCAGGGGGGGCGGCGCGGCCCCTGCCGCCGCCCTCCCCTGCAGGGGGCCGGCCGCCGCCGCCCCGCCCCTGCAGGGGGGGCGGCGGCCCCCGTGGCCGCCCCCCCTCTGCAGGGGGGGGGGGGGGGGGGGCGGCCCCCGCTGCTCCACCCCGCAGAGGGGGGCGGCGGCCCCCTGCGCCCGCCGTCCCCCCCGCAGAGGGGGGCGGCGGCCCCCCGCGCCCGCCGTCCCCCCCGCAGAGGGGGGCGGCGGCCCCCTGGCTGCTTCCCCCTTTGCGGGGGGGACGGCCCCCAGGCCGCGCCCCCCTCTGCGGGGGGCGGCGGCCCCCGCCGCTCCCCCCCGCAGCGGGGGGCGGCGCCCCCTGGCCACGCCCCCCTCTGCGGGGGGGTGGGGGGGGGGTGCGGCCCCCGCCGCTCCCCCCCCCGCAGCGGGGGGCGACGGCCCCCGCCGTGCCTCCCGTGCAGGGGGGCGGCGGCGGCGGCCCCCCCTTCTGCAAAACCCTAAACCGAAAAAAAACGCAGAGATGTGGGCCTGAAGCCCACAGCAAATCTGTGGGCTTCAGGCCCACAGAATTCAACACAAAAAAATATATTATTCAGATCTGTGGGCCAGCAGATTCAGGCCCACAGATTTCCAACAAAAAAAAGCCAGATCTGTGGGCCTGAAGCCCACAGCAGATCTGTGGGCTTCAGGCCCACAGATTTTCATCAAAAAAAAAGGCCTATGGGCCTGAAGCCCATAGGTCGACTGCGGGTTTCAGACCCGCAGACTGGTTTATTTGAAAAAAAAAAAAATTTTGGGGGAGGCAAAGGGCTATAAATTTGCCTCAAAAGGCAACTTATTAGCCTAAAAATTAATTTAAAATGGGGATTTAAAGGCAAAATATTCGTGAAAAATCACGGTAAATTACGGGACAAATATCGGGCAGTCAAGGGCATTTTGGGGATTTTTTTGGGGGACTTTTGGGGATGACGAGGGAGACTTTTCCCTCTGACAAAGAAAATGTTAATTTTGGGCTCTTAATCAATTTAATTGATTAAACCCATTTACTTTACAACCTATGCATCGTAATTTCTTTTACATGCTTTACATCTCTGGCAAAATTATGTGGATATTATTTGCGTGGTTGTACACTTTATTTAAAAACTTAATAATTAGGAAGATCCTCGGACCGCTCTGCCGTTAGTTACCTAACCTAACGGTGTATGACGTTGCCCAGTGGTCCAATAATTATTAAGTGATTAAATATCGCTTTATCCTCATATGAATAAACTGCCTGTGATGTCTGTGGATGAAAATGTGATGAGCACAATATTCTTGCATGAATTGCTAAATGTGGTTTTTGGATCGGCCGTTTAGTCCCATAGTTTATTTCCAGCACTTTTCTTTTATTTTTGAGAGAAATTGTAGTGAGGAATTTATGTAAATGTCAAAGAAAGAAGACCAACATCCATGGAGTCGGAAGCTACGCTTGAAGAGGAAGATATTAAATGGGACCCACAGGGTTTCCAAAGTTGTATTTTCATTTTATTCAAGCTGCAAATTTGTATAATTTGGACTGTGGACTCTTGGACTCTTTCTTGTGGGACTGGCCGATCCACACATTTAGCTTTTCATTCAATATTGCTCCCGCATGAAAATGTTCTTTCTGATTGATTATTAATTCATGCATGTTTGTGCTCTGCTAGATAAATGGCTAAAATTGCAAGCGTTGACTTTGAAGTGCTGGATGCATCAGGCAGAAATTATCTAAGCTGGCAGCTAGATGTTAAGTTTCACCTGCGGGCCAAGTCCCTCATCACTGCTGTGACTGAAAAAGAAAATGTTAGCGATATAGAGAAGGTGCAAGCCATCATCTATATTCACCGCCATGTGGATAAGACCTTAAAGGCTGAGTACCTTACGGTCGAAGATCCACTTGAGCTATGGACCGCCCTTGAGGACATGTATAAACATCAAAGAGATGTTATACTCCCAAGGGCGAGATATGAGTGGGAGAACCTGAGACTGCAGGACTTTAAGTCCATTGCTGAGTACAACTCAGCACTTTTTAGCATCACCTCACGCCTGAAGTTGTGTGGTGAAAAAGTCTCAGAAGATCGCATGCTGAAAAAGACGTATACGTCTTTCCATGAAAAGGATGCGATACTTTTGCAGCAATACCGTGAACGTAAGTTCACCAAGTATTCAGAGCTGCTGTCATGTCTCCTCATGGCCAAGCAAAACAGAGAGCTCCTTCTCGCCACTCACAATATGCGCCCTCCTGGCACTGTCCCCCTACCAGAAGCTCACCATACCTCTTCTTTCAAAAAGAAGAGGGATAATAAAAGAAAAGAAAGACCACAGAAAGCGGGACAGCAGAAAAGAGCCAAGGGCCCACCACAGCAGCGCAAGAATGAAGGGAATCGCAAGTTCACCTGGCGCAGGAATGATAACAAGAAAAACAATGCACCCCCACCCAAGAGGGACTGGGAAGACCAGTGCCACAGCTGTGGCATGACAGGCCACTGGTCTAGAGTGTGTAGGACCCAAGTGCATCTCCAGAAGCTTTATAAACAAAGCAAGAAAAAGAATGTTGAATCAAACCTGGTGGCTGCGAATAATGCAGTCAAATTCACAGCAAAAGACTTCGAGTCAGATAATCTGCTTGATTAGCCCGTTATCATTTATCTTAGCACTTTATTGTATGAACATTTTATTTCTTTAGAGCTTTTATGTATCTTCAATTCTGTTGAATAAAATTTAGCCTTTCTAAATGCAAATGTTTACCCATCTTTTTTTAGATGGAATGCTCTCATGACTGCCTAGTAGACAGCGCGTCAACACATACGATCCTTCAACACAAATGCTATTTTCATAGCATTATCCCATATAAGAGCCCTGTAAACACAATTTCAGGGCCATCGGACATAATTGAAGGTTCTGGGAATGCAACCTTGTTGCTCCCCAATGGAACAGAACTAAAAATAAAAGATGCACTTTACTCTCTGAATTCCAAGAGAAACTTACTAAGTTTCAAAGATATCCGTTTTAACGGATTCCACTTGGAAACAGCAAATGTCAAAGAAAATGAATTAATGTATGTAACGTCTCAAGAAAATGGAGTTAAAACCATTCTTGAACGTTTTGAGAGCCTCTCATCAGGCCTCTACCATACAAAAATTCGGAGAGAGGAAGCAAACCTGACGGAGCACCTGAAGTGCCCGACATCGGCCAAATTCTTACTTTGGCACGATAGACTTGGCCACCCCGGATCTGTGATGATGCACCGCATCCTAGCACAATCCCATGGGCATAACCTGAAGAACCAGAAGATTCTTCAGAAGGGAGAATTCCCTTGTGTACCCTGCTTTAAGGGTAAATTAATAACAAGGCCATCACCACTTAAAGTGGATATTGAGTCTCCTAGCTTCCTTGAAAGAATACACGGAGACATATGTGGACCTATCCACCCCCCTAGCGGGCCTTTTCGGTACTTTATGGTACTGATTGATGCATCTTCGAAATACTCGTATGTGTGTCTACTTTCAACCCGCAACTTAGCTTTTCCAAAGCTTTTGGCACAAATAATAAAGTTGCGGGCGCATTTCCCAGACAACCAAATAAAGAAAATACGTCTGGATAATGCGGGGGAATTTACCTCTCAGTCATTCCAAGAAAATTTCCAGGTAACGGGAATAGAAATTGAACATCCGGTGCCGCATGTTCACACCCAGAACGGGTTAGCTGAGTCGCTAATTAAAAGAATCCAATGGATCATACGACCATTGCTGATGAAATCCCAGTTGCCGGTGGATGCATGGGGACATGCAATTTTGCATGCTGCATCACTAATAAAAATTAGACCCTCAGGAGGTCAGAGTCTATCTCCAATGCAACTCGCATATGGAACGCCGCCAAACATCTCTCACTTAAGAATCTTCGGCTGCGCAGTTTATATCCCCATTGCACCACCACAGAGGACCAAGATGGGTCCTCAACGTCGCCTAGGTATCTACGTAGGGTTTGACTCACCCTCCATTATAAGATACCTAGAACCCCAAACGAGGGACGCTTTCAAGGCACGCCTTGAAGATTGCAATTTTGATGAGACGTATTTCCCCAAAATGGGCCTAGACATCGAAAAGTCTAGTGCAAAGCAAATGTTAACGTGGGATACAAAAAGATTGACCCACTATGATCCGGTAACAAAACAATGTGATGATGAGATCTGGAAGATCTTAGACATCTAGGACACAGTCCATAGATTACCGGACTCGTTCATTGACAACCAGAAGATTGTCAGATCACACATCCCTGCTGCGAATACTCCAGCTAGGATTGACATCCTGAAGGATGGATGCAATCCACCTGCAGCAGAAGTGGCTGCACCTCAACAGAAAAGAGGCAGACCACCAGGCTCCAAGGATAAAAATCTAAGAAAAAGAAAATTATCCGGAGACCTTGGGACGATACCCCCACAGAGAAACGAGCTCGTGTCCATACCCTCTCCCCTCCCGGAATCCACTGCAGAGGAACTGCCGGGAGAAACAGAAATATTACTAAATTATGTATGTACATGGGAGGTATTGGACAGAAAGAGTACAATCATCAATGATGACTTCGCGTTTCACATTGCCATTCACGTCGCCGGAAGCGATGATGATTATGAACCACACTCCGTTGCTGAATGCAAACATAGAGATGATTGGCCAAAGTGAAATCAGGCAATAGAAGCCGAGCTGGACTCGCTTCAGAAACGAAAAGTCTTTGGGCAAATAGTCCAGACACCTACCGGTGTTAAACTTGTGGGATACAAATGGGTATTCGTCAGAAAAAGAAACGAAAATAATGAGATCGCACGCTACAAAGCTAGACTTGTAGCACAGAGATTTTCCCAAAGACCGGGTATAGACTATGACGAAACATACTCCCCGGTCATGGATGCGATCACGTTCAGATTCTTAATAAGCTTAACAGTAAAGGAAGGCCTAGATATGCAGCTAATGGATGTTGTGACTACGTATCTATACGGCAATCTCGACAAGGAGATCTACATGAAACTTCCTGATGGCTTCTCAATGCCTGCTGAACTGAAAGATAGACCTCGGGACGTCTATTCTGTTAAGCTACAAAGATCATTGTATAGCCTCAAACAATCAGGAAGAATGTGGTATAACAGACTCAGTGAGTTCCTTGTTCAACAAGGATTCACGAACAATGAAGTCTGCCCTTGTATCTTCATAAGAACAAAGGGAAAAGGATTCGTGATAATAGCTGTCTACGTAGACAATCTGAATCTCATAGGATCTCCCGAAGAGATCACTGAGATATCTGTAAGCCTAACTAAAGAATTCGAAATGAAAGACCTAGGCAAAACCAAATTCTGCCTTGGCTTACAGATTGAACATCAAAAAGACGGAATCCTATTACACCAAACCACATATACGAAGAAAATGTTGCAAAGATTCCATATGGACCATTGACATCCATTGAGTACACCTATGGTGGTACGATCCCTGGATGCACATAAAGACTCCTTCCGGCCGCTGGAAGAGGGGGAGGATATACTTGGTCCAGAAGTTCCCTATCTGAGTGCCATCGGAGCACTACTATATCTGGCAAACTGCACGCGTCCCGATATAGCGTTCGCAGTAAATTTGCTTGCCAGATACAGTGCAGCGCCTACACAACGCCACTGGACCGGGGTAAAGCACCTTCTGTGCTACCTCCAAGGGTCTGCAGATTTGGGACTCTTCTACAAAAATGGAACATCCTCTACACTTGCAGGTTATGCTGATGCAGGGTACTTGTCTGATCCCCACAAAGCAAAATCTCAGACTGGGTACATGTTTACCTAAGGAGGGACAGCCATTTCCTGGAGATCCATCAAGCAAACCTTGACGGCGACCTCATCCAATTACTCGGAGATCATTGCCATCCATGAAGCAAGCAGAGAATGCGTATGGCTACGCTCAGTCATCCACCATATCTTGTCTACGACCGGACTGAAGACTGGAGACCTCGAGCCCACTACCATGTTTGAGGACAACGCTGATTGCATAGCTCAGCTACGAGGTGGCTTCATCAAAGGCGACAGAACGAAACACATCTCACCAAAGTTCTTCTGGACGCACGAGCTACAGAGAGATGGCAAGATCGACATCAGACAAGTGCAGTCATGTGACAATTTGGCAGATTTGTTCACTAAAGCCCTTCCTACTGCTACCTTTAGAAAACTTGTACATAGGATTGGAATGAGACGCCTAAGAGATCTGAAAGCTTGAGAGCTTGTACAGATCAGGGGGAGTTTGGCAGAGTTTGTACTCTTTTTCCTTAATTATGGTTTTTCCCACTGGGTTTTCCATAGCCAAAGGTTTTAACGAGGCAAATCTCACCAACTCAGGATCCTGAAGTATCCACCCCATGTGAGACCCATACAGGCTCAGAATCCTGAAGTATCCATGAGCAGGGTCCACAACTATGGCTGGATAAGGGGGAGTGTTGTGAATGGGTATTTACTGGGTTGGATGAGTTATTGGGCCAACTCAGTGTTTGGGCCCATATCTGTATAAGCCCATTTGTATTCTCCCCTTTGGCTATAAATATAGACCTGAGGGCTCTACCCTCAGTAGTTGATTCATAACATTAATACGTTATTATAGTATAGGAATTTTATTGCAATTAAAACTCTTATAAAAATAGGTTTTAAAATTATTTAAAACTTTCAAAAAAATGGAAAATAGGTCAAATTAAGTCCAAAAATTGTAAAATAATTATGGGGTGTTTGGGTCGACTAAAGAAAGAGAGTGGAGAAGACGGGTCTAAATTTCGATGTCGAGAGACGAAACTAAAATTCGAAACGTCTCGCGTCAAAACAAAAAGTCGCGACGTCACGTCAATTAAGATAGTATCGCTGAAGAACGACTCGAGATATGTTGTTACAAGGTTGTTCCACAATCTAATACTCCAGAGACGATCACGTCGATATATCACTCCATAATATTCAAAATCAAATAAAGTCAAAAAAAATAAACACGTGCACAATCAAGAGCACGTGCACAAAGAAAGTACGATCGGAAACCGACCGTTACAGTACGTCAGGCAAAGTCTACACAAACGGTCAGACTCTACTGCAAGTGTATCAACTATTAACAATGATTTACTGGTTGTTTTAGCATGATGTGGTTATAACTGAGTAACAAAAAGTAGCATAGCAGGAAAAGTAAAACGTAGCAAGCAGTAGACGTAGCGTGTGCTACCGACTACGGGACTAACCTACAGGTGTCAAGACAAGTCGGGACATGATGGAACAAGACGAGACAAGACGGGACCAGACAAGTAAGACACGAAAGGGTTCACGCCGTACGGTTCGAGGGCGGCCAGACCCTCTCCCCGTGCGCACGCTCAACCCTACCCCAACCCAGGAACTCAGGACAAGAATTACAGGGATCATTTCCGCTAGGGAAATATCCGAAACGCCTGGAGGCTTTTTGTGTAACAGGGATCACTTCCGCGGGGGAAAGTATCCGAAACGTCCGTAGGCTTTTTAGGTAACAGGGATCACTTCCGCGGGAGAAAGTATCCGAAACGCCCGTAGGCTTTTTAGGTAACAGGGATCACTTCCGCGGGGGAAAGTATCCGAAACGCCCGTAGGCTTTTTGGTGTATCAGGACACGACATGACAAGTGTAGGGAGTTGTTAATTGACCGGCTAATGTTGGTGAAGTGTAGAAATAAAAGAAAGAAATGAAAATGACACAAAATGAATCCCCGCTAACACGGGCTAGAGCACTCATGACACTTGGCATTTGACTTGACCCAGGGTGAGACATTGCCCCAAAAGGTGGTACCTAGCGTCCATGGCCCGATATTCCGGTCGGTGCCAAGCACGCTAGGCCTACCCAGTTCCGGACAGTGGGCATTCCCATGTCCATTAACACCTTCCGCAACCGGGAGCATTAAGGCCACAATGATATCTCCCAACATTTCGTCCAAGCCGTTCCCACGCGCGAGGACTCGATGTCAACGCTAGGGGCGTGAGCTATGGCTAGGGAGTCAACCGCCAAGTTTATTCCCCTTGGCCCGATGGTCAGAGGCGGTCTTTCTCCCGCCAATGACAATGCACCGGACCCCAATCATCTATGGTGAATAACATAAAAACCAACAACACAAAAGACATATAAACTTTCACCATCAAGCAAAATAAACACAATACAAACAATGGAGAAAAAGAGAGGAGCATACTTATCTTGAGTGAATCGTCAATCCAATACAAGACTTATTGAACAAAAGACCTAATCTAAAACTAACCTAGAACTCCCAAGAGAAGGGGGGCAGAAAGCCCTAAAAACTCCAGGAGATCCCCTTTCAGTCGGCCAACTTTGAGTATTTATAGCCCCACTTCAAAACCCTAATGGTTCGGGTCCAAACCCGCAGAAAATAACGCCACCCGATCGGTTGACAAGTCAACCGATCGGGTGATCCATTACAAAATAATAACAAAAAACGGCGAGCTTTCACCCGATCACATGAACCGGTCGGGTGAGTTCTTGAGCGACCGGTTGGATCTTGGAGCCGTCGGGTGAAGCGATCGGTTTGGCGCCCGTGTCTTCAGCTCTTCATCTTCAGCTACAGATGAACCGATCGGGTGAGAGTCACCCGATCGGTTGGCAATTTGCTCGAGAAAATAGAGAACATGCCCCCGCTGAACCAGTCTGCGAACCGGTCGGGTGACTTCCATGTGAGCTCCGGCTGAGACCGGGTGGTGCACGCGTGCATCACCCGATCGGTTGGGGATGACCAACCGACCGGGTGAGGGGCTGAAAGATGAATTCTTCGACGTTTGACCCCCTGGATCACACGTGATCTCTCCCGTTGCTCCGGGGACTTGGGATATCATCGTTAAACGTCCCCTACGTGGTCAATCCCTTGCAATCATGGATAAACAAAGAAAAGTGAAAGAAAACGAGAAAATACAAGAAAACGAATAAAAGACGGCGGAAAAACACGGAGAAACACAAAAGAAAACGTGCGTGAATATATGAAATATAAACGCACGTCAAAATCCCCCAAGCTGAACTCTTCCTCGTCCTCGAGGAAGACGAGTGAGAGTAGGAGCTCGGAAGGGAAAAATAGAGAGGAAGAAAGAAAAGAAAACTCTATATCCTAGATCGCCCATAAGGGCCAACAAAATTGGTGAAGCCCGAGTGACTCGATATACACAAATCCGAGATATGACCCAAATATCGATTCGAATTGAATTAAGCGGTGAATATATGGTTCAAGCATGCATGAGAATAGAGAGAGAATCGAAACATATCATGCGTTAGGGACTCCACAACTAGGGTTAAGGAAATCACCACACTAAAGCCTAGATAATTGCTAGAAGGTCCCTATGCCAAGTGTTTTCGAAAACGATGGAGGTTGAGAAGATGTGGAGTAGAACACTCGGTGATTTTTGGGTATGTGTGTCCCCCAAGTTGAAACTTGCATTGTCCTCAATGCAATAGTAGTGAATACGAGAGGGCAATGAAAATGGGGGGGAGTTACGCACCGACAGAAGAACACCTAGACACATTTCCCCCAAGCTGAACATGACAATGCTAGCAAAATGATATGATCAATGGGGATGTAGAGATATGCTAGGGGAAAAATCTGAAAAGAAAGAAATCAAAATGCAGGAGAGACAGTGTGCTCATTCTCCTCGGAAGAGGAAGAGGGTGAAATGATAGAAGGGCACGACATGAAGGGTTATTATGATGCAAAAGCAAATCCTAGATACGCTCCCCTCGCTAATGAGAGGAAACGAGATTATTTAAATCTAAACTAGAAAGTGGTAAATTTTTACACTACTGGATTTAGATACACCTGAGCATAGGCGGATCCAAGATCTGGAGTGGGGCAGGTAGCTGATCTAATTGCTCCTTCTGTGGCTCCGCCAGAAGCGCTGTACCACGTATGCCAATGGACCCAAGCAATGCACCTCCAAGCATCCCTCGTAGGTGTCCACCTGTGACCTGCAAAGGACGAGGTGCATTAGCAAGAAGTCTCTCCCACAGATCCTATAGAAATCACCCCATCCTCAATATCATCATCAAAAAATGCTTCGTCATCCAAGTGGTAGTGATGGAAAAATGGGGTATCGGCTTGAGATGTGTCTATGGTGGCCGATGAGATGGTGGTCTCAACCATGAAAGTGGGTATATCCTCTCCTTCATCCCTTCTCCTCGGTGTCGGCTCGGTGATTGGTACCATCAAGTTTTGTAATATTTGGCCTTGGTTAAACATGGCACTTTCAAGGAGAGACACGAGGCTTGATTCTTCTTGTGTTTGTGGAGGGTTATAAGGTTGAGGAAATGGATGGGAGGTGTTTGGGCTGGGGGAAAATTTTCTTGGTTATTGAATTTTTTTTTAAAAAAAAGAAAAATAAATTTTTTGTGTTTTTATGCGTAGTCTAACGAACCCAAGCTAAGCTAATATCAAACCGAACGCCTCCCCGGCAACGGCGCCAATAACTTGACCGGCGCCCCGTTTACGGTTTGGGCGCGGTGTCGTTTTACCGCAAGTGCACTGTTAGTGTAGGGTGCGGGTTTATCGAACACAGGGAGGTGGATGGCTTAAATGGCTACTAGCCTCGCCTAGGTTGTGTGCTAGCTACGCGGATAATGTGGGTGAAGTGTAGAAATAAAAGAATGAAATGAAAATGACACAAAATGAATCCCCGCTAACACGGGCTAGAGCACTCATGACACTTGGCATTTGACTTGACCCAGGGTGAGACATTGCCCCAAAAGGTGGTACCTAGCATCCATGGCCCGATATTCCGGTCGGTGCCAAGCACGCTAGGCCTACCCAGTTCCGGACGGTGGGCATTCCCATGTCCATTAACACCTTCCGCAACCGGGAGCATTAAGGCCACAATGATATCTCCCAACATTTCGTCCAAGCCGTTCCCACGTGCGAGGACTCGATGTCAACGCTAGGGGCGTGAGCTATGGCTAGGGAGTCAACCGCCAAGTTTATTCCCCCTTGGCCCGACGGTCAGAGGCGGTCTTTCTCCCGCCAATGACAATGAAACGCCCCCGCGTAACCCTAATGGCCAAATAGGTCAAATGTGATTTCTAGCAATACATCAAAGCGGATCTTGACAGGACAAGCACCGGACCCCAATCCCCAACACAACTAGTGTGTTGCCGTACGAATTGGACTCAGATTGCTAGAAATCCCCATTGACACATTTCATCGAGCACGTGCCATGCAACCAAGTCTAATGTAAATTTCCAAGCATCAATCCTACCCTAACCCGTATTAGGGTTCATCGAAACTACTCAATGGTGAATAACATAAAAACCAACAACACAAAAGACATATAAACTTTCACCATCAAGCAAAATAAACACAATACAAACAATGGAGAAAAAGAGAGGAGAATACTTATCTTGAGTGAATCGTCAATCCAATACAAGACTTATTGAACAAAAGACCTAATCTAAAACTAACCTAGAACTCCCAAGAGAAGGGGGGTAGAAAGCCCTAAAAACTCCAGGAGATCCCCTTTCAGTCGGCCAACTTCGAGTATTTATAGCCCCACTTCAAAACCCTAATGGTTCGGGTCCAAACCCGCAGAAAATAACGCCACCCGATCGGTTGACAAGTCAACCGATCGGGTGATCCATTACAAAATAATAACAAAAAACGGCGAGCTTTCACCCGATCACATGAACCGGTCGGGTGAGTTCTTGAGCGACCGGTTGGATCTTGGAGCCGTCGGGTGAAGCGATCGGTTTGGCGCCCGTGTCTTCAGCTCTTCATCTTCAGCTACAGATGAACCGATCGGGTGAGAGTCACCCGATCGGTTGGCAATTTGCTCGAGAAAACGGAGAACATGCCCCCGCTGAACCGGTCTGTGAACCGGTCGGGTGACTTCCATGTGAGCTCCGGCTGAGACCGGGTGGTGCACGCGTGCATCACCCGATCGGTTGGGGATGACCAATCGACCGGGTGAGGGGCTGAAAGATGAATTCTTCGACGTTTGACCCCCTGGATCACGCGTGACCTCTCCCGTTGCTCCGGGGACTTGGGATATCATCGTTAAACGTCCCCTACGTGGTCAATCCCCTGCAATCATGGATAAACAAAGAAAAGTGAAAGAAAACGAGAAAATACAAGAAAACGAATAAAAGACGGCGGAAAAACACAGAGAAACACAAAAGAAAACGTGCGTGAATATATGAAATATAAACGCACGTCATTAATCTAGGGTGTCCACACGCACGCACACGCAAGATAGTCCTATGATGTCAAAGTTGTTGTTATCAGGCTCAGGCTTCGTCGTCAAGTCTGAGCCGTCAAGGGCGTCCCGGACGCTATCATTTCATGTCCGGTTCTCAGCACACACAATCTAACAGTTCTACATACTAGAACTAAGGCACGGTCAAAACACAAGTGGGTACACTTGCCTGGAATGGCGAGTGCGTCGTCTGTCCGGGGCGTCGCGTCCAGTCGTCGCGTCCGTGGTAGTCCGTCTGAAAAGGGATCACGGCGAAGGTGTCAAGTCGCGATTTTCGTCAAATCCTATTTAGGTTCATTTCTAAGTTAGGCATGGCTACCCTAACTGTCACAAGTCAACAGTGTCCGTTCAGCCTATCCGACGATTCTATCCTATGTGCACAGTTCAAAAAGTCCGATCGCCGATTCTATTGTTCACAACATTTTAAAGGAGCAGAAAATAAATTTAGTGAGTTTAGTTGCCGATTTTAGTTAGGTTTTCAGTTTTGCTATGGGTGGGTTGTGCTACGAATTTTGGGTACCAACCTGATCCGGCGGTCACGTGCGAGCTTGACGTCGGATCTGAACAACGGATCACGTCGTCCTCACTCTGTTTCCTCGACCGCGAATAGCGCAACAAGTGGGAAACGCCAGGTCCCAGATGATAGTAATAGGCGTTCTCACTAATCTGCTAGAATCAAAAATTTTAGTATTACATTAGTAGCACAACATTAGTTTATTAGTCTAACCAAAGCATCATCAGTTTATTATTAGTTTAACCAAGTTGATCAGAAAAACAGGGGGCTCCCCACTTACATTCGACTGAAAGGGGGTTCATCGGCGGCCTACAGATAGCGGCGGCGGCTGAGGGGAAACGGGCGGCGGCTGAGGGGAAGCAGGCGGCGATCGGAGGCTGATAGGTGGGGCTGTGCGGCGGCGCGCGCTGAATCACGGCGGCAGGGTGCTATGTGGCGGCTGGAAGGCGCTGCACGGCGGCAGCGGCGCGTAGCTGGATCGCGACGGCGTACGCTGGATCGCAACGGCGTACGCTGGATCACGGCGGCGGCTGTGTGCAGGGCGCGGCCTCCGACGTGGGGGAGAGAGAGAAAGAGAGGGAGAGGGAGAAGGAGTGAGTTCTGAGAGAGAGAGAGAGGGTGAGAGATCAGGAAGATGATGAAGGGGCGGCGGCTTGTGAAGCTAACCCTAGGTGTAAAACGTAATAGGAAAACTTAGGGCTAGGTTATTATTTAATAAGTTATAATATGCTAATTAGAATTAACCCTAAGGTTAAATGTAATAGGGTTGAAGAGATAGAGGGTGGTGCAGATTAAGGTAAGTCTAGGGGAGATTAGAAAAGTAGTTTAGGAAAGATGTGAAACAGATTTAATAGGAGATTTAGCCAGATCTGGCAATAATTCGAAATTTGAACTGATCAGGGCAAATCAACGGTCCAGATTTATCCGGGCGATAACTCTCAATCCGGGCGTTAGAAAAATAATCTGAAAATACCAGGGCGATCGTGGAGGCGAGACGCTCAGATCTACGGAGCCCGATCGTGCGTAACGCCTACCAAAAATTTACGTAAAATTCGGGACGGCGTTTTGAGCCAAAAGACTAAAACGCCCCTATCAATTTAACATCGTTTTGCGAGAAAACGTCCGCGAAAAGGTGTTCCCAAAAATTGCCATAAATATCTACACTCACAAACGATCACAACGGCATATCACAGTGCATATATTGGAAGCCAGAAATAGTCAAATAAAATACGTGCATGCTAAAGCACGTGCACGCAGAAAACTCCATAAGGCCGGAAAGCGACTGTTACATTCTACCCCACTAAAATAAAGATTCCGCCCTCAGAATCGACAACACTAATCAGCAAACAAAAATGGGAAGCGCTCCCTCATCTCCTCCTCGCGCTCCCAAGTGGCCTCTCCAGGTGATCTGTGACGCCACATCACTCTCACCATGTTGACTATCTTATTCCTCAACTGCTTCCGTCGACGGTCCAAAATCTGCACAGGCTGTTGGTCATAAGTCAGGTCCGGGCGAACTGTAATCTCTGAGAAATCAACCGTGTACGACGGATCACAGACGTACCGACGTAGCTGAGATACATGGAAAACGTCGTGAACTCCCTCTAAAGAGGGTGGCAGAGCAAGGCGGTAGGCCACTGCTCCCACACGCTCTAGCACATCAAAAGGCCCAATATATCTCAGACTCAGCTTTCCCTTCTTCTTGAAACGAATAACTCCGCGGTTCGGAGAAATCTTCAAGAAGACGTGATCCCCAGGCTGAAACTACAAAGGTCTCCTCTTGGCATCAGCCCAATGCTTGAAGCGATCATGTGCAACTCTGAGCTTCTCCCTGATGTCCCTCACGGCATCCATAGCTTCCACTATCATCTCAGGACCCAACAGCTCCCGATCTCAGATGTCATCCCAGCTCAGTGGCGAACGACATTTCCTTCCATATAA
Organism: Scilla litardierei; assembly: GCA_030789695.1. Taxonomy (NCBI): domain Eukaryota; kingdom Viridiplantae; phylum Streptophyta; class Magnoliopsida; order Asparagales; family Asparagaceae; genus Scilla; species Scilla litardierei. Next base: position 44,704,174 of record CM061140.1, on the reverse strand, counting down.
GGCAGCAAACGGCGCCATGCCAATGCTCGCCTGGTAGCTGTTGTTATATGAAAACTCCACCAAGTGGAGATGGTCCTCCCAAGTACCCTTCAAATCGAGCATACAAGCTCGCAGCATATCCTCCAGGATCTGAATAGTCCTCTCGGACTGGCCATCGGTCTGCGGGTGGTACGCCGTGCTGAAGCTCAGACTCGTACCCAAATTCTCCTGCAGACTTCTCCAGAACTGAGATGTGAACCTCGTATCTATGTCAGACACGATGCTCACGGGGACTCCATGTAAGCGTACAACCTCCTGCATGTACACGGTCCACATCACAACTAACTCAAGAGAAAAAAATTAAAAGGGAAGTAAGAAAAGAAATTTTACCTCTAGATATTTCCTCACTAAGGCTTCCGTAGACTGGCCCACTCGGAATGGGATAAAGTGTGCAGACTTGGTCAATCGATCCACGATTACCCAAACTGCGTCATTCTGCCTCGGGGTCCGAGGTAAACCAGTCACGAAATCCATCGTAATATGCTGCCACTTCCACTCCGAAATAGGAAGCGGTTGCAGCAATCTGGCAGTACGATGGTGCTCAGCCTTCACCTATTGGCATATCAGACACTTGGCAACGCTCCGTGCCACGCTCCTGTTCATGCCAATCCACCAATAATTCAGACGGAGGTCCTTATACATCTTGGTACCTCCAGGATGTATAGAATATGGCAAGCTATGAGCCTCGCCCAACAGCTCCTCACAGACGTCACCTGCAGGTACACAGAGCCTACTGCCGTACCGCAGTGAACCATCCTCATGAATCACGAACTTCGTACGAAGTCCAGCTTCAACCTGCCTTCTGATCCTCTGTAGCTTCGGATCTCCTGCCTGTGCTGCTTTGATCCGATCCACGATCGTGGACTGAATCTACAAATTCATGAAGGAATGAACCACACCAGGTAGGACAACCTCCAAATCCATCTCTCTCAGCTCCTACTGAATCCTCCAGTCGGCAGTATGCATCATCGTAGTAGGGAGTCTACTCAAGGCATCAGGCACTACGTTCACCTTCCCCGGATGATACTGCAAGTCTATCTCGTAGTCAGCCATGAGCTCCAACCATCGTCTCTGACGCATGTTGAGCTCCTTCTGCGTGAAGATGTACTTCAAGCTCTTGTGATCGGTGAAAATCTTCACACTCTCACCTAGCAAGAAATGTCTCCAAATCTTCAGTGCAAAGATCACTGCTGCCAACTCCAAATAGTGCGTCGGGTAAATTTTCTCATGAGTCCTCAACTGACGAGAAGCATACGTGACCACGTGGCCATGCTGATGCAAGACGCATCCTAGGCCCTTTCCTGCCGCATCACAATAAACTTCGAAGCCTCCGCTTCGATCCGGCACTGCCAACACCGGTGCTGTGGTCAATCTCGCCTTCAAGATACTGAAAGCCTCCTCACAAGCATCTGACCAGAGAAACTCCACATCCTTCCTTGTCAGCTTCGTCATCGGCTCCGCAATCTTCGAGAAATCCTTGATGAACCGTCGATAATAGCCTGCTAAACCAAGAAAGCTCCTGATGTCAGACGCTGACTGCGGAGTCGCCAATCTCTGACTGCTCTGACCTTCTCTGGATCTACAGATATGCCATCACCGGACACCACGTGTCCCAGAAATGCGACTCTGTCCAGCCAGAACTCGCACTTGCTATACTTGACATAAAGCTTGTGTCGCCTCAGCGTCTCCAGCACTGTCCTCAGATGACAGCTGTGCTCTTCCTCAGACTTCGAATAAATCAAGATGTCATCAATGAAAATGACGACAAACTTATCCAGGAAATCATAGAATATCAAGTTCATCAAATTCATGAACACAGCTGGAGCATTGGTCACGCCAAACAGCATGACCACGAACTCATAATGCCCGTATTTCGTCCGGAATGCTGTCTTCTGAACATCGTCCTTCTTCACCTTCAACTAGTGGTATCCACTCCTCAAATCCAACTTCGAGAAGACTCTCGATCCTCCAAGCTGGTCGAAGATATCGTCGATGCGCGGCAGCGGATACTTATTCTTCACGGTGACAGCATTTAGTCCTCGATAGTCCTCGCACATCCTGTGGGACCCATCATTCTTCTTCACGAGTAAAACTAGTGCACCCCATGGTGACACACTAGGGTGGATGAAACCCTTCTGCAGCAACTCATCTAACTGCTTCCGCAGCTCCTCGAGCTCAGCGGGAGCCATACGGTATGTCGCCTTCGATATCGGTTGCGCTCCCGGCATAAGATCAATACCAAACTCTAAAGCTCGGTCGGGTGGCAAACCTGAGATATCCTCTGGGAAGACGTCGTCGAAGTCTCGGACGACTGCTGGTCGCTCGATCTCCATCTCCATCGGCATAGCTGCAACAATCGACACCACCGGCGTGGCCCGATATCTGATGGGTCCAAACGACTCATCTCTGCTGCGGAACTCGAACTCTGGATGGCCTGGAATCCAGAACACCACCCTCTTGCTGTGACAGTCGATCGAGGAGTGGAAATCTCCCAACCAATCGATGCCAAGAACGGCATCGAAATGCGGTAGGTCGTTGATAATGAAATCTGCAAAGAGCTCGTGTCCACTGACCACCAAAGAAATCGATCTACATCCCAAGTTCACTGTCACCACCCCGTTCCCTGTGGTGATGTCCCAACACTTAGGAAGTGCATAGGTGGTGATCGCTCCGGAATGTAACCCAAAAGTGCGACCGTGTAGTTTTACCGCAAGCGCACGGTGTAGCGGCGAGCGGGTTATCGAACACAGGGAGGACGAATGAAAGTGCTTGCTCCGAACAACCTGGCTATTAAGAACAGAAAAGATGGAGTTTGCCTTTGGCGATCCTGTCACAATCGTCAGACAAAGTATGAAGATATCAAATCAAATAAAGACGTCTAGGGAATGGGGAATCCCCGCTACTCACCGTATCTTGTCAATTTGATTCATTGGCATCAAAATTGCTAGGGTAGAATCTCTGATGAACTAGTTGCAACTGAATGTAAAACCTAGCTCACGCTCTCGCGCTGTTGCCGGTCTATAGCTATCCTAGGTTCGGGTCCAATCTCTTGCAAACCCTAGCCTAGGCAAGCTAGCATTAGGATCAACATCATCATTCAATCGCGCCCCGAGCCCACTCTCGTGCAAACTCGGGCCGCGACCTAGGTTGGGATAGTTCCTACCCGTCTAATCTCTTGCAAACGGGTATCGGCATGGAATTGCAACCGAGAACCCTAGTATCGGTCCAATCTCTTGCAAACCGATACTGCGGAAACTCGATTCCAACCCAATTCGGATTTCTAGGGTTTCCTATCGAATTGGGATCCAATCTCTTGCAAATCCCAATCGGTATGAATACCTAGCTATCCGTGGTAAATCGATCCCAATCTAACCCTAATAGCAATTCTAGCAATATTTCTACCAATTCATCACAAATCTGAAATCGGGCTCGTTGGGTTCATCCCCACGCCCCAAGACGTATGGACTACTCACAATTCATAGCACAAATACAAAAATAATCAATGGAAATCACAAGAGAATTCATCGCAATATTGAGATAAGCAATAAAAATGGTATTTTTAGAGGAGAGAGACAAAACCAATAGAGTTCTTCCAAGAATCCAACAAAAATAATCTTATCTCTCCTCTCCAATCACAAGAATAAAAACTAAAAAGTTAATCTAAAAAGCTGCAAAAAGTAAAGAGAAAGCTCTCTAACCTAGGGTAAAAACAGGGGTTAAATACCCCCCAAAATCGTCCAAAAAACTGTGACCAAAATGCCCCTGCGCAGCCTGAAAACCGCAATTTTCGCTACAGGCAGCGCGTCGCACTCGGCCGAGTGACAAAAGTCGCTCGGCCGAGTGACAAACCCTGAGAATTTCCAGTAAGTCTGGGTCTTCGGTGGTCTTCACTTCGGGGATCGCTCGGCCGAGTGAGTTGTCGTCACTCGGCCGATGGCTTCTTAGTACTCGGGCGGTCGACATTTGCCACTCGGTCGAGTGGGTCTTCTGAAGCTCAGACAGACGAAAAACAGAAAGTTGGCGATTTTTGATGTGCTTCGTCTGAGTGCCACTCGTTCGGACGGGTTCTCGTCACTCGGCCGATGTGGCTTCCGTCGCTCGGCCGAGTGCACATATGAAGCGTGTCCGATCTGGTCGGCCGAGCGGTGTCTCGCTGGTCGGCCGAGTGACTCCTTCACTCGGCCGAGTGAGACACCAAAAATGCCCAAACAGCTTGTTTTGGCCTCCTCGTCGCTCCTGCGACGTTCTTTCTTCTTCCGCTCCTCTCCAATGGAAAAATACCCCTCGGGGAGGTCGTCAGTGACACTCTGGAGTAGGCGTATCTCGAGATCACTCCAAATCGCTCAAAGTCACCTGAAATACGACAAAAACAACAAATCGTGAAAAGCATCGCAATATCGTCGATATATCGTGAAAAACATGATTTGAGCGATCTAAATGGCATGCAAACATCCGGGAAAAAGTGTAAAATAAGGAGTGATCAAAATCCTCCAAGCTTACCTCTTACTCGTCCTCGAGGAAGATAAGTAAAAGGCGAACCCGGTGGATTCGGAAAACGAAAAAATGAAAAGCGAAGAAAAACGAAAAACGAAATAAAAACGGAGAAGAAAGAAAGAAGCGAAGAGAGAAGCTGCTAGATCATTTTCTCAGGACGTGGGTTTTGCTTACTCATATAGCATGCATCGAATGAAAAACACATGTCAAAGAATTTTATTGCGATATCATAGTATAATGGTGCAAATAGAAATAGAAAACCCAAGAATGGTGATATAACATGAAAAACGGAATAATTTTAGAATTAACATCGTCTGAATCATCTAAAGCGGTATACAATATCGCAGATCACACACTTTTCAATTGAATGCTTTCAATGAGGAGTATAAGAGTATCACGAAATAGAAAAGAAAGAATAGATAAGCATGGATTTCTTGAAAATGAGTGCTAGGCATAGATTTCTGGACTTCGTAAAGCTAAAAGTAATCTCACCGAGTATAGAATATTACTTAGCCTAGGTTGTCGTGCAACGTCAAGTAGTCACTCTCTCACACATCATTGGATTCTCTCCCCTAAGCTTATCTATAAGCGTGGTGGCACAAAAACACTATTTACATCCCCATTTTTTTATGAAGCTCCAAAAGTGATGAAAATAAAAACAAAAAGAGAGAAAGAAAGAGAGAACATGAGATGGGATCTTTCATTGAGATTCTTTTGTCTTTTCTTTTTCTTTTTCTTTTCTCTCTTTTTTTTTCAGATAGCATATACACAATGATCCCAACTCAAAGAGAAATAAGGATATACAAGAATTTTCTTTTTTTTGGTTTTAGGAAATTTGGAGCTAGGAATTAATAGCGGGGAAAATGCCATATAATAGAATCGCTTAAGGGGAGATTCACCAATGATTTTAAAATAGAGAAATGATGTTCAAGATATGTGGAGAAAGAAATAAATATATCTCTCAGTTCACTCTATAGGACGTGCACGACAACTTCAGCAGGGTAATCTAATCTACTCAGTTTCGATCACAAAAAAAACTAACTAATCCAGATTTATCTTAGCTAACATCATTCAATCATCCTGAAGTGAAATGTACAAATCATGCATATAGAAGTGATATAGGAAAAGAAATCGGTACTCCAGATATAAGCATTCAATGCGTGAATCTTGGTGTGTTTTCTGCGATAGCATACATATGAATATTTAGACTCAGCTAATAATAAAATTTCATCCATTTTCATGTGGAAAAAGTGTGGGTTACTATCTCTAAATGCAAGGCAAATCACAGCACATGATATCAGAAATAAAATCCAAGACATGACAAATATAGCATGCATATAGAGGAAGCTAACTCCACGTAATCATCATCATAGAAAAGTCATCTCTAGCATGAGATGAAAAAGAAATAAAGATAAAGGGGAAAATAAAACTATTTACAATGCAGCACACAAAGAAAATAAGGAAAACGTGATGCATCGTAAAATAAAAGAAAAAATGATGAAAATAAGTGCAAAAGCGGAAAATGGCATGAAAAAACTAAAAATAAAGGTGGTAAATCGAAAAGAACGTGAGAACTCACTCCCCCAAGCTAAATGGCACAGTGTCCTCAATGTGCGAAGTGTGGCACACCGAGAGACAAGTAATGTGAGGGGTAAGTGAGGATGCAGGCATGAGGAAAAATAAAAGAAAATAATGAAACGAAAAATATGATGCGGACATGATGCATGCAGATATAAAGGAGTGATACAGATATAAAGGGGCTACACCAAAAACTCTCCCTCTCTCCCAAAAAGATATATAAAGATATATAAAGAAAATGTGTACCCAAAAATAGTGAGGGGAGGGGGTGGTGGGCAAAAATGCATCAGGACCCAGCAGAGACGGGCAGCACAACGGTAAAAAGAATCGATGTCATCAAGAGTGCCTAAGAAGGTGGGGCTGCGCCGTCTCCGTCTTGAGGCAGAGGTGGTGGTGGTGGTGGTGGTGGGACAGGCTACTGAGCGGGAGTGGGTGTGGGGGTGGAAGCGGAAGCAGGCTGGGTGTGTGTAGGAGTGGGGGTGGGGGCCTGCTGGGTGGGTACGAGTACGCGGGGGAGTCGCTCTAGGACCTGGGTAAGGCAGTAGTGAATGTGCGGAAGCAGGTCGAAGCGGCCAGCCATCGCAGTGACGGTGGCGGACAGGGTCCTAAGGTCGCCTCTGAGGCCACTCACCGCCCCCTCGAGAGCACGAATGCTCTGAAGTATAGTGTCGGGGGGAGGTGGTGCAGAGGGACGCACCGGTCTGGGCTGTGCAGGTCGGGGCTGGCGTACTCTGGTGGCGTAGGTGATGGGCTCAGCAGGTAAGGGAACGAAAGGTGATGCGCTCGCTAGTGTGGGCCTGGCCTCAGTGTGAGGCCGGGGCACCGGCTGGTGAGAAGTGGAGGCAGCAGCAATGAAAGAGGAATACAAAAGTGGCAACGAGGCGGCCGGAGAGGTCGGTGACACAGAAGTGTGGACAGACGCCACGACACTCTCAGAAAATACAGCAGCGATGGAGACAGAGGTGGAGACCACGGTCTCCACGGAGGTGGCAAAAGAGGGCTCTCTGCACTCAACTATGGTCGGGGGGGCGCTCGGGTAGGGCAGAGGAAACGGGCTCGGCAGACAGAGGGCCAGTGGTGGAAGTGGTCGTAGGCGTGGAAGCTGTGGAGGTGGGCTCAGCGAGGGTACTCCCGACACCGACAGAAGTGTGGACAGAGGTATCGGGAGCAGCAAAAATATCAGGGATAGGCTGAGGGGCCACGGGGTCAATAGGGGCAGCGGGCTCAGCAGGTGCAACAGGGTCTGCGGGGGCAGCGTGGGCCTGCTCGGCCTCCTCGGCCTCGAGCACGTATGCGGCAGGGATCAGAAGATCCATCGCCGGGAGCCAGTCCACCTGGGCCGGTGCAAGCTGAGTCCGAGCTGGGCTCGGAAGAATCATGTAATCGGCACCGTAGGGGCCGTGCAGCCAGACCCAGTGTCGCTCACCGTGCGGACGAAGCATCTTCATCCGGGCCATGACATCTATGGACAGTGAAGTGGGGCCCGGTGCTCGTCGCAGGTCATCTGGAAAGTCCTCGCCGGTCATAAGGGCAAGCAAGGTGATCAGGCCGCCGCAGCATATCGGTGAGCGAGCGCCCACCGATACGATGATGAGGTCCAAAAACCAAGCCGCGACATCAATCACGACGGTGGGGACCAACTCATCGCCCTCCCTAGATAGAGCTCTGGGTCGTGTCATCGCGTAGAGCATATAAAGCTCCGGCGTGGACATCGTACCCGGCTCTTATCTCACCAAAAAGGTAGTCGCCATAAGGCGCTGAGCTATACAGAGGCAGGGATGGACAATGGCCGAGGCCTTGGCCCTACTAGGGTCAAAGGCAGCGTGAAGACCCGTAATCCGGGCCCAGAAGGCGCCGGCATCAAAGGAAGGTGGGGGAATGTGGGTGGGGGCATAACCACGGTCGGCCCCGGGGACATCGGGCCACGAGAAGAAAGCTCTCATCATACCGAGAGTGACCTGGCACTCTCGGTCCATGAACCGAAATGAGCATCACTCGTCGGTCCGGGCGATAGAACTAAGAACCTCAAGTGTCGGACGGATAAACGTGTCCGCCGACACCTGGAAGAAATCTCGCCAGCCCACGTTGTCGTACAACGTGAGCATCCCCTCGAGTACCCCCAGGCGTCCTAGGTCTGCAGGGTGTGCGAACCTGGAGGGTACGATCGAGCACTGGGAAATACGCTCGAAAGCGACGCGGTGTGCGTCGTTCCGGAACGTAATTCCGAGCGGCCCGATAAGTGGAGCCGGAGGTGGTGGCTGTGGAACGGCAGGGAGTGGCTGTGCGGGGTGTATGGGCTGTGCGGGCTCTGCAGGCTGTGCGGGGTGTGTGGGGCCTGCAGGCTGTGCTGGGTGAACGGGGTGTGGTGGAGAAGGCGGAGGAGAGTCCTCCACCTCGTGGGAGGGGCCGGCATCATCCGACCGCTTCCGCTTGGCGGAAGCTCTCCTCGACCGCGGCCGTGTCCGGGGCGGCATATGGGCCCCGAGCGCTCACCAAAACCAATAAAAATGTGGCGTGCGTAAAATAAAGGAAAGAATATACCACGACACGCCGCGAGAGCAAAGCTATGGAAGCGTGCGAAGACGACGCCTCCACGTAGCCCAAAACAGTCCCTGGAAGCTCCCCTGGGCTCCCCTAAGCTCCCAAATATAACCTGCGCATGAAACGGAGATATCAGCGAGTAATATTCAAATCGTATGGGGCATTAGGGGTATAATAGATAGAAATTGAAATAAATTTGGGTTTGGGGTTCGTTTAACGCATGGATCGTCGAAGAATACACAAAAGAGGAGAAATAGGCGAAAATCGGCGTTACCGGAGGTGGCCGGAGGCGAGGCCACCGCCGGCGACTCGGGCGAGGCACGGCGGAGGCTCGGTCGGCGAAGGGTGGCCGAGCGCCGGTGCGGGCGAGCATTAGGGCGAGCGAGGGGGGAGGTTCGGGCGCTGGGGAAGTTGAAAAGTCGGGCTGTTGCGATTTGGTTCGTTTCGAAAAACGAGCCCCCCAGCGACCCCTTTTATAGCAAAAGTTACGCCTCGGCCGAGTGACTAGGTCGCTCGGCCGAGTAACTCGACGGAAAAATTCCTCCCCGCTTACGCTTCGGTCGAGTGGCCTTGCCAACCTCGGCCGAGTGGAGTAAGTCCATTCGGCCGAGTGGCTCAAGCTACTCGGCAAGACTCGCCCTAGGAGCGTATCAGTTTTACTCGGTCGAGTGAATATATATACCCGGCCCAGTATCAGTTATACTGAAATCAAGAAAAGAAACAGAGAGTTGAGTATAGCAGACTTCCCTCGTTCGTGAGCGGCTCGGCCGGACGAACTTGTGTGCTCGGCCGAGTGACTAGTATGCTCGGCCGAGTGAGCCTTGTTTTCTGCTGTTTGTCTTCGTTTGGGCTCTAAACTCTGTTTTTCTTCCTCCAGTCGATTTCATCTTTCTACTAAGCATCGAGCGCCTTCCTGGGGTGCTCCTCGTCGACTCGCTCATCCTCCTAATGATGGGTACCTCGTTCTCCTCTCCTGTCAAGAAAAATAGGACCCGTTATCACAAAATTTTTGGGCGAACGACTCAAAACACTAAAATTTTCTAAAACAAAAATAAAAGTAAAGTAAAAATAAAACTATAACCGTCGGGTTGCCTCCCGACAAGCGCTCGTTTAAGGTCGTGAGCTCGACCCCCTATGATTTTCAATTAATGCGGGATGTTTGGTGCATATGAGATGCACCCGTCAAACTTTCCGGGGAGAACGCTTGGATTCGGAAGTTGCGGCGGTGTGTTCTCCCTCGGTGGTCTCTCGTCTTGAATAGTGTTGGGGGGAGGCTCCCCCAAGCTAGCACTTGCTCCGGTCCTCGGTTTCCCGGTGACACCGATTTCCATACCGGTGGAGCTTTCTTCGGGGACTTCAATTTCGAGAACTTGCAGAGCTCTCGAATCCTTGCGACATCAGCGTCGCCTTCATCAATTTCAGCGGAGAAGTCGGGGGAATGATTTATCTTCTCATCTTGGCCCAAATCCGGGCCTTCCTCGAAATCTTCCTTGAATAGAGCACCGATCGAATGGGGGATCGCTTTCTCAATTACCTCGTCAAGGAGGTATGAAAGATCATCCGGCCGTCCCTTAAGTAGATATATTCTATTGATTTCTCCCATTGGGACCCCCTCGGAATAATGTTTGAGCCTCTGACCATTTACCTTGAATGTGGCTCCGTCCTTGCTTTCCAACTCGAAGGCCCCTCCCGGTTGTATGTGCTTGATGGTGAAAGGTCCGGACCAACGTGACCTCAACTTACCGGGAAATAGTCGGAGCTGGGAATTATAGAGCAAGACCTTGTCTCCTACTTTGAAGTCTGTGACGGTTATATGTGCATCGTGGAGAATCTTGGTCCTTTCTTTGTAAATTCTCGAGCTCTCGTAGGCGTCTCTTCTTATCTCATCAAGCTCGTTGATGTCCAAGAGTCGCCTCACCGTCGCACTCTTGTTATCATAATTAAAGGTCTTGATGGCCCAATATGCGCGGTGTTCCAACTCTACCGGCAAGTGGCAAGCTTTCCCATATACAAGTCGGAACGGTGTGGTGCCGATGGGAGTGCGAAAGGCCGTGCGATATGCCCATAGAGCATCGTTTAGCTTCATTGACCAATCCTTTCTAGATCGATCCACAGTCTTCTCAAGAATTTGCTTGATCTCTCTATTTGAGACTTCCACTTGGCCGCTTGTCTGGGGGTGATATGCCATGCCAACTCTATGGTTTACCCCGTACTTCTTTAGCATGGCTTCAAACTTGTTTTCTATGAAATGGCTCCCCCCGTCGCTTATCAAGGTACGAGGCACTCCGAAGCGTGGGAAGATATTCTGCTTGAAGAACTTAGAGACGACCCTTGCATCATTAGTAGGGGTGGCGATTGCTTCCACCCAATTGGAGACATAGTCAACGGCCAATAGGATGTATTTGTTGCCATTGCTCGACGGAAATGGCCCCATGAAGTCTACTCCCCAACAATAAAAAAGCTCAATTTCTTGGATGGGCCTCATTGGCATCTCATTGCGTTTGGAGATATTACTGGTCCGTTGGCATCTATCGCACCCCTTCACAAAGTCGTGGGTGTCTCTAAACATTGTTGGTCAGAAGAATCCGCTCTGCAAAATCTTAGCGGTTGTTTTAGAGGCGGCATGATGTCCTCCGCATGGTAGACCGTGGCAATGCAAAATGATAGACGTTGCCTCCTCTTTAGAAACACACCTCCGAATGACACTATCTTTGCATATCTTGAAGAGGTATGGATCTTCCCAAAAATAGCTACGGACCTCATGCAGAAATCTCCTCTTTTGATGCGTGGGCATCCCATGCGGTTTAATTCCACAAGCCAAGTAGTTGACGAAGTTCGCGTACCAAGGTACTTCACCGGTCCTTATGGCATATAGCCTCTCATCCACGAATGTGTCGTCGATAGGTAAACTCTCATCCTCCTTGTCGCGAATGAGCCTAGACAAATGATCCGCCATGACATTGTCCGTACCTTTCTTGTCTCTGATCTCCAAATTGAATTCTTGCAACAAGAGTATCCACCTAATCAACCGAGGTTTGGCCTCCTTCTTGTTTAAAAGATACTTCAACGTCGCATGGTCGGTGTGGACAATCACCTTGGAACCAAGGAGGTAGGAGCGAAACTTCTCGATGGAATAGACGACCGCTAGAAGCACTTTTTCGGTAGTTGTGTAGTTTTTCTGCGCGTCATCCAATGTCTTGCTCGCATAGTATATCGCATGAAGCTTCTATCTTTCCTTTGTCCCAACACCGCTCCAATGGCTTGGTCGCTAGCATCGCACATTAGCTCAAATGGAAGGCTCCAATCCGGTGGTTGTATGATGGGCGCTGAAACTAGTGCTTCCTTCAAGGTGTTGAAGGCTTGCAAGCATTCCCCTGAAAAAATAAAAGGAGTATCTTTAGCGAGCACGGAAGTAAGTGGTCGGGCAATCGAGACGAAATCCTTGATGAAGCGACGGTAAAACCCCGCATGACCAAGAAAGCCTCTAATGCCCTTGACATTAATAGGAGGAGGGAGTTTCTCGATTACCTCAATCTTTGCTTTATCTACCTCAATTCCTCTCGAGGAGACAAGGTGCCCGAGAACTATACCTTCCGTGACCATGAAGTGACAATTCTCCCAATTTAGAGTGAGATTGTTTTGTTGGCACCTTTTGAGGACTTTAGTAAGATTGGCCAAACAAGAGTCAAACTCACTTCCATAAACCGAAAAATCATCCATAAAAACTTCCATAATATTTTCAATGTAATCGGAAAATATGGATGTCATACACCTCTGAAAGGTGGCGGGAGCATTACAAAGACCAAACGGCATCCTACGGTATGCATAGGTACCATAGGGACAAGTAAAGGTGGTCTTTTCTTGGTCATCTTCGTGCAAAGGGATTTGGAAGAATCCCGAATACCCATCTAGATAGCAAAAGTATTTATGTTAAGCTAGGCGTTCAAGCATTTGATCAATGAAGGGCAATGGGTAATGGTCCTTTCGGGTAGCTTTATTTAGTTTCCTATAATCAATGCACATTCGCCATCCCGTGACGGTGCGCGTAGATATGGGCTCACCTTTTTCGTTTTTTATGACTGGCATCCCCCCTTTCTTGGGGACGACGTGAACGGGGCTAACCCATCTACTGTCAGAGATGGGGTAAATGATACCGGCGTCGAGCAATTTTAGGATTTCCTTTTAAACCACCTCTTTCATATTCGGGTTTAACCGCCTTTGAGGCTCTATGGAGGTGGCGTCGGTATCCTCCAAATGGATCCTATGTGTGCAAAGCCTAGGGCTTATCCCTTTTAGATCAGAGATAGTGTAGCCAATGACATCTTTGTGGCTCCTAAGAACGTCTAGGAGTTTTTCAAGTTGATCTTGCGTGAGGTGGGAGTTTACTATCACCGGGAAAGTTATTTTATTACCCAAAAAGGCATACCTTATATTCGGAGGTAACTGTTTAAGTTCTACCTCAAGAGGTGCTGCTCCTTCTACTTCATCAGCTCGCATGAGTTTGGCTTCTTCCTTGTCATCCGGGCTTAGCTCATGTTCAGGTGGCACGCTCTCTTGCGAAGACTCAGATTCACTACTTAGTGAGGACGATGCATCGAAATAGGGGCTCTCCGATTCTGTGCTAGCATCGTCAAAACCTTCACTCTGCACTTGTTCGTGCCTGGAATCAAGAAACACGTCAGACGATTCATAAAAGCAAGAGTGAGCGTCATAGAGTGTAACTCCCTGAACATCGGTTTGCTCGAAGGATTCTTCGGGAGTATAGTGTTCTTCGACATTTGTTCTACCGTCTTCGAAATATAGCTTGTCGTCGATCACATCAACTCTGACATTGCCCCCGATAGTCCCATCCGGGGAGACTTGGTTCATCATAAAACTAGCAAACAGTTGTTCGTCGGGGTCCTTGATATCGATAGCGAAAGCTCCGGTAGCGTGGACCTCATCGAAAAGTTCCTTAAGGAGGTCTGTGAAGGAGCCATAATCTTCCCGACTGAATTCTGTTGTCGTCATTGCATCTTCCATTCTCCCTGTTAAGATCTTATGCAAAATACAGGGAGAATATGCAAATAGGGCTGCGAACGGAGTTAGAACAAGATATAGAAGAAAGTAAAGAAAGAAAGAAAAATAACCGGGTGGTCGATGCCGAACACCGTCAAAATGTCCTCCCCGGCAACGGCGCCAAAAACATGATCGCTCCGGAATGTAACCCAAAAGTGCGACCGTGTAGTTTTACCGCTAGCGCACGATGTAGCGGCGAGCGGGTTATCGAACACATGGAGGACGAATGAAAGTGCTTGCTCCGAACAACCTGGCTATTAAGAACAGAAAAGATGGAGTTTTCCTTTGGCGATCCTGTCACAATCGTCAGACAAAGTACGAAGATATCAAATCAAATAAAGACGTCTAGGGAATGGGGAATCCCCGCTACTCACCGTATCTCGTCAATGTGATTCATTGGCATCAAAATTGCTAGGGTAGAATCTCGGATGAACTAGTTGCAACTGAATGTAAAACCTAGCTCACGCTCTCGCGCTGTTGCCGGTCTATAGCTATCCTAGGTTCGGGTCCAATCTCTTGCAAACCCTAGCCTAGGCAAGCTAGCATTAGGATCAACATCATCGTTCAATCGCGCCCCGAGCCCACTCTCGTGCAAACTCGGGCCGCGACCTAGGTTGGGATAGTTCCTACCCGTCCAATCTCTTGCAAACGGGTATCGGCATGGAATTGCAACCGAGAACCCTAGTATCGGTCCAATCTCTTGCAAACCGATACTACGGAAACTTGATTCAAACCCAATTCGGATTTCTAGGGTTTCCTATCGAATTGGGATCCAATCTCTTGCAAATCCCAATCGGTATGAATACCTAGCTATCCGTGGTAAATCGATCCCAATCTAACCCTAATAGCAATTCTAGCAATATTTCTACCAATTCATCACAAATCTGAAATCGGGCTCGTAGGGTTCATCCCCACGCCCCAAGACGTATGGACTACTCACAATTCATAGCACAAATACAAAAATAATCAATGGAAATCACAAGAGAATTCATCGTAATATTGAGATAAGCAATAAAAATGGTATTTTTAGAGGAGAGAGACAAAACCAATAGAGTTCTTCCAAGAATCCAACAAAAATAATCTTTTCTCTCCTCTCCAATCACAAGAATAAAAACTAAAAAGTTAATCTAAAAAGCTGCAAAAAGTAAAGAGAAAGCTCTCTAACCTAGGGTAAAAACAGGGGTTAAATACCCCCCAAAATCGTCCAAAAAACTGTGACCAAAATGCCCCTGCGCAGCCTGAAAACCGCAATTTTCGCTACAGGCAGCGCGTCGCACTCGGCCGAGTGACAAAAGTCGCTCGGCCGAGTGACAAACCCTGAGAATTTCCAGTAAGTCTGGGTCTTCGGGGGTCTTCACTTCGGGGGTCGCTCGGCCGAGTGAGTTGTCGTCACTCGGCCGATGGCTTCTTAGTACTCGGGCGGTCGGCATTTGCCACTCGGCCGAGTGGGTCTTCTGAAGCTCAGACAGACGAAAAACAGAAAGTTGGTGATTTTTGATGTGCTTCGTCTGAGTGCCACTCGGTCGGACGGGGTCTCGTCACTCGGCCGATGTGGCTTCCGTCGCTCGGCCGAGTGCACACATGAAGCGTGTCCGATCTGGTCGGCCGAGCGGTGTCTCGCTGGTCGGCCGAGTGACTCCTTCACTCGGCCGAGTGAGACACCAAAAATGCCCAAACAGCTTGTTTTGGCCTCATCGTCGCTCCTGCGACGTTCTTTCTTCTTCCGCTCCTCTCCAATGGCAAAATACCCCTCGGGGAGGTCGTCGGTGACACTCTGGAGTAGGCGTATCTCGAGATCACTCCAAATCGCTCCAAATCACCTGAAATACGACAAAAACAACAAATCGTGAAAAGCATCGCAATATCGTCGATATATCGTGAAAAACATGATTTGAGCGATCTAAATGGCATGCAAACATGCGGAAAAAAAGTGTAAAATAAGGAGTGATCAGGTGGGAATGGAGTGTCTCGTTACAAATCTCCGGGATAAGATGCACATGGATGCACCGGAGTCGAACAAGGCCAAGGCCGGGTGAGAAGACCCTAGAATGGTGCCTAAGATATTAAAAGAAACTACGGTCAAACCAAGCTACTCTAACAAACAAGCCAAACAAGCAAGACTAACAATTAAAAGCTAAACTATGAAATGAAAAGACTAGAATCAAAAAGTTACCTGCAATAACTCCATCCAGCTCCTCAGTCTCCAAAGCCGTCATGGTGTAAGCCAGCCTCTGGGGCTACGCTGCTCTCTGAAACACATGCCTCTGTGGCGCCAAAGGTGGTCCACGAACAGCAGGTCCTCTCTGAACTGGAGCAGGTGCTCTCATCTGTAGCGGGGCTGGCCCTCCAACTACAGCATGACGGCCTCGCGGACAATCCCTAGCAGTATGCGAGGCATCACCGCAAACTAGGCACAGTCCCATCTTCTTCCTGCAATCCTTCTGAACGTGTCCTGGCTTCTCGCAATAATGACACGGTCCCTTGCTCTGGCTCTGAATGGGTGCCCCAGACCTCTTGAAAGGCACTGTCTGAACTGGCCTCATCGCCGGCCTAGCAGGTGGCCGGTACTGCTCCATCGGACGCTTCCCTCTATCCGCTGGAGGGTCAGGTAGAAGAGCTATGATCTCGTGGTTCTTCGTAGCGTCCAGCACCTCTCTCATAGTCGTGAAGCCTGCCGAAGACATAGAGGCCTGGATCTTCGGGTGCAGTCCCTGTCGGAAGCGATCAGCTCGCTTCTCCTCCTTCTTCACCATATGCGGAGCAAAGCGACTCAGCATCTCAAACTCCGCCTCATACTCCTCGACGGTCATGTTCCCCTGCTTCAGATCTATAAATCTGCTCAGTAGCTCCCTACTAGTAGTCTTGGTGAAGTACTTCATCCTGAACATAAACCTGAAGGTCTTCCAATCCACTGGCTTCTCCAGACGCCTCTCCTCAAGGCGCCACCAGTTCCTCGCATTCTCCATCAGCTGCATCTTCGCGATCTCAATGCGGGTATCATCTGGAATCTTTGCAGCAACCAGCTTCTCTTCCGTGCTCTGGATCCACTCATCAGCAGCAAGGGGTCCCTCTCTTCCCGAAAGTGTCTTCGGCTGGAGCTCATTGAACTGCTTCACTCCTGGAGCAGCTCGTGGGGCAGGCGGAGGTGGTGGTGGAGCAACTGGAACAGCCTGGGCAGCACGCTGGGACTACTGAACTAACTGATGCTGAACCTCCAGCATCTCTCTCATCACGCCCAGAAGCTGGCGGAACTCTCCGCCCTGGTCCTCCGGAACTCCATCTCCTGAGCTCCCCAATAAGCGTCTGTAGTATTCCATAGCGAAAGTACATGTCCCTACATGTTAGTACGAAATAACAAAAGTACTGAAAAGAACATTTCATTTTATTCCAAAATTTATCATCAAGGTACTGAGAGTCTAAAATGCCGGAAACGGCTACAACTGCTGCAAGGAAACTAATGGTGCAAGCCCCCAACCTAGACGAGAAAGTAAGAGTGCAACGCACCCAACCAAACTGAGATGAATAACATTGGATCAGCAACGAGAGATCTCTAGCTCTGGTTGTCCTCTGGATCATACTCCAGATCAACGTCCTCCGGCTCCAAGTCTACTGGCAAGTCCGCCTCGTCAACGTACTCTGGTTCCACACCTGAGTACATCACCAAAAGAAGGAAACTGTACGTCAGGCAAAGTCTACACAAACGGTCAGACTCTACTGCAAGTGTATCAACTATTAACAATGATTTACTGGTTGTTTTAGCATGCTGGAGTTATAACTGAGTAACAAAAAGTAGCGTAGCAGGAAAAGTAAAACGTAGCAAGCAGTAGACGTAGCGTGTGCTACCGACTACGGGACTAACCTACAGGTGTCAAGACAAGTCGGGACATGACAGAACAAGACGGGACAAGACGGGACCAGACAAGTAAGACACGAAAGGGTTCACGCCTTACGGTTCGAGGGCGGCCAGACCCTCTCCCCGTGCGCACGCTCAACCCTACCCCAACCCAGGAACTCAGGACAAGAATTACAGGGATCATTTCCGCTAGGGAAATATCAGAAACGCCTTGAGGCTTTTTGTGTAACAGGGATCACTTCCGCGGGGGAAAGTATCCGAAACGCCCGTAGGCTTTTTAGGTAACAGGGATCACTTCCGCGGGGGAAAGTATCCGAAACGCCCGTAGGCTTTTTAGGTAACAGGGATCACTTCCGCGGGGGAAAGTATCCGAAACGCCCGTAGGCTTTTTGGTGTATCAGGACACGACATGACAAGTGTAGGGAGTTGTTAATCTAGGGTGTCCACACGCACGCACATGCAAGATAGTCCTATGATGTCAAAGTTGTTGTTGTCAGGCTCAAGCTTCGTCGTCAAGTCTTAGCCGTCAATTTCAGGTCCAGTTCTCAGCACACACAATCTAACAGTTCTACAAACTAGAACTAAGGCACGGTCAAAACGCAAGTGGGTACACTTGCCTGGAATGGCGAGTGCGTCATCTGTCCAGGGCGTCTCGTCCAGTCGTTGCGTCCGCGGTAGTCCGTCTGAAAAGGGATCACGGCGACGGTGTCAAGTCATGATTTTCGTCAAATCCTATTTAGGTTCATTTCTAAGTTAGGCATGGCTACCCTAACTGTCACAAGTCAACAGTGTCCGTTCAGCCTATTCGACGATTCTATCCTATGTGCACAGTTCAAAAAGTCCGATCGTCGATTCTATTGTTCACAACATTTTAAAGGAGCAGAAAATAAATTTAGTGAGTTTCGTTGCCGATTTTAGTTAGGTTTTCAGTTTTGCTACGGGTGGGTTGTGCTACAAATTTCGGGTACCAACCTGATCCGGCGGTCACGTGCGAGCTTGACGTCGGATCTGAACAACGTATCACGTCGTCCTCACTCTGTTCCTCGACCGTGAGTAGCGCAACAAGTGGGAAATGCCAGGTCCCAGATGATAGTAATAGGCATTCTCACTAATCTGCTAGAATCAAAATTTTTAGTATTACATTAGGAGCACCACATCAGTTTATTAGTCTAACCAAAGCATCATCAGTTTATTATTAGTCTAACCAAGTTGATCAGAAAAACAGGGGGCTCCCCACTTACATTCGACTGAAAGGGGGTTCACCGGCGGCCTACAGATAGCGGCGGCGGCTGAGGGGAAATGGGCGGCGGCTGAGGGGAAGCAGGCGGCGATCGGAGGCTGAAAGGTGGGGCTGTGCGGCGGCGCGCGCTGAATCGCGGCGGCAGGGAGCGATGTGGTGGCTGGAAGGCGCTGCGCGGTGGCAGCGGTGCATAGGAGGCGGGGCTGTGCGGCGACGCGCACTGGATCGCGGTGGCGCGTGCTGGATCGCGGCGGCGGCTGTGTGCAGGGCGCGGCCTCCGACGTGGGGGAGAGAGAGAAAGAGCGGGAGAGGGAGAAGGAGTGAGTTCTGAGAGAGAGAGAGAGGGTGAGAGATCGGGAAGATGCTGAAGGGGCGGCGGCTTGTGAAGCTAACCCTAGGTGTAAAACGTAATAGGAAAACTTAGGGCTAGGTTATTATTTAATAAGTTATAATATGCTAATTAGAATTAACCCTAAGGTTAAATGTAATAGGGTTGAAGAGATAGAGGGTGGTGCAGATTAAGGTAAGTCTAGGGGAGATTAGAAAAGTAGTTTAGGAAAGATGTGAAACAGATTTAATAGGAGATTTAGTAAGATCTGGCAATAATTCGAAATTTGAACTGATCAGGGCAAATCAACGGTCCAGATTTATCCGGGCGATAACTCTCAATCCGGGCGTCAGAAAAATAATCCGAAAATACCAGGACGATCGTGGAGGCGAGACGCTCAAATCTGCGGAGCCCGATCGTGCGTAAAGCCTACCAAAAATTTACATAAAATTCGGGACGGCGTTTTGAGCCAAAAGACTATAACGCCCCTATCAATTTAATATCGTTTTGCGAGAAAACGTCCGCGAAAAGGTGTTCCCAAAAATTGCCATAAATAGCTACACTCACAAACGATCACAACGGCATATCACAGTGCATATATTGGAAGCCAGAAATAGTCAAATAAAATACGTGCACGCTAAAGCACGTGCAAGCAGAAAACTCCATAAGGCTGGAAAGCGACCGTTACAGTTTTTGGCCCTAAGGTACTTAGGATCTGGTGAGATCCTATGTAGGCTTACACTGATATTTCTCTCCTTCGCATGTGAAGACGCGATGCTCTCGTGGGAGGAAGTGATGAGGTCGGTCGGTGTGCCAGTTGCGGAAAAGACCGACCCTCTGGATAAGGGCGAGGGAGTGATAGGCGAAAAAGGGCCAGCAAAGGTAGTGGCCCGAAAGCGAAGCGCTGAGATTTCGATTGTGGAAGAGGCGAATAGGAGACGACGGATGTCTGAGTCGGATGCTCCTCCCCGACGAACTAGTGGAGATGCACCGGAGGGGTTGGCCAGCCGAGGAGTGGTCACCCTGGCCCCTACGCGAGTCCCGACCTCGGATAGGTCTCACAAGGCACCCTATGTCCAAAAGTGACCCTACGGGATTTATACGTGCGAGATGGGAAGAGAGGCGCACCCTAGTTGCGAAAAAGTGCTTGTCCGTTTCGGGTTAACAAAGGCTGAGGTCGAGGCACTTCCAAGCGACGGTCTCCACCAGTCGACCTATCGGATAGGCAGTGATGAGTCGGTATTCGAGGATGTTGATGTGGCGACCTGTCTTGTAGAGTACTGCATGCTGTTGTGGGATCGTGAGTCCCTGATTCACGTGGGCATGGAGCAACTGTGTGGCTCTGCTGTATGGCACACCATGTAGGTAGGTCGAATTCATCGCCTCGCCTTCCAAGTCTTCTGGCTTATGTCTGACTGAGTTGGATCCTTTTGTAGGCGGTCGCAGCTATGGCGACCCTGCAGCGCCAAATCCCGGTGGCCGCCACAAAGGCTGCTCTTGAGAAGGCGAGGATCGATCTCAGTGAAGCGAGAGAAAAGCTGCGAGAAAAGGAGGCAGAGCTGGAGCGGGTCGCGACGGCCTATGAGGTTCAGAAGGCATAGGCCACGTACTTTGATGCGAGGCAGGCTACGCTCGAGCGTCAACTCCTGGATGGGGAGCACAAGCACGCCGAGGAGATGGCCATCAAGAAATGGGTAATCGACCTGCAGCAGGAGAAGATTACTGATCTGATGTGGGCGGTCGAGGCAGAGAGAAAGGAGAAGGCCGTCCTTAAGAAGCAAGTGGAGGAGAAGCGGGAGGTCGACCGAGGCATGATCGAGGCCGCCACCATATGCCGTTACCAGGACGATGAGCTCATCCCGTTGATGCGAGAGGCAATGGAGGCGGGAGTCCTCCACGGGATGGAGAAGATGAAGGCTCGGCTGGCAGAGACGCCAGCTCCGGGAGGCGGTGGCCGATGGTGAGGTGACAAAGCTTAGGCGCTCTTAGCGTAGGGGATTTTTGTAATTTTGTACGGTTGGTGATTGGCCGAGCTTGATGTCGCATTGTATTCTTGACGGGCTCTGTGATAGCGAAAGATTAAATAAACGAAGTAAATATTTTTTGTTTCCCTCACTCCTTGTTGGATGTGCGAATTGTTTTCTTGCAAGGGTATGAATGCCCCCAACATTTTTCTGCCGACGAGCGCTGAGCCATGGGGAGCAGGATGCTGAGACATGGTATGTTCGACACGGGTATAAGGGCGAGATTTGGGTGACCAGGGAGGGCATCATGATGGTGCGAGCCGAGGTATGTTGCCCAGCATTTTGCCCAGATGTGCTCGCCTATGGTCGGTGCGGCAGTTCGACCTCGCCCACCGGTCGTCTAGTTTCTCGGGTCACTTTAATGGTGGTGGGGCCATTCCTGGGCCTGAGTGAGGAAAGAGTCGGGAGTTATTTTTTGAAAAGCTTGCTTCGCGATTCGACGCAATCATTTCGACTTGAAAGAGGGGGGAAATCGAAGCGCCTCGATGCCCGTTCCACGAACCGATGCAATCTTTTCGAATCGGGGGCGGGAGGAAATCGAAGCACCTCGACCGCTTCGAGGGTGACACGTGGCAGATGTGACGGCAGCCATCAGTTGAAGCATCAGAATGCACGGATCGTAGATGCGTGACGGATCGTCTGCGGTCGTGATTGCTCAGAGGGTGTTACAAATAGGGCTGGGTGGAGGCGAATGAGGGTTTCTCGCTTTTGAAATTCCACGAGTACTTGCGTTCGCCGGAGGTTGTACTGTCGCCACTGAAGTTGCTGTTGGAGATTGAATTGTCTTCGCAACATCATCGTCGCAGTCGCCACAATCGTACATGTATTGTATCTCTTCTTTCTCGATGTCTTCATCGACGTCTTCTATCAACTTGCCGATGTTGGGGCAGGTGGAGGAGTGGTTTCAGAGCCAGGTGGAGGTAGATAGATCTGTCGCAGATTCAGTGCAGAGCATGGAGGAGAGGTCGTCGGAGAATCGGAGTTGGACCGCGGGCGGTGATCAATCAGTGGGCTCGCCCTCAGAGGCTCAGAGGGACCCGAGGAAGGGGAAGTGGCCCGTAGCTCGGGCGTCGAAGCCCGCCACCCAGGCCACTGTTACAGTTGCAGAGGCTAGATAAGTACCCGTCGAGATCTCTGGTGTGGTGTCGGTGGTGAAGACGTCCATCTCTGTCATCGGCGCGTGGTATATTCGGCCGCCCTACTCAGTCTGTCTACCAACCGCGTCGGAGAGGGTGTGTTTCGCAGGGGATTACGAGGTTGGGGTATACATGGCATGTTTCCAGCAGGGGTTGCGCTTCCCCATTCGTCCTTTGGTGCTCGAGATTTTAAATTTCTTGGAGCTGCCGTTGTTCCAGCTGATGCCGAACTCCATCAGCGCGATCGTCGGCTTCCTAGTTCTTTGCGTGAGGAATGACGACTGCCCATCCCTGTCCCTCTTCCGTTACTTCTTCGCGCTAAAGAAGCTGAGGTCCTACTATTACTTGTCCGCGAAGAAGAGTCATCCCCTCATCCGAGGCTTGCTGGGCAAGATTAATGATTCGGATTGAATATTGCATATTTAACACCCCATTTAGCCATATTTTGTGCTTATATGATACTTAATTGGTCTGTAATACGTTCGTATTTTGTATCTCGTCATTTATTAGAGAAATCACTTGATTTAAGCACAAAAAAGTAATAAACTAAGTATTTCTGCCCTTTTTATATTTTTCATGGCTAGATCTCGATCTCACGATTCCAACGATTATTTATTTGTATTTTTCTGAGATCTGTGCTAATTACTATGAATTTTTGAATGCAGAATACCAATTAAATGGAGAAATACACTCAAAATACGAGAAATACGTTCGCCACCCAATCAGCGTTCACCATGTGACGCAATCTGGGCAGTCTGATCCTCATCTAGTGGCCACAACGCGTGTACAGCGGGGAAAGCTAATGGCCGTTGGATCTCGATCCAACTGCCAGATGAACCACGCAGCGGGACAAAGCGGGGGGCGACTTGTGTGCCACGTGTCACGATCATAGCATTCCATGCCCATATCCAACAGCATCTGAAGCGGGGCGACACGGCCAGCTAGCAGCCGTTGGATCTTGATCCAACGGCCCGCCCGCGAGGAGAAATTGTCGAGAGTTTGCTAATGCTTGGGGCCACATGGCGCGATCTCTTCGGTTGACCGCTCGAACAGACATCGGCAATTGAATCTAATGCGAATACGAGGCGGGATCAGAGCTGTGTAAAAAGGTGGGCGACGTGGAGCTTCTCAAGCCGTTGGATTACAATCCAACGGTCCCAAAATGAATCCGATCGGATCTCTACTTGCAAGCGGATGCGGGCAAAATTTGAAACCGCTTGGCCACGTGGCGCGACGAGAACGCATCCCGCACGCATCTAACGGCTAACGTTTGAATTGGCTTGCGGGTTAGGTTTTAAGCGATTTGTGAAGCGGGTTTTAGACCCGATAAGAAACTTAAACTCGCGATGACCTGTATTTAAGATATTCTAGGGTTTTTGTTGCATATTCTGGCGTATTGGGGTGCTCTAGGAGCCGCATTTCGCCATGAAATTTGGAGGCCCTGTGGACAGAGGCTATATCTATCATCTGAAGGAGATTTGGTACTAATATGGAGAATATGTATTGGTAGTGATTTCGTTAGGGTGTGTGCAATCAGTGATTATCAATATCTTTTCTATGACTCAACGTTTCTTCCGGTTAGGGCATGAGAACGTCGGAAAATATAATGATAAAGAGCATGAAATAGTTAATCATGTATAACGTCAATTTCATAAGGAACATAAACACAAATGCCCTCTCTGGTCGCATCACGAATAAGTCCGCAAGGATCATATTCAATTCAAGCATGCCCACGTCTCCGTATAACATACCCAAACAAGATATATGTAGAAATCGACAAAATACGTGATTATACAACGCAAATAGGGAGAAAAGATATCAAAATCAATGATTACGACACCCTAACTACATCAACACCAACACATATGAAGATTAACCACGCATGGAGAGAATTTATTCAGTATTCATAGACAAATACATCATAAAATCATCAAAATACGTGAATTATAGTTCAATTCCAAGCCAAATACGCAAAGTACAAGGCTAAAGATAGGAAAAATGTCACCAATTCTCTCCAAATAGCCCCAAATCTCCTTCAGATGATAGATCTAGCCTCTGTCCCCCAGGGCCTCCAAATTTTATGGCACAATACGGCTCCTAGATCCCCAATGCGCCAGAATATGCAACAAAAACCCTAGAATACCTTAAATACAAGTCATCGCGGGGTTAAGTTGCTTATCAGGTCCAAAACCAGCTTCACAAATCGCTTAAAACCCAACCCGCAAGCCACTTCAAACGTCAGCCGTTAGATGCATGCGGGATGCGTTCTCGTCGCGCCACGTGGCCAAGCGGTTTCAAATTTCGCCCGCATCCGCTTGCAAGTAGAGATCCACTCGGATTCGTTTTGGGACCGTTGGATTGTATTCCAACGGCTTGAGAAGCTCCACGTCGCCTACCTTTTTACAAAGCTCCGATCCCGCCTCGTATTTGCATTAGATTCAATCGCCGACGTCTGTTCGAGCGGTCAACCGATAAGATCGCGCCGCGTGGCCCCAAGCGTTCACGAACTCTTGACAATTTTTCCTCGCATGCGGGCCGTTGGATCAAGATCCAACGGCTGATAACTGGCCATGTCGCCCCGCTTCAGATGCTGTTGGATATGGGCGGGGAATGCTAGGATCGTGACACATGGCACACAAGTCCCCCCCCCCACTTTGTCCCGCTGTGGGATTTGTGTTGAATATTGCATATTTAACACCCCATTTAGCCCTATTTTGTGCTTATATGATGCTTAATTGGTCTCTAATATGTTCGTATTTTTTATCTCGTCATTTATTAGAAAATTCACTTGATTTAAGCACAAAACAGCAATAAACTAAGTATTTCTGCACTTTTTATATTTTGCATGGCTAGACCTCGATCTCACGATTCCAACGACTATTTATTTGTATTTTTCTGAGATCTGTGCTAATTACTATGAATTTTTGAATGCAGAATACGAATTACATGGAGAAATACGCTCAAAATACGAGAAATACGGTCGCCACCCAATCAGCGTTTGCCACATGCGCAATCTGGGCCGTCCGATCCTCATCCAGTGGCCACAACGCGTGTACAGTGGGGGAAGCTAATGGCTGTTGGATCTCGATCCAACGGCCAGATGAATCCCGCAGCGGGACAAAGCGGGGGGGCGACTTGTGTGCCACGTGTCACGATCCTAGCATTCACCACCCATATCCAACAGCATCTGAAATGGGGCGACGCGGCCAGTTAGCAGCCGTTGGATCTTGATCCAACGGCCCGCACGCAAGGAGAAATTGTCGAGAGTTCGCGAACGCTTGGGGCCACGCGGCGCGATCTTATCGGTTGACCGCTTGAACGGACGGCGGTGATTGAATCTGATGCAAATACTAGGCAGGATCCAAGCTGTGTAAAAAGGTGGGCGACGTGGATCTTCTCAAGCCGTTTGATTACAATCCAATGGTCCCAAAACGAATCTGAGCGGATCTCTACTTGCAAGCAGATGCGGGTGAAATTTGAAAACGCTTGGCCACGTGGCGCGACAAGAACACATCCCGCACGCATCTAACGGTTGACGTTTGAAGCGGCTTGCGGGTTGGGTCTTACGCGATTTGTGAAGCGGGGTTTGGACCCGATAAGCAACTTAAACCCGTGATGACATGTCTTTAAGGTATTCTAGGGTTTTTGTTGCGTATTCTGGCGTATTAGGGGCTCTAGGAGCCGTATTTCGCCATGAAATTTGGAGGCCCTGGGGACAGAGGCTAGATCTATCATCTGAAGGAGATTTGGGGCTATTTGGAGAGAATTGGTGACATTTTTCCTATCTTTAGCCTTGTACTTTGCGTATTTGGCTTGGAATTGAAGTATTATTCACGTATTTTGATGATTTTATGATGTATTTGTCTATGAATACTGAATATATTCTCTCCATGCATGGTTAATCTTCATATGT
Source organism: Scilla litardierei (assembly GCA_030789695.1). Taxonomy (NCBI): domain Eukaryota; kingdom Viridiplantae; phylum Streptophyta; class Magnoliopsida; order Asparagales; family Asparagaceae; genus Scilla; species Scilla litardierei. The sequence goes on along the minus strand of CM061140.1, from coordinate 44,677,970 downwards.
GTTGGTGTTGATGTACTTAAGGTGTCGTAATCATTGATTTTAATATCTTTTCACCCTATTTGCATTGTATAATCACGTATTTTGTCGATTTCTACATATATCTTGTTTGGGTATGTTATACGGAGACGTGTGCATGCTTGAATTGATTATGATCTTTGCAGACTTATTCATGATGCAACCTGAGATGGTATTTGTGTTTATTTTCCTTATGAAATTGACGTTGTTGATCGCTCCTTATTTTACACCTTTTTTCTGCATGTTTTCATGACGTTTTGATCGCCCATATTCCATTTTCCACGATTATTCGACGATATCGCGTTGCTTTTCACTATTTCTTGTTTTTGTCATATTTCAGGATATATGGATCGATTTGGAACAAAAATGGAATCAAAGGACTTTCACGCACTTTGGAGTGTTGCCCACGGCTTATTCGAGGAGTTATCAGCACTAGAGGATGAGTGGAGGAGGAAGGAATTTGTTAGAATCGATGAGGAGGTGAAAAGGAGAAGAAAAGAGCTCAAGAGTACCACACTCGGCTGAGCAAGACTGCTCACTCGGTCGAGTGAAGGATCACACTCGCCCGAGTGAAACAGATACGCACCGAAGATTTGCCATGTTCACTCGGCCGAGCAAAGAAGACCACTCGGTCGAGTGAGAAAGCTCACTCGCAAGAGTGCTACAGGGAATTCGTCCAGAGAAGCTGCCAACTTACTAGAAAATATGAGGAAACCCACTCGGCCGAGCATGATTACTCACTCGGCCGAGTGAAGAAGCCCACTCGGCCGAGTCAGTCAGAGCGACAGACCCCTGAAACCCCCAAACTCTCTGTTTTTTATTAGGTCTGTCACTCGGTCGAGTGACAGACAAGGGTCACTCGGCCGAGTGACCCTCTCCGACTGCAACGCGGATTTGAATTTCTGGGCTGCGCAGGGACAGTTTTGTCACGATTTTTTGGACGATTTTAGCTTGTATTTAAACTTAGTTTTAACCTTAGTTTTAGGAGAGACTTCTATTTTTTTGACGGCTATTCTTTTGTGAAATCTCAGCAGGAGATCATAGGCGACAACATTGGTTTGTTCTTTCTTGCTAAAAATCTTATTTTTATGAATTGTCTTTTCTTTGCAATGAATTGTGTTATGATTTCATATGTTATTTTTGAGATTTTCATGATGATTAGTGAGTAGTTTCGTTGTTCTAGGGCAAGGGGATGAACCATATGGACCTGATCTTTGAATTGTGATGAATGTATAGAATTATTGCCAGAATTAAAGCTAGGTTAGGTTGTGATTGATTTATTACGAGTAGTTAGGAATTTCTATTGATTGGGATTTGCAAGAGATTGGATCCCAATTGATAGGAAGGCCTAGACATTCGACTTAGGTTTATAATCGAAACTCTCTAGATTTGGTTTGCAAGAGATTGGACCAAAGCTAGGATTTTATTATAAATCTATACTAATATCCGTTTGCAAGAGATTGGACGAATACGAACTATCATAACCTAGATCGTAGCTCGAGTTTGCACGAGTGGGCTCGAGTTGCGATTGGACAATGATGTCGATCTTCACGCTAGTAGCTTAGGTTAGAGTTTGCATGAGAGTGGGCTCTAATCTAGGTTGCTATAGACCGACAATAGCGAGAGAGCATGATCTTGGTTCTACATTAAGTTGTGACTAGTTCACCTATATTCAAGCTTTGCAACATTGATATTCATAATTCACAAGGATAAGAGACGGTCCGTAATGGGGATTTTCCTATCCCTAGACGCTTTTATTATATTGATATTTACTTGCTATTGAACGATTATGACTATACCATCAAAACTATTCTCATTCCCTTGATAGCTAGGTAATCAAAGTAGGATACTGTCAATTGTCCTCCGTGAGTTCGATACCCACTTGCCACTACGCCGTGCCCTTGCGGTAAAACTACAGTCGTTTTTCCGTGTGTATATCCGGGCGCGATCATGTTTTTGGTGCCATTGCCGGGGAGGGTAACTCGACAGTATTCGATTTTGCTCACCCGGTTATATCTCACCTTCTATCTTTCTTTTGAATTTTGACTAATATTTGATGCCAACATTTATGTGCTCTCCCAGAATTTTCAATAGAATCTTAAGCAGGTAACATAGGAGATGCGATGATGAGAACTTAGTCTAGCCCGGGAGATGATGATTCCTTCATAACTCTTCTGAAGGAACTTGTTGATGTGGTCCATACCACCGGGGCTTTTGCCATCGATATCGAGGACCCCATTGAGCAACTATTTGCTAGCTTTGTGATGGATCAAATATCTCCGAAAGGGACTATTGAGGGCAACACTAAAGTCAACGGAGGGATGGTAAGTTATACTTTGAAGACAGTAAAGCAAGCATTGGAGAGTACTACACTCCAGAGGATTCCATTTGGCATGCTGAGATCCAGGGAAGTACACTTTACGATCCTCTCTGTGATATTTATGAATGCACTGACATATCTCTTGATCTCAGGTGTGGACCGGAGCAAAATGGTAGTTCCATCGACGCTAACACAGAGATGTGCAGCATCTACTCCGATGCACCATCCTCACCAAGAAGCGATTCTGAGCCGGCATACGAGAGCCCACTCCCAGAGCAAGAACTAAACTCAGAAGCGACAGAAGATGCCAAGCTCTCATAGGAAGAGGAACTAGGGGGTACAACACCCCCTGAGGTAGAACTAAAACAATTACCTCCGAATTTAAGGTATGCTTTCTCGGGTAATAAATTAACCCAGCCAGTGATTGTTAATGCCCACCTCAACCATGACTAGCTTGAAACACTCTTAGATTTCCTTAGGAGCATAAGGATGTCCTTGGCTACACCATTTCCGATCTAAAAGGAATAAGCCCTAGGCTTTGTATGCATAGAATCCACTTAGAAAACACTGAGCCACCTTCATAGAACCCCAATGTAACGCCCCGCTTCCCAAAAGACACCGGAAGCGAGAACGTTACACGGCCCGCTTGAACTAGAGCGGTGAAGCTCGAGTTCAATAAGCGTCTGTGATAAAAACACAGAAAAGGGTCCTTGCATTTGCATATCAGAACAACCAGAAAACATTTCATTAAATTAAATGGACACTTCCAGAATTGTTCGTACAGAAAATAAAACAACAGGGCCTCAGCATGGCCAAAGGAAACTACAACCAAACACTAATCCTACTACAAGGGACTAAACTAAAACTCAAAGCAATGACGGAAAAGAGACTCTAGTCTTCTGCAGAAAACGTCTCGACGTCTTCGACGACTCTGGCTCTCCAAGTCAGGTGGTACTCAAGCTCTGAACCTGACATACATCCACAAACATGAATGTATGTCAGCTAGGGGTCTGCAAGAAAGAGTTAGCATCCCAAGGCGAAGTATATAACAAGTATATGAAATTTAGAAGCATCATTAAATTTAGAAGAAACGACTGTAGCAATTAACATTTAACAATTACAGAGCAGAAAGAAACAATCCTAGCATGCAGTTCTAGTCGATGGCAAGTTTAAAGTTAGATTCTCAGAGTTTGTTAGCATTTCAATATTCACGATGACCAAGTTAGCGTTACAATGACCATGTCGAGAATTCACATCTAATCTAGGGTTCTCGCCTTTAGGTCGTGATGAGAAGGTCGTTCCTCTCACGGGGGCTTACCGTGATTGACACTAACCCACCGCGTCGGGTGGTGTTCTTGAGGAGAGTACCTTTCATACGCCCAGTGGCCGCTCAACCCTAACCCCACCCAAAAGTTTTGCCGGAACACGAGCCGGCCTAGTCGACTCACACGACATCACGAATTCACGATTCCGCCTTCGAGGCGCACGATTTCACGATGTCCAAACTGTTAAACATGTCAAGACTCACTGAATTTCGTTGTTATCAAAATTAGTGTTTTATGGTGACAGTTCTGCAAAGCGGAAGCGGGTCGAACGACCGGTTCCGTAATTTCCAATAATGACAATTTCGTCCTTTTCGTCCAATTTGCTACAGAAACAATTTCTTTCCCTAGTTGTTTGAATTGGGGATATATCGTATGATATACCGTTAGATCCCAATTTTCGTCCTAATCATTATGGTGTCACTTTCCTACGTTATTTCACGTCATAATTTCAGGTCATTCAGCAATACAAGAAGGCGGTGTAAACGTGCCGAAACTTCTAAAAATCATAACAAATTATATACTTGCCTGATGCAACGCGATTTTGGGTGCCCACGCGGTCGTAAGATAGGCACGGACTTATCTGCAAGATCACATCCGCGATATTAAACTAAGAGTGTATAAACTAAAATAATATTATCTATATTCTTTGACATAAAAAGAATGATTAATGGGCCAGACTTGACACATACGGGTCCTAGCTCTAAGCTAGCTTCTTAGCTTACAGTTTTATTTTATAGGATCTAGAAATCGTGTATACAACTCCGTATAGTACTGAACTGCCACATGCATGATATAACTTGTGGGTACTAGCTAGCTTACAGCCTAATTAATTATTCAATACATCATTACTGTAAACTAATATTATAACATGAATATATAGTTACACAGTTGTAGACATTTACATGTGCTACACTGTTCACGAAAAAGCAACCACTCACAGCATTTACACAAGCAGCCACAGTACCCTAGGCTACTCAAATACCCTGTTAATAACATATAAAATCTTCGTACAAAATAAACATGTGGAGTCACTCACGTGTTTGCTTGTAGCAACACATAAAAATGATGTTGTATATTTACAGTACTCTAACCTGCTCATATATATGAGGTACTGTTGATTCATATATAAAAAGCTACTCCTCATATAAACCACTTACTTGATGTGGGCTGCCCTTCAATATTTGCTTGCAGGATGACGATTTAAACGACGACGGCAATCGGAACAAGGGCTCGGCGCTGATCCGATGATCACACAGCGACGTGGGAGGCAAGACTGAGGCTGACGGCGTCGTGCAGATGAGGGAGGAGGGCGGCGAACGGCGTCTGCTCTCGGGGGTGGACGTACGGCGAGGTCGTTGGGTGCTCGCGAGCGGGAGGAGGGGAGAGCGCCGCCGGTGGTCCTGAGCGGAGGGGAGGAGAGCTCGCAAGGGGGAGTCGTTGTGTGGAGGAAGAGGAGGGGATGGCCGCTGCGAGGTGAGGGGGCTGCGGCTTCGCGTGGAGATGGGGTTGCACCGGAGAAGAAGAAGCCCGGCTTCTTGTCGCGTGAAGGAGAAGAGTTAGGGGGCTCGGGTCGTTTGCGAGATGGGGAGGCGTGGCCTGGCGTGGGTAGCTGCGGCCTTGTAAGGGGGATCTCGGCGGCTCTGTGGGGAGAGGAGCAGGCGTAGGGGATGAAGGAGAGGGGGGGTGTTTGGGTTGGTGGTGGCCACGGCGTGGAGGAGAAAGGCCGGCCAAGGGGGGTTTGCTGTCGGCGGTTTGCGTGGAGAGGGAGAATACAGGTGGGGCGGCTGATAGCTGTAGATGCTAGGGGTTTTTTTTTAAAAATAGGAGATGAAGTCTCTAGGGTTAAAAATATAGGGAGTAGGGGCTCGGGTCCTAGGGTTCATATAGTTTAGCTTTAGGTTTAAAAATATAGCTTAAGGTTTTTTTTAAACAAAGAAGTATCATAGGGGGGCGGCTGTGAGAAGCATGAAACCCTAGGGTTCATATAGTTTAGCTGCCTACTTGTGTGCTTGGGGTTGAATCATCACGTGAATGGGTCTTTAGGGTTAGGTTTTCTTTAGAATAGTTTTTTTTTGTTTATTTTATTTTTGTGCGGCTGAGGCATTAGCAGCCTCAGGGTTTGACAAGCCTAATCATAGGAAGGGAGAGGGTATGGTCAGATGTTGGGGTTGTTAGGTTAGACCTAGGTTCATTTTAAAAAGAAAGCTCCTAGCCTATGCTTTCATGTGATCATGGAAAGAGGAGTTTTAGGCTTTGCTTACTAATATTTGTTGGTTTATAAAGAAAAGTGTGTGCGGGGACTAAGCCCTGGGAAAAGTTCTGTGTGTGTAACGGAAAATTAGAGGAAGGAACAAGGAAAAAGGGTTTAAGAGATAAAAAGGGAAGTTTTTAAGACTAGGTTAAAAAGGAAGGGACAAAGGAGTTAATAGCAATTAGACGTATGATTTTGTTGTTAATGAGGGTGGGTAAAAGTCTCATCTCTAATACATGTAGTAATTTGAATTTGGAACTCAAATTTTGAAATGAAATTACATAAGTTAAATTAAAAACTTGTGACTAGCACATATAGGATTCGAAGTTAAAACGAGTACATAGTACAAATACGTTAAGCTTAATCATGAAATACGGATACACATTTAAACAATAGCTACAAAAAGTGTACAACCAGAATGGTAACCGACTAGGATGTATATCAGAATTACTGGTCGTTACATTCTACCCACCTTAAGAACGATTCCGCCCTCGGAATCTCATCGGCTAAAACACCGGGAAACGTAAGGGTAACGCTCGTATCTCCTCCTCTAATGCATACACACCATAAGTAAACATCACGCCATACTCAGCTAATACTAGAACCAATACTAATAGTATTACCGTGGGTAATACTAATCAACGTCCATGCTATTTAATAGTAGCAATACACATACACACATTACTAACTACGTATTAACATACACATTCAATACAATACCATCCAATATCATACTCGGGCGAATAGTGACACACGACCACATTGATATACTAGATGTAAGTGTCCCATCACCCTACACACTCGCATTATTACTAACACACAAAGTAATACCACACACCTTACACATCCACCGTCTATACTGATATAGTACCACACGTCACATAAACATACCATTAATGAAAAAAAAATACAAGCATTCATAGTCTATTAACACTTCAATCGTACAATCACTTTATATACAGCATATCGCTACACGTATATACATTCACGTAATACCTTACACTATACAAGGATTTTATAAGCCTTACTCATAACACCAGGGTCGTCGTAATCTACCCACCTTAGGATCAAGTCCGTCCTCAGACTTCCTTAAATAGGCCGACATAGGGGTGAGCGGACTTAGACACTAAGGTCATTCTGCTCCAGTCATACATACATTATAATGAAACCATATACATCCATATACATATACTTAATCATATAGCACACACTTTCAAATTCCCCTACATATATCAATTTCACATACATATACATACTCACACTACCACACTCTTATCTCGTATCTATATAGACCACATATACACTCACCGGTATACACAACCATGGTAATCCACATAGGCATGTATACTATTTCATACATTCACATATACGTAGTCACAACATACGGCCATGCATACCTCCTGGTATACACATGCTCATACATCATCCCGTAGGGGTAACATTATAATCTTACTATGCATACAACACGCTTATTTATACGATATATATATACATACGTACCTATAACTAACCACGTACATATATACGCACGAGTACATGCCATACATACTAACATACGAATCACACAATAAATCCGCACACTCAACCATGGTACCTAACATGCACATCACTGTATCAGCGTACAATTACAACCATTAACAAGTATGGCTAAGGTACATACATGCCTAGTAACTAGCCAATACTAAATCTAATACGCACAGATTTTCTTATAGTGATATAGCTAATCACTCGCCTAAATATAAATTTAATACTTACTACTCTACACTCGTCTGAATACATACCTATCACAATTTACTGTACGTACATGCACACACGACATAATAGATCATCACACTATTCTAATATATTAAGGGAAAACACATGTAGACCTAAGTGGTACATAGAGATTCACACGCTCGGGTCCAAACTCGCTATCTATTTACATGCACCACAACGACACCTCAATCAATGCTAAAGGTCTAACTAAACAATGATAAGCTCTAAAGTGATAACTAAGCAGGTGTAGGATTCAGAGTTGAATGATGCAACGAACTAATGTCGTGATGGAAGGTTCCGAAGATGGCATGGATAAGAGAGTAGTTGGTTGGATGACATAAAATATTTATGAATAATTAAAAAAGTTAAGAGGATAAGGATATGTGTAAAATAATAACATCGTAAAATAGCGAACATATGGAATAAGTTAAAATGTAAAATGTGATTAGTCAAATAAGGAGTGAAGAGTAATATGGGCCTAGTGATGCAGAGCTTGTTTTGCAAATGGAAAATAGGTTTGTAAAAAGAAAATTTTTTTTTCTTAAAATATTTGAAGGCAATGATTATAAAATTGACACACATGATTTTTTTTTGAAGTTCTATTTAACTTAGGAAAGTATTTTAAAGGTATGTATCAATGACCGTTTCGAAATAAATTAGTAAGAAAAGAAGGTGACATTTGAACCAGCAACTTAGAATTAAAGTTTTTTTTTATAAAAAAGTTCATTGTCTGAGGAAACTAGAGCAGTTATGTGAATTAGAGGTGCGAAAGATATGTGTGAGGAAATTGTTATGAGTTAGTAATTAAAGATCGCATCAGAAGAGTTCAAAATCAAGATTGGGTTTAAGTCGACTGAAGTGTAGAAATTCTAAGTAAAAGTTTTCGAAAATGATTTTGAACTTAGCAAAGCGTTCAATAAAAGAAATATCGAAAATACTTTTTAGGAGGAGGGGTTCAAGGTTAAAGATGGCGGATCTGGAGAGTTAAAGTGAATCGAGGATAAGGGTCAGGTTCGACGATCGAAACGAAAAGACGACTAAGAAGCAAATCCGTGAATACGCTACGATGGCTTTCTACAATCATTAATATGGGGGTAATGATTAGAGAAATAAGATCAGGAGGAAGATAATCATTGGGTCGACTAAGATTTAGCACTATGGTTCTACTAGACTGCGATAGGGAAACCGAGGTGAGGGTTCATAGAGGATCAAGATCGAGATCTTATGGATCTGAAATATCTCACGCTTCGAAGTCTACTCTGTGCAGGCATCTCAGGTTCAACTGGCACGGCGACATTCGCTTCGTTCGATTGGGCCCTAGATTCGATGAATCTAAGCGAATGACTAACGAAACTCGAGAATCTAGTATGGTCAGAGTTGGATGATCAATCGCTAGGGTGACCCTAAGATGATAATACTTAGTCGAGGCAAGGGTGTCTAACTAACGAGCACGAGCGTCTAACTCTTCTAATTATCTGGTATTGGGTTTCCTATCGTGCTGAGACAGGGTATTCGAGTAATTTTACGTACGAACTATTCTGGATATTTTTGGCTAATGAAAGGTGTTCTCATTGTTCTGAATTTTACAGTTGCAGGACCTGCATGGGCCACCACTAAAACCTGTAACGCCCCGCTTCCCAAAAGACACCGGAATCGAGAACGTTACACGGCCCGCTTGAACTAGAGCGGTGAAACTCGAGTTCAATAAGCGTCTGTGATAAAAACACAGAAAAGGGTCCTTGCATTTGCATATCAGAACAACCAGAAAACATTTCATTAAATTAAATGGACACTTCCAGAATTGTTCATACAGAAAATAAAACAACAGGGCCTCAGCATGGCCAAAGGAAACTACAACCAAACACTAATCCTACTACAAGGGACTAAACTAAAACTCAAAGCAATGACGGAAAAGAGACTCTAGTCTTCTGCAGAAAACGTCTCGACGTCTTCGACGACTCTGGCTCTCCAAGTCAGGTGGTACTCAAGCTCTGAACCTGACATACATCCACAAACATGAATGTATGTCAGCTAGGGGTCTGCAAGAAAGAGTTAGCATCCCAAGGCGAAGTATATAACAAGTATATGAAATTTAGAAGCATCATTAAATTTAGAAGAAACGACTGTAGCAATTAACATTTAACAATTACAGAGCAGAAAGAAACAATCCTAGCATGCAGTTCTAGTCGATGGCAAGTTTAAAGTTAGATTCTCAGAGTTTGTTAGCATTTCAATATTCACGATGACCAAGTTAGCGTTACAATGACCATGTCGAGAATTCACATCTAATCTAGGGTTCTCGCCTTTAAGTCGTGATGAGAAGGTCGTTCCTCTCACGGGGGCTTACCGTGATTGACACTAACCCACCGCGTCGGGTGGTGTTCTTGAGGAGAGTACCTTTCATACGCCCAGTGGCCGCTCAACCCTAACCCCACCCAAAAGTTTTGCCGGAACACGAGCCGGCCTAGTCGACTCACACGACATCACGAATTCACGATTTCGCCTTCGAGGCGCACGATTTCACGATGTCCAAACTGTTAAACATGTCAAGACTCACTGAATTTCGTTGTTATCAAAATTAGTGTTTTATGGTGACAGTTCTGCAAAGCGGAAGCGGGTCGAACGACCGGTTCCGTAATTTCCAATAATGACAATTTCGTCCTTTTCGTCCAATTTGCTACAGAAACAATTTCTTTCCCTAGTTGTTTGAATTGGGGATATATCGTATGATATACCGTTAGATCCCAATTTTCGTCCTAATCATTATGGTGTCACTTTCCTACGTTATTTCACGTCATAATTTCAGGTCATTCAGCAATACAAGAAGGCGGCGTAAACGTGCCGAAACTTCTAAAAATCATAACAAATTATATACTTGCCTGATGCAACGCGATTTTGGGTGCCCACGCGGTCGTAAGATAGGCACGGACTTATCTGCAAGATCACATCCGCGATATTAAACTAAGAGTGTATAAACTAAAATAATATTATCTATATTCTTTGACATAAAAAGAATGATTAATGGGCCAGACTTGACACATACGGGTCCTAGCTCTAAGCTAGCTTCTTAGCTTACAGTTTTATTTTATAGGATCTAGAAATCGTGTATACAACTCCGTATAGTACTGAACTGCCACATGCATGATATAACTTGTGGGTACTAGCTAGCTTACAGCCTAATTAATTATTCAATACATCATTACTGTAAACTAATATTATAACATGAATATATAGTTACACAGTTGTAGACATTTACATGTGTTACACTGTTCACGAAAAAGCAACCACTCACAGCATTTACACAAGCAGCCACAGTACCCTAGGCTACTCAAATACCCTGTTAATAACATATAAAATCTTCGTACAAAATAAACATGTGGAGTCACTCACGTGTTTGCTTGTAGCAACACATAAAAATGATGTTGTATATTTACAGTACTCTAACCTGCTCATATATATGAGGTACTGTTGATTCATATATAAAAAGCTACTCCTCATATAAACCACTTACTTGATGTGGGCTGCCCTTCAATATTTGCTTGCAGGATGACGATTTAAACGACGACGGCAATCGGAACAAGGGCTCGGCGCTGATCCGATGATCACACAGCGACGTGGGAGGCAAGACTGAGGCTGACGGCGTCGTGCAGATGAGGGAGGAGGGCGGCGAACGGCGTCTGCTCTCGGGGGTGGACGTACGGCGAGGTCGTTGGGTGCTCGCGAGCGGGAGGAGGGGAGAGCGCCGCCGGTGGTCCTGAGCGGAGGGGAGGAGAGCTCGCAAGGGGGAGTCGTTGTGTGGAGGAAGAGGAGGGGATGGCCGCTGCGAGGTGAGGGGGCTGCGGCTTCGCGTGGAGATGGGGTTGCACCGGAGAAGAAGAAGCCCGGCTTCTTGTCGCGTGAAGGAGAAGAGTTAGGGGGCTCGGGTCGTTTGCGAGATGGGGAGGCGTGGCCTGGCGTGGGTAGCTGCGGCCTTGTAAGGGGGATCTCGGCGGCTCTGTGGGGAGAGGAGCAGGCGTAGGGGATGAAGGAGAGGGGGGGTGTTTGGGTTGGTGGTGGCCACGGCGTGGAGGAGAAAGGCCGGCCAAGGGGGGTTTGCTGTCGGCGGTTTGCGTGGAGAGGGAGAATACAGGTGGGGCGGCTGATAGCTGTAGATGCTAGGGGTTTTTTTTAAAAAATAGGAGATGAAGTCTCTAGGGTTAAAAATATAGGGAGTAGGGGCTCGGGTCCTAGGGTTCATATAGTTTAGCTTTAGGTTTAAAAATATAGCTTTAGGTTTTTTTTTAAACAAAGAAGTATCATAGGGGGGCGGCTGTGAGAAGCATGAAACCCTAGGGTTCATATAGTTTAGCTGCCTACTTGTGTGCTTGGGGTTGAATCATCACGTGAATGGGTCTTTAGGGTTAGGTTTTCTTTAGAATAGTTTTTTTTTGTTTATTTTATTTTTGTGCGGCTGAGGCATTAGCAGCCTCAGGGTTTGACAAGCCTAATCATAGGAAGGGAGAGGGTATGGTCAGATGTTGGGGTTGTTAGGTTAGACCTAGGTTCATTTTAAAAATAAAGCTCCTAGCCTATGCTTTCATGTGATCATGGAAAGAGGAGTTTTAGGCTTTGCTTACTAATATTTGTTGGTTTATAAAGAAAAGTGTGTGCGGGGACTAAGCCCTGGGAAAAGTTCTGTGTGTGTAACGGAAAATTAGAGGAAGGAACAAGGAAAAAGGGTTTAAGAGATAAAAAGGGAAGTTTTTAAGACTAGGTTAAAAAGGAAGGGACAAAGGAGTTAATAGCAATTAGACGTATGATTTTGTTGTTAATGAGGGTGGGTAAAAGTCTCATCTCTAATACATGTAGTAATTTGAATTTGGAACTCAAATTTTGAAATGAAATTACATAAGTTAAATTAAAAACTTGTGACTAGCACATATAGGATTCGAAGTTAAAACGAGTACATAGTACAAATACGTTAAGCTTAATCATGAAATACGGATACACATTTAAACAATAGCTACAAAAAGTGTACAACCAGAATGGTAACCGACTAGGATGTATATCAGAATTACTGGCCGTTACACCCAAAGGCGGTTGAATCCTAATATGAAGGAGGTGGTTAAGGAAATCCTTAAATTGCTTGAAGCTAACATTATCTATCCTATCTCTGATAGCAGATGGGTTAGCCATGTCCATGTCGTCCCTAAAAAGGGGGGATGACCATCATAAAAAACGATAAGGGAGAACCCATTTCCACACGCATCGTCACGGGATGGCGAATGTGTATTGACTACAGGAAACTGAATAAAGCCACCCGTAAAGATCATTACCCATTACCCTTCATTGACCAAATGTTAGAGCGCCTCGCTAAACATAAATTCTTTTTCTATTTGGATGGGTATTCGGGATTCTTTCAGATTCCCTTACATGAAGATGACCAAGAAAAGACTACCTTAACGTGTCCTTATGGCACATATGCTTATCGTAGAATGCCCTTCGGACTCTTTAATGCCCCAGCCACTTTTCAAAGGTGCATGACATCCATTTTTTCTGATTATATTGAGAACATCATGGAAGTCTTTATGGATGATTTTTCTGTCTATGGTAGCGAGTTTGACTCATGTTTGGCTAATCTCACTAAAGTCCTTAAAAGATGCCAACAAAATAATCTTACTCTTAATTGGGAGAAATGTCATTTTATGGTCACCGAGGGGATAGTTCTTGGGCATCTTGTCTCATCTAGAGGGATCGAGGTCGATAAGGCAAAGATTAAGGTAATTGAAAAACTCCCTCCACCTATTAATGTCAAGGGCATTAGGGGATTTCTTGGTCATGTGGAGTTTTACTGGCGCTTTATCAAGGATTTTGCCCTAATTGCCCGACCTCTTACTGCCTTACTTGCTAAAGATGCTCCATTTGTCTTTTCAGGAGAGTGTTTACAGGAATTCAATACATTGAAGGAAGCCCTCATCTCCGCCCCCATCATACAACCACCGGACTGGAGTCTTCCTTTTTGAGCTCATGTGTGATGCAATTGACCAAGCAATTGGAGCGGTGCTAGGACAAAGGAAGGACAAAAAGCTTCATGCAATATTCTATGCAAGTAAAACACTGGACGAGGCACAGAAAAATACACCACCACCGAGAAAGAGCTCTTGGCGGTTGTCTACTCCATCGAGAAGTTTCGCTCCTGCTTCCTTGGATCCAAAATGATTGTGCACACCGATCATGTGGCATTGAAGTATCTACTAAGAAAAAAAGTGGCCAAGTCAAGATTAATAAGATGGATACTTTTATTGCAAGAATTTGACTTGGAGATTAGAGACAAGAAGGGCACGAACAACGTTGTGGCGGGCCACTTGTCTAGGCTTGTTCATAAGGAGAAGGATGAAAGCCTACCAATTGATGACACTTTCGCCGACGAGAGGCTATTAGCCATTAGACCCGGAGAGGTGCCTTGGTATGCGGATTATGTGAAATATTTGGCATGCAGAATAAAACCATGCGGGATGGCCACACAACAAAAAAGGAGGTTCATGCATGAAGTCCGCAACTATTTCTGGGAAGATCCTTACCTCTTCAAGATATGCAAGGATTGTATTATATGGAGGTGTGTCTCAAAGGAAGAGGCCACATCTATCATTTCACATTGTCATGATATGCCTTACGGGGGACATCACGCCGCCTCCAAAACCACCGCAAAGATATTGCAGAGCGGGTTCTTTTGGCCTACCATGTTTAAAGACACACATGACTTCGTCAAGTGTTGCGATAGATGCCAACGGACAGGAAATATATCCAAACGGAACGAGATGCCAATGAAACCTATTTTGGAAATTGAGCTATTCGATTGTTGGGGAGTGGATTTCATGGGGCCTTTTCTGTCAAGCAAGGGAAACAAGTGACGTGCGTTTATATTTCATATATTTACGCGCGTTTTCTTCCGTGTTTTTCCGTATTTACCGCCGTCTTTTATTTGTTTTCTCGTGTTTTCTTGTATTTTCTTGTTTTCTTTCACTTTTCCGTATTTTCCGTGTTTTGCAGGAGTTTGCTGGCATTTGGGACGTAAAACGATGATATCATGTGTCCCCGGAGCAACGGGAGGAGTCACGCGTGATTCAGGGGGTCAAACGACCAAGATTGCCACTTTTCAGCCCCCACCCGATCGGTTGGACACAGCCAACCGATCGGGTGATGCATGCGTGTCTGACCCAGACTGAAGCTGGAGCGAAGCGCAAGGTCAACCGATCGGTTAGCCGACCGGTTCATCCCAACAGAGTTCTCGGAAAAATGGAGCTGAATTCCAACCGATCGGGTGACCTTCACCCGATCGGTTCATCTGTAGCCGATTCCTCCGAAGGACGACCCGATCACTCCACCCGCTCTCCTCTACGCCCGGTTGATGCTCCCGAAGGCGATGGCCGAAGCAACAAGCCGCTCACCCCGATCTGTTGACATTTCAACCGATCGGGTGGCCTTTTTGTCCCCTTTTGCGCATCGATGCTCATTCATTGAAGATCTTCTATCATTCCAGAAGGATTTTGGGTGATCTCTTATTTTTCAAGCGTCGGCATCATTGTTAGCTTTCCAACGATAGGTCGCATGCCCAAATCCGATTTTTCTAGATTTTTCTGGAATTTTCTGAGCGCAGCTATGTGCTGAAACTGGCTGCAGTCTGGAATTTCATTTCACCCGATCGGTTGACTTGTCAACCGACCGGGTGAGATCTGTTTCTGCGAATCTGAGCTCTCTGTTTATTCCACCCGATCGGGTGAGTTTCCACCCGATGGGGTGGGCCTTTTTTGACAGTTCTGAACCCGACCCAAGAGGGTTTTTGAGGGGTTTATAAATAGAGGTTGGGGGCACGACTTGGGGGGATTCTTCTCTAGTTTTTAGGGCTTTTTCAGCCCCTTTGTTGGGAGGCTTAGGGTAGATTAGATTAGGTCTTTGCTCAATAAATGTTGTACCGGATTGTTGGATTCGAATCAAGATAAGTATTTTTCTTCTCACATTTTCTATTGTATTGTGTTGTTTTCATTTTGCTCTATGGTGAATGTTTGTATGTTATTTGTTTTGCTTGTTTTTATGTTTCTCACCATGGAGTAGTTTTGATGAACCCTAATATGGGTTAGGGTAGGATTGATGCTTGGGTTGTTTCATTTGACTTGGTTGCATGGCATGTGTTCGATGAAATGTGTCAATGGGGATTTCTAGCAATCTGGGTCCAATTCGTACGGCAACACACTAGTTGTGTTGGGGGTTGGGGTCCGGTGCTTGTCCAGTCAAGATCCGCTTCGATGTATTGCTAGAAATCACATTTGACCTATTTGGCCATTAGGGTTACGCGGGGGCGTTTCATTGTCATTGGCGGGAAAAAGACCGCCTCTGACCGTCGGGCCAAGGGGGAATAAACTTGGCGGTTGACTCCCTAGCCATAGCTCATGCCCCTAGCGTTGACATCGAGTCCTCACACGTGGGAACGGATTGGACGAAATGTTGGGAGATATCATTGTGGCCTTACTGCTCCCGGTTGCGGAAGGTGTTAATGGACATGGGAATGCCCACCGTCCGGAACCGGGTAGGCCTAGCGTGCTTGGCACCGACCGGAATATAGGGCCATGGACGCTAGGTACCACCTTTTGGGGCAATGTCTCACCCTGGGTCAAGTCAAATGCCAAGTGTCATGAGTGCTCTAGCCCGTGTTAGTGGGGATTCATTTCGTGTCTTTTTTATTTCTTTCCCTTATTCCTACACTTCCACCCATATCATCCACGTAGCTAGCACACGACCTAGGCGAGGCTAGTAGCCACTCAAGCCATCCACCTCCCTGAGTTCGATAAACCCGCACCCTACACTAACCGTGCCCTTGCGGTAAAACGACACCGCGCCCATACCGTAAACGGGGCACCGGTCAAGTTTTTGGCGCCGTTGCCGGGAGGGCGTTCGGTTTGATATTAGCTTAGCTTGGGTTCGTTAGACTACGTATAAAAACACAAAAAAAAAATTCTTTTTCTTTTTATTATTTTTTTAAAAAATATATTCAATAACCAAGAAAATTTTCCCCCACCATTATATTATCTTTTTGTTATTCTCTTGTACTATTGACGCTCCTATCTAGCTTTCTTATTTTTGTTGTCCATGTATCTTTGATATTACCATTTGGAGATCAAATTTCGATGCTCAGATGGGAGGATACGATCCTTATCCAGTTGTGGTTTGTGAGACTTGTGGGATGGCGGTGCACGTGTATTACGATTGCCCATTTACGCTTGAGAGCTTCCCCCCGCTCCAAGGCCAAACATTTTCCCACAACCTTAGCCCAAACACCTCCCATCTATTTCCTCAACCTTATACCCCTCCACAAACACAAGAAGAATCAAGCCTCGTGTCTCTCCTTGAAAGTGCCATGTTTAACCAAGGCCAAATATTACAAAACTTGATGGTACCAATCACCGAGCCGACACCGAGGAGAGGGGATGAAGGAGAGGATATACCCACCTTCATGGTTGAGACCACCATGCCATCGGTCACCATAGACACATCTCATGCCGATGCCCCAATTTTCCCACACTACCACTTGGATGACGAAGCATTTTTTGATGATGATAGTGAGGATGGGGAGATTTCTCTAGGATCTGTGGGAGAGAATTTTCATCTTTATCTGGATACCCCATATGAGTCCTATGAGAGCACCGAGGAGACCATAGAGCTTATGCATACCGGCGAGGAGGATGTGCGTAAGGACGACGACACCACGACCACATACGAGTGGTCCGCTCCACATCCACCTCCACATCCATCTCTGTCACAGCTTCCTCCTTGGTCGGTGGTCAACCATGAGGATGTCATTCAGGACATCGGGCAGATGGAGGAGCATGAGCATATCGTCGAGGAGGATGTGCATGAGGGCTTGGATACGATCGTCCACTTCATCGAGCCCGAGCCACATCTCCCTCTACCGTCACGCTCCACTTCTTCTGCGGCTGAGCATCTACTTGAGCATATTGCCCCTATTCAGGTAGATTTTCATACTCACTCTCACTCCACATTTGAGTCTCGCTTTTCACGTCCTATTTCTTTAGACTCATATATATTTGACACACCATATCTCTCACAGGACACATGATCGACTTCCCTTGAGGTATGATGCGGTTTGTCACCACCTGGAGAGCAACTTCACATGGAGAGAGGGGATTTGATCGTCGCTAGCACAGAGGATAGTATACCATTTTCAGGGAGTGTTCACCACATTTCATATATTTTACCATCATTTACCGGTGACTATCTCTGGGATACATTTATTTTGGGAAATAATTTCTTGCCATGGACTAATGCACCTCGTCCTTTGCAGGTCACAGGTGGACACCTACGAGGGATGCTTGGAGGTGCATTGCTTGGGTCCATTGGCACACGTGGCACAGCGCTTCTGGCAGAGCCACAGAAGGAGCAGTTAGAGCAGCTACCTGCCCCGCTCCAGATCTTGGATCCACCTATGCCCAGGTGTATCCTAATCCAGTAGTGTAAAAATTTACCGCTTTCTAGTTTAGGTTTGAATAATCTCGTCTCCTCTCATTAGCGAGGGGAGCGTATCTAGGGTTTGCTTTTGCATCTTAATAACCCTTCATGTCGTGCCCTTCTATCATTTCACCCTCATCCTCTTCCGAGGAGAATGAGCACACCGTCTCTCCTTCATTTTGATTTCTTTCTTTTCTTTTCTGATCTTCCCCTTGCATATTTCTGCATCACATTGATCATATCATTTCACTGGCATTGTCATGTTCAGCTTGAGGGAAATCGATTTGTGTGCATATTTTCGTGTGACGTTGTTGTGTGTCTGTGTCTAGGTGTTCTTTTGTCGTGTTTTATACCTTTTATTTGAGTGTTTCTTTTTCTTTATTTTTTAGTTTCGCTCATGTGTTTTTCGTGTTTTTCATTTTTTGTGTCGGTGCGTAACTCCCCCCCCCCCCCCCATTTTCATTGCCCTCTCGTATTCACTACTATTGCATTGAGGACAATGCAAGTTTCAGCTTGGGGGAGTCGCACTTCGTGCGTCATTTGTCTCTTTTTCTTCATTATTTGAGTCGTTTTTCTCCGTGTTTTTCTTTTTCTTTTTCTTTTCTTCTTTTTATCTCTTTCTCCTAGAGATGAACCCTATGATGAATTGCCACGAAAATCACACCCGCACCTTGCACAGCTTCGATAATCACATTCACTAACCCTAGGATATCGAGTCCTCTTGCATTTCATGCATCGCGGGTCCACTTAGCTTTTTGTGAGTCGTGCGTCGTGCCTAGCTGTTTGGTGTGCTTCTACCTTGTGATTATGTTTTATATACCTATCCTTGGTTGACCCCTAGATTATCATGCATCGATTTGAATATGCGGTATTTGCTTCTACTATCTGCTTCTATATGCATGCTATACTTATATCGTATATTTCAATTCCCATGTGTCGGGATTCCACAAACAAGGACTAGGATAACCCATTTAGCCTATGCTCTGATTAGCGAGAAATATCTCCTTTGTCCAAGTGTTTAGAATCCGATTTCATTTTTATTTTACTTGGTGCAAATCCCCTCGTCGTGTACAGTTCTCCCACTTGGTAGAGTACACATGTAAATATCCCAATTCCCAAAAATCCAAAAAAAGGAGAAAAGAAAAGAAAAAACCCAAAAAGATGAGAAATGAAAAGAAAAAAAATACAAATACCCAAAACCCAAAAAAAATTCCAGTTTGAATATTTTCCTACTTGCCGTGAATAAGGGGAAGGCGAGAATTTGCACCGAGTGTTCTACTCCACATCTTCTCAACCTCCATCGTTTTCGAAAACACTTGGCATAGGGACCTTCTAGCGATTACCTAGGCTATAGTGTGTTGATTTCCTAGTCCCTAGCTATGGAGTCCCCGATGCATGATATGCTTCTATTCTTATACTCTTCTCATGCATGCTTGAGCTAATATTCACCGCAATTTCAAATTGAATCGATATTTGGGTCTTTCTTTGTGTATGTGTATATGGAGCTTTATTGCACATCGTAGATAGTGACACCATCTGCTAGCACACGACCACACTCACTCGCGCTTCACTGCGTGGGCCCACGACACTTGTTTGGACTCACATTCCTTGGTTTAGTGTTGTGTTTTGTCGTATGCTTGCTTCGTGTGGCGTGTTTGATTTTGTTGGCCCTTACGGGCGATCTAGCATATAGAATTCTCTCTCTCTCTCTCTCTCTCTCTCTCTCTCTCTCTCTCTCTCTCTCTCTCTCTCTCTCTCTCTCTCTCTATTTCCCCCTCCGAGCTCCTAATCTCACTCGTCTTCCTCGAGGACGAGGAAGAGTTCAGCTTGGGGGATTTTGACGTGCGTTTATATTTCATATATTTACACGCGTTTTCTTCCGTGTTTTTCCGTATTTACAGCTGTCTTTTATTTGTTTTCTCGTGTTTTCTTGTATTTTCTTGTTTTCTTTCACTTTTCCGTATTTTCCGTGTTTTGCAGGAGTTTGCTGGCATTTGGGACGTAAAACGATGATATCATGTGTCCCCGGAGCAACGGGAGGAGTCACACGTGATTCAGGGGGTCAAACGACCAAGATTGCCACTTTTCAGCCCCTACCCGATCGGTTGGACACAGCCAACCGATCGGGTGATGCATGCGTGTCTGATCCAGGCTGAAGCTGTAGCGAAGCGCAAGGTCAACCGATCGGTTCACCGACCGGTTCATCCCAACAGAGTTCTCGGGAAAATGGAGCTGAATTCCAACCGATCGGGTGACCTTCACCCGATCGGTTCATCTGTAGCCAATTCCTCCGAAGGACGACCCGATCACGCCACCCGCTCTCCTCTGCGCCTGGTTGATGCTCCTTAAGGCGACGGCCGAAGCAACAAGCAGCTCACCCGATCGGTTGACATTTCAACCGATCGGGTGGCCCTTTTGTCCCCTTTTACGCATCGATGCTCATTCATTTAAGATCTTCTATCATTCCAGAAGGATTTTGGGTGATCTCTTATTTTTCTAGCGTCGGCATCGTTGTTAGCTTTCCAACGATAGGTCGCATGCCAAAATCCGATTTTTCTAGATTTTTCTGGAATTTTCTGAGCGCAGCTATGTGCTGAAACTGGCTGCAGTCTGGAATTTCATTTCACCCGATCGGTTGACTTGTCCACCGACCTGGTGAGATCTGTTTCTGCGAATCTGGGCTCTCTGTTTATTCCACCCGATCGGGTGAGTTTCCACCCGATCGGGTGGGCCTTTTTGTCAGTTCGGAACCCGACCCAAGAGGGTTTTTGAGGGGTTTATAAATAGAGGTTGGGGGCACGACTTGGGGGGATTCTTCTCTAGTTTTTTAGGGCTTTTCAGCCCCTTTGTTGGGAGGCTTAGGGTAGATTAGATTAGGTCTTTGCTCAATAAATCTTGTACCGGATTGTTGGATTCGAATCAAGATAAGTATTTTTCTTCTCTCATTTTCTATTGTATTGTGTTGTTTTCATTTTGCTCTATGGTGAATGTTTGTATGTTATTTGTTTTGCTTGTTTTTATGTTTCTCACCATGGAGTAGTGTTGATGAACCCTAATATGGGTTAGGGTAGGATTGATGCTTGGGTTGTTTCATTTGACTTGGTTGCATGGCATGTGTTCGATGAAATGTGTCAATGGGGATTTCTAGCAATCTGGGTCCAATTCGTACGGCAACACACTAGTTGTGTTGGGGGTTTGGGTCCGGTGCTTGTCCAGTCAAGATCCGCTTCGATGTATTGCTAGAAATCACATTTGACCTATTTGGCCATTAGGGTTACGCGGGGGCGTTTCATTGTCATTGGCGTGAAAAAGACCGCCTCTGACCGTCGAGCCAAGGGGGAATAAACTTGGCGGTTGACTCCCTAGCCATAGCTCATGCCCCTAGCGTTGACATCGAGTCCTCACGCGTGGGAACGGCTTGGACGAAATGTTGGGAGATATCATTGTGGCCTTAATGCTTCCGGTTGCGGAAGGTGTTAATGGACATGGGAATGCCCACCGTCCGGAACTGGGTAGGCCTAGCGTGCTTGGCACCGACCAGAATATCGGGCCATGGACGCTAGGTACCACCTTTTGGGGCAATGTCTCACCATGGGTCAAGTCAAATGCCAAGTGTCATGAGTGCTCTAGCCCGTGTTAGTGGGGATTCATTTCGTGTCTTTTTTATTTCTTTCCCTTATTCCTACACTTCCACCCATATCATCAACGTAGCTAGCACACGACCTAGGCGAGGCTAGTAGCCACTCAAGCCATCCACCTCCCCGAGTTCGATAAACCCGCACCCTACACTAACCGTGCACTTGCGGTAAAACGACACCGCGCCCATACCGTAAACGGGGCGCCGGTCAAGTTTTTGGCGCCGTTGCCGGGGAGGCGTTCGGTTTGATATTAGCTTAGCTTGGGTTCGTTAGACTACGTATAAAAACACAAAAAAAAATTCTTTTTCTTTTTTTTATTTTTTTAAAAAAATATATTCAATAACCAAGAAAATTTTCCCCCACCATTATATTATCTTTTTGTTATTCTCTTGTACTATTGACGCTCCTCTCTAGTTTTCTTATTTTTGTTGTCCAGGTATCTTTGATATTACCATGTGGAGATCAAATTTCGATGCTCAGATGGGAGGATACGATCCTTATCCAGTTATGGTTTGTGAGACTTGTGGGATGGCGGGGCACGTGTATTTCGATTGCCCATTTACGCTTGAGAGCTTCCCCCCGCTCCAAGGCCAAACATTTTCCCACAACCTTAGCCCAAACACCTCCCATCTATTTCCTCAACCTTATACCCCTCCACAAACACAAGAAGAATCAAGCCTCGTGTCTCTCCTTGAAAGTGCCATGTTTAACCAAGGCCAAATATTACAAAACTTGATGGTACCAATCACCGAGCCGACACCGAGGAGAGGGGATGAAGGAGAGGATATACCCACCTTCATGGTTGAGACCACCATGCCATCGGCCACCATAGACACATCTCATGCCGATGCCCCAATTTTCCCACACTACCACTTAGATGACGAAGCTTTTTTTGATGATGATAGTGATGATGGGGAGATTTCTCTAGGATCTGTGGGAGAGACTTTTCATCTTTATCTGGATACCCCATATGAGTCCTATGAGAGCACCGAGGAGACCACAGAGCTTATGCATACCGGCGAGGAGGATGTGCGTAAGGACGACGACACCACGACCACATACGAGTGGTCCGCTCCACATCCACCTCCACATCCATCTCTGTCACAGCTTCCTCCTTGGTCGGTGGTCAACCATGAGGATGTCATTCAGGACATCGGGCAGATGGAGGAGCATGAGCATATCGTCGAGGAGGATGTGCATGAGGGCTTGGATACGATCGTCCACTTCATCGAGCCCGAGCCACTTCTCCCTCTACCGTCACGCTCCACTTCTTCTGCGGCTGAGCATCTACTTGAGCATATTGCCCCTATTCAGGTAGATTTTCATACTCACTCTCACTCCACATTTGAGTCTCGCTTTTCACGTCCTATTTCTTTAGACTCATATATATTTGACACACCATATCTCTCACAGGACACATGATCGACTTCCCTTGAGGTATGATGCGGTTTGTCACCACCTGGAGAGCAACTTCACATGGAGAGAGGGGATTTGATCGTCGCTAGCACAGAGGATAGCATACCATTTTCAGGGAGTGTTCGCCACATTTCATATATTTTACCATCATTTACCGGCGACTATCTCTGGGATACATTTATTTTGGGAAATAATTTCTTGCCATGGACTAATGCACCTCGTCCTTTGCAGGTCACAGGTGGACACCTACGAGGGATGCTTGGAGGTGCATTGCTTGGGTCCATTGGCACACGTGGCACATCGCTTCTGGCGGAGCCACAGAAGGAGCAGTTAGAGCAGCTACCTACCCCGCTCCAGATCTTGGATCCACCTATGCTCAGGTGTATCCTAATCCAGTAGTGTAAAAATTTACCGCTTTCTAGTTTAGGTTTGAATAATCTCGTCTCCTCTCATTAGCGAGGGGAGCGTATCTAGGGTTTGCTTTTGCATCTTAATAACCCTTCATGTCGTGCCCTTCTATCATTTCACCCTCATCCTCTTCCGAGGAGAATGAGCACACCATCTCTCCTTCATTTTGATTTCTTTCTTTTCTTTTCTGATCTTCCCCTTGCATATTTCTGCATCACATTGATCATATCGTTTCGCTGGCATTGTCATGTTCAGCTTGGGGGAAATCGATTTGTGTGCATGTTTTCGTGTGACGTTGTTGTGTGTCTGTGTCTAGGTGTTCTTTTGTCGTGTTTTATACCTTTTATTTGAGTGTTTCTTTTTCTTTACTTTTTAGTTTCGCTCATGTGTTTTTCTTGTTTTTCATTTTTTGTGTCGGTGCGTAACTCCCCCCCATTTTCATTGCCCTCTCGTATTCACTACTATTGCATTGAGGACAATGCAAGTTTCAGCTTGGGGGAGTCGCACTTCGTGCGTCATTTGTCTCTTTTTCTTCGTTATTTGAGTCGTTTTTCTCCGTGTTTTTCTTTTTCTTTTTCTTTTCTTCTTTTTATCTCTTTCTCCTAGAGATGAACCCTATGATGAATTGCCACGAAAATCACACCCGCACCTTGCACAGCTTCGATAATCACATTCACTAACCCTAGGATATCGAGTCCTCTTGCATTTCATGCATCGCGGGTCCACTTAGCTTTTTGTGAGTCGTGCGTCGTGCCTAGCTGTTTGGTGTGCTTCTACCATGTGATTATGTTTTATATACCTATCCTTGGTTGACCCCTAGATTATCATGCATCGATTTGAATATGTGGTATTTGCTTCTACTATTTGCTTCTATATGCATGCTATACTTATGTCGTATATTTCAATTCGCATGTGTCGGGATTCCACAAACAAGGACTAGGATAACCCATTTAGCCTATGCTCTGATTAGCGAGAAATATCTCCTTTGTCCAAGTGTTTAGAATCCGATTTCATTTTTATTTTACTTGGTGCAAATCCCCTCGTCGTGTACAGTTCTCCCACTTGGTAGAGTACACATGTAAATATCCCAATTCCCAAAAATCCAAAAAAAGGAGAAAAGAAAAGAAAAAACCCAAAAAGATGAGAAATGAAAAGAAAAAAAATACAAATACCCAAAACCCAAAAAAAAATTCCAGTTTGAATATTTTCCTACTTGCCGTGAATAAGGGGAAGGCGAGAATTTGCACCGAGTGTTCTACTCCACATCTTCTCAACCTCCATCGTTTTCAAAAACACTTGGCATAGGGACCTTCTAGCGATTACCTAGGCTATAGTGTGTTGATTTCCTAGTCCCTAGCTGTGGAGTCCCCGATGCATGATATGCTTCTATTCTTATACTCTTCTCATGCATGCTTGAGCTAATATTCACCGCAATTTCCAATTGAATCGATATTTGGGTCTTTCTTTGTGTATGTGTATATGGAGCTTTATTGCACATCGTAGATAGTGACACCATCTGCTAGCACACGACCACACTCACTCGCGCTTCACTGCGTGGGCCCACGACACTTGTTTGGACTCACATTCCTTGGTTTAGTGTTGTGTTTTGTCGTATGCTTGCTTCGTGTGGCGTGTTTGATTTTGTTGGCCCTTACGGGCGATCTAGGATATAGAATTCTCTTTCTCTCTCTCTCTCTCTCTCTCTCTCTCTCTCTCTCTCTCTCTCTCTCTCTCTCTCTCTCTCTCTCTCTCTCTCTCTCTCTCTCTCTCTCTCTCTCTCTATTTTTCCCTCCGAGCTCCTAATCTCACTCGTCTTCCTCGAGGACGAGGAAGAGTTCAGCTTGGGGGATTTTGACGTGCGTTTATATTTCATATATTTACGCGCGTTTTCTTCCGTGTTTTTCCGTATTTACCGCCGTCTTTTATTTGTTTTCTCGTGTTTTCTTGTATTTTCTTGTTTTCTTTCACTTTTTCGTATTTTCCGTGTTTTGCAGGAGTTTGCTGGCATTTGGGACGTAAAACGATGATATCATGTGTCCCCGGAGCAACGGGAGGAGTCACGCGTGATTCAGGGGGTCAAACGACCAAGATTGCCACTTTTCAGCCCCTACCCGATCGGTTGGACACAGCCAACCGATCGGGTGATGCATGCGTGTCTGATCCAGGCTGAAGCTGGAGCGAAGCGCAAGGTCAACCGATCGGTTCACCGACCGGTTCATCCCAACAGAGTTCTCGGGAAAATGGAGCTGAATTCCAACCGATCGGGTGACCTTCACCCGATCGGTTCATCTGTAGCCAATTCCTTCGAACGACGACCCGATCAAGCCACCCGCTCTCCTCTGCGCCTGGTTGATGCTCCTTAAGGCGACGGCCGAAGCAACAAGCAGCTCACCTGATCGGTTGACATTTCAACCGATCGGGTGGCCTTTTCGTCCCCTTTTGCGCACCGCTGCTCATTCATTGAAGATCTGCTATCATTCTAGATGGATTTTGGGTGATCTCTTATTTTTCTAGCGTCGGCATCGTCGTTATCTTTCCAACGATAGGTCGCATGCCCAAATCCGATTTTTCTAGATTTTTCTGGAATTTTCTGAGCGCAGCTATGTGCTGAAACTGGCTACAGTCTGGAATTTCATTTCACCCGATCGGTTGACTTGTCAACCGACCGGGTGAGATCTGTTTCTGCGAATCTGAGCTCTCTGTTTATTCCACCCGATCGGGTGAGTTTCCACCCGATCGGGTGGGCCATTTTTGACATTTCTGAACCCGACCCAAGAGGGGTTTTGAGGGGTTCATAAACAGAGGTTGGGGGCACGACTTGGGGGGATTCTTCTCTAGTTTTTAGGGCTTTTTCAGCCCCTTTGTTGGGAGGCTTAGGGTAGATTAGATTAGGTCTTTGCTCAATAAATATTGTACCGGATTGTTGGATTCGAATCAAGATAAGTATTTTTCTTCTCTCATTTTCTATTGTATTGTGTTGTTTTCATTTTGCTCTATGGTGAATGTTTGTATGTTATTTGTTTTGCTTGATTTTATGTTTCTCACCATGGAGTAGTGTTGATGAACCCTAATATGGGTTAGGGTAGGATTGATGCTTGGGTTGTTTCATTTGACTTGGTTGCATGGCATGTGTTCGATGAAATGTGTCAATGGGGATTTCTAGCAATCTGGGTCCAATTCGTACGGCAACACACTAGTTGTGTTGGGGGTTAGGGTCCGGTGCTTGTCCAGTCAAGATCCGCTTCGATGTATTGCTAGAAATCACATTTGACCTATTTGGCCATTAGGGTTACGCGGGGGCGTTTCATTGTCATTGGCGGGAAAAAGATCGCCTCTGACCGTCGGGCCAAGGGGGAATAAACTTGGTGGTTGACTCCCTAGCCATAGCTCATGCCCCTAGCGTTGACATCGAGTCCTCGCGCGTGGGAACGGCTTGGACGAAATGTTGGGAGATATCATTGTGGCCTTAATGCTCCCGGTTGCGGAAGGTGTTAATGGACATGGGAATGCCCACCGTCCGGAACCGGGTAGGCCTAGCGTGCTTGGCACCGACTAGAATATCGGGCCATGGACGCTAGGTACCACCTTTTGGGGCAAGTCTCACCCTGGGTCAAGTCAAATGCCAAGTGTCATGAGTGCTCTAGCCCGTGTTAGTGGGGATTCATTTCGTGTCTTTTTTATTTCTTTCCCTTATTCCTACACTTCCACCCATATCATCCACGTAGCTAGCACACGACCTAGGCGAGGCTAGTAGCCACTCAAGCCATCCACCTCCCTGAGTTCGATAAACCCGCACCCTACACTAACCGTGCACTTGCGGTAAAACGACACCGCGCCCATACCGTAAACGGGGCGTCGGTCAAGTTTTTGGCGCCGTTGCCGGGGAGGCGTTCGGTTTGATATTAGCTTAGCTTGGGTTCGTTAGACTACGTATAAAAACACAAAAAAAAATTCTTTTTCTTTTTTTTATTTTTTTTAAAAATATATTCAATAACCAAGAAAATTTTCCCCCACCATTATATTATCCTTTTATTATTCTCTTGTACTATTGACGCTCCTCTCTAGTTTTCTTATTTTTGTTGTCCAGGTATCTTTGATATTACCATGTGGAGATCAAATTTCGATGCTCAGATGGGAGGATACGATCCTTATCCAGTTGTGGTTTGTGAGACTTGTGGGATGGCGGGGCACGTGTATTACGATTGCCCATTTACGCTTGAGAGCTTCCCCCCGCTCCAAGGCCAAACATTTTCCCACAACCTTAGCCCAAACACCTCCCATCTATTTCCTCAACCTTATACCCCTCCACAAACACAAGAAGAATCAAGCCTCGTGTCTCTCCTTGAAAGTGCCATGTTTAACCAAGGCCAAATATTACAAAACATGATGGTACCAATCACCGAGCCGACACCGAGGAGAGGGGATGAAGGAGAGGATATACCCACCTTCATGGTTGAGACCACCATGCCATCGGCCACCATAGACACATCTCATGCCGATGCCCCAATTTTCCCACACTACCACTTGGATGACGAAGCATTTTTTGATGATGATAGTGAGGATGGGGAGATTTCTCTAGGATCTGTGGGAGAGACTTTTCATCTTTATCTGGATACCCCATATGAGTCCTATGAGAGCACCGAGGAGACCACAGAGCTTATGCATACCGGCGAGGAGGATGTGCGTAAGGACGACGACACCACGACCACATACGAGTGGTCCGCTCCACATCCACCTCCACATCCATCTCTGTCACAGCTTCCTCCTTGGTCGGTGGTCAACCATGAGGATGTCATTCAGGACATCGGGCAGATGGAGGAGCATGAGCATATCGTCGAGGAGGATGTGCATGAGGGCTTGGATACGATCATCCACTTCATGGAGCCCGAGCCACATCTACCTCTACCGTCACGCTCCACTTCTTCTGCGGCTGAGCATCTACTTGAGCATATTGCCCCTATTCAGGTAGATTTTCATACTCACTCTCACTCCACATTTGAGTCTCGCTTTTCACGTCCTATTTCTTTAGACTCATATATATTTGACACACCATATCTCTCACAGGACACAAGATCGACTTCCCTTGAGGTATGATGCGGTTTGTCACCACCTGGAGAGCAACTTCACATGGAGAGAGGGGATTTGATCGTCGCTAGCACAGAGGATAGCATACCATTTTCAGGGAGTGTTCGCCACATTTCATATATTTTACCATCATTTACCGGCGACTATCTCTGGGATACATTTATTTTGGGAAATAATTTCTTGCCATGGACTAATGCACCTCGTCCTTTGCAGGTCACAGATGGACACCTACGAGGGATGCTTGGAGGTGCATTGCTTGGGTCCATTGGCACACGTGGCACATCGCTTCTGGCGGAGCCACAGAAGGAGCAGTTAGAGCAGCTACCTACCCCGCTCCAGATCTTGGATCCACCTATGCTCAGGTGTATCCTAATCCAGTAGTGTAAAAATTTACCGCTTTCTAGTTTAGGTTTGAATAATCTCGTCTCCTCTCATTAGCGAGGGGAGCGTATCTAGGGTTTGCTTTTGCATCTTAATAACCCTTCATGTCGTGCCCTTCTATCATTTCACCCTCATCCTCTTCCGAGGAGAATGAGCACACCGTCTCTCCTTCATTTTGATTTCTTTCTTTTCTTTTCTGATCTTCCCCTTGCATATTTCTGCATCACATTGATCATATCGTTTCGCTGGCATTGTCATGTTCAGCTTGGGGGAAATCGATTTGTGTGCATGTTTTCGTGTGTCATTGTTGTGTGTCTGTGTCTAGGTGTTCTTTTGTCGTGTTTTATACCTTTTATTTGAGTGTTTCTTTTTCTTTATTTTTTAGTTTCGCTCATGTGTTTTTCGTGTTTTTCATTTTTTGTGTCGATGCGTAACTCCCCCCCATTTTCATGGCCCTCTCGTATTCACTACTATTGCATTGAGGACAATGCAAGTTTCAGCTTGGGGGAGTCGCACTTCGTGCGTCATTTGTCTCTTTTTCTTCGTTATTTGAGTCGTTTTTCTCCGTGTTTTTCTTTTTCTTTTTCTTTTCTTCTTTTTATCTCTTTCTCCTAGAGATGAACCCGATGATGAATTGCCACGAAAATCACACCCGCACCTTACACAGCTTCGATAATCACATTCACTAACCCTAGGATATCGAGTCCTCTTGCATTTCATGCATCGCGGGTCCACTTATCTTTTTGTGAGTCGTGCGTCGTGCCTAGCTGTTTGGTGTGCTTCTACCTTGTGATTATGTTTTATATACCTATCCTTGGTTGACCCCTAGATTATCATGCATCGATTTGAATATGCGGTATTTTGCTTCTACTATCTGCTTCTATATGCATGCTATACTTATATCGTATATTTCAATTCGCATGTGTCGGGATTCCACAAACAAGGACTAGGATAACCCATTTAGCCTATGCTCTGATTAGCGAGAAATATCTCCTTTGTCCAAGTGTTTAGAATCCGATTTCATTTTTATTTTACTTGGTGCAAATCCCCTCGTCGTGTACTGTTCTCCCACTTGGTAGAGTACACATGTAAATATCCCAATTCCCAAAAATCCAAAAAAAGGAGAAAAGAAAAGAAAAAACCCAAAAAGATGAGAAATGAAAAGAAAAAAAAATACAAATACCCAAAACCCAAAAAAAAATTCCAGTTTGAATATTTTCCTACTTGCCGTGAATAAGGGGAAGGCGAGAATTTGCACCGAGTGTTCTACTCCACATCTTCTCAACCTCCATCGTTTTCGAAAACACTTGGCATAGGGACCTTCTAGCGATTACCTAGGCTATAGTGTGGTGATTTCCTAGTCCCTAGCTGTGGAGTCCCCGATGCATGATATGCTTCTATTCTTATACTCTTCTCATGCATGCTTGAGCTAATATTCACCGCAATTTCAAATTGAATCGATATTTGGGTCTTTCTTTGGGTATGTGTATATGGAGCTTTATTGCACATCGTAGATAGTGACACCATCTGCTAGCACACGACCACACTCACTCACACTTCACTGCGTGGGCCCACGACACTTGTTTGGACTCACATTCCTTGGTTTAGTGTTGTGTTTTGTCGTATGCTTGCTTCCTGTGGCGTGTTTGATTTTGTTGGCCCTTACGGGCGATCTAGGATATAGAATTCTCTTTTTCTCTCTCTCTCTCTCTCTATTTTTCCCTCCGAGCTCCTAATCTCACTCGTCTTCCTCGAGGACAAGGAAGAGTTCAGCTTGGGGGATTTTGACGTGCGTTTATATTTCATATATTTACGCGCGTTTTCTTCCGTGTTTTTCCCTATTTACCGCCGTCTTTTATTTGTTTTCTCGTGTTTTCTTGTATTTTCTTGTGTTCTTTCACTTTTCCGTATTTTCCGTGTTTTGCAGGAGTTTGCTGGCATTTGGGACGTAAAACGATGATATCATGTGTCCCCGGAGCAACGGGAGGAGTCACGCGTGATTCAGGGGGTCAAACGACCAAGATTGCCACTTTTCAGCCCCCACCCGATCGGTTGGACACAGCCAACCGATCGGGTGATGCATGCGTGTCTGATCCAGGCTGAAGCTGGAGCGAAGCGCAAGGTCAACCGATCGGTTCACCGACCGGTTCATCCCAACAGAGTTCTCGGGAAAATGGAGCTGAATTCCAACCGATCGGGTGACCTTCACCCGATCGGTTCATCTGTAGCCAATTCCTTCGAACGACGACCCGATCACGCCACCCGCTCTCCTCTGCGCCTGGTTGATGCTCCTTAAGGCGACGGCCGAAGCAACAAGCAGCTCACCTGATCGGTTGACATTTCAACCGATCGGGTGGCCTTTTCGTCCCCTTTTACGCACCGCTGCTCATTCATTGAAGATCTGCTATGATTCCAGAAGGATTTTGGGTGATCTCTTATTTTTCTAGCGTCGGCATCGTCGTTATCTTTCCAACGATAGGTCGCATGCCTAAATCCGATTTTTCTAGATTTTTCTGGAATTTTCTGAGCGCAGCTATGTGCTGAAACTGGCTGCAGTCTGGAATTTCATTTCACCCGATCGGTTGACTTGTCAACCGACCGGGTGAGATCTGTTTCTGCGAATCTGAGCTCTCTGTTTATTCCACCCGATCGGGTGAGTTTCCACCCGATCGGGTGGGCCTTTTTTGACAGTTCTGAACCCGACCCAAGAGGGTTTTTGAGGGGTTTATAAATAGAGGTTGGGGGCACGACTTGGGGGGATTCTTCTCTAGTTTTAGGGCTTTTTCAGCCCCTTTGTTGGGAGGCTTAGGGTAGATTAGATTAGGTCTTTGCTTAATAAATCTTGTACCGGATTGTTGGATTCGAATCAAGATAAGTATTTTTCTTCTCACATTTTCTATTGTATTGTGTTGTTTTCATTTTGCTCTATGGTGAATGTTTGTATGTTATTTGTTTTGCTTGTTTTTATGTTTCTCACCATGGAGTAGTGTTGATGAACCCTAATATGGGTTAGGGTTGGATTGATGCTTGGGTTGTTTCATTTGACTTGGTTGCATGGCATGTGTTCGATGAAATGTGTCAATGGGGATTTCTAGCAATCTGGGTCCAATTCGTACGGCAACACACTAGTTGTGTTGGGGGTTGGGGTCCGGTGCTTGTCCAGTCAAGATCCGCTTCGATGTATTGCTAGAAATCACATTTGACCTATTTGGCCATTAGGGTTACGCGGGGGCGTTTCATTGTCATTGGCGGGAAAAAGACCGCCTCTGACCGTCGGGCCAAGGGGGAATAAACTTGGCGGTTGACTCCCTAGCCATAGCTCACGCCCCTAGCGTTGACATCGAGTCCTCGCGCGTGGGAACGGATTGGACGAAATGTTGGGAGATATCATTGTGGCCTTAATGCTCCCGGTTGCGGAAGGTGTTAATGGACATGGGAATGCCCACCGTCCGGAACCGGGTAGGCCTAGCGTGCTTGGCACCGACCGGAATATAGGGCCATGGACGCTAGGTACCACCTTTTGGGGTAATGTCTCACCCTGGGTCAAGTCAAATGCCAAGTGTCATGAGTGCTCTAGCCCGTGTTAGCGGGGATTCATTTCGTGTCATTTTCATTTCTTTCTTTTATTTCTACACTTCCACCCATATCATCCGCGTAGCTAGCACACGACCTAGGCGAGGCTAGTAGCCAATCAAGCCATCCACCTCCCTGTGTTCGATATACCCGCACCCTACACTAACCGTGCACTTGCGGTAAAACGACACCGCGCCCAAACCGTAAACGGGGCGCCGGTCAACAAGTATATCCTATTAGCCGTGGATACGTCTTAAAATGGGTAGAGGCCATTACAACCCCAACTAATGATGCAAGAGTGGTATCCAAATTCTTCAAGCAAAACATCTTCCTGCGCTTTGGAGTGCCACGTACTTTGATAAGCGATGGAAGGAGCCATTTTATAGAAAACAAGTTTGAATCCAGGTTGAAAAAGTATGGGGTGAATCAAAGAATTGGTATGGCGTACCACCCTCAGACGAGTGGACAAGTAGAGGTGTCAAACCGGGAAATTAAACAAATTCTAGAGAAGACCGTCGATAGATCTAGAAAGGATTGGTCCATGAAATTGAATGATGCACTATGGGCATATCGCACGGCGTTTCGTACTCCCATTGGCACCACCCCATACCGTCTTGTTTATGGGAAAGCTTGTCATTTGCCGGTGGAGTTGGAACACCGCGCATATTGGGCTATCAAGACCTTGAATTATGACTACAAGAATGCGGCGGTGAGGCGGCTCTTAGACATCAATGAGCTTGATGAGATTAGGCGGGATGATTACAAGAGCTCTAGGATTTACAAGGAAAGAACTAAAATTCTCCACGACGCACGCATCACTATTACGGACTTCAAGGTCGGAGACAATGTCCTCCTATACAATTCTAGACTACGACTTTTTCCCGCAAAGCTAAGATCACGATGGTCCGGACCAGTCACCATTAGGCACATACAACTAGGAGGAGCCTTTGAGTTGGAAGGAAAAGACGATGTCACATTTAAGGTAAATGGACAACGGCTCAAGCATTATTCTGAGGGAACCCCTACCGGTGAAGTGAATAGCATATATCTACTTAAGGGATGGCCCCATGATCTTTCATACCTCCTCGATGAGGTCATTGATGACGCTATGCCGTATGCTATCGGCGCCTTACACAATGATGGCCTTGAAGAAGGCCAATCTTCTAGGGATGTAGAAAAGTTGGAAGACCCGATGGACCATTCTTTGGTTGATGACAAAGACGACACTGAGGTCGCAAGAAGTAAAGAGCTATGCAAGCTCTCCACAGCAAACAACTTGAAGAAAGCTCCCCCCGGATAAGAAATTGGCACCACCAGTGAAGAAGAAGAACGGTAAAAGCTCAAGCTTGGGGGACTCATCACACACTACCACCCATGATGAGGGGGATCTGAGGAATGCCTACGAAGAACAACAATTAAATCCTAGTGGCCTTCCCAGCAAATTCGACGCGCGCATCTCACATGCGCCGAATATCGAGCATTAAACGAATATCTTAAGGGGTCGAGCTCAAGACCTTAAACGAGCGTTTGTCGGGAGGCAACCCGACGGTTTATCTTATTTTTAGTGGAATATTTCATTTTATTTTTGTTTTGGATCTTTCTTAATGTTTAGAGTCATGAGTCAATAAAAATCGTGACAACGGGCTCAATTTTTCATAACAGGATATGGAGAACGGAGAACCATTTAAATGGAGGATAACCATGGCAAGGGAGAGCGCTCCAGGAATGCACTCAGGTCTTAGGAGGAGGAAGAAACTGACGGGGAG
This sequence comes from Scilla litardierei, assembly GCA_030789695.1. Taxonomy (NCBI): domain Eukaryota; kingdom Viridiplantae; phylum Streptophyta; class Magnoliopsida; order Asparagales; family Asparagaceae; genus Scilla; species Scilla litardierei. The sequence goes on along the minus strand of CM061140.1, from coordinate 44,643,537 downwards.
ACGAAAAACAGAAAGTGGAGCAAAAACAGAGAGTCCGTGCAGAAAACAGCAAGCCACTCGGCCGAGTGAAATTTTCACTCGGCCGAGCAAAGACCATACTCGGCCGAGTAGGGTACAGATCAGGGAAGATCCTAAAAACTACTCTCTGTAATTTATTGTAATTTATATGCCACTCGGGCGAGTGACTATGTCACTCGACCGAGTGAATCTGATACTCTCCACGCCTTATAATCACTGAGTGGCCTGTTAGTTCTTGGTTTTAAGACTAACGTTGTATTGATGATGATCAATACATTATATTAGTGTGCTAATCATTCTTATGTTTTAGTCTCAGTTTATCTTAATGATTATATGTTGATGAGACAAAGCATAATGCTTAGAGGATATTACAAGGGATATCTTAAAGACCTCCAAGAGTGATGGAGTGCTCAAGCTTGGATGAAGTCATAAAGATCATCTAATGAAGCCAAAGCTTGAAGCATGATGATGGATGGACATCTAGAGAAGCATTGTCAAAGCTTGGAGCTTGATGAAGGGAAGCTCATCAAGGAGTGCCAAAGCTTGGAGATGATGGAGAGCATCAAGGCATAGTGAGCTTGAAGACTTAGACTCTAGGAGATGCAATTTGTAATCCATGTAATTTCATTTACTTGTATTTCTCTTTTTGAGTCTAGGATTTTTTGAAATGCCTTGATAGATGGTCATACTCTCATGCATTTGCATTTCACCATCTTAGTGAGCCTTAGGATTATCATAGAATCCAACCCAATGGGTTCATCTTGCCCAAAGACTCATTTGGGGTCTTTGGCTCTCTTGCAGTCGCCTGCTGAAGATTTTACAGTCGACTGGATGATTTCCAGTCGCCTGTCGAGCCTTCTACAGTGGAATGTGATGCACAGCTCAAGTGAAATTTTCTATTGACTCATCTTGAGTTTTTCGCATCAGTCGATTGATGTTCAATTTACAGTCGCCTGTATTCTTACAGTCGCCTGTGAATTGGTCGACAGTCGCCTGTGCGCTTCTTGCATTTTCTGGGCTTTATCCCATGTTGCAAGACAGTTGCATGTTGCTATTTTTACAGTCGCCTGTATATTTACAGTCGCATGTGAAATGGCCTTCAGTCGTCTGAAAGGCGTAAGTGCGAAATATGCATCTCTCTCTGTCTTTTCTCCATCTTATACAACAGTCGACTGATGAAGGGTTTACAGTCGCCTGTCTAATAGACAGTCGACTGTATTATTGATATCAGTCGTCTGTGCGTAAACTGGAGAAAGAGTGCAGCTCTCTGTTTCTTGTCCATCCCTGCCGCAGTCGCCTGATGAAGGATATACAGTCGACTGTCTTCTTTTCAGTCGCCAGTGTAGTCTTCTACAGTCGACTGTCCTGGCTCAGATTATAGCCGTTGGGATATTTTCTAGTCGTTGATCAGTCGACTGTCTAATGATCATCATTCGAATTTTCTTGTCGTAACTGCCAAAATATAGTCGTTGCAGATTTCTTTCCTTTGGGTTTTTGGCTGTGTTTATAGGCTCTTCTTGGCTTCCTATATATTGGGATTGGCTTAGTTCATTTAGACCTCTTGAAAGGTTTAGGAAATCATAGAAGATCATTTAATCTCTTCTCTAAGCCACTCCTCCCCCATTCCCTAATTAGAGCTTCATTCTTATGCTATAGCATCTAAGCTCTAGGGAACTTCTCCAAGGGATTTCAATCTCATTCCTCTTCTTGGAGAACATCTTTCTTCTCTTCATTTCATACACTCAAGTGATAAGTGTTAGGATTCATTCCTAAAAGAGAGAAAGATTATCAAGTGCAATCAAAGCCTCATCTCAAGCACTTGAGTTTCACTTGCATGCCTTCTTCTTCATATTGGTAAGATCATATCATGGCATATGTAAGTATTGTTTCGTTTTGTTTTATGTTCGAAACCCTATTTCTCTTTGTGGGATTAGGATTCTCTCTTTGTGGGAGGTTGTCTCTTTGTGGGACTAGGATACTCTCTTTGTGGAAGTAACTCTCTTTGTGGGAGTTTAGTGTCCTAGTGTAGGGCTAACCCTAATTCTCTGAGTGGGAGTTAGTGATTCTCTTGGTAGGAGTCTTGACCCTTGTGTAGGATTAGTTGGGTCCTTGTGTAGGGCAAAATCCTCTTGGTGAGGTCTCTCTCTCTTTGTGGGAGTGTATCCCTTTGTAGGATTTGTATTCACTTCTCTTTGTGGGATTATAGTGAATATTGGTGTGGCTGGATGTACCCAAGTTTTGGGGAACCAGGGTAAAATCTCTGTGTTTGCGATTGTTGTTGTTGAGCACTCTGTTTAATTTCCGCTGCTTATTGTGCTTTACTTTTAGTAACTTTTAATTAAGCACTTTGTTTGCTATTACACTATTCACCCCCCTCTAGGGTATGTGTAGCCCCGCAGGGTCCCTTACATGGCCATACCACTCGGCCGAGTGGAACTTGTCCACTCGGCCGAGTGGGAAAAGCTGCTCGGCCGAGTCAAAACTCTAGGTAGATTTCGAAAAAATCTTTAACGCTGAGCCACTCAGCCGAGTGAACGTGTCACTCGGCCGAGTGACCCAAACTTTATAAGCCAGCGGCCGCGGCCCAAATCCCGAAAAATCAAAATATTCCCAAATTTTTACCGCGAGCTCCTCGACCTCCCACCGACTCGCCCGAACCCAAACCCCTTCGCCCGAGCACCCAGGCCCACCGGTCGAGTCGCCACCACCCCCATCACCGACACTTCTTCACCGCCGACTCTGGTCACCGGCGCTCCCTCCCACGCCGCCGTTTCGCCTCCATTTCACCCCATTTCGCCTATTTTACTCCATTTCTCCGATCCGTAAGCCCGTTAAGCCCCAAATAGAAATTAATTCGTATATATATCTATTATCCCCAATCTTCCCCCTTATATATTGTTATTCATTGCTGATTTGTCTCTTTGCATTTCAGGCTAACTTGGGGGAGATTCAAGATGCCTTGGAGCTTCACGGAGGAGGCGATTCTTTGCACGCTTCCACTATTTGCTCTTGCGTCGTGCTCGGGTACACTCGTTCCTTATTTTATCACTTCGCATTTTTCTTGGGTGGGCACGCTTCACGGGCCTCATGCCCCCATGCATGAGGTCACGCACTCGGGCACCCGCTTCCAAGTGGAAGAGGTCCATCGATCCTAGCTCCTCTTCCGCTAGGGCGGACCCCCCTCCACCTAGCCCGCCACCACCCACCACACCTATTCCACCACCGACACAGCTTGCCCACGCTATCGATGCGATGGGGATCACGTTCAGAGATGACGCACACCATGCCAGATCTGAGCGTATCTCCCATCGCTTGATCGTACCGTCTAGGTTTGTGCACCTCGCTGATTTAGAGCACCTAGCGGTGCTAGAGGGGCTACTCCAGTTGTATGACAAAGTGGGGTGGCATGACTTTCTGTCGGTGTCAGTGGACACTTACATCCGTCCAACACTAGAGGTACTTAGTTCTATTGCCATGACCCCTAGGGGATGCTCCTTTAGATCTATAGATCAGGAGTGTGAGATCACTCTCGACATGCTCCGAGCATTCTTCTAGTGGCCACCTATCCCGGACCCAGACCGAGCCTACAGTCCCACGCACATCTCACCCCCGGCATTTGACACACGTTTTTTGGTAACATATCACAAGATCGCCTCTCGCCTTTGACCCTAGTCGGGCCAAGGCCTCCGCTATCCTCCACCCATGCCTCCACATTGCACAGCGCCTTATGGCGATTACTTTTCTAGCGAGGTATGAGCCGGGGATGTTGTCGATGCCAGAGCTCTACATGCTCTACGTGATGACACGACCGAGGGTGTACGAGAGAGGTAGCGACGTTTTGGTCCCCACAGTCGAGATCGATATTTCCAGTTGGTACATCGACCGCATCATTATCTCTGTCGGCGCTAGGACGCCTATCTGTTGCGGCTGTTTGATTACCCTCCTGGCCCTTTTGTGCCGAGTTGATCTCCCTGCTGGCTTGCTTAGACCACCAGACCCCACTTCACTCTCCATATATGTTATGGCCCCGATGAGGATGCTACATCCTCATGGTCAGCACCATTGGGTGTGGCTGCACGGTCCTTTTGGCGCTGACTACATGGTTCTCCCAAGCCCTGCTAGGACACATATTGGACCCGCGGGCGGGGAGTGGATACCAGCGATGGATCTCCTCATCCCTACCGTGTACGTGCTAGAGCCCGAGGGTGCTCAGTAGGAGCCCATCCTTCCACCCTAGGTCCCTGTGATACCTCAGCCTGCATCGGATCTGTCTGCACCTCCCGACACCTCTGTCCACACTTCTGTCAGTGTCGGAAGCACACTAGCTGAGTCCACCCACCCACACCACCACCACTGGGCCGATGACCATAGATCCTATTTCTGCTGTGAGCCCTGAGCGCCTCACCACCATAGTTGAGAGTAGCGATTCTTCGTTCACCTTCGCAGTGGAGACCCTTTCCTCATTATTGTTCTCGACCCCTGGGGAGTCATTTTCTACACACTTCACGGCCTCCCCAGCCATCGATGCTTCTGTCTCCACTGCCGCTGTCTTCACTGGGAGTGTCGCGACGTCTATCCATACGTCTGTGTCACTGACCTCTCTACCATCCTCACCCTCTGCCACCACTTCCGCCTCTGCTGCTGCTCCCTCCTCTTCGACCTTACATGTGTCTCAGCCTCTCACAGGGGCTGAGCATCCTTTTACAAGCACAGCACCTCAGCCCCACTACGTAGCTGCACCTATCATTTACGGTAGCCGTGCGAGACAGCCCCGTTCCTCACCTGTTCGACCCTCTGCTCCACCTCCCCCCGACTTCCTAGTTCAGCACATCCGTGCTCTAGAGGGGGCAGTTAGTGGACTCAGAGGAGATTTCTGGGCTCTCTCCACTACCGTCAGTGCTGTACAGTCCCGTGTTGTCTTACTTCCTGGTATTCAGGCTTGCCTGAGCCAGATTCTTGCGCGACTGTCACAGCCGCCACCTACCACTACCCAGCAGCCTCCACAACCACCACCTCCACCACAGGACGGTGCTGGTGCACCACCACCCACCTAGGCACACACTGGATGCCTTCCACACTTTTGCTGCTGCTACACTGGATATTTTTAGCCTGCTGATTTTGCACCCCTCATCCACACACGTTTTGGTCACTTTTTGCTCATATCTGTCTATATCATTCTGGGATAGAGGAGGTATTTTTGGGGACACTCATATTACGTCATTTTGATCTCTGCATGCATCACTGCATACCCATCTCATTTTTTATTTATTTTCATCATGTATGTATACCCACCCACCCCACCCATATCTTGTCTCTCGGTGTGCCACACGTTGTACATTGAGGACACTATGCAGTTTAGCTTGGGGGAGTGAGTGTCGCACGCACTTTTCATTTTCTTCATTTTTATTTTATTATTTTCCCACTTTTCTTTATTTTACACTTATTTTAACCCACCTTTTCATTTTTTCTCATGCATCACGTTTTCTTATTTTTCTTGTGTGCTGCATATGTATAGTAGTTTTTATTTTCCCTTTATCCTTATTTTTTTAATCCTTTTTGCTAGGGTGAATTTTTTGTGATGATGATGACATGGTATTAGCTCATCTCTATATGCATATTATCTCGTCATGCCATCGTTTTTATTTCAGATATCATATGCCATGCTTGCTATGCATTTGAGATAGTAACCCACACTTTCATATATGAATGTGGATGAAATTCTTTTATTAGCTGAGTCTGATGATTTATATAGTATATTATTCGTAGAAAACACACCAAGCTTCACGCATTGATTACCTATATCTGGAGTACTGCTTTGTTGTCTTATATCACTTCTTATTGCATGGAAATTGTACGCTTCACTTTCAGGTTGATTGGATGTATGTTATGTTGATATAACTGGATTAGTTACTTTTTGAGATCAAACTGAGTAGATTACGTTACTCTGCTGAAAGTTGTCGTGCACATTCTATATGGTGAATCGAGTGTTACATATTTTTCTTTCTCTACATATCTTGAGCATTATTTCTATACTTAGAATCATTGGTGAAACTCCCTTTAGCGAATCCTATATTGGCATATTCCCCTGCTATAAAAGTCCATGCTCCAACACCCCAAAATCAAAAAGAAAAAAATATATACATGTATATCTCTCTATCTTTTGATTTGGGATCATAGTTGCATATATTGATATGCAAAAAAAGAGAGAAAAGAAGTTTATACATGATCCTACTTCATATTCTTTCTCTCTTTCTTTCCTCTTTTATTTTTGTTTCTTGGAGCTTCAAAAAATGGGGAATAGTTTTATTGCTAAATTTGATGCCACCACGCTTATAGATAAGCTTGGGGAGAGGTCCAATGATGTGTGAGAGAGTGGCTACTTGTCTGTGCATGACAGCCTAAGCTAGGTAATTTTCTATACTCGACGAGATTAGTAAAAGTTTTACTAAGTCCAGGAATTGAAACTTAGCATGCATCTCATGAAAACCAATCCTTTCTATTCTTATTGCTTCATATTGTGTGATATTTCTTATACTCCAAATAGAAAGTGATCAATTAAAAAATGTGTGGTCTATGATTATGTATACCGCTTTAGATGCTTCAGACGATGCTAATTCTAGAATGATTCTGTATTTCATACTATTTTGATATTCTTGGGTTTCTATGTTGAATGCATCCTTATATCATGATATCGAGATAAAAATCTTTGGCATGTTTTTATTTGCCGTATGTTATTTGAGTAAGTGAATCCACGTCCTGAGAAAATGATCTAGTACCTCCCTCTTTGTTTTCTTTTCTATCTTCTTTTTCCTTTTCCTTATTTTTACCCGTCGGGTTTGCCTTTTACTGATCTTCCTCGAGGACGAGTGAGAGGTAAGCTTGGGGGATTTTGATCGCTCCTTATTTTACACCTTTTTTCTGCATACTTTCATGACGTTTTGATCGCCCATATTGCATTTTCCATGATTATTCGACGATATCGCGTTACTTTTCACAATTTCTTGTTTTTGTCGTATTTCAGGATATATGGAGGGATTTGGAACGAAAATGGGATCAAAGGACTTTCACACACTTCGGAGTGTCGCCCACGGCTTATTCGAGGAGTTATCAGTGCTAGAGGATGAGTGGAGGAGGAAGGAATTTGATAGAATCGACGAGGAGGCGAAAAGGAGAAGAAAAGAGCTCAAGAGTACCTCACTCGGCCGAGCAAGACTGCTCACTCGGCTGAGTGAAGGATCTCACTCGCTCGAGTGAAACGGATACGCACCGAAGATTTTCCATGTTCACTCGGCCGAGCAAAGAAGACCACTCGGCCGAGTGAGAAAGCTCACTTGCCCGAGTGCTATAGGAAATTCTTCTATAGAAGCTGCCAACTTACTGGAAAATCTTAGGAAGCCCACTCGGTCGAGCATGATTGCTCACTCGATTGAGTGAAGAAGCGCACTCGGCCGAGTCAGTCAGAGCGACAGACCCCTGAAACCCCCAAACTCTCTGTTTTTTATTGGGTCTGTCACTCGGCCGAGTGACAAGGGTCACTCGGCCGAGTACCCTCTCCGACTGCTACGCGGATTTGAATTTCTGGGCTGCGCAGGGGCAGTTTTGTCACGATTTTTTGGACGATTTTTGCTTGTATTTAAACCTAGTTTTAACCGTACTTTTAGGAAAGACTTCTATTTTTTACGGCTATTCTTTTGTGAAATCACAGCTGGAGATCATATGCGACAACATTGGTTTGTTCTTTCTTGCTAAAAATCTTATTTTTATGAATTGTCTCTTCTTTGCAATGAATTGTGTTATGATTTCATATGTTATTTCTGAGATTTTCATGATGATTAGTAAGTAGTTTCGTTGTTCTAGGGCATGGGGATGAACCCTATGGACCTGATCTTTGAATTGTGATGAATGTATAGAATTGTTGCCAGAATTGAAGCTAGGTTAGGTTGTGATTGATTTATTGCGAGTAGCTAGGAATTTCTATTGATTGGGATTTGCAAGAGATTGGATCCTAATTTATATGAAGACCTAGACATTTGACTTAGGTTTATAATCGAAACTCTCTAGATTTGGTTTGCAAGAGATTGGACCAAAGCTAGGATTTTTATTATAAATCTATACTAATATCCGTTTGCAAGAGATTGGACGAATACGAACTATCATAACCTAGATCATAGATCGAGTTTGCACGAGAGTGGGCTCGAGTTGCGACTAGACGATGATGTCGATCTTCACGCTAGTAGCTTAGGTTAGAGTTTGCACAAGAGTGGGCTCTAATCTAGGTTGCTATAGACCGGCAATAGCGCGATAGCGTGAGCTTGGTTCTACATTAAGTTGCGACTAGTTCACCTATATTCAAGCTTTGCAACATTGATATTCAGAATTCACAAGGATAAGAGACGGTCCGTGGTGGGGATTTCCTATCCCTCGACGCTTTTATTATATTGATATTTACTTGCTATTGAACCATTGTGACTATACCATCAAAACTATTCTCATTCCCTTGATAGCTAGGTAATCAAAGTAGGATACTATCAATTGTCCTCCGTGAGTTCGATACCCGCTCACCACTACGCCGTGCGCTTGTGGTAAAACTACATTCGTTTTCCGAGTGTATATCCGGGCGCAATCAGTTATACGTGATTAACTCTTTGGCACTATTTCATGCTCTTTATCGTTATATTTTTCGACATTCTCGTGCCCTAACCGAATGAAACGTTGAGTCATAGAAATGATATTAATAATCATTGATTGCACACACCCTAACGAAATCACTACCAACGCATACTCTCCATATTAGTACCCCATATCGAATTCACCGTAATTATCGTAGGATTTTCTTTTATTATCTTAAACTCTTGATACCATATCTTTATATTTGATAGGTGGTTGGTTATTATCGTTTTAGTACTCTCTACAAACTGAAATTCGTGGTTTTGTAGGTCAGTTGTCCTGTGGATACGATACCTGGACACACCCGGATTATTACTTGTTCGATCTCCTGCACTTAGGAGTAGCGCTCACATATTTTGAGACGAGGCAAGTTTTTGACGCCGTTGCCGGAGGCAACGGTACTTGTAAGCTACAATTTCAGTTCGTGTAGAGGAACATTCGGTGAGATCCTTCCATCTTATAGTTTAGGGAATTTTATTAGTTTTCTTTTTTTTGTTTTGTTTTCTCTTTATAAAAAATTTCAAAAAAATTGGAATACATGAATTTCTATCGCATAAACAATTGGTATGATGCAGAGTACGATGTTGCACACAAACATAGGATGGAGAAGCTCAAAATCGTTAGTTTTAATCAGACTTATTATGAAACTTTCTTTCAGGCCTGGAGGAGGTTCACGGACATAGTATCGAGCTATCTGCATCATGTGTACACAAAGAAAGAGCTTATGGAGTCCTTCTTATCTGGACTACGACCACAGCTGCAGGAATTTTTGGGAGTCATGAAGCCGACAGAGACGTGGAAATACATGGAGTCCTTATACGAGAATGATCAGACCATTAACGAGATGTCAGAGCGTGATTCAACGGGGCCTTCCTACCGTGATCAAGGAGAGCAAAGCGTAGACGTACCATTGCAACCCTTGAAAGAGGAAGTTTATTCGCTCATTCAGACACATGAGGCTACATCCCATTAATTCCAAGAAAATTTCCTTGCTCGGAGTCGGTAAATTCAGCAATCCATTGAAAATCTTACTCTGATTGCCACTCGCTTAGAAGAAAGTAACTCTTTTGAAATTATACTTCAAGAATCTAATATGAGTTCATCTTCTATTGCAGGTATATCGAGCGAGCCATGTCACGATGACATCACAAATCAGAACATCAACATGGCAGGAAGTGTGTGCAAAGGAGAGGATACGCTAGCAACTTTGGATGAACAGGAGGAGGAGACGACTAGGGACACGTGTTTAGAGATTATCGCTATGAAGCCCGAGCCATTCTCTCCCCCAGTTTTTTCCCAACATCAGTCAGCTCTCTCCCCAATGACTGAGCATCATACCTAGAGTAGTGTTGAGTATTGATTCCACGAATTTGGTTTTGATGATGAACAAACATAAATATCGTGAACTAACTCTTTGTGAGCGCAGTTATGTAGATCGTCGCCAAAATTCTATGAACATCACAAGCGACGTCTCAAGACTTCTCAAAGCACGTGATCGTATGCCTGAAGCTTCGTTGAAGCTCTAGGAGCATTATTGAAGTCAAGAAGATTCAATTGAAGCTTTTGAAGACGGTTCGTCAAGTTTTATTTATAGTCTTCTAGCTTCTTTTCGTAGAATGTTAAGCCTTGAGTAGGTCTTACGTTTTAATCTTCATAACGCTCATATCTTAGAGCTAGGATTATCTTAGAAGCCCATACAAACTTTCCCGAAGCTTCACGCTTCATTACGCGGCTTCTTGTGCATCTTGGTTGGTTCAAGAAGAAGAACCAACTGGCTAGATGGAAATCTAGTCGATCGACAATCCTTCTTGAACCGACTAGAATGCCTTGTTCATTTTCAGCTCATTCACTATTTACAGTTAGTCGGTCCAAGATGGTTCACCGACCGACTAGTTGTCAAACTAGTCGGTTTGGAATCCTTCTTAGGCCGACTAATGGTGTATTCAGTTTCACAGTCTGAGCTACTGTTTATCGTTAGTCGGTCTAAGTACAACGACCGACCGACTAGTTATGAAACTAGTCGGTTTGAATTTGTTCTTAAACCGACTTTCTGTCTTTGAATTCAGCCTATTCTATTTTATCTGTTAGTCGGTCAAAGAACACTCACCGACCAACTAGTTGTGAAACTAGTCAGTTGGCAAGTCTTCTTAGACCGACTAGTTCTTTATTGTCTGAACTTTCTCTTTTGGATGTTCTCCAGTTAGTCGGCTCATGTTGAATCACCGACCGACTAGTTGAAAAACTAGTCGGTCAGTGATCCTTCTTTGACTGACTAGACTGCTTCATAATATAGCCGTTGGAGCATTAAATGCCACGATTTTTGCTCTCTCTTTCCTCTATCCTATATATACTTGAAGGGCTTCTTGCTAAGCATTCAAGGCTGATATTAATTGCATTTTATAGAATCAAAGAGAAGCATTTATTTCTCATTTCTAAGCTTTCATTTCTCACAAGAATCTCTCCTCACTCTCATTCCTAAAGAGAGATTCTCATTGATTGTGAGCCTTTCAAGCGAAGAGCTTGATCCTAGGTTACCAAATCCATCCTAGGCTTCTATTGCTGGTCAACTCCTTGGAGCTAGGGTTTGGTGCCTTCTTCTCCTTCAAAATCTTCCTTGCCCTAAAATTGTAAGTTTACTCAAGGCATAGGATTTTGTTGGTAAGCATTTCGTATTTTATTTTACTTTGATATTGCAAGTTTTACTCTCTGTTGTGAGAGTTGTGTGTGATCCCGGTTTGTGGGAGTCACATTTTCATTTGTGTATGATTTGATCTTGTAGAGGTTTTCTACAAGTATTTCATAGTGCAAATTTGAGTTAGAGGTTTCTAACTCAAGTATCCGGAGGGGATCCGGGTGTTTGGGACGTAGGATCACCGGGAACAAGTCGGGGAGACTTGGGTGGATCCGAACCCGTTATATCGTTTGTTTGCGATTGTATTTTATTGTTGTCACATTTTCATTTCCGCATTGTTGGTTGAGTTTGCAAGATAATTAGGAATTATCTTCTTAATTATTTTAAAATACTATTCACTCCCCTCTAGTACTTGTGCAGTAGCTATCAGGGCATTACATTTGGTATCAGAGCCAAGTTCATAGCTATGTCTACCAACGACAACAAGACCGTTCGTCCACCTTCAGATTATAGCACCTTCAGGAACCGTGAAGGAGCTTCTTCGGTGATGGAAGGACACTCCTCAACTAGGCCTCCCTTCTTAAACGGTACCAATTACGGGTACTGGAAATGCCGGATGGAAACGTTCCTCCGGAGTGCTTTACTATGGAGAGCCACGATGACAGAGTATGTCAAGCCCGCCGAAGAAGATTTTGCGAAGTGGACTACCGTGGAGGTCGCCGCGGAGGTAACCAATGCCAAGGCAATGAATGCCTTGCAATGCACTTTGGAGCCCGAAGACTTCAACAAGATATGCACATGTAAGAGTGCATATCAAATCTGGAACTCACTCCTCATCTTGCATGAAGGAATGAGTAGGGTAAGAGACTCCAAACTCGTTGTTGTAAATAAAGATTACGAATTATTTCATATGCAACAGGGTGAGAAGATGAAGGAGTACTATGCTCGCTTCGTTGACATCACCAATGAGTTGGAGGCTCTTGGAAAAACCTACACCCAAAAGGAGAAAGTCTCAAAGATCATTGACGGACTTCCTTCTTGTTGGGAAAAACGTACCTTCGCCATCGAGGAAGGTAACGATATGAGTAAATATACTGTCATTCAACTAATGGGTACCTTGATGTCTTATGAGGTACGCAAGGACAGTAAACTAAAGCTGCATGACAAGATGAAGTCTTACTTGAAGCAAGATGAGCCAAAGAAAAAGGCGATTGCATTCAAGGCCGCTCCATCTACTTCTACCGATGATGAAGAATTGGAAGACGAGTTGGACATTGAATCTCTTGCCCTCATGGCAAAGAAGTTCAACCGATTCTTCCAGAAAGGTAACTTCAAGAACAAATCTAAGTTTAGTTCTACTAACGCCTCCGCTCCTTTGTGTTTTAAATGCAATAAGTCAGGACACATGAAAGCGGATTGTCCTCAAAACAAGCAAAAGGAGAAATGGAAGGCGCCAAAGTTCAACAAGTCAAATAAGTACAAGAAAGGATACAAGAAAGGGCTTGTCGACACATTCACCGACTCCGACGAGGACTCCTCAAGTGGAGAGTAGGATGATGAGCAAGCGGAGCAAGCACACATGTGCTTCATGGCTAGAGAGGAACATGATTAAGAATCCTCCTCCGATGATAGCGAGGATGAAGGCGATGAGGTAACTATGGATGACCTTAGATTAGCTAACGAGCAAATTTGGTCTAAGTATTCTAAATTAGTAAATAGATATACTAAGATAAAAGATGAGCTAGCTAGTAACCAAACCTCGCCTAAGCCTATCATCATCAACAACGACTCCGTTGTTGAAGGTTTGAGAAATGAGATTGTAAATCTCAAATCTCAACTTGAGCATGTTCATATTGAGGAATCGAATGAACATGAGATAGCGGATTTGATTTCTCGAAACTCAACTTTGAGTATTGAGAATGAGAATCTCAAATCTCGTGTTTGTGTACTCATCACTCAAGTGTCCACTTTGGATGCTTCTATACTTTCTCTCACCGAGAAGTATGAGTCCACATTAGGCCAGATTAATAAATTCAATAAAGGTAAGGACCATTTGGATAATATCGTAAATGACTTACTTCCGGCCAATCATCGCATTGGCTTGGGGTATAAGATGGGAAATTCATCCAAATCGTCTACTACCTTTGTTAGGCCAACTTCCGATGCCTCAACGAGTGGGTGCAAACACTCCATTGGTAGTTCATTTACCAATGGTGCTTCCACTTCGTACACACCCTCATTTGGAAAGAAACCCACTTTAGGTGGACCTCAAAAGAAGGGTCATGCTTTTATGTACACCAATACCATGCCACGTAGGAACACACATCCTACTCCACATGTTCACACATTTGATGATTTTTATGCACCACATCCTCGGGCATGTGCACACCATGTGAGACACACTCACGCACGTGTTCCTCCACATGCATATGTTCATCCATACCATCATTGAACAATTATCATCAAGCACCATTTCATCATGTGCCATATGCCTATCCACGACATGCATCACGTAGAAATCAATAACGTATGCATGCTCCCAATAGGAATATGGCTCCCAAAATATTCACTATTTGGGGCCCGAAGAACACCAACATGCATGAAAAACAAGCATACATGAATTCCTATTTTATGAATGTCGTACATAATGATGATTACATTGGGAAGTCTAAGTCCAATTGGACTTGGCTTCCAAAGGTCTAATCTTTTAGGACCCAATGACCTTGGGTACCATGGAATGATATTTCTATCTTTAGGTACTCAAGAAAAAGAAACAGAGCAACAAATCCAAATTTATCTCCAAGAATAATTGGATACTCGATAGCGGGTGTTCAAAACACATGACGGGTGATGCTCAATTGCTCTCTGGAGTGGTGCCCATTGCAAATGGAAACCGAGTCGTCTTTGGAGGCAACGAGAGCGGAACCATCATAGGTGTTGGTAAAGTTGGTAATCCTTCTAAACCACTAATAAGTGATGTTTACCTTGTTAAAGGATTAAACCACAATCTTATTTCAATAAGCCAACTCTTTGACAAAGGTTACAAAGTTAGCTTTGCGAAAGGAATGTGTCATAGTTTAAGAAAAGATAATAATGATTTGTTATTTTTTGGCACACGCCATAAGGATATATATATCCTAGATATCCCCAAGTCACATAAACAATGTCTCATTGCCAACACAAGTGAACAACACTTATGGCATCGACGTTTTGGTCATGTGAACTTTGGAACACTTTTTAAGCTTTTCAAGTTAAATTCTATTAAAGGCTTTCCTAAGCTTTTCTTCCAAAAGAAAAGCTTTTGTGACTCGTGTCAACGAAGCAAGCTTCCAAAATCGTCATTTAAACCTAAGAAAAGCATTTCATCTAAGCGGCCTCTAGAGCTATTACATCTAGATCTTTTTGGGCCAACTAGAGTTGCTTCATTAGGAAATGCACGATATGGACTTGTCACCATTGATGACTTTTCTAGATTTACTTGGGTATTTTCATTAAGTAATAAAAATGATGTGTTTGAAAACTTCACAATATTTGTTAAGAAAGTACAAAATCTCATTGGAACCACCATTGTCACTATTCGTAGTGATCATGGAGGGGAATTTGAGAATGAGTCTTTCTCAAATTTTTGTGATGAAGTTGGTATTACTCACACCTTTTCCTTCCCTCGCGCACATCCTCAAAATGGTGTTGTTGAGAGAAAGAATAAGATGCTAGTGGAATGTGCTCGCACTATGCTTGATGATAGCCAACTTGGCCATCAATTTTGGGCGGAAGCGGTACATACCGCTTGCTATGTGTTTAATAGAATACTTTTGAGGCCCGGCACCAAACAAACTTGTTATGAATTGTTGTTTGGTAGATTGCCTCAAGTTAAACATTTTTGATTTTTCGGTGCAAAATGTTTTATTAAAAACACATATGGAAGTTTGGACAAATTTGATCCAAGATCCGATGAGGGGATATTTGTTGGATATTCCTCCCGTAGCAAAGCCTACCGGATATACAACAAACGAACCTCAACGATCGAGGAATCACTTTATGTTTCATTCAATGAAAATTTTGTCCCGTCAAGAATTACTAATGATGATGACTCCATGGATGTTTTATGTGATTCTTTTGGTAATTCTAATTCTATTGATTCTAATGATACTAACCCTACTAATGAGTCTTTTGAGAATGTTCCTAGTGATCAGGGAATTCCCAAACGGCTTTATACAGTTCATGACCATCCCCATAAGCAAGTCATTCGCAACATACTTGATAGTGTCAAGACGCGATCTCAAGTCAACTACTTCGCTCATTGTGCCTTTGCCTCCTCTATAGAGCCAAAGAATATTAATGAAGCGTGCGAAGATAGTGCTTGGATCTTATCCATGGAGGAGGAACTCATTCAATTTGATAGGAATGAGGTTTGAGAGCTTGTTCCATTGCCTTCGAAGAACCACACCGTTATAGGAACGAAGTGGATTTTCAAGAACAAGACCGACGAGAACCAAATCGTCGTCTGGAACAAAGCTCGGTTAGTAGTTCAAGGCTACCGACAAGAGGAAGGTATAGATTTCGAAGAATCCTTTACTCCGGTAGCTAGATTAGAATCTATTAGATTATTGTTGTCTTTTGCATGCCATAAAGATTTTAAACTCTTTCAAATGGATGTAAAAAGTGCGTTTTTAAACGGAGATGTCGTTGAGGAAGTTTATGTTTCTCAACCTCCGGGTTTTATAAATGAAAAATTTCCAAATCACGTTTTCAAACTTAACAAAGCACTTTACGTTTTGAGACAAGCTCCTCGAGCTTGGTATGACCGTCTAAAGAACTTTCTTTTGGATTTGGGTTTTAAAATGGGTGAAGTTGATTCTATATTATTTGTTAAGTATTCGAATCATGATATTATTTTAGTTCAAATTTATTTTGATGATATCATTTTCGGTGCTACTAACTTCACTCTTTGCGAAGAGTTTTCTAAAGTTATGAAGGATCAATTTGAGATGAGCCACATGTGTGAGCTGAAATATTTCTTAGGTCTCCAAATTAGCCAAATGAACGATGCAATCTTCATCCACCAAACCAAGTACACGGTGGAGTTGCTAAATAGATTTGGAATGGAGAATGCCTCAGGCAAAAAGACTCCGATGAGCACTACTACACATCTTGATAAAGATGCGGGCGGCAAAGATGTAGACATTCGTCTATATCGAGGTATGATAGGTAGTTTATTATATCTTACTGCTAGTAGGCCCGATATTATGTTTGCTGTATATGTATGTACTCGTTATCAGTCTTAACCTAAGGAATCTCACTTAGTAGCGGTAAAACGTATTTTCCGTTATTTAAGTTACACTCTCGACTTCAGATTACTTTATCCAAAGTCTAGCACATATGAGTTAATCTCATATAGTGACGCAGATTATGCGGGATGCAAATCCGACAGGAAAAGTACCAGTGGCACTTGCCATTTTATAGGAAATTATCTTGTCTCTTGGTTTTCCAAGAAGTAGAATTCCGTATCACTTTCAACCACCGAGGCGGAATATATTGCCGCCGGTGCTGCGTGTGCTCAGGTTCTTTGGATGAGACACACTCTTAAAGACTTTGGTATAAACTATGATACTTGCCCTATCATGGTGGACAACCAAAGTGCAATATGTCTCTCTAAGAATCCGGTACACCATTCCCGTTCTAAACACATAGATGTCCGTCACCATTTTCTTGATGATCATGTTGCTAAAAAAGACATCATTTTAGTGTACGTTGAAACCCAGAATCAAATCACCGATATTTTCACGAAACCACTCAAGGAAGACTCCTTGGTGCGGTTACGTCGAGAATTGGGGATTATGGGTGAATCCGAGATTTAGGATTCATATTTTCAATAATCTTGCTTGATAATTATTTTCGTTATATTTGCTCATGCTAGATGTGTTGAGATTTTCTGGATTTTTTGGTTGAATTTTCGGAATTTATGCTCGAAATATTCATGAACGTCGTATTTAGGATTTTCGATGTTTTATGGGGTAGTATAATGATGTATGAGAGTAGTTCGATGTTTCATCCAAGTGCGATTAGGAGAGAACTCAAAATTTCTAAATTTCAAATTTTTGGACTCTCTTAGTTGGTCCAAGTTCATTGGCCGACCGACTAGATTGCGTTCTAGCCAGTCGGTGAATGAACTCAGACCGACTAACTCAAGCTCTAAATTTGGCTTCAGTTACTGTTTTCACTTAGTCGGTTCAAGCTCATTGGCCGACTGACTAGATCGACATCTAGTCGGTCAGCACTTGAACTGTGACCGACTAAATGCACAGGGGCTGTTGTGTCTTTTCCACTTCCCAGTCGATTTAATCTCTTCTGCACCGATTAGATATCTTTCTAATCGGTGCGAAAAACTCTCTCAGCCCAAAAACCCTTTGACTTCCTCTCTTCCTCCGCCGTCCGACCATCGTTTCTGGCCATCTCCGACCGTTGATCACCCTCAATCCTCCTCCTAGGGTAAAGCTCTTACTCTCCTCTCTGTTTTTAGGGTTTGTTTTCCTCTAGTTTTCAGCTCATCTTAAATTTTCGTTCGAATTAGGGTTTGTGTTAGGGATTCACTTACTAGTTCGATCTCGTGCGTCGTTTGCGTGTTGTCTCGTCTCGATTATGGTGAAGACACGTATCCCCATCCGTCCATCTAGTCCGTCTCCCATGACCGTAGAGTCTCCTCCTACGGACCCCTCACAAACCAAACGCCATTCCAAATTCACCCGTCCATCCTCCTCCTCGCCTCCTCTTAAGAAGAAGAGGACATCGACTACTAAGCATAGAGCCCGATCTTCTCAACCTAAGCCCAGCTCATTCCGTGCTCCCACTCCTCCTGATGACTCCGACACTGAGTATATTCCCGAGTCTGAGCCTATCGATAGGGCTCGTACTCCTCCTCCTCGATCTAGCACTCGTCCGTCTAAGGGGAAGGCTCCCATGCCTTTGGACGGTGTCGATATATCGTTGTGTCGCGATGACCCGTTGTGTCTCGTGGCTTACTGTAATGCCCTACCAGCTACTGCACAAGTACTAGAGGGGGGGTGAATAGTACTTTAAAATAATAAGGCGTATTATTCCAAATTAAATTGCACACAACTACCAAGTCAATTTGCGGAAGCTTAAATTGAATGACAACATTGAAATTAACAATGCAAACAAATGAAGTTAATGGGTTCGGATCCACCCAAGTCTCCCCGACTTGTTCCCGCTGATCCTACGTCCCAACCACCCGGATCCCCTCCGGATACTTGAGTTAGAAACCCTAACTCAAGATTTCCACTATGAATATCTTGTGAAAAACCTTCACAAGATCAAATCATACATGCAATGGCAAAGTGAATCCCACAACCCGGGATCACAAACTTCTCTCACAACCGAGAGAGCCAATAAGCAATATAAAGAGTTTATATGAAATAAATACTCTTACCACAAAATCCTATACCTTTAGTTTTTCTTACCCAATAGGTGGAATGAAGGATTTGAGGAAGATGAAGTCACCAAGCCCTAGCACCAAGGAAATGAGCAGCAAAGGGTGCCTAGGGAAGAGTTGGAGACTTGGATCAAGCAATAGCTTGAAGAGCTCACCAAGAACAAGCTTCTCTCTAGATCTAGAAATAAGAGAGAATGGGTTTCTTGTGAGGAAGAGAGCTTTTGATTTGAGGGAGAATAGCTATCTCTTTAGCACTCAATGAATCTCTTAATGGCAGCTCTATTGAAGATAGAAATGACCTAGGTTCGTATTTATAGGGTCCCATAAAAACAAGTTAGGTCAATCTCCAACGGAAAGAAATCTGTGAGATCTAGTCGGTCAAAGAACACTCACTGACCGACTAGTTCATCAACTAGTCGGTCAGTCACAAAGCATGGACCGACTAAGAGCAGATCTGAGAAGAGATAGAATTTCAGACCTAGAAAACTAGTCGGTCCAAGAACACTGTCTGACCGACTAGTTTCACAACTAGTCGGTCATCCAATGAATGTAGACCGACTAAGAGGCAAAACAACATAGTCTGAAGGCAAGTTGACTTAGTCGGTCCAAGAACAAAAGTTGACCGACTAGATTGTCAACTAGTCGGTCATCAAACGTTCTTAGACCGACTAACGGTAAACAGTAGCTTAGGAGAATTTTAGAGTGAACAGACAGTCACAACTAGTCGGTCAAAGAAGCATCACTGACCGACTAGTTCACAAACTAGTCGGTCGGTGAGTCAACATAGACCGACTAACTGTAAACAGTAAAGTCCAAGAAATTAAGGAATCAAACTAGTCGGTCCAAGAACAGTTGCCGACCGACTAGATCACCATCTAGTCGGTCAGTACTTGTTCTTGTACCAACTAATATGCACAACAAAGTCCGAATCGAAGCGCGACGCTTCGAGGAAGTTAGAATGAACTTGTGCAAGGATCCTAGAGCTACGAAATGAGCGTAATGAAGATAGAAACGTAAGATATACTCAAGGCTTAACATTCTATCAATCGAAACTAAAAGACTATAAATAAAACCTTAATAAACGGTCTTTGAGAGCTTCGATTGAATCTTCATTACTTCCAAAGCGTCGCAAGAGCTTCAACGAAGCTTTAGACATGAAACTGAGCTTTGGAAAGTGTTGAGATGTCGCTTTGAATGTTCACGTGAAATTGGCGACGATCTCCAATACTGCGCTCACAAATTGTTAGATCATGAATTATTTATGTTTGCTCATCATCCAAAACCAAATCCGGGGAGTCCAATATTCAACATTCTCCCCCTTTTTGGTGATGACAAACCAACATAAATAATAATCAAAGATAATAATTCAAATGTAAAATACTTACTCCCCCTGCATTGATGACACGTTAATTCCAAAATGAATATAAATGAATTGCATCAAGCAGACGAGTAAGATAAATAAAGTGAATTGATTTTTGAAATATCGGATTTTGAAAATCCTTATATGTATCTTAACTCCCCCTGAATCTAGCATATCAAACTAGATTCTTGGAAATTGAGTTAAATTTTCATTTGCGCTATTTATTATCATTATCTCTCCCCCTTTGGCATTATCCCAAAAATGGGGGGCATACAACGACAACAATTAGGAAATGTAAAAATCCAACATCGGGAGTCGTAGACAAAGGCAATGGACCAACTTGACACCAAGGGAAAAATTGTGGAAATCAAAACAAGGTGTGCCAAATTTTCCATTATCAAAAAAAAATTCAAAATCATCAAAAACACCAAATCATTATTCATTTCTTGAATAAAGAAACATACTCTTCAATATTCAATATTCTTGGTTAATTTTGTGCATGGAAAACAATTCTATACAATTATAGAATTTAAATCTATTTAACCAAGTTTTCATGCGTCGAGCGACGAAATCTCATTTCAAATATATTCAACGAATATTAAAATTTGCACGACGAATAAAAGACAAAGTGAATGACGATGAACATATATATATGCAGAGACAACATGAGTATATCCAAAAAGATATCACATCGAATATATGAGATACATCATATCAAGCGCTACATATCATCAAAAAGAAATACATCAACATCATCGATAGAATATACCCATCAAAAGGAAATACATCATCATCATCATCATTCTCATCAAAATAAATACAACAGCAGCGACGTCATCCAAAATACATCAAAACATAATAACCCTCATACCCTATCCTAACCCATAATACTCTCGCTAAGATATATCATCCAAAGCGTATATGGAGAGTCCTCGGAACAACGATCACGAGGAGGAGGCAGGATCTGCAGCGTCCGTGGGTCCAGTCGACGGAGTGGACTCAGGATCTGCAGGGAGTAGAGGCGTCTCAACAGATGGAATCGTCGGGGCAGGAGTCGAGATCTCAGGAACAGGCTCTACAGCAGCAAGGGTCTCGACAGCAGAAGTGTCAACAGGAATATCAACAGGCTCAGCAACAGGGTCAGCAGGAGGCTCTGAAGACTGAAGTGCTGAAGCAGAAGGCTCTGGAGCACCGGTAGAGGTGCCAACTCCAGGAGCAGAAGTGGAAACACCAGCAGCAGCATCAGCAGCAGTGGCCTCATCGCCACGGGCATAAGAAGTGACAAGCTCGTCAAGCTCCTCATCGTCCATCTCCTCGGCCTCAGACACCGAAGGAGGAAGCTCAATCCCCATCATACGAGCCATACGACATACGACCTCCTCAGTACGAGCCAAACGGGAGTCGTGCTGACGAAGTAGACGTACGACATCGTCCAAAGTAGCAGGGGAAGAGGAGGCAGCAGCAGCTGACGGAGTAGACTGGGAAGCAGATGCGGTAGACCTCTGCACGTGACGAAGTGCCGCTAAAGATTTCTTCACGGCCGTCGCGTTCAGAGGCGTACCCAAAGGACGCTCATCGTCAGGTGGGAGAGGAACTCGAAAATGACGGAATACGAGAGTCAACAAGCAGGGGTATGGAATGTGCGCAGACTTATTGGTCTTGTGTATACACTCGAAAGAATCCATCTTATCGAGTATCACGCGAGCCCAATTTATCTCGCACCCCAAGAAAAGAGCGTATATGAGCTTCAAGAATGGCTGAGAGGGGAGTGAAGAGGATCCATATTTCGGAAGAAGACATGATTTCAAAATCAGGTTAAGAACCCACGCATTCGGCTTAAAGGATTTCGAAGGAACACCAATAAATGCGGAGGGGATAACCTGGAAAATATCTGCAAGAATAGACTGATCCAAGGAAGAAATGTCGTCAACGGAAATGTCCGAGGGGAGGAGACCACACGACGCACAACCAAGGATCTCCCCCAAGATTTCTGCCGTGAGAACTATAGGAGTTCCCAAGACAGTCGTCTCAATGGAGTGGCTGGTGTCGTACTGGCCTCGAATACGGTTGGCATAGAACAATTTCACGAGGCGAGGGTACGGTTTGGGATTGGCCTTGGGGTCGTAACGGAGATAATCTAGAAGGCCACTATAAGAGAGAAGATCAGCAAGGCCGAGAAAATCAGAGAACTGAACGTAATGCTCTAACAACAGTGGACAGTGCTCTATACGGTTGTACGCGGCGAGACACTGAGGGTCATCGCGGCACAACGATATGTCTACACCGCCAACTGGCATAGGAGCTTTACCCTTGGCCTTACGGGTCTTCGGAGGTGGGGTAGGTTCCCTAGTAGGCTCATCCTCAGGGATAAATTCAGAGTCGGAATCGGGAGGAGTAGCCGGAGTATGAAGAATAGGCTTTTTGGTCTTGGATTTGCGGGGCTTGAAGGAAGCAGTCCTAGGCTTCTTAAGAGGTGGCGACGAAGGAGAGGCTTGGGTAGACTTGGCACGACGCTTAGGCTTCGGGGGATTCCTAGGGTCGGAAGTCCCTACGGTCATAGGAGAGGCCCCGGAAGAGGCGATCGGAATGCGAGTCTTAGCCATAGTTCTAAGAGCACAAGCAACTGATAATAAGATCAAGTACAACCTAGAGATCACAAGCCCTAGAAGTGAGAAACCGAAGCACAAGCCCTAGGAGCACAAATGTAATGCCCTAGGAGCACAAACCCTAAGAGAAACGAATCGGAAACCCTAGGGTAGGAATCGACCAAGGAGATGGAGGAATATACCTAGGGGGTGGAGTCGACGGCGGCGGACGGCGGCGATGGCCGGAGAAACGGCCGGAGACGACGGAATGCGAAGGGGCTCGAAGGGGGATTTGGGGTTTTCGGGCTTGAGCTGAGAGGAGACCGACTAAAAAAGATTTTAGTCGAATAGAAAGTGTGTATAAGTCGGTCTGGAATCAAAAAGACACATTTGCCCTAACCCACTTAGTCGGTCACAGTTCAAGCACTGACCGACTAGATTACGATCTAGTCGGTCGGTCAATGAGCTTGAACCGACTAAGTCGAAACAGAGGCACAGATGGATTTTTAGGGCTAGATTTAGTCGGTCGCAGTATACTTACTGACCGACTAGTTTTCAATCTAGTCGGTCGGAAAGTGTACTAAGACCGACTAACGAAAGAAAATGATAGGAGATGGATATTTGCTTGATCTAGTCGGTCTGAGTTCATTTGCTGACCGACTAGATGAGAATCTAGTCGGTTGACAAGTGAACTGAAACCGGCTAGAAGAGTCCAAAAGTAGAAATTTGATTTCTCTTCACAAACCACTTGGATGATACATCCTAACTCACTCATTAGTCATCTAAATTACCCCATAAAACGTCGAAATCTTAAATACGACATTGAAATACGAATTCGATCATAAATTCAAATAAATCACATAAAATTCCCAAAAATTCAATTAATCTAGCATGAATAAAGTATCGCGAAATATATTAGCATGCAAGATGATTGAATTTTAAATATGAATCATATATCTCGGATTCACCCATAATCCCCAATTCTCGACGCAACCGCACAAAGGAGTCCTCCTTTAGGGGTTTCGTGAAAATATCGGCGATTTGCTTTTGGGTTTCAACGTACACTAAAATGATGTCCTTTTTAGCAACATGATCATCTAAGAAATGGTGTCGGACATCTATGTGTTTCGATCGGGAATGGTGCACCGGATTCTTTGAAAGACAAATAGCACTTTGGTTATCCACCATGATAGGGCTAGTATCACAATGAATACCAAAATCCTTCAATGTGTGTCTCATCCAAAGAACCTGGGCACAAGCGGCACCGGCGGCAATGTATTCCGCCTCGGTGGTTGAAAGTGATACCGAATTTTGCTTCTTGGAAAACCAAGAGACAAGAGAATTTCCTAGAAAATGGCAAGTGCCACTAGTACTTTTCCTGTCGGATTTGCATCCCGCATAATCAGCGTCACTATATGAGACTAACTCATATGTGCTAGATCTCGGATAAAGTAATCCAAAATCTAATGTGTAACTTAGATAGCGAAAAATACGCTTTACCGCTACTAAGTGAGACTCCTTAGGTTGAGACTGATAACGAGCACATATACATACGGCAAACATAATATCGGGCCCACTTGCGGTAAGATAAAGCAAACTACCTATCATACCTCGATATAGACGAATGTCTACATCCTTACCGCCCGTATCCTTGTCAAGATGCGTAGTCGTGCTCATTGGAGTCTTTTTCCCGGAGGCATTCTCCATTCCAAATCGCTTTAGCAACTCCACCGTGTACTTCGTTTGGTGGATGAAGATTGCATCGTTCATTTGGCGAATTTGGAGACCTAAGAAATATTTGAGTTCGCCCATGTGGCTCATCTCAAATTGTTCCTTCATCACATTAGAAAACTCTACGCAAAGAGCGAAGTTAGTAGCACCGAAAATGATATCATCAACATAAATTTGAACTAATAAAATATCATTATTCGCATGCTTAATAAAAAGTGTTGAATCGGCTTCGCCCATTTTAAAATTCAAATCCAAAAGAAAATTCTTTAGGCGATCATACCAAGCTCGAGGAGCTTGTCTCAAACCATAAAGAGCTTTCTTTAGTTTAAAAACGTGATTTGGAAATTTTTCATTTACGAAGCCCGGAGGTTGAGAAACGTAAACTTCCTCAACGACATCTCCGTTTAAAAATGCACTTTTAACATCCATTTGAAATAATTTAAAATTCTTATGGCATGCAAAAGACAAAAGTAATCTAATTGATTCTAATCTAGCTACCGGAGCGAAAGATTCTTCGAAATCGATACCTTCCTCTTGACGATAGCCTTGAGCTACTAACCGAGCTTTGTTTCGGACGACGACTTGGTTTTCGTCGGTTTTGTTCTTGAAGATCCACTTTGTCCCTATGACGGTGTGGTTCTTCGATGGCAATGGAACAAGCTCCCAAACTTCATTCCTCTCGAATTGAATGAGCTCCTCCTCCATGGCCAAGATCCAAGCGCTATCTTCGCATGCTTCATTAATATTCTTTGGCTCTATCGATGAGGCAAAGGCACAATTTGCGAAGCGGTGAACTTGGGATCTCGTCTTGACACTATCATAGATATTGTCAATGACTTGCTCATGGGGATGGTCACGAACCGAATGAAGCCGTTTGGGAATACCTTGATCACTTGGAACATTCTCAACAACTTCATTAGTTGGGTTAGTCTCAATAGAATCAATAGAATCATTAGACTTAGAATTTTCAAACGAATCACATAAAACATCCATAGAATCATTATCATTTGAAATTCTAGTTGGAACAAATCCTTCATTAAATGAGACATGAAGCGATTCCTCGATCGTTGAGGTTCGTTTGTTGAATATCCGGTAAGCTTTGCTACGCGTAGAATATCCAACAAAAATCCCCTCATCGGATCTCGGATCGAATTTGTCCAAACTACCATATGTGTTCTTAATAAAACATTTCGAACCAAAGACACGAAAATGTTTAACTTGAGGCAACCTACCAAACAACAATTCATAACAAGTTTGTTTAGTGCCGGGCCTCAAAAGTATTCTATTAAACACATAGCAAGCGGTGTGTACTGCTTCCGCCCAAAATTGATGGCCAAGTTGGCTATCATCAAGCATAGTGCGAGCACACTCCACTAGCGTCCTATTCTTTCTCTCAACTACACCATTTTGAGGAGGTGCACGAGGGAAAGAGAAGGTGTGAGTAATACCAACTTCATCACAAAATGTCTCAAAAGACTCATTCTCAAATTCACCTCCATGATCACTACGAATAGTGACAATGGTGGTTCCTAAGAGATTTTGTACTTTCTTAACAAAAATTGTGAAGTTTTCAAAAGCTTCATTTTTATTACACAATGAAAATACCCAAGTAAATCTTGAATAGTCATCTACGATGACAAGTCCGTACCTTGCATTTCCTAAGGAAGCTACTCTAGTTGGCCCAAATAAATCTAGATGTAATAGCTCTAGTGGCCGTTTAGTAGAGATGCTTTTCTTAGGTTTAAATGAAGATTTAGGAAGCTTGCCGCGTTGACAACAATCACAAAAACTTTTCTTTTCAAAAACAAGCTTCGGAAAACCTTTAATAGAATTCAATTTTGAAAGCTTATATAGTGTTCCAAAGTTCACATGTCCAAAGCGTCGATGCCATAAGTGTTGTTCACTTGTGTTGGCAACGAGACATTGTTCATATGACTTCGGAAGATCCAAAATATAGATGTCTTTACGACGAGTTCAGGAAAATAATAATTTTTCATTATCCTTTCTTAAAATATTACACAATCCTTTCGCAAAGCTAACTTTGTAACCTTTGTCACAAAGTTGACTTATTGAAATAAGATTATGATTTAAACCACTAACAAGATAAACGTCACTAATTAATGGTTTAGAAGGGTTACCGACTTTACCAACACCTATGATGGTTCCGCTCTCGTTGCCTCCAAATACGACGCGGTTTCCATTCGCAATGGGAACCACTCCGGAGAGCAAACGAGCGTCACCCGTCATGTGTTTGGAGCACCCGCTATCGAGTATCCAATTCCCTTTGGAGCTAAATTTAAATTTGATGCTCCTTTTCTTTTTCTTTTCCTTGAGTACCTAAAGATAGACACTTTCATATCATGGTACCCAAGGTCATTGGGTCCAAGGGATTAGACCTTTGGAAGCCAAGTCCAAGTGGACTTAGACTTCCCCACATAATTCTTACTACGCACAACATCCGAAAAATAAGCATTCATGTACATTTGTTTTTCGTCCATGCTTGTGTCCTTTGGGCTCCAAATAGTGAAAATTTTGGGAGCCATCATCCTATTGGGTGCATGCATGCTACGTTGATTTCTACGTGATGCATGTTGTGGATAGGCATACGGGACATGATGGAATGGTGCACGAAAAGAATTATTCATATGATGAGGTGGGTGTACATATGCATGTGTGGAAACACGTGCGTGAGGGTGTCTCACTTGGTGTGCACGTGCCCGGGAATGTGTTGCATAAAAATCATCATACGTGTGAGACGGTGGAGTAGGACGTGTGTTCCTACGTGGCATGTTATTAGTGTACATGTAGGCATGCCCCTTCTTTGGAGGTCCACCCAAAGTGGGTTTCTTTCCGAAAGAGGGTGTGGACGAGGTGGAAGCACCATTGGTAGATAAACTACCAATAGAGTGTTTGCTCCCACTCGTTGAGGCTTCGGAAGTTGGCCTAACAAAAGTAGTGACCGACTTGGATGAATTTCCCATCATATACCCCAAGCCAATGTGGTGTTTGGCCGGAAGTAAATCTTTTAGGATATTATCCAAATGGCCCTTACCCTTGTTGAATTTGTTGATTCGCCCCAATGTGTCCTCATATTTCTCTTTGAGAGAACGCAAAGAAGTATCCAAAGCGGATATTTGCGATGTGAGCACATAAACACGAGATTTAAGATTCTCGTTCTCAATACTCAAAGTCGAGTTTTGAGAAGTTAAATCCGCTATCTCATGTTCTTCCGCATCCTCAATGCTAACATGTTCAAGTTTAGATTTGAGATTCACAATCTCATTTCTTAACTCTTCAACAACGGTGTCGTTGTTGGTGATGATATTCTTAGGCGATGTTTGAATGCTAGCTAGGTCATCTTTTACCTTAGTATATCTATTTACTAACTTAGTGTATTTTGACCAAAGTTGAGAGTTAGCATTTCTAAGATCATCCATCGTTACCTCATCGCTTTCTTCATCACTATCATCAGAAGAGGAGGATCCTTGATCGTGCTCCTCTCTTGCCATGAAACACATGTGCGCTTGCTCCACTTGCTCATCATCCGACTCTCCACTTGAGGAATCCTCGGAGTCGGTGAAGGTAGCTCCGACAAGTCCCTTCTTGTTTCCTTTCGTGTACTTCTTGGACTTGTCATACTTTGGCGCCTTCCACTTCTCCTTTTGCTTGTTTTGAGGACAATCCGCTTTGATGTGTCCTGGCTTATTGCATTTAAAGCACAACGGTGGAGAGGCGTTAGTAGAAGTAAACTTAGATTTTTGTTTGAATTTACCCTTTCGGAAGAAACGGTTGAACTTCTTGGCCATGAGTGCCATGGACTCCAAGTCCAACTCGTTTTCCGATTCTTCATCATCGGTAGAGGTGGATGAAGCCGCCTTGAATGCAATCGCCTTTTTCTTAGGCGCATCTAGGTTCAAATATGACTTCATCTTTTCTTGTAGCTTCACCTTGCTATCTTTACGTACCTCGTATGACATCAAGGTACCCATTAGTTGAACTACGGTATATTTGTCCATGTCATTACCTTCCTCGATGGCGAAGGTACGTTTTTCCCAAGAAGAGGGAAGTCCTTCAATAAGCTTTAAGCACTTCTCCTTTTGAGTGTAGATCTTGCCGAGGGCCTCTAACTCGTTTATTATGTCAACGAAGCGAGCGTAATATTCTTTCATCTTCTCGCCCTGTTGCATATGAAACATTTCGTGATCTTTGGTTACGACAACGAGTTTAGAGTCTCTTACCCGACTCGTCCCTTCATGTAGTATGAGGAGAGAGTTCCAAATTTGATATGCACTCTTACATGTGCATATCTTATTGAAGTCCTCGGGCTCCAATGCGCATTGCAAGGCGTTCATTGCCTTGGCATCGCTTACCTCCGCGGCGACCTCCGCGGTAGTCCATTTCTCAAAATCTTCTTCTTCGGGTTCAATATACTCCTTCATTGTAGTTCTCCATAAAGATGCACTTCGGAGGAAGGTTTCCATCCGACACTTCCAGTACCCATAGTTGGTACCGTTGAAGAATGGAGGCCTCGTAGAGGAATGTCCTTCCATCACGGAAGATGCTCCTTCACGGTTCCTGAAGGTGTCATAGTTGGAAGGTGGTCGCACGGTCTTGTTGTCGTTGGCAGACATAGCTGAGTATCTGGCTCTGATACCAAATGTAATGCCCTACCAGCTACTGCACAAGTACTAGAGGGGGGGTGAATAGTACTTTAAAATAATAAGGCGTATTATTCCAAATTAAATTGCACACAACTACCAAGTCAATTTGCGGAAGCTTAAATTGAATGACAACAATGAAATTAACAATGCAAACAAATGAAGTTAATGGGTTCGGATCCACCCAAGTCTCCCCGACTTGTTCCCGGTGATCCTACGTCCCAACCACTCGGATCCCCTCCGGATACTTGAGTTAGAAACCCTAACTCAAGATTTCCACTATGAATATCTTGTGAAAAACCTTCACAAGATCAAATCATACATGCAATGGCAAAGTGAATCCCACAACCCGGGATCACAAATTTCTCTCACAACCGAGAGAGCCAATAAGCAATATAAAGAGTTTATATGAAATAAATACTCTTACCACAAAATCCTATACCTTGAGTTTTTCTTACCCAATAGGTGGAATGAAGGATTTGAGGAAGATGAAGTCACCAAGCCCTAGCACCAAGGAAATGAGCAGCAAAGGGTGCCTAGGGAAGAGTTGGAGACTTGGATCAAGCAATAGCTTGAAGAGCTCACCAAGAACAAGCTTCTCTCTAGATCTAGAAATGAGAGAGAATGGGTTTCTTGTGAGGAAGAGAGCTTTTGATTTGAGGGAGAATAGCTATCTCTTTAGCACTCAATGAATCTCTTAATGGCAGCTCTATTGAAGATAGAAATGACCTAGGTTCGTATTTATAGGGTCCCATAAAAACAAGTTAGGTCAATCTCCAACGGAAAGAAATCTGTGAGATCTAGTCGGTCAAAGAACACTCACTGACCGACTAGTTCATCAACTAGTCGGTCAGTCACAAAGCATGGACCGACTAAGAGCAGATCTGAGAAGAGATAGAATTTCAGACCTAGAAAACTAGTTGGTCCAAGAACACTGTCTGACCGACTAGTTTCACAACTAGTCGGTCATCCAATGAATGTAGACCGACTAAGAGGCAAAACAACATAGTCTGAAGGCAAGTTGACTTAGTCGGTCCAAGAACAAAAGTTGACCGACTAGATTGTCAACTAGTCGGTCATCAAACGTTCTTAGACCGACTAACGGTAAACAGTAGCTTAGGAGAATTTTAGAGTGAACAGACAGTCACAACTAGTCGGTCAAAGAAGCATCACTAACCGACTAGTTCACAAACTAGTCGGTCGGTGAGTCAACATAGACCGACTAACTGTAAACAGTAAAGTCCAAGAAATTAAGGAATCAAACTAGTCGGTCCAAGAACAGTTGCCGGCCGACTAGATCACCATCTAGTCGGTCAGTACTTGTTCTTGTACCAACTAATATGCACAACAAAGTCCGAATCGAAGCGCGACGCTTCGAGGAAGTTAGAATGAACTTGTGCAAGGATCCTAGAGCTACGAAATGAGAGTAATGAAGATAGAAACGTAAGATATACTCAAGGCTTAACATTCTATCAATCGAAACTAAAAGACTATAAATAAAACCTTAATAAACGGTCTTTGAGAGCTTCGATTGAATCTTCATTACTTCCAAAGCGTCGCAAGAGCTTCAACGAAGCTTTAGACATGAAACTGAGCTTTGGAAAGTGTTGAGATGTCGCTTTGAATGTTCACGTGAAATTGGCGACGATCTCCAATACTGCGCTCACAAATTGTTAGATCATGAATTATTTATGTTTGCTCATCATCCAAAACCAAATCCGGGGAGTCCAATATTCAACACTTACAACTGTATCGAGCACTGTCCATTGATATTGGAGCACTTCGTTCAGTTCTCAGACTTCCCTCATCTCACCGATCTTCTTTCATATAGCGGCCTACTTGACTATCTTCACCATGACCCCAAGGTGAACCCTCACCCGTACCCCCCCGTCTTGTCAAGTTATTCTATGCAAATCGTGTTCGGGGTCAGTATGACGACACCCACTCCATTGAGTCCACTGTCTTGGGGACACCTATTGTCCTCACGACAGAGATTTTAGGGGAGTTGATTGGTGTCTCATCTTCTGGCATGCTTCCTGCCGATATCTCCGTGGATAAAATCCACGATCTTGATCAGACCATGCTTGCCGAGATGTTTCATGTCATCCCTCCCGCCATGATTGGCGTCCCCTCAAAATCGTTTAAGCCTAATGCTTGGCTCTTGAATCTTATCCTAAAGTCGTGCCTCCTTCCGAAGTACGGCTCATCTAGCTTGCCCTCTCAGCTGTTCCTCAAGCTGATCTACGCTCTTTTTATGGTGAGCGAGATCAATTGGGCTCGGGTTATCCTAGATAAGATGGACTCTAGTGAATGTATCTGAAAGTCCACCAAATCAGCTCACATCCCATATCCTTGTCTGCTGACCCTGGTATTTCGTCACTTCGGCGTCCCTCTCCCACCCGATGACCAGCATCCTCTTGGTCCTCCCCTGAATGCGACAGCCGTCAAGAAGTCTCTTGCGACGCTTTGTCATGTTTAGAGGACGACCCCTTCAGCTTCAGCTTCAGCTTCTGCTCCTCCTCCTGCTCCTATACTCGCTGAGTTTGCAGTTTCTCTGAGACGTGTTGAGTCTCGTGTTACTCGTTCTGAGGAGATGCTAGCTCGCATCTGCTCTCACTTGGGCATTGAGATTCCTCCGTCAGTTTCTGACGATGAGGAAATGGATGAGGCTGAGCTCCAGGAGCTTGTGGGTTCTCCTGTCCGTGCCCCTGAGGGTACGTCTGCTGCTGCTGCTTCTGCTGGTGCTCCCGAGAGCACACCTGCTGCCACCATTCCTTTGGTGGATGTTTCTGCTGGCGCTCCCGAGACCACTCCTGTTGCGACTCTTCCTTCTGTGGATACTCCAGTCGACCCAGTGACCACCACTCCTTCTGCAGAGCCTGCTGCTGCTGCTGATCCTCCCTCCGCCTCCTGAGCTTGTGTTGGAGGACTCTCCCTAGTGCACTTTGGATGATATATTTAATCGTGAGAGAGTGGGGTAGGATAGTTGGTGGTTATGGATTTTTGATATTTTTGGATGTTTTTATGATGTATTTTGATGTATACATGTTTTTTGTTACTTCGATGTATGCTGTGAGATATGTTGTATGATGTGCCCCGATCTGAGGATTGTTTATGTTATTGTTGGCAGATGTATACTTTTGATGTATCCATGTTCTTATATATATACATCGTGTTTCCATTTACTTCTTTGTGCACATTATATTATTGTCTCTGATGTTGATTTCGTCGTTCGGCGATTTTAATTGATTAAATAGAATTTTTTTCTATGAAAACATAGAATTGTTTTCCATGCACTTAATTCATAAAGAATGTTGATATTGGAGAGTATGTTCCATAACTCAATATGTGAAAATGATTTGAGTTTTGATGATTTTATTTTTCGATTATCGACTATGGTCTTGTTGGCACGCTTTGATTTACTTCGAAATTTTCCATTGGTGTTATTTGGACCGTGGTCGTATTCTTCGACTCCCGTGCTTTTATTTGTAGCCATTGTTGTTTTCGTTGATCTCCTCCCACTCTTTTTGCTTATGCCAAAGGGGGAGAGAATTAATAATGACGATGTGCTAAATGATAATTCAAAGCAATTTACCATGAATCTAGTTTGATATGTTAGATTCGGGGGGAGTTAAGATAAAAAATGGATTTCAAATCCGATATTTCAATAATTGGATTCACATTTTATACTTTACTCGTCTGCTTGATGCGTATGATTATTATTTAATTTGGAATTAACGTGTCATCAATACAGGGGGAGTAAGTAAATTTCATTTGAATCAATATTTTTGATTATTATTTATGTTGGTTTGTCATCTCCAAGAAGGGGGAGAATGTTGAGTATTGATTCCCCGGATTTGGTTTTGATGATGAACAAACATAAATATCGTGAACTAACTCTTTATGAGCGCAGTTATGGAGATCGTTGCCAAAATTCTATGAACATCACATGCGACGTCTCAAGACTTCTCAAAGCACGTGATCGTGTGCCTGAAGCTTCGTTGAAGCTCTAGGAGCATTATTGAAGTCAAGAAGACTCGATTGAAGCTTTTGAAGACGGTTCGTCAAGTTTTATTTATAGTCTTCTAGCTTCTTTTCGTATAATGTTAAGCCTTGAGTAGGTCTTACGTTTTAATCTTCATAACGCTCATATCTTAGAGCTAGGATTATCTTAGAAGCCCATACAAACTTTCCCGAAGCTTCACGCTTCATTACGCGGCTTCTTGTGCATCTTAATTGGCTCAAGAAGAAGAACCAACCGACTAGATGGCAATCTAGTCGATCAGCAATCCTTCTTGAACCGACTAGAATTTGTCACGCCCCACTTCCCAAAACAACGGAGGCGAAGCGTGACTAAGGCCCGCTTAGGCCAGAGCTGAGAAGCCCAGACCCAATAAGCGTCTGTGTGGTAGACCAAGTCGAAGGTACATGTCCCTGCATGTTAGTACAGAACAATAAAAGTACCGAAAGAGGAAGACAATCATTTTATTCCAAATTATTTATCCAAAGTACTGAGTCCAATAAAAGCCTGAGTCGGCTACAACGACAGAAAGAAAACTACTGGTGTAAGCACCCAACCTAAACAAAAGTAAACGGTTCTATGCACCCAACAACTAAGATGGAACCTCTGGATCAGCAACGGAGATCTCTAACTCTGGTCCTCCTCGGGCACGTACTCAGGATCGACGTCCTCCAGCTCTACGTCCTCGGGTAGCTTTGCCTGGTCGTCGTACTCCGGCTCGACACCTGACGTACAGCACCAAAGAAAGGAACTGTACGTCCGGTAAAGTCTACAAAAGAAAGTGAGACTCTACTGCAAGTGTACTGAACTATTAGACATCATTTTACTGGTTGATTAGCATGCTGGGGTTATAACTGAGAAGTAAAAGAAGGAAGTAACGCAGCAGGAAAAGTAAAGCGTAGCAAGCAGTAGTCGTAGCGTGTGCTACCGACTACGAGACT
The DNA here is from genome assembly GCA_030789695.1 of Scilla litardierei. NCBI lineage: Eukaryota > Viridiplantae > Streptophyta > Magnoliopsida > Asparagales > Asparagaceae > Scilla > Scilla litardierei. Next base: position 44,609,474 of record CM061140.1, on the reverse strand, counting down.
ATCCTAAAGGTGACAGGATAAGACAGAACTAGACAAGACAAGACGGACAGGACACGTGAGACACGAAGGGTTCACGCCTTACTGTTCGAGGGGGATCAAACCCTCTCCCTGTGCGCACGCTCAAACCTACCCCAAACCCAGGAACTCAGGACAAGAAGTACAGAGATCACTTGCGCTAGGGAAGCACCTGAAACGCCCGCAGGCTTTTTGTATCACGGAAATCACTTCTGCTAGGGAAGCATCTGAAATGCCCGTAGGCTTTTTGTATCACGGAGATCACTTCCGCTAGGGAAGCATCTGAAATGCCCATAGGCTTTTTGTATAACAGCCACGGGGATCACTCTCGCATGGAGAGCATCCGAAATGCCCGAAGGCTTTTGTGTAACAGGGACATGATATGACAAGTGTAAGGGAAAGTTATTCTAGGGTGTCCACAAGAACGCACACACAAGATAATCATATGGTGTCAAAAGTTGTTGTTTGTCGAGCATAGACTTCGTCGTCAAGTCTAAGTCGTCAGGGCGACACGGACGCTATCATTTCACGTCCGGTTCTATACACTCACAGTCTAACAGTTCTAACAATTTAAGACCAAGGCACGGTCAAAAACGCAAGTGGGTACACTTTCCTGCGATGGCGAGTGTGTCGTCTGTCCGGGGCGTCTCGTCCAGTCGTCGCGTCCGTGGTAGTCCGTCTGAAAAAGGGTCACGGCGACAGTGTCAGGTCGCGTTTTTTCAATAAATCCTATTTAGGTTCATTTCTAGGTTGTCGGGACTACCCTAATTGTCAGAGTCACGATTTGGTGTTCTTAACAGCCTAGATCGACCACTACCCTATATGCACAGAAAATTGCCCGATGGTCGATTTTCTACAATGACAACATTTTACTGGTGCGAAAACGTAAATTTAATTGTAGTTGTCCAGTTTTAGTTTAGGGTTTAGTTTTGCTACGGTGTGGGTTTGCTACGAGTTGGGGAAAACCAACCTCTTCGGTGTCTGGAGTAGTGCGGACGTAACGTCTGTACTACAGGTGATCCGCGGTGTCTACGTCGTCTCGACTACGGGTAGCATAGTGAGACTCGTCCGGGCAGCGGCCGAAGTGTGGGCAGCGAGCATGATCAGTCCAACGACAAAACAGTAAGCTAGCGTCGCAGGGAGGCTGCGGACAGATCTCGCGGGGACAGCGGCCTGCGATCGGGGTTGCGCGCTGGAAGAGCGCTGTGCACGCGGAGTCACGGCGGCAGCCGGGGAGCGCGGCGGAAACGGGTGGCGCTACGTGGCAGGCGGCTGCAGATGGAGGTGGCGGCGCTCGGGATGGCACAGTGGCAGCGGCGACGCTGTGGGTCGTGATGCAACGGGAAACGGGGTCGGTGACGGTCACGATGGGTTTATGCGACGGCGTGCGGGCAGCGTGACAGTTGATGCGAGGGGAGATCAGGCGGCCGTGGGGAGCCGCGAGGGCGGCGGAGGGGGCCGCGGGCTCTGGATCACGGGCGTGGGCGGTGGCCTCGCCGTGGATGCGAGGGAGGAGTGAGAGAGAGGGAGATGGCGGTTGGCGGGTGGGGCTTGGCCGTGGATGCAAGGGGCCGGCGTCGGAGCAGTTGCCGACAGGGGGCGTGCGCGCCGGTCGGATGACGGCCGAAGGGCGCGGGGTTAGAGAGAGGTGCGAGAGAGATAGGGAGAGGGGTGAGTGATGGCGGCTGGGGGGTTTGCCCTAGGCTGTTGCGGGATTGGGGAAAAAATAGAATTAGGGTTAGGGTTTAGTTAGGGTTGTTATTATTATAAGGATTTAAACGCTAAAGTGTTTTAAGTTAAACGTAAAGTGGGTAAAGGGAGGTAGAGCTAAGAGGGGTGTAGGTTGGGCTAAGTCTAGGGGAGATTAGAGAAGCAGTTTAGGAAATATTTAAAACAGATTTACTAAGATATTTAGCCAGATTTGGCTAACAATTTGAATTTGAACTGTTTGGCTAATCGACGGTCGAGATTTATCCGAGCGATATTTCTCAATCTGGACGTCAGAAAAATAATCCGAAAATACCGGGGCGATCGTGGAGACGAGACGCACAGATCTACGAAGCTTGATCGTGTGTTACGCCTACCAAAAATAAATGTAAAATTGGAACGGTGTTTTGAGTCAAATGACTAAAACGCCCCTATCGTTCAAAGTCATTTTGCGAGAAAACGAGCCGTGAAACGACGTTCCCAAAAATTACAATAAAATCCTACACTTCCAAAAAATCACAACGGCATATCACATCACATACTTCGGAATCCAGAAATAGCCAAATAAAATACGTGCACGATAAAGCACGTGCACGTAGAAAATTCATAAGGTCGGACAGCGACTGTTACATTCTACCCCACTAAAATAAAGATTCCGTCCTCGGAATCAACAACTCTAATCAGTAAACAGGAAAGGATATCGCTCTCTCATCTCCTCCTCGCGCTCCCAAGTGGACTCTCCAGGTGATCCATGACGCCACATCACTCTCACCAGGTCGACTACCTTATTCCTGAATTGCTTCTGTCGACGGTCCAAAATCTGCACAGGCTACTGGTCATATGTCAGGTCCGGACGGACCGTAATCTCTGAGAAATCCATAGTGTGCGATGAATCACTGACGTACCGACGTAACTGAGATACGTGGAATACGTCGTGAACTCCCTCCAAAGATGGTGGCAGAGCAAGGCGGTAGGCCACTGCTCCCACGCGCTCCAGCATATCGAATGGTCCAATATACCTCGGGCTCAGCTTTCCCTTCTTCCCGAAATGAATGACTCCGCGGTTCGGAGAAATCTTCAGGAAGACGTAATCTCCAGGCTGGAACGCCAATGGTCTCCGCTTGGCATCAGCCCAATGCTTGAAACGATCCTGTGCAACTCTGAGCTTCTCCCGGATGTCTCTCACAACATCCACATCTTCCACTATCATCTCTGGACCCAACAGCTCCCTGACATGCGCTTATATTTTATATATTCACGCACGTTTTCTTTTGTGTTTCTCCGTGTTTTCCGCCTTCTCTTATTCGTTTTCGTATATTTTCCCGTTTTCTTTCACTTTTCTTCGTTTGTCCATGATTGCAGGAGTTCGACCACGTAGGGGACGTTTTACGATGATATCCCAAGTCCCCGGAGCAACGGGAGAAGTCACGCGTGATCCAGGGGGTCAAACGGCGAAGTATTCATCTTTCAGCCCCTCACCCGGTCGGTTGGTCATCTCCAACCGATCGGGTGATGCACGCGTGCACCAACCGGTCTCCGCCGCAGCTCACAACGAAGTCACTCGACCGGTTCACAGACCGGTTCAGCGGGGGCTATTCTCTGTTTTCTCGAAGCAAAGCGCCAACCGATCGGGTGACTCTCACCCGATCGGTTCATCTGTAGCTGAGAAAGATGAGCTGAAGACACGGACGTCGAACCGGCCGATTCACCCGACCGCTCCAAGATCCAACCGGTCGCTCAAGAACTCACCCGATCGGTTCATGTGATCGGGTGAAAACTCGTCGTTTTCTGATATTTATTTGTAACGGATCAACCGATCGGTTGACTTGTCAACCGATCGGTTGATGCGACGGCCTATATATAGAGCCCCTAGGGTTCCAGAAACGGGAGTTGCTATTTTTCTACTGTTTTATTTCCTTGTGACGGCTGTAATTGTTACTCTTTTGTAAGTTTTCAGATCTTTCTAAAATTTTAGTATTGTCTTTATTACTCCTTTACTTCCGCATTGCAATTGTCCGATTATGATTTCAACGGTTAAATTTCATTTAGATTGCTTTTTCATGAATTTTTGTGAGTAGTTCCCAAATCTGGGATTTTGGTGGAAACCCCTTCGGGGGCTCTTCCTGATGCGTCCATAGGGTTAGGAAATCGATAGGGAGTAGGAATCTAACGGTTACGCGGGGCGTTTCATTGTCATCGGCGGGAAAAAGACCGCCTTTGACCGTCGGGCCAAGGGGGAATAAACTTGGCGGTTGACTCCCTAGCCATAGCTCACGCCTTTAGCGTAGACGCCAAATCCTAGCACGCGGGAGCGGCAGGATGAGACGTTGGGAGATATCGTTGCGGACTTAGTGCTCCCGGGATCGATCAGTGTTAATGGACACGGGAGTGCCCACTGATCGAATCCGGGAAGTCCGGTGTATCATCCTGGGCACCGACCGGAATATCGGGCCCACGGGACGCCGGTACCACTTTCAGAGGCAACGTCCCACCATTAGACCCTAATCTCGATCTCTATCCATACCTGTAGGCCGTATCAGCGAGAGTCTCTCGTCGGGTTGGAAACCAAAGTCCCGGGTTTACTTTCTTTTCGTTCTTACGCTTTTATCCCCTTTTGTGACAACCAACCACCGATTCGGGCTAGCTCGCCCCTCGGGGTGATTTAGGTCCTACCTGACCCAAGCACAACCTCGCCTCCCTGAGTTCGATATTCCCGCACCCTACACTAACCGTGAAACTTGCGGTAAACGACACCGCGCCGCCGCGACTCAAGCGGGGCGCCGGTCAAGTTTATGGCGCCGTTGCCGGGGAGGCAACGTGCTTGATATTTTAGGATCTCTTGAACCCTCGTGTCTAGCTCACATCCCTACCTCGCGATAATTTTCGCATTCTCCTTTTTCTTTTTATTTTTCTTATTTTTATTTCTTATTTTATTTGTCTCTTTCCCACTTGTCGCTTCACGGGTGTTTGTTGTTTTTCATGCGCAGGAGTTCAAGGAGTCTCGACGACTTGATCCCCCTCGATCCAGAGATTAACGCCACCCTTAGGCGCTTGGCCGTCGAGAACCGGAGAAGGGAAGATCCCGAATCCATGGAGGAGAACACCCCACCTCAGAAGTCTCTGCTGGAATACTCGATGCCATCTATCGAGTCCACTTCCGCCATCCGTCCTCCAGCTATCACAGCCCAGAGCTTTGAGCTAAAGCCGTCATTGGTGACATGGATCCAGCAGGATCAGTTTGCGGGTGCACCCATGGAGAGCCCGATCGAGCATCTAGACTCCTTCTTAGAGAAGTGTGACACCTTCCGGATCAATGGTGTCACGACAGAGGCTATCCGTCTGAAGCTGTTCCCCTTCTCCTTGCGAGACAAAGCAAAGCAATGGCTAAGGGGGAAGGACCCCAACACTTTCAACACCTGGGAGAAGCTCTCCAATGCTTTTCTGACGAAGTTCTTTCCTCCGGGGAAGACCATGAAGTTGAGGAGTGAGATCTCCTCCTTCTCCCAGGCCAGCCACGAGTCCTTGCATGAAGCTTGGACGAGATATAAAGAGATGCAAAGAAGATGCCCTCACCATGAGCTTCCGAATTGGCAGATTATCAATCTGTTCTACAATGGGTTGAGGGATGACCTGAAATCTTCTATGGACGCCGTGGCTGGGGGTTCCTTCATGTCTAGAAGCGAGGAAGATGCCGGGAATATTCTGGAAAATATGGCATCCAACAATGAGCGGTGGTGTGACGAGAGAGCCACACCAAGAACTGGGGGTATACACAGAGTCGAGGACGTCGACAAACTTTCAAGCAAGTTTGACTTGCTTTCGACCCAGATCTCCGCACTGATGGTAGGAGCCGGTGGGGCCGGTACACAGCAAGTTTCTGCGGTAGAGTCCGAATTCCTTGGGGAATTCGACGGTGGTGACATCTCACCACTGTTGGATCAGGCGAGCGCACTATTTTACAACCCCACGGGGAATGCGCCATATCCACCAAGGACAAATTCCAACCCGGCCTACTCTCCCAACAACCGGAACCACCCGAATTTCAGTTACCGGCCACCATTTCAGCCCTCGCTGCCTCAGCAGTCGCAGCAACAAGCATATCACCCGGCTAGGCCACAGCAGAGTCAGTTTCAGCAGCAACCATCTCAGCAACAATCCTACGCCCCCAGGAATCAGCAGCCGTTCCAGCAGCAGCAGCAGTATGGCCAACAGAGGGCCGTCTCTCCGGCTGAGTCTCTCTTGACTCAATATATTACCAACCAGGAGAGATTCAACCAAAAGATGGAAATGGGCCAGCGGACCCTCACGGACCAAGTAACCCAGCTGGGGTTACAGGTGGCGAACCTTGCTAGGTCACAAAACCAATTGCCGCCACAACCGGAGGTGAACCCGAGGGGAGCAACACAAACATCGGCACTCGTGCACGAGCACGCGAATGTGTCCGCTATCGTTCTGAGAAGCGGGACACAAATTCCTACTAGAGTGCCCCCTAGCAACCCGGAAGCACCATTAGTCGTTGAGAGACCGACTGAAAAATTAAATGACACCGGTGCTTCGTCATCAAATCCCGTGACTCCGGAGGGAGTGTCTGAAGAAGAGAAGAAGAAGGAGGAAGAGAGCCCAAGAGTGTATAAACCCGTTGTGCCATTTCCACAACGGTTGGCTCAGGCGAAAATTGATGAGAAATATGGGAAGTTCTTCGCCATGGTCAAGGACCTAAGCCTGCAAATCCCCTTCTTGGAGGCAATCGAGACAATCCCCTCCTATGCAAAATTCTTGAAAGATTTGGTGACCAAAGGGTCAAGAAAAGAGAAAGTTGTGCTGACGGCAGAATGTAGCGCTCTTATCCAGAGGGATAACCCGCCGAAGCTCAAGGACCCGGGGAGCTTCTCTATTCCTTGCACGATCGGGGCTGTGAAGATTAATCGTGCACTCGTCAATCTAGGAGCGAGTGTTAGCTTGATGCCCTTGTCGATGTACAGGAGAATAGGAATGGGTGATTTGGAGCCCACCGGGATGACCCTACAACTAGCTGACCGGTCGGTCAAATATCCGGTGGGAATTGTTGATGATCTCCCCGTGAATGTGAGAGGGGTGCATGTGCCTGTGGACTTTGTAGTCATGGACATGCCCGAAGACGCACACACCCCCATTATCCTGGGACGACCTTTCATGGCCACTGCTGGCGTTCTTATAGATGTGAAGAACGGAAAACTCTCCTTGAACGTCAGCGGAGAGAAAGTTGAGTTTGACCTGGGACTATCCATGAAGCACCCCGACCCTCCTGATGACCTCCCGTGTAATTTGCTTGAGATAGAAGAAGAAAAGGCTGTAGAGGAGAGCTCCTGGGAGATTCTCCTGAGAAACCCCCCCGATGACTTGGGGAATTCTGAAGATGAAGAAGGCCCCGAAGACAAAGAAGCTGCTGGAAGACCGAGTGCAGCGAGAACGACCCCTCCCGGGTTCCCCAAGACTCCTCCTGCGAGGAGAACGGGGAAAGAGCTCACGGACCTCACTAAAGACGAGGTCCGAATCCTGAAGAAGATGGCGGGAAGCGCCAACACCAAGGAAAAGCCCCCGGATCTCCAGAACAAAGGGAGGGTGGTCGAGCAAGTATTTTTCCAGCCGCTGACTACCCCGAGCGCCTTCAGCTCCAACAAGGAAGAGATGCCTAAGTTTGGGCATCACCCGTATCAGCCACCATGAGCATCTCTTGCGGGCGTCGAGCCAACGACGTTAAACAAGTGCGCTTCATGGGAGGCAACACATGTTCTAAACTTTTTCCCACTTTTTAGCGTTAATTTTTACTTTATTTTATCTATTTTTATAAATAAAATCAGCCGCGAGAACATCCGTTCGGAGACTTAAGCAAATTTCTTGGTTTTTGCAGGAAACAGGCCCCAACCGATCGGGTGACAACTCACCCGACCGGTTGGGATGTATCAGATACATGCCGAGATCCGTCCTCGAATGAACCGATCGGTTGAGTAATTAAGAGACCGGGTGGAAGACCGGGTAAGCTGGGGAGAACTCTCGGGAAATCTTGGGGAATATCAACCGATCGGTTGAGTTCTAGCACGATCGGTTGACGCGACCGGGTGAGCAGCCCTAAGTTCTCGGGAAATTGTGTGGAGCGGCCAACCGATCGGTTGAAAAGTCACCCGATCGGTTCGCCTGTAGCATTTCTTCGGCAAGATTTTCGACCTAACAGTCAACCGATCGGGTGACAAGTCAACCGATCGGTTCGACTTAAAACCCTATATAAACCCCCCCGACACCCGCTCGTTTCCATCTCGCCCGATCGCAAAAACCCCCAAAATCCGACGTCGTTTCGCCTGCCCCTCTTCGCCAACAACCGATCTTCACTCCCCCACGCCCTCTACTCCTCCATTACTCCCACTCTCCACCTCCTTCATCAACCCCTCCATCATCTACACCATCTCTCTCCTCCCATTCCGAGATTTTGACCTAATTTTCCCCCGAACCACCCCCATTTCGAAAATTATTGCCGAAGGAGTTTGCCGCGGCTCCACGCTACTCTCGCTGAACAGTGTGAGGCATCAACGAGCAAGCTCCGCCACTCCGCTTGGGTAAACTCGCTCCTAAGCTTATTTTATACATTTGCCCTATTTATTGTGCTTGCTCGTTTGCTTGTGTTGGTGTGCATCCACGATTTTTGCACTAATTCTTGCTCGCACACACACATGGCTAAAGATAAGGATAAGGGGAAGGGTATCATGAGGGAAGAGGAGCCGTCTCGAAAGAGACGAAAACAAACACGCCCCCCTTCCCGTACACGAGCACTTACACTTGGCCCTCCTCCACCTGTTATTCCCCCTGTGGACCCAATGTTGGGCCCACACGGGTATATTTTTCGGAACCAGGAGCACAAAGATTTTTACCGTAGGCTTGATGCTCGAGGGCATCTATCCACCAAGTTCCCGCACACACGTACACTTGTCGATCTCGGTGTCTTCACCGAGGTCGAATCCCTTTTCGCTAACTTAGGGTGGTTAGCCTTTCTTAATACACATGCCATATCCTACCCGGCCCTCACACTCGAATTCCTCTCTACACTTGTCTGGGAGTCCGGGTCGATCATTCGATTCCGGGTGCGTAACCGTAGTGTCACCACGAACCTGAACACGATTAACGATATATTTGGTTTCCCCAATCTCGGGGATGATTCCATCCGACACTACGGGTACACGCCCGAGTTTGATGTCGATCAATTCTGGTTCCGCCTCACGCTGATCCGCGACTACCCCCGAGGAAGGGCCAAGGCCTCCTCCATCATTCATCCCGTGTTTAGATTGGCCCACAGAATCATTTCATCTGCATTCTTTCCTAGGGACGAGTCAGGCACTGTGACTATCCCTGACCTTTTTATCCTTTGGGCCATGACTTTTCCTTATGTCCGGGATGATGATGGTGTTAGCTTCAGGGCCCCTACCGTCCCCATCCATGGCGGTGATTGGCTTGTTTACAAGCTACTCGAGATCAGCCGGGCCGGTAAGGGGAAGTTTTGTTGCGGGGGCATCATCACGATCATCTGCTCTCACGCCCAATTCAATATTACCATCCCCGGTAATCTTCCTGCTGCCGCAGGACCCTCACATCTTGATATTGATGTCTTGCGGCACATCCACATGATCAAACCCCGCTCGGATGGCCGCTTCATATTTCATTATGGCCACCCCCCAGCCCCTTACACCATTCTGCCCAACCCCGCTCGCATGACCCTTGCTCTCGTGGGAGATTGGACTTTCCCTCCTGATCCCGATTTCTTAGCTGGGTTGAATCTTCCTTTCTTTCCCGCAGACGCCCGCAGATCACCGTCCCCTGCCGCCCACTTAGGCGAGTAGGATATCCCTGCGTCTGTGGGAGATTTAGGGGCTGGCCCGAGTCGTCCCGTTTCTGCTCCGGGACCGATCACGTCTGAGCACCTCCTTGCGGCCATTTCTGGCCTTGTCTCCTGTGCTGGCATGACCACTGCCGCCAGCACCTCTTCGACCTTACCTGGCGGCACCACCTCTGCCTCACGTCAGTCTACGTCTTTTGGTCGCCGTCAGGTATCTGCCCGTCTAGGACTTGAGAGGGAGGTCGATGCCCTTCGTGAGCTCGCCATGTCCTCTATTTCCTCGGACCCATCGCCATCCTCCTTTCTTACTCACCCACGTTTCCTCGCACTGGAGAGAAACGTGGCGGCCATTCTCCGCCTTCTTACCCATATCCACGGACCACCTCCACCTTCACCACCCCCACCTTCACCACCCAGGCGATCTTCTCCTCCACCCACCCACACTTCTCCTCATCCATCACCCCCTCACCACATTCCTCCCCTCCCTCTTCACATCCCATCCCAGCATCCACTTCACCCCTCCCGACCACTTCCACCGCACCCACGCTACCTTACTTCTCCCCCGTCACTCCATACGTGCGCCGGAGGAAATTGCCGGTGCGCTCCAGATCCCTCCCACCACCTCCCACTACCGTCACCACCGCACCTACTTCCTCCACTTCTATTCCTCTCACCACCGCCTTGATCACCTTCCTACCACCACCACCCATCACCACCGACACTCGTCCCATTGTTCACACCACCACTGCCCCTACTACTTCGCCTCTTCCCCCACTTCTCAGCACACCCCCAGCCTCCCCCGACCACCCATCCACACCCTCTTCCGAGGAGGACGAGGACTCAGCTCCTCCTGCTTTCTAGATTCACCCCTTTTGTTTTTGACTCCCCCTCGCACATATCTGGATTTCATTGATCATATCGTTTCGCTAGCTCTTTCTGGTCTAGCTTGGGGGAAGTCTACTTTGGTGTGCTGTCGTGTCTTATTTGTTTTTCTCATTTTTGTGTGTGCCTGCTTTTCACTTTTTGAGTGTCGTGTCGTGTGATTTTATTTTATTTTTATTTTCGTATTGTTTGATTTTGATCTTGTTTTTTTTCTTTCTTCTTCAGTTTTATCTATGTGTTTTCCTCGTTTTCATTTCTTTTCGTGTCTGTGCGTATCCCCCCCCATTTTCATTGCACTCCCGTACTCACTCTTATTGCATTGAGGGCAATGCAAGTTTCAGCTTGGGGGAGTCGCACTTCGTGCGTCATTTGTGTTGTTTTTCTACGTTATTTGAGTCGTTTTCCATCGTGTTTTTCTTTTTTTCTTTTTCCTTCTTTCTTTAGCCCTTTCTCCTAGAAATGAATCCTATGATGAATCGCCACAAAGTCACACACACCTAGCATTGCATCGATAATCACACTCACGAACCCTAGGATTTCGAGTCCTCTTGCATTTCACGCATCGTGGGTCCACTTAGCTTTTTGTGAGTCGTGTGTCGTGACTAGCATTTGGTGCGCTTCTGCTTTGTGGTTTTACTTTATATACCGGTTCAGGAATGACCCCTAGATTGTCATGCTCCGATTTGAATATGCGGTTTGCTTCTAATGTCTGCTTCTATATGCATGCTATTTATATCGTATACTTCAATTCGCATGCGTCGGGATTCCACAACTAAGGACTAGGATACCCCATTTAGCCTAAGCTCTATTTAGCAACAATAGTCTCCTTTGCCCGAGTGTTTAGATTTCGACTTCTTTTTTGTTTTACTTGGTGCAAATCCCCTCGTCGTGTACCGTTCTCCCACTTGGGAGAGTACACGTGTGTATAGCCAATATCCCAAAAAAATCCAAAAAAAGGAGAAAAGAAAAGAAAAACCCAAAAAGAAAAGAAAAGAAAAAGATTGTATAGCCAAAAAGCCAAAAAAATATGCAAATACCCAAAACCCAAAAAAATTCCCGTGTGAATATTTTCATACTTGCCAAGAATAAAGGGAAGGCGAGAATTTGCACCGAGTGTTCTTCTCCACATCATCTCAACCCCCGTCGTTATCGAAAACACTTGGCTTGGGAACCTTTTAGCTAGTATCTAGGCTATAGTGGCGTGATTTCCTTAACCCTAGTTGTGGAGTCCCCGATGCATGATACGCTTCTATTCTCTCTATTCTCATGCATGCTTGAACTTATATTCGCCGCTTAATTCAATTCGATTCGATATTTGGGTCATATCTTGGATTTGTGTATATCGAGCCTCGTAGCACATCGTAGAAAGCATCACCATTTGCTAGCACACGACCACGCTCACTCGCGCTTCATTGCGTGGACCCACGACACTTATTTGGACTCGCTTTCCTAGGTTTAGTGGTGTGATTTGGCGTTTGCTTGCTAGGTGAGTGGTTTTTGATTTTGTTGGCTCTGATGGGCGATCTAGGGCTTAGAGTTTTCTTTTTCTTTCTTCCTCTCTATTTTCCCCTTCCGAGCTCCTACTCTTACTCGTCTTCCTCGAGGACGAGGAAGAGTTCAGCTTGGGGGATTTTGACGTGCGCTTATATTTTATATATTCACGCATGTTTTCTTTTGTGTTTCTCCGTGTTTTCCTCCGTCTCTTATTCGTTTTCGTATATTTTCCCGTTTTCTTTCACTTTTCTTTGTTTGTCCATGATTGCAGGAGTTCGACCACGTAGGGGACGTTTTACGATGATATCCCAAGTCCCCGGAGCAACGGGAGAAGTCACGCGTGATCCAGGGGGTCAAACGGCGAAGTATTCATCTTTCAGCCCCTCACCCGGTCGGTTGGTCATCTCCAACCGATCGGGTGATGCACGCGTGCACCAACCGGTCTCCGCCGCAGCTCACAACGAAGTCACCCGACCGGTTCACAGACCGGTTCAGCGGGGGCTATTCTCTGTTTTCTCGAAGCAAAGCGCCAACCGATCGGGTGACTCTCACCCGATCGGTTCATCTGTAGCTGAGAAAGATGAGCTGAAGACACGGACGTCGAACCGGCCGATCCACCCGACCGCTCCAAGATCCAACCGGTCGCTCAAGAACTCACCCGATCGGTTCATGTGATCGGGTGAAAACTCGCCGTTTTCTGATATTTATTTGTAACGGATCAACCGATCGGTTGACTTGTCAACCGATCGGTTGATGCGACGGCCTATATATAGAGCCCCTAGGGTTCCAGAAACGGGAGTTGCTGTTTTTCTACTGTTTTATTTCCTTGTGACGGCTGTAATTGTTACTCTTTTGTAAGTTTTCAGATCTTTCTAAAATTTTAGTATTGTCTTTATTACTCCTTTACTTCCGCATTGCAATTGTCCGATTATGATTTCAACGGTTAAATTTCATTTAGATTGCTTTTTCATGAATTTTTGTGAGTAGTTCCCAAATCTGGGATTTTGGTGGAAACCCCTTCGTGGGCTCTTCCTGATGCGTCCATAGGGTTACGAAATCGATAGGGAGTAGGAATCTAACGGTTACGCGGGGCGTTTCATTGTCATCGGCAAGAAAAAGACCGCCTTTGACCGTCGGGCCAAGGGGGAATAAACTTGGCGGTTGACTCCCTAGCCATAGCTCACGCCTTTAGCGTAGACGCCAAATCCTAGCACGCGGGAGCGGCAGGATGAGACGTTGGGAGATATCGTTGCGGACTTAGTGCTCCCGGGATCGATCAGTGTTAATGGACACGGGAGTGCCCACTGATCGAATCCGGGAAGTCCGGTGTATCATCCTGGGCACCGACCGGAATATCGGGCCCACGGGACGCCGGTACCACTTTCAGAGGCAACGTCCCACCATTAGACCCTAATCTCGATCGCTATCCATACCTGTAGGCCGTATCAGCGAGAGTCTCTCGTCGGGTTTGAAACCAAAGTCCCAGGTTTACTTTCTTTTCGTTCTTACGCTTTTATCCCCTTTTGTGACAACCAACCACCGATTCGGGCTAGCTCGCCCCTCGGGGTGATTTAGGTCCTACCTGACCCAAGCACAACCTCGCCTCCCTGAGTTCGATATTCCCGCACCCTACACTAACCGTGAAACTTGCGGTAAACGACACCGCGCCGCCGCGACTCAAGCGGGGCGCCGGTCACTCCCGATCTCCAATGCCATCACAGCTCAGTGGCGATCGACATTTCCTTCCATATAAGGCAGCAAACGGCGCCATGCCAATGCTCGCCTGGTAGCTGTTATTATATGAAAATTCCACCAAGTGAAGAAGGTCCTCCCAAGATCCCTTCAAATCGAGTGTACAAGCTCGAAGCATCTCCTCCAGTATCTGAATAGTCCGCTTGGACTGGCCATCGGTCTGCGGGTGTTACGCCGTGCTGAAACTCAGACTCGTACCCAAATTCTCCTGTAGACTTCTCCAGAACTGAGATGTGAACCTCGAGTCTCTGTCAGACACGATGCTCACGGGGACTCCGTGTAAGCGTATAATCTCCTGCACGTACACGGTCTACGTCACAACCATTTCCAAGAGGAAAATTTGAAAGAGGAGTAAAAACGAAATTTTACCTCTAGATATTTTCTCGCCAAGACTTCCGTAGACTGGCCCACTCGGAAGGGAATGAAATGCGCAGACTTAGTTAACCGGTCAACAATCACCCACACTGCGTCATTCTGTTTCGGGGTCCGAGGTAAACCAGTCACGAAATCCATCGTGATATGTTGCCACTTCCACTCTGGAATAGGAAGCGGTTGTAGCAATCCAGTCGTACGATGGTGCTCAGCCTTTACCTGTTGGCATATCAAACACTTGGCAACACTCTGTGCCACACTCCTCTTCATGCCAATCCACCAGTAATTCAGACGGAGGTCCTTATACATCTTAGTGCCACCAGGATGTATAGAATATGGCGAGCTATGAGCATCGCTCAAAAGCTCCTCCCGAACATCACCAGCAGGTACGCAGAGTCTGATGCCGTACCACAGCGAACCATCCTCATGAATCACGAACTCCGTCCGTAGTCCAACTTCAACCTGCCTCCTGATCCTCTGTAGCTTCGGATCTCCTGCCTGTGCTGCCTTGATCCGCTCCATGATCGTGGACTGAATCTGCAATTTCATGAATGAACGAACCACACCAGGTAGGACGACCTCTAAATCCATCTCTTTCAGCTCCCGCTGAATCCTCCAGTCGGCAGTATGCATCATCGCAGTAGGAAGTCTACTCAAAGCATCGGGCACTACGTTCACATTCCCTGGGTGATACTGCAAGTCTATCTCATAGTCAGCTATGAGCTCTGACCATCGTCTCTGACGCATGTTGAGCTCCTTCTGCGTAAAGATGTATTTCAAGCTTTTGTGATCGGTGAAAATCTTCACGCTCTCACTCAGCAAAAAGTGCCTCCAGATCTTCAGTGCAAAAATCACCGCTGCCAACTCCAGATCGTGCGTCGGATAATTCTTCTCATGAGTCCTCAACTGACGAGAAGCGTACGCGACCACGTGGCCATGCTGATGCAGAACACATCCCAGACCCTTCCCTGATGCATCACAGTATACCTCGAAGCCTCCGCTCCGATCCGGTACTGCCAAACCCGGTGCTGTGGTCAATCTCGCCTTCAAGATACTGAAGGCCTCCTCACAAGCATCTGACCAAAGGAACTCCACATCCTTCCTCGTCAGCTTCTTCATCGGCTCAGCAATCTTCGAGAAATCCTTGATGATCCACCGATAATAGCCTGCTAAGCCAAGAAAACTCCTGATATCTGACGCTGACTGCGGAGTCGGCCAATCTCTGACTGCTCTGACCTTCCCCGGATCTAGATATGCCATCACCGGACACCACGTGCCCCAGGAACGCGACTCTGTCCAGCCAGAACTCGCACTTATTATACTTGGCATATAGCTTATGTCGCCTCAGCGTCTCCAGCACTGTCCTTAGATGACAGCTATGCTCCTCCTCAGACTTCGAGTAAATAAGAATGTCATCAATGAAAATAACGACAAACTTATCCAGGAAGTCATAGAATATCAAATTCATCAAATTCATGAACACAGCTGGAGCATTGGTTACGCCGAAGGGCATAACCACGAACTCATAATGTCCATACTTCGTCCGGAAGGCTGTCTTCGGAATATCGTCCTTCTTCACCTTCAGCTGATGATATCCGCTCCTCAAGTCCAACTTCGAGAAAACTCTCAAACCTCCCAGCTGATCAAAAATATCATCGATTTGCGGCAGAGGATACTTATTCTTCTCGGAGACAGCATTCAGCCCTCGATAGTCCATGCACATCCTACGGGACCCATCCTTCTTCTTACGAGTAATACGGGCGCACCCCACGGTGACACACTAGGGTGGATGAAACCCTTTTGCAGCAACTCATCTAACTGCTTCTGCAGTTCCTCAAGCTCAGTAGGAGCCATCCATACGGTGCCTTTGATATCGGCCGCGCTCCCGGCATCAGGTCAATACCAAACTCTAGAGCTCTGTCGGGTGGCAGACCTGAGATATCCTCCGGGAATACGTCGTCGAAGTCTCTGACGACTGCTGGTCGGTCGATCTCCATCTGCATAGCTACCACAATCGGTGCCTCCGGCTTGGCCAGAATTCTGATGGGCCCAAGCGAATCGTCTCTGCTACGGAACTCGAACTTCGGATGGCCTGGAATCTGGAATACCACTCTCTTGCTATGGCAGTCGATCGAGGCGTGGAAGTCTTCCCGCCAATCGATGCCAAGAACAACATCGAAATGTGACAGGTCGTGGACGATGAAGTTTGCAAATAATTCGTGTCCACTGACCACCAAGGGGATCGATTGACAACCCAAATTCACAGTCACCACTCCGTTCCCTGTGGTGATGTCCCAACACTTAGGAAGTGTATGGGTGGGAATGGAGTGCCTTGTTACATATCTTCGGGATAAGATGCACATGGATGCACCGGAGTCGAACAAGGCCAAGGCAGGGTGAGAGGACACTAGAATGGTGCCTAGGATACGAAAGAACTACGGTCAAACCAAGCTACTCTAACAAACAAGGGAACAACCATAGCTAACGATAAGATCTACACTATGAAATGAAAGATTAGATTCGGAGTATACCTGCAATAACTCCATCCAGCTCCTCAGTCTCAACAGCGGTCATGGTGTAAGCCGGCCTCTGGGGTTGCACTGCCCGCTGAAACATCTGCCTCTGTGGCACCAAGGGTGGTCCACGTACAGCAGCTCCTCTCTGAACCGGGGCAGGTGCTCTACTCTGTAGCGGGGCTGGTGCTCCAACCATGGCATGATGCGCTCTCGGACAATCCTTAGCTGCATGCGAAGCATCTCCACAAACCAAGCACAATCCCAGCTTCCTCCTACAATCCTTCTGAACGTGTCATGTCTTCCCGCAGTAATGGTATGGTCCCTTACTTTGAGTCTGCATAGGTGCTCCTGGCCTCTTGAAAGGCACTGTCTGAACTGACCTCATCGCTGGCCTAGCAGGTGGCCGGTACTGCTCCATAGGATGCTTCCCTCTATCAGCTGGAGGGTCAGGTAGACGCGAAATGGTCTCATGGTTCCTCACGGCATTCAGCACCGCTCCCATGGTCGTGAAATCTGCCGAAGACATCGAAGCGTGAATCTTCGGGTGCAGTCCCTGACGAAAACGATCAGCTCGTTTCTCCTCCTTCCTCACCATATGTGGGGCAAACCGACTCAGCATCTCGAACTCCGCCTCATACTCGTCAACAGTCATATCTCCCTGCTTTAGATCTACAAATCTGCTCAACATCTCCCTCCTAGCAGCCTTGGTGAAATACTTATCCTTGAACATCGAGCGGAAGGTCCTCCACTCCACTGGCTTCTGTAGGCGCCTCTCCTCAATGCGCCACCAGTTCCTAGCATTCTCTGACAGCTGCATTTTCGCTATCTCAACCTGGGTATCATCGGGAATCTTTACAGCAATCAGCTTCTCCTCAGTACTCAGAATCCACTCATCAGCAGCCAATGGTCCTTCCTTCCCAGAAAATGTCTTCGTCTGAAGCTCATTGAACTGCTTCACTCTGGGAGCAGCTCTAGGGGCAGGCGGCGGTGGTGGTGGTGCTACTGGGGGAGCGTGGGCAGCATGGTGGGACTGCTGAACCAACTGGTGCTGCACGTCCAGCATCTCTTTCATCACGCCCAGAAACTGACGAAACTCTCCACCCTGGTCTTCCGGAACTCCATCGCCTGAGTTCCCGGATCGGGTGACGCGTCGTCCTGCCATCATATTGCCAAGAAATACTGAGATTAGACTCGTACAATTTCTGGATAACAATAAAATGAATGTCAATACTCCTATTGTTCCATACTTGCAGAAAGAATGGGACCTGCATGGGCCACCACTAAAACCTGTCACTCCCCGCTTCCCAAAACAACGGAGGCGAAGCATGACTAAGGCCCGCTTAGACCAGAGCCGAGAAGCCCAGACCCAATAAGCGTCTGTGTGGTACACCAAGTCAAAGGTACATGTCCCTGCATGTTAGTACAGAACAATAAAAGTACTGAAAGAGAAAGACAATCATTTTAGTCCAAATATTTATCCAAAGTACTGAGTCCAACAAAAGCATGAGTCAGCTACAACGACAGAAAGAAAACTACTGGTGCAAGCACCCAACCTAAACAAAAGTAAACGGTTCTACGCACCCAACAACTAAGATGGAACCTCTGGATCAGCAACGGAGATCTCTAACTCTGGTCCTCCTCGGGCGCGTACTCAGGATCGACGTCCTCCGGCTCTACGTCCTCGGGTAGCTCTACCTGGTCGTCGTACTTCGGCTCGACACCAGACGTACATCACCAAAGAAAGGAACTGTACGTCAGGTAAAGTCTACAAAAGAAAGTCAGACTCTACTGCTAGTGTACTGAACTATTAGACATCATTTTACTGGTTGATCAGCATGCTGGGGTTATAACTGAGAAGTAAAAGAAGGAAGTAACACAGCAGGAAAAGTAAAGCGTCGCAAGCAGTAGTCGTAGCGTGTGCTACCGACTACGGGACTATCCTAAAGGTGACAGGACAAGACGGAACTAGACAAGACAAGACGGACATGACACGTGAGACACGAAGGGTTCACGCCTTACGGTTCGAGGGGGATCAAACCCTCTCCCCGTGCGCACGCTCAACCCTACCACAAACCCAGGAACTCAGGACAAGAAGTACAGAGATCACTTCCGCTAGGTAAGCACCTGAAACGTCCGCATGCTTTTTGTATCACTGAGATCACTTCTGCTAGGGAAGCATCTGAAACGCCCGTAGGCTTTTTGTATCACAGAGATCACTTCCGCTAGGGAAGCATCTGAAACGCCCATAGGCTTTTTGTATAATAGTCACGGGATCACTCTCGTATGGAGAGCATCCGAAACGCCTGAAGGCTTTTGTGTAAAAGGGACATGACATGACAAGTGAAAGGAAAGTTATTCTAGGGTGTCCACACACACGCACACACAAGATAATCCTACGGTGTCAAAAGTTGTTGTTTGTCGAGCTTATACTTCGTCGTCAATTCTAAGTCGTCAGGGCAACCCGGAAGCTATCATTTCACGCCCGGTTATATACACTCACAGTCTAACAGTTCTAACAATTTAAGACCAAGGCACGGTCAAAAACGCAAGTGGGTAAACTTGCCTGCGATGGCGAGTGTGTCATCTGTCTGGGGCGTCTCGTCCAGTCGTCTCGTCGGCGGTAGTCCGTCTGAAAAAGGGTCACGGCGACGGTGTCAGGTTGCATTTTTCAATAAATCATATTTAGGTTCATTTCTAGGTTGTCGGGACTACCCTAATTGTCAGAGTCATGATTTGGTGTTCTTGTCAGCCTAGATCGACCACTACCCTATATGCACAGAAAATTGTCCGATGGTCGATTTTCTACAGTGACAACATTTTACTGGTGCGAAAACGTAAATTTAATTGTAGTTATCCAGTTTTAGTTTAGGGTTTAGTTTTGCTACAGTGTGGGTTTTCTACGAGTTAGGGAAAACCAACCTCTCAGGTGTCTGGAGTAGTGTAGACGTAGCGTCTGAACTGCAGGTGATCTGTGGTGTCTACGTCTTCTCGACTACGGGTAGCGTAGTGAGACTCGTCTGGGTAGCGGCCGAAGTGTGGGCAGCGAGCACGATCAGTCCAACGGCAAAACAGCGAGCTAGCATCGCGGGGAGGCTGCTGACAGATCTCGCGGGGACAGCGGCCTGCGGTCGGGGTTGCGCGCTGGAAGAGCACTGCGCACGCAGAGTCACGGCGGCAGCCAGGGAGCGCCGTGGAAACGGGCGGTGCTGCGTGGCCGGCGGCTGCAGATGGAGGCGGCGGTGCTCGGGATGGCACAGCGGCAGCGGCGGCGCTGTGGGTCGCGATGCGACGGGAAACGGGGTCGGCAGCGATCACGGCGGGTTCGTGCGACGGCGTGCGGGCGGCGAGATCATGGATGCGAGGGGAGATCAAACGGCCGCGGGGAGCCGCGAGGGCAGCAGAGGGGGCCGCGGGCTCTGGATCACGGGCGCGGGCGGCGGCCTCGTCATGGATGCGAGGGAGGAGCGAGAGAGAGGGATATGGGGGCTGGCAGGCAGGGCATGGCCGTGGATGCGAGGGGCCGGCGTCGGAGCAATTGCCGACGGGGGGTGTGCGCGGCGGTCGGATGACGGCCAGAGGGCGCGGGGTTAGAGAGAGGTGCGAGAGAGATAGGGAGAGGGGTGAGTGACGGCGGCTGGGGGGTTTGCCCTAGGCTGATGCGGGATTTAGGAAAAAATAGAATTAGGGTTAGGGTTTAGTTAGGGTTGTTATTATTATAAGGATTTAAACGCTAAAGTGTTTTAAGTTAAACGTTAAGTGGGTAAAGGGGGGTAGAGCTAAGAGGGGTGTAGGTTGGGCTAAGTCTAGGGGAGATAAGAGAAGCAGTTTAGGAAATATTTAAAACAGATTTAATAAATGATTTAGCCAGATTTGGCTAACAATTTGAATTTGAACTGTTTGGCTAATCGACAGTCGAGATTTATCCGAGCGATATCTCTCAATCCGGACGTCAGAAAAATAATCCGAAAATACCGGGGCGATCGTGGAGCCGAGATGCACAGATCTACAGAGCCTGATCGTGCACACGCCCACCAAAAATAAATGTAAAATTGGAACGGCGTTTTGAGTCAAATGACTAAAACGCCCCTATCGTTCAAAGTCGTTTTGCGAGAAAACGAGACGTGAAACGACGTTCCCAAAAATTACAATAAAATCCTACACTCCCAAACAATCACAACGGCATATCACATCGCATACTTCAGAATCCAAAAATAGCCAAATAAAATACGTGCACGATAAAGCACGTGCACGTAGAAAATTCATAAGGTCGAAAAGCGACCGTTACAGAATGCCTTGTTCATTTTCAGCTCATTCACTGTTTACATTTAGTCGGTCAAGAAGGTTCACCGACCGACTAGTTGTCAAACTAGTCGGTTTGGAATCCTTCTTAGACCGACTAGTTGTGTATTCAGTTTCACAGCCTGAGCTACTGTTTAACTTTAGTCGGTCTAAGTACAACGACCGACCGACTAGTTGTGAAACTAGTCAGTTGGAATTTGTTCTTAAACCGACTAGCTGTCTTTGAATTCAGCCTATTCTATTTCATCTGTTAGTCGGTCAAAGAACACTCACCGACCGACTAGTTGTGAAACTAGTCAGTTGGCAAGTTTTCTTAGACTGACTAGTTCTTTATTGTCTGAACTTTCTCTTTTGGATGTTCTCCAGTTAGTCGGTTCATGTTGAATCACTGACCGACTAGTTGAGAAACTAGTCGGTCAGTGATCCTTCTTTGACTGATTAGACTGCTTCAGAATAGAGCCGTTGGAGCATTAAATGCCACGATTTTTGCTCTCTCTTTCCTCTATCCTATATATACTTGAAGGGCTTCTTGCTAAGCATTCAAGGCTGATATTAATTGCATTTTAGAGAATCAAAGAGAAGCATTTATTTCTCATTTCCAAGCTTTCATTTCTCATAAGAATCTCTCCTCACTCTTATTCCTAAAGAGAGATTCTCATTGATTGTGAGCCTTTCAAGCCAAGAGCTTGATCCAAGGTCACCAACTCCATCCTAGGCTTCTATTGCTGGTCAACTCCTTGGAGCTAGTGTTTGGTGCCTTCTTCTCCTTCAAAATCTTCCTTGCCCTAAAATCGTAAGTTTACTCAAGGCATAGGATTTTGTTGGTAAGCATTTCGTATTTCATTTTACTTTGATATTGCAAGTTTTACTCTTGGTTGTGAGAGTTGTGTGTGATCCTGGTTTGTGGGAGTCACATTTTCATTTGTGTATGATTTGATCTTGTAGAGGTTTTCTACAAGTATTTCATAGTGCAAATTTGAGTTAGAGGTTTCTAACTCAAGTATCCGGAGGGGATCCGGGTGTTTGGGATGTAGGATCACCGGGAACAAGTCGGGGAGACTTGGGTGGATCCGAACCCGTTATATCGTTTGTTTGCGATTGTATTTTATTGTTGTCACATTTTCATTTCCGCATTGTTGGTTGAGTTTGCAAGATAATTAGGAATTATCTTCTTAATTATTTTAAAGTACTATTCACCCCCCATCTAGTACTTGTGTAGTAGCTATCAGGGCATTACAAGTAGTGCACATCTTTCGGGGAGTAGTCATCTACATGCTTTAATTTATTTCACCTATTTTTATGACTTCATTTGGAATATTTTTGTTGAAAGGAATTTAAGACTAAAATGGATTGATGTGACTCATCTCTTGCAGGATACATGTGAACAAGTTATAGAGATGCTGGGATACAGTTTAGCCATTGGAGGAAGATTACTCGCCGAGGAGCGGGAGGAGCAAATAAAACAACTTCCTCCACCATTAAAGATTCAGTATCCGTCATTTGACCATGGTGTGTTCTCTCCATTAGCGTAGATTTTATATGCTTTCTAGGATGCTTTCTATTGAATAAACGTGTACCCTTTTCGACATTGAGGACAATGTCCATCTTTAGTTCGGGGGTGTATACGAGACCTTAGGTTTTTTTAAAAAAAAGGTGAAAGAAAAGAATAAACCACCAATCTCATCATTTAAAACTCCTTTACATACCACATGCGGATGATTATGCATTGATTGAGTTCTAAAAATTGTTTATGGCGTGAATTAATTTTTGTTCCTTCATGGAATTACTATTAATATGCTATTCATGAAAACTTTCAATCGCCATGATTAATATCTCGAAATAGTTTGAATTTATTCCAAGCATGCTACTGTGATGAAAAAAAACTTAAGTATACACGATTTATTAGAATAGTCTTCAAGTTGAAGAGGAATTTTGCAGTTGTTATTAATGTTTGTCACGCCCCGCTTCCCATTATACTTGGGAGCGAGGACGCGAACGGGCCCGCTTGGGCTGGAGCGGTGAAACTCCAACCCAATAAGCGTCTGTGGGAAAACAGTAAACAGGTTCTTGCATTTAAAACTCGGAACAAAAAGGAAGTTTCATTATCATTACATTGATGCCCAGATTTACAAGTACACAAATAAGGCCAACTTGGCCATTAGATACAGAAACGCAAACAGAATTACACTTGAATATGAACACAACAAATATTATTCTTAAGCAGCGTTGCGAAGGCACGTTGTTCTCCAGCGGCAGATCTCAGTGTCTGGGCACCCTGGTCAAGCTGCTCAGACTCAAGCCTTGCTCCTCTGCAAATCTGTCTAATACCTGACGTATATTTCACAAACAAGGAAATATACGTCAGCGAGGGTCGCTCGGCAAGATTTAAAAACGTTAGAAATAAATGACCCTCGGCAAGGTGATAAAATAATTTTCAAAACTTAGGGGGAATGAGAAACACAATATCATTTCAACAAGGTGAACATAGCATCAAATGGTCACAAGTGGCGTAAGCAATGTGTAATGTGCAAAGCAGTGAGCAGGCGAAGTGTAGTGTGCAAAGTAGTAACGCTACAAGGTGTAGTATGTAAAGTAAATTGGCATGGCAGGTGTGGTGTATACAATAATAGTCGTGACGGTGTAGTGGGTACAGCAATATGTGTAGCAAGTGTGGTGTGTACAACAAAAGTAGTGTCAAGCGTAGTGCGTACAGCAATATGTATTGACAAGTGTGATGTGCACAACAATAGTCAATCGTGACAGTAATTTTAGCAGTCTACTCCATAGCATCAGCAGAGGTAAAGCGAATGGTGCATCAATCAACCAATCAATCAATCTCCTGTCTAGTGACAAGCCCAGCGTCTGAGGGGGAGGTGACCAGCATCACACCCAAGTCGACGGGAGCTACCCGTGACTCTATACTCACCGACCCGGCCAGGTGTCGGTCAAGTTCACCACTAGAGTGTAATCCAGCTTTCCAGCCTCTACTACACTAGACTACCCCACCCAAGTGTTATTGCTGGAACACGAGCCAGCCTAATCCATATTACAAGCACGCCCGAGTTTGTCAACTTGCATGACATCACGATTTCACGATTTCGCCTCTTGGGCGCACGATTCATAATTTCACGATTTTTCTCAAGTTATGTCATTCCGTAATTGCCCGAAGGCCCAATGATCCGTAAATTGTCCGAAGACCCAAATATCTGTAATTGCCCCGAGGGCTCGGTTTTCACAATTCGATAGGGTGCACAGCACAGAATAGCATTTCATGTGTATCGTTTAAGTGCTAAAACAACCAATACATTAAAGGATTCATTAAAGACTTTTCCGAATATGAAAGTTGCTTACTAGGCAGTACCAAAGATGTGCGTTACTTTTTAAGTTTAGTACACGATAAAATACTTGTGTCTTTGGAAAAAGTCTGAAGAAAGTAATATACTTGCGCCATCAAAAGTTGTAGGAAAGAAACCATATATTTGCAGGTTGTATATACTTGCAAGAGGTAAGTACTTGCCAATCATAAAATCTCAGTTTACACTAATTTAACTGCAACGGTTATAAAACACTTAAAGAGGTGCACTTGCCTTTTTAGTCAAATTCGGGTGTCGATGCGATGTAACGAACGGCACGATTATTCCTGCGAAGTTGGATTCGCGATATTAAGTTAGTCGTGGTTTAGCTACTAAAATAAAACTAATACTTCTCGGTGAAACCTAAATCGGACACTTATAAAGTAGTAATAGAATTAAGGATGCACTACTAGTACTGTAAACTAATATAGGGACATGGCCATATAGAAATTACAAAGTACTCTGTTCACGTGACTACACACAACTCACAGCACGCCAAAAACTATACATATAAAAAAATGCGTAATCGCATGCAGTCACTTACAAGTTCGCTCGAGGCCACCCCTCGTAGATGGCGACAACGGGGAAAGATGCCGGAGGCGAGTGGCAACGATCGGTGGTCCAGGCGCCCGATAGTGACGGAGGATGACGATCGCGTTGAGGAGAGGGGGCTCGGTAGGAGTAGGGCGAGAGCGAAGTCGAGGCGCTGCGGTTGTTCGGCGAGAGCGAAGGCGTCGGAGGGCCTGCAGGGCGACGGCGTCGTGTGGTCGACGTTGGCGAGAGAGTGGTCGAGGCTGCGGGGTGCCGCTGTTGCGGTGGCAGCGAGGCCCTGGGTTCGTCGGAGAGGAGAACGGTGATGCGGGATTGCGAGGCGGCGTTCGGTGGTCCGTGGAGCAACCGGAGGAGGGGCGATCGGAGCTCGGATCTGAGGGGAGGTGGCGTTCGGACATCAACAGTGCAGTGGCCTTGGGGCTTGGCAGCGGCGAGTTGAGCGACTCATCGTTGTCGATGGCAGAGGCACGGATCTGAGCAGCGAGCGGCTACGGAGGCGAACGGCGGTGGCTGCTGTCCCGGCGGTGGCGAGATCGGAGGATCCCCTGTTCGAAACAGAGGGTCGGAATTCGAACAGGGGAGCGGAAGTCGAGGGGGCGGGTGGTCCGAGTGCCGGAGGAAGGGTTCGTCGGCGTTGTGCGATGGTGAGGGGGACCGGCACTCGGACTGGGGCGCGGCGTGTGACTTCCAACGGCGATGTCGGATCTGGCGTGCGGCGGGGCGGTGTTTCAGGAGGTGAGGAAATACGGGCGGCGGCGGCTGTCGTAGGTGGAGAGGGAGGCCGCGGGGGAGAGGGTTTGTCCGCCGGAGCAAGGGAGATCAGGGCGAGGGGGATGAAGTTTGGTTGCCACTGCGTGGCTTCGTGTGTTGGCGTGGAGAAGAAGAGGAAAGAGGCGGCTGTGTGTTGAGGGTAGGGTGCGGGTTGAAGAGAAACAAAATAAAAATGTATAAACCTAAGGCTAGATTGCTGTAGAGAAAAGTAGGGGAAGAAATAGAAGCCTAGGGTTTATTTTATAAAAGGTGTTGTAGGGTGCAGACGTGACCATAGATTTAATTTGGGTCTTGTTTATATAACCAAGAAGTGTGGGGTTATTAGGGCTAATCAAGAGAAATAAAAGTCAATTAATCAGGTTTAAATGGGTTTATAAAAGGAAGGTTTAATTCGAATTTTAAATGTTTAAAAATAAGTTTTGAAATTTGAATTTAAAAGTTTGGAATTTTGAAATTTGATTTTAGAATTAGAAAAGTTAAACTAATTTATAAGAAAGATATTTTCAAAATAATTATTATGAAGGATAATTTGAGTTATAGAAATAATCGTAAAACAATTAAAGGAACAAATCGGCTATTAGAAAAGATACACACGAAATACATTTAAAATACGAATACACGTATAACATAGCACAAGTACGAAAAGCTGATGCGCATATAGTATGGGTTATCTAGGGTTTAAAAGAGAGAGAGGAAAGGCTTGGTGCAGATTTGTGAAAGATCAAGACTGTGTGTGTGCGAGAAATAGGAACCCAACAAACATGGCAGCTGTGAGATTTGGAAAGAAATGGGATTAATAATAATTAAGAGGTTTAAATCTTGGGAGAATATGGGAAGAAACGGGGATAAAAGTCTCATATAAGTTTTTAAGGAAAAGATTTGAATTTCGAAATTAGAATTTAATAGGGGAGATTAATACTAAGGAATAAATAGGAAGGTTTTTGAATGATAACATTAATAGGAGAAATTAAGAGTAAGATAAAAAGGAAGGTTGAATAAAAATAATTAGGGGAAATTAATTGTAAAACTATTAGAGAAAGTTTTTGAAATAAGAAGATTGTCTTAAATAATAATAATTAGGAATTAAAGCTAGACCAATTTTGGAAAGGTTGAGACATGTTAATAATTAGAGACATATTATTAGAGAGAATTAAAAGTAAGTTAAATAGGAAGGTTTTTGAATAAAGACAATTAGAGGAAATAAAGGGGTTTGAATGAGTACAGCATTTCCTAAATAGTTATTATTTAATTAGGACTATAAAAGAAAGTTTTTAAATAAATTTGAATTTAAATTTCAAAACCATTTGAAATTCTTAAAACATTTGAATTTTGAATAACTATTTATATGAAACCAAATAATAACATTTATATATATATAGCTACTTAAAATAAAATACGTATTAAGCATTTGAAGTTAATTAAAATACGTTCGAAATTCAAATACGTATAAGATACGAAAAATCACGAAACCGAATATACGAATCAAAAATACGTACCATTAAATACCGACCGTTACAATGTTTATGTTCGAAGAATGGGTGTTGAGTTGCTTATGAAAAAAGGAAAATGCAAAAAAAAGTGAAAAAGAAAAAGTGCATCGTTCCCTTGATTTCATTGATTAGCCGGGTCTTCGTGCCTCAGGAAGCCTTGGAGATTCGCGTCGAAAGATGGATGAATGGGAAGTGCATCAAAAAAAAGAAAAGAGAATAAAACTTAGATGATTTGAGTATTAAATTCGAGGGGCTCTTCTAAGCCTAATGTCCAAAGGTCGTATGGCCTAGGAATCATTAACTGAAAGCTCGCTACATGGATCATTCTAAGTCATCAAAAGAAAGAGAAAAAGAAAAAAAGAAATGGTGAATAAACTAAGCAACCTCAATGCCTATGATTTGAACGATCTTTTTGAGATGCCAATTCCTTGAAAATGAGAAAACTAGAACATAACGACGTGTTATACTTTCGCTTGCGCAAAACGATGCTTGCATGTTATTTATTCAAATTTAATTAGTGAAAATATTTGTTGAGTATTGGTGTTTCATGCCAATCTTATTTTGATGATGATCACAATATTATGTTGTTGCTAATGACTCTCTTGTTTTACTCTCATAGTTTCATTTCAAGAATATCTTTCTTAGAGACTAAACACTTGGTGCAAGAATGGACATCAAGTGGAGAAGGGCCAAAGCTTGGACTCAAGGGGTGCCAAAGCTTGGAGATGATGGAGAGCATCAAGGCATCAAGATTGAAGACATAGACTCTAAGGAAAGCAATGTAATCCATGTAATATTTCCTTTATTGCTTTCTCTCTCATTTGAGTCTAAGTTAATGTAATGCCTTGATAGATGGTCTACTCATTCATGCATAAGCATTTAGCCATCTTCGTGAGCCTTAGGATTATCATAGAATCTAACCTAATAGGTTCATCTTGACCAAAGACTCATTTGGAGTCTCTGGCTTTCCATCAGTCGCCTGCTAAAGGATTTACAGTCGACTGGGTGATTTCCAGTCGCCTGTCGATCCTTCTACAGTCCACTGATATGCACTGCTCAAGTCAACATTTCTATTGACTATACTTGAGCTTTTTGCAACAGTCGACTGATGCTCAGTTTACAGTCGCCTGTTCATTGGTCAACAGTCGTCTGAGTAGCGTAAGTGCATATACTGCTTCTCTCTGTTTTTCTCCACCACCTGGAGCAGTCGACTGATGAAGGATTTACATTAGCCTGACTATTTTACAGTCAACTGTATTATTGACATCAGTCGCCTGTATGCTTATCTGGAGAAAGAGTACAGCTCTCTGTTTTATTACATCCCCTGCAGCAGTCGCCTGCTGAAGGTTTTACAGGCGACTGTCCTGTTTACAGTCGACTGTATCGATTTCATCAGTCGGCTGTCCTGGCTCAGATTATAGCCGTTGGATATTTTCTAGCCATTGAATAGTTGATTATCATTTGTTCATCAGTCGACTGTTCTTGACGTTTCTGCCCAGAAATTAGCCGTTGCGGCCTTGTGCTTTTTGCTGTTTTCTTGGGTTTTGAGGGTTGATATAGGGTTCCTATATATATGGGTGTGCTGAGTTCATTAGAACTTCTTGATGATATTGAAAATCATAAGAGATCAATAAGCCACTCTCAAACTCTCTCATTTCCCTCTTTGAGCTCGCATTCCTCTTCATGCATTGAAGTCCAGCTCAAGGGAAATCATCCAAGTGCTTTCAAGCCAATCTCAACACTTGGAGATCCTCTTCCATGCCTTGCATTCATCTATACGGATGCATCTCAAGGCACAGGTAAGAGTATTTATTTTACTTGGTGATTCTTATAACACTAATTCTCTTTGTGGGAATTAGTCTTTCTCGATTTGTGGGAGTTTATCTCTCTGTGAGATTAGGATATTCTCTTAGTGGGAATAACTCTGTTTGTGGGAGTAACTCTCTGAATGGGAGTTTGGTGTCCTAGTGTAGGGCTAACCCTAATTCTCTGAGTGGGAGTTAGTAATTCTCTAGGTGGGAGTTTGACCCTTGTGGAGGGTTGGCTGGGTCCTTGTGTAGGGCAAAATCCTCTTGGTGAGGTATCTCGTTATGTGATTTGCATTCACTTCACTTTGTGGAAATATAGTGAATATTGGTGTGGCTGGACGTACCCAAGTTTTGGGGAACCAGGGTAAAATCTTGTTTTTGCGTTTGGATTGATTGTGTCAATTATTTCCTTTTGCATTTATTATTCCGCATTTGCAAGTTTAATTTTAATTGGATAATTTATTACCATTACACTATTCACCCCCCTCTAGTGTGTTGTTGTTAGAATTGTAAGGGTAAGGCTATCTTTACAATTGGTATCAAAGCGAGGTTATAGCATACTGCAACGATGGCATTCAACGCTTCGTCCACATCTCATGAAGAAGGTCTGTCTACCGATCGAACCCCGCTCTTCAACGGAACCAACTATCCTAGTTGGAAGATCAGGATGATGATCTACATGAAGGGTCAAGACCTTTGGGACATCACGGAGTTTCCATTTGAGGAGCCTACTTCACCCGCGGCTTCTAGAACTAAGGCGGAGAATGACTCGATCAGAGTCAATGCAAGGGCTATGTATGTATTCCATTGCGCCCTCACTCCAAATGAGTTCAACCGCATCTCCATGTGCAAATCGGCCAACGAAATTTGGCATACATTGGAGATTTCTCATGAAGTGTTACTTCAACATACGGAAGAGGTTCAACCAGCCAAGCCCGAGAAGAAAAAGGGAGTTGCACTCCATATCGAGAAGGAGTCATTCAAGTGGAGAAAGAAGTTCCAACGGGTGGCTTCGAGTGAAGAAGAAGAAGAAGAAGATGTTAGAAATGATGATTACATCGAGCTTGCCAAGCAATTCAAGAATTTCAAGGCATTCCTCAAGGACAAGTAAGGTAAATCTTCGTCAAAGTTTGCCTCCCAGTCTAACAATTCTATTTGTTTCAATTGTAGAGGAAAATGTCATCTTTCTACCGAATGTCCTTCCAAATCCACCAAAGATACCTATAAGGGTAAAGGGAAGAAGAATTGGAAAGTCAAGTCCGAGTTCAAGAACCAAAAGAAGGGACTTATCGACACATTTGATGATTTCGATAAGGACACATTATGTGATGAAGAAGAGGATGACAAGGAGCACGATCACAGGTGTTTCGAAGCTTTTGATGATTCTTCATCAATCTTCTCTAGCTCAAGCGATGAAGAGATAGAGGCATGGCTCAACTCCAAAGAAGAAATGTGCTTCATGGCTAATAGGGAAGAGTCTTCGTCTAGCTCAAGCGAGGAGGAAAGCGATGAGGAAGTCAAGGAGGAAAGCGATGAGGAAGTTGAGGAGGAAAATCTATCCAACAAGGAGCTCGAATACCGCTTCAATGTGGCCTCTAACTTGGCAAGTAAGTGCATCAACTCATATGGTAAATTGAAAGCTACTCTTAAGACTGCTATGAATAGGGTGCATGCTTTAGAATCTACTAGTGTAAATAATCATGATGCTTTGCATGTTTGTGACACTAGTGAGAGAGACACACTTCTCCCTCAAGTTAAGGAATTGAGCTTGACTAATGATAATATTGTTGCTCAAAACCTTAGCTTAGAAACTCGCATTCAACAACTTACGTTGAAATGTGAAGAGGAATCATGTAAGCTCAAAAGCTTTGTGTATTCTAGGGATTCACTCCTCGATTTGCTTGAAAAATAATATCCGACAAATCATAGAGTAGGTTTGGGGTATATTCAAAATGTGGTACACAAACCCACCTCTAATTCCTCTTACAGTGCAAATACAAGAAATATTGCTAAAGCACCTAAGAAGAATCACCATGCTTTCTTGTACAACAATAACATCAACAAGAAGCATGTAGATCACAAGGTGATGAGGAAGAATGAAGACTCTTCATTTTTTTACTAAGAAGCAAAATCCTCATTCTTTGCATGCCAAGAAATTCGTTTCTACACCTAAGCATGCCACATCCATCCCTCTTGCAAAGGCAAGATCTTTGCCTAGGAAATCCTTGAGTTTATGGATTCCCACTAAGGTTAGTGTGCAAGAGAGGGATAATTACATCAACTCTCTAGTTAGGAATGTGATCACCTCATGTGATTACATTAGGAAATCAAACTCCTTTTGGGTTTGGTTCCAGAATGTTTAGGTTCCTCACACATATGCATATTACATGGGTATTGTGCTTAAATATTTATTTTTTTAGCATACCCATTGTTTGTGTGTGTTTCATGATTTTGAAAATGTTTTCAAACTTTATTTTTCATGAAAATGGGGACCTTAGGGAAGACATTGGTATACATGCATTTATTGATCCATATGTATGTCAATAGGGCAGTTATAATATCTAATATGTTTAAAATATCTTTAAAACATATTTTAACTCTAATTTTGGTTTTTTTTTATAAAGATCATTATTTACAATTGGTTATTATGGTCTTAATCTTAACACATTGATATTGCCAACATGTTTCATGTTATATCCCTTTTTGGCAATATCATTATGTATCATTGAAGCTTGATTTTTTTTCCATATCTATTGCTTTGATACACTTTAGGCCCAAGGCTACAATATTTGTATATCAGTTGGTAAAGGGGGTTATTTACCAAGATTCTTTGTCTACAATTGGTATTACCTCAATTGTTAGAGATTGTTTATATTTACTTTACAATTGGTATTAGATCCTAGAAGTCAATATTTGACCATTTCTATGATCTAGGGGGGGCATGGGATAGTGATTGATACCCACTAAATTTTTCAATTTGGTATCATACATCTCCTTATATCTTGCATATTGTCACATCTTTGGTTAAGATGACAAAGGGGGATATTTTTGATGTCCACCTTTTTGACAATGTCAAGGGGAGAGATATATGAATTATGTAAATGTAACTCTTGTATTTCATACGTATGCATTTGGAGAGAGATGTATCTATGGGGAGAGATATATGTGATTGTATAAACCATTCATGTGTGCATGATACTGTCTATTGCAATTGGTTTATGTAATCCATGCCTATTATATGTCACCATGACTTCATTTGGTATAATGAGTTTTTTACTATTGTGTATCTCATTGTATAATTGGTGCATATAAGTAAGGGGAGCTCATTAGCATTGTGCTTTATTTCTTTGTGTTTTACATAATGTGTGTCATCATCAAAAAGGGGGAGATTGTTGAGTATTGGCGTTTCATACCAATCTTATTTTGATGATGATCACAACATTATGTTGTTGCTAATGACTCTCATGTTTTAGTCTCATAGTTTCATTTCAAGAATATCTTTCTTGGAGACTAAACACTTGGTTAAAGGGTGGACATCAAGTGGAGAAGGGCCAAAGCTTTGACTCAAGGGGTGCCAAAGCTTGGAGATGATGGAGAGCATCAAGGCATCAAGATTGAAGACATAGACTCTAAGGAAAGCAATGTAATCCATGTAATATTTCCTTTATTGCTTTCTCTCTCATTTGAGTCTAGGTTAATGTAATGCCTTGATAGATGGTCTACTCATTCATGCATACACATTTAGCCATCTTAATGAGCCTTAGGATTATCATAGAATCCAACCTAATAGGTTCATCTTGACCAAAGACTCATTTGGAGTCTCTGGCTTTCCATCAGTCGCCTGCTGAAGGATTTACAGTCGACTGGGTGATTTCCAGTCGCCTGTCGATCCTTCTACAGTCGACTGATATGCACTACTCAAGTCAACATTACTATTGACTCTACTTGAGATTTTCGCAACAGTCGACTGATGCTCAGTTTATAGTCGCCTGTGCATTGGTCAACAGTCGTCTGAGTAGCGTAAGTGCATATACTGCTTCATTCTGTTTTTCTCCACCTCCTGCAGCAGTTGACTGATGAATGATTTACAGTCGCTTGACTATTTTACAGTCGACTGTATTATTGACATCAGTCTCCTGTATGCTTATCTGGAGAAAGAGTACAACTCTCTGTTTTATTCCATCCCCTACAGCAGTCGCCTACTGAAGGTTTTACAGGCGCCTGTCCTGTTTACAGTCGACTGTATCGATTTCATCAGTCGACTGTCCTGGCTCAGATTATAGCCGTTGGATATTTTCTAGCCATTGAATAGTCGACTATCATTTGTTCATCAGTCAACTGTCCTTGACGTTTCTTCCCAGAAACTAGCCGTTGCCACCTTATGCTTTTTGTTGTTTTCTTAGGTTTTAAGGGTTGATATAGGGTTCCTATATATATGGGTGTGCTGAGTTCATTAGAACTTTTTGATGATATTGAAAATCATAAGAGATCAATAAGCCACTCTCAAACTCTCTCTTTTCCCTCTTTGAGCTCTCATTCCTCTTCATGCATTGAAGGCCAGCTCAAGGGAAATCATCCAAGTGCTTTCAAGCCAATCTTAACACTTGGAGATCCTCTTCCATGCCTTTTATTCATCTATGTAGATGCATCTCAAGGCACAGGTAAGAGTATTTATTTTACTTGGTGATTCTTGTAACACTAATTCTCTTTGTGGGAATTAGTCTTTCTCTCTTTGTGGGAGTTTATCTCTCTGTTGGATTAGGATATTCTCTTAGTGGAAATAACTCTGTTTGTGGGAGTAACTCTCCGAGTGGGAGTTTTGTGTCCTAGTGCAGGGCTAACCCTAATTCTCTGAGTGGGAGTTAGTAATTCTCTAGGTGGGAGTTTGACCCTTGTGGAGGGTTGGTTGGGTCCTTGTGTAGGGCAAAATCTTCTTGGTGAGGTATCTCTTTGTGGGATTTGTATTCACTTCTCTTTGTGGGAATATAGTGAATATTGGTGTGGCTGGACGTACCCAAGTTTTGGGGAACCAGGATAAAATCTTGTGTTTGTGTTTGGATTGATTGTGTCAATTATTTCCTCTCACATTTATTATTACGCATTTGCAAGTTTAATTTTAATTGGACAATTTATTGCCATTACACTATTCACCACCCTCTAGTGTGTTGTTGTTAGTATTGCAAGGGTAAGGCTATCCTTACAATTGGTATCAAAGTGAGGTTATAGCATACTACAATGATGACATTCAATGCTTCATCCACATCTCATGAAGAAGGTCTGTCTACCGATCGAACCCCGCTCTTCAACGAAACCAACTATCTTAGTTGGAAGATCAGGATGATGATCTACATGAAGGGTCAAGACCTTTGGGACATCACGGAGTCGCCATTTTGAGGAGCCTACTTCACCCGCGGCTTCTAGAACTAAGACGAAGAAGGACTCGATCAGAGTCAATTGCAAGGGCTAGGTATGTATTCCATTGCGCCCTCACATCGAATGAGTTCAACCGGGTTGAATATTGCATATTTAACACCTCATTTAGCCCTATTTTGTGCTTATATGATGCTTAATTGGTCTCTAATACGTTCGTATTTTGTATCTCATTATTTATTAGAGAAATCACTTGATTTAAGCACAAAACAACAATAAACTAAGTATTTCTACACTTTTTATATTTTTCATGGCTAGATCTCGATCTCACGATTCCAACGACTATTTATTTGTATTTTTCTGAGATCTGTGTTAATTATTATGAATTTTTGAATGCAAAATACCAATTAAATACGAGAAATACGCTCAAAATACGAGAAATACGGTTGCCATCCAATAGCACAATCTGGGCCGTCCGATCCTAATCCAGTGGCCACAACGCATGTATAGCGGGGGAAGCTAAGGGCCGTTGGATCCAGATGAATCCCGCAACGGGACAAAGCAGGGGGGCGACTTGTGTGCCATGTGTCACGATCCCAGCATTCCCTGCCCATATCCAACAGCATCTGAAGTGGGGCGACGCGACCAGTTAGCAGCCGTTGGATCTTGATCCAACGGCCCGTACGCGAGGAGAAATTGTCGATAGTTCGCGAACGCTTGGGGCCATGCAGTGCAATCCCATCGGTTGACCGCTCGAACGGACGGCAGTGATTGAATCTAATGCGAATACGAGGCGGGATCCGAGCTGTGTAAAAAGGTGGGCGACGTGGAGCTTCTCAACCCATTGGATTACAACCCAACGGTCCCAAAACGAATCCAAGAGGATCTCTACTTGCAAGCGGATGCGGGCGAAATTTGAAACTGCTTGGCCACGTGGCGCGACGAGAACGCATCCCGCACGCATCTAACAGCTGACGTTTGAAGGGGCTTGCGGGTTGGGTTTTAAGCGATTTGTGAATCGGGTTTTGGACCCGATAAGCAACTTAAACCAGCAATGACTTGTATTTAAGGTATTCTAGGGTTTTTGTTGCGTATTCTGGCGTATTGGGGGCTCTAGGAGCTGTATTTTGCCATGAAATTTGGAGGCCCTGGGGAAAGAGGCCAGATCTATCATCTGAAGGAGATTTGGGGCTATTTGGTGACATTTTTCCTATCTTTAGCCTTGTACTTTGCGTATTTGGCTTGGAATTGAAGTATTATTCACGTTTTTTTTGATGATTTTATGATGTTATACGGAGACATGGGCATGCTTGAATTGAATATGATCTTTGCAGACTTATTCGTGATTCGACCCGAGAGGGCATTTGTGTTTATTTTCCTTATGAAATTGATGTTATACGTGATCAACTCTTTGGCACTATTTCGTGCTCTTTATCGTTATATTTTCCAACGTTCTGTGCCCTAACCGGACGAAACATTGAGTCGTAGAAAAGATATTAATAATCATTGATTACACACACCTTAACGAAATCACTACCAATGCATACTCTCCATATTAGTACCCCATATCGAATTCACCGTAATTATCGTAGGATTTTCTTTTATTATCTTAAACTCTTGATACCATATCTTTATAATTGATAGGTGGTTGGTTATTATCGTTTTATTACTCTCTACAAATTGAAATTCGTGATTTTGCAGGTCAGTTGTCCCGTGGATACGATACCTGGACTCACCAGGATTATTACTTGTTCGATCTCATGGACTTGGGAGTAGCGCTCACATATTTTAAGACGAGTCAATTAAAGGATGGAGGGAGCAGTTTGTGTTTGTCTCGATGCCCGTGGATGTGGTGCTGAGATCGAACTGGGATGCTCTGAACCCCGAGGAGAAGAGGGGGGTCCGTCTGAGTGATGAGGAGGAAGAGCGGGCCAAAACCCGGTTGTCGATCCCTGAGGTGGGTCGAGAATACGACATGCTTGCTGATAAGGACATGATAATTCAGCACATTTGACCCGAAGGTAACACGAGCTTCGTAGCTGCTGCATCTAAAGCGCTCACTCTAAGCTTTCCTCCTTCTACAGGTCGCATAATGAGCGTACCATTCGAATAGCTTAGGAGGTGGGCTGCGGAGCAGTTGGTTCAGCAGGCAAGGAAGGAAGATAAGAAGAGGCGCCCGAAGTGACCAGGAGGGAGGAAAGAGCGAGGAAGGGGCAGGCGCCCCGGGGGTCTCATAGGGCGAAGCTGCCCGTGAAGTTGTCCGCTCCTGATCCTCAGAAGGAGAGGGATTCCCGTCGGTCTGGAAAGAGGGCCGCACATGACACCGCCCCCCGGTTATTGATCTTGAGGGCGGGGCAAAGGCAGACTGAACCCGGGGCAAGGGATCCCGAAGCCCGCCAGCCGAGCCCGAGGGTTACAGCTGCCGCCGACTAGACCCGAACACCAGGTCGCCCCGAGGGCTCCAGTAGGTTGGGCCCCGATTCCAAATCGTCGGGTTGGGACGGCTGTCCTTATGACTGCCTGCGATTCGTTTTGGAGAGGCCGGGCCATCCCAGCTGCGAAGCCTCGCTCGTCACCTTCAAGGCCAAGAAGGCTGAGATCGAAGGTTACTCGCAGGAGGCCCTCCATCTGATGCCCTATCGAGTAGGGGCCGATGAGTCGATCTTCGATGACGGCAGGGTAGCAGCAAGGTTGGCGAAGAACTCCCAGCTGCCCAGCGATAGGGAGAGATTGGCTGCCGTCGGTCAAGAACGGCTGTGTGATTCTGTGATATGGCACGGCATACAGGTCGGTGGTTCAGATTGGATCAGGTATATTAGATGCGTTTTGGCCAAGGAATAGTCTGACATGTTTCTCTTTGTCGTGCAGGCCGTAACTATGATGGTTGCCGCTAGGCGCCATACATCTGCCTTGAACAAGGCTGAGGCTGTCGTCGCCAAAATGGCGACCATGCTTGACGTGCTCCGTTAGAGCGCCGACGAGCAGCTGGCACGGGAGAGGGACAAGTTCGGCAAGCTGACGTCGGCGGTCCAGCACCTGGAGGCGCTCCTGGCGGACCATGAGACGAAGGCCGCCTCCACGGCTGATCGCATAAAGGAGCTGGAGGATGCTCTGGAGCAGGGGAAGGCGCTGGCGGTCGACTTGGCGGTTCAGGTGAAGGTCGGGAAAGACGAACTGGCCTCGAAGATCAAAGAATTTTGGGGGTATCACGAGTCGACCGTCCTTCCTGCCCTTGCGGGGATGATGCGCGAATGCCTAGTGCAAGGTCGAGCAGAAGGTCTAGAGGAGTGCCGGGCTGAGGGCTGGGAGGCCTACCTTCGCCGGGTTAAGGACATGGTGGGGAGGATCTGCCCCTCGATCGAGGTCGACTTCGATCTGCTAGCGGCCGCCTCCGATGAGGAGGGGGAAGCGGGCGACGTCGAAGGCGGTGATGTCGACATCGAAGGCGATTCCCCGAATTTCGACGCGGGGGATGGTCAACCGAGTGGCGGCGACCAACATGAGTAGTCTTGTCTCACCCCCCTTTTTTTGTTTCGACCGAGTGGTGGGGTCGACTTGAGGGCGGCCTTGTTTTGTAAGGTCTTCCCAGGTTGTGATTGTAAAGCTTTGGCTTTAAATAGATGGAAATTTTTGTTATCTGGTGTCCTAGTCTTCTTTGCAGAATTTAAGTAAAAGTATAGTTACAGTAAGCTGTTCCAAGTCGCACTTGTGGGTGGGGGGCGAGCGCGTAGTTCGGCTCGTGCCCCTCTCCAGTTTGGGTGGCGGAGCTTCGTGTGCTCGCCCCGGAGTTTGACGAAAATCGTTCATGGAATTTGATCGCTTGCTAGGAAGGGCTTTTTCGTTAAATTTTACACGACACTTGACAGTGTTTTGGATGGGTGTGATGCCATCCGTGGATGGGCTAGCGTGCCGTATTGAGTATTGGACTCTCCACCTTGATTTTAATGATGATCAAACACAAATCATTGTGACTAACTCTTGTGATTGCAGTTAGCTAAAAAGTCACCAATTAGATTCAAGAAGATCAAAAGTGACTACACGTGTTGATTCAAGTGGAGAACTTGGTAGATCAACAAAGATGAAGCATTGGCTTGAAGAACTCAAAGGCTACCTCAAACCTCAAGCCAATGGCATTAACAAATGAATGGAAGAGAAGATAGGAATGGTTGGGTCAAAAGCTTCGAAGACTATGACGTTGGAGATACTCAAGTCATTCAACTAAAAGACTCAAGACCATGAAGAATTATGGATATCGTCGCCAAAGTACCTAGTCCATCTCAAGCGACGTCCTAAGACTTCCTCAGAATGCGTGATCGTGTGCCTGAAGCTTCGTTGAAGCTTAAGGATCATTATTGAAGTCCAGAGATTCAGAATCTTCTTGCTGAAGCTTTGAAGACGGTTTGTCATGTTTACTTTTATGTCTTCTAGCTTCGGTTTAGTAGAATGTTAAACCTTGAGCAGTACTTGCCTAGAAATCTTCATTCTATCATATCTTATCTCTAGGATTGCCTTAGAAGCCATCAAAATGTTTCCCGAAGTTTATCGCTTCTTTTCTCGGCTTCGTATGCATCTTAGTTGGTTCAAGTAGAAGAACCAACCGACTAGATGACGATCTAGTCGGTTGGAAATTCTTCTTGAACCCACTAGTCATCCTAGTTAAATTCAGCCCATTCACTGTTGGCCAATTAGTCGGTCCAAGAAGGTTCACCGACCGACTAGATGACGATTTAGTCGGTTGGAGATTCTTCGTAGACCGACTAGTTATCCTAATTATTTCGATGCTATTCGTTGACCTATTAGTCGGTCCAAGAAGGTTCATCGACCGACTAGTTGTCCAACTAGTCGGTTGTGAATCCTTCTCAGACCGACTAGTTCTCCTAAGTGAAATTCGACTTCTTTACTGTTGACCTCTTAGTCGGTCCAAGAAGGCTCACCGATCGACTAGATGTCAATCTAGTCGGTTGATGTTTCTTCTTAGACCGACTAGTTCTTCGTCTTCTGGATTTCACTATCTTTGCTGTCAACTTCTTAGTCGGTCCAAGAAGGCTCACCGACCGACTAAATGTCAATCTCATCTGTTGATGTTTCTTCTGAGACTGACTAGTTCTTCTTCTTCAGCAATTCACTATCTTCGCTGTCTTCCTTCTAGTCGGTCCAAGAAGGTTCACCGACCGACTAGTTGCAAAACTAATCGGTCAGTGATCCTTCTTAGACCGATTAACTACTTCAGAAATAGAGCTGTTGGGGCATTTATTGCCACGATTTTTGTGACCGTTTTCTCTCTTCCCTACATAAGTTTGAGTGCTTCAAACCAGGGATCCAAGGCTGATTTTAGAGACATTTTCACATCCAAGAGAAGAGCCATTCAACTCCATTTCTAAGCTCTCTCATCTCACAAGAATCTCTCCCTTACTCTTTGAGCCCTAATTCCTCAAGAGAGATTCAAATTCTTTGTGAGCTACTCAAGCTAAGAGCTTGAATCAAAGTCACCAACTTCACCTTAGCCATCTAGTGCTATCCATCTTGGTGGAGCTAGGGTTTGGTGCTTACTACTTCCTCAAAATTCATTCTTTCCCCAAATTGGTAAGTATTTATCAAGGCATAAGATTTTGTGGTAAGAAGCTTTATATTTCATTCTCTATACTTCTTAAGTGTTGTATACTCTTGGTTGTTGAGAGGGTTGGTTTGATCCCAAGTCGTGGGAGTCAAGATTTCAGTTTTGCTCTCGGTTTGTGAGCGTGTGCTTAGTCCCTAGTTGTGGGATTAAGGTTTTGCGTGTTCCCGGGTTGTGGGATACACGGACATCGATTGTAGGTCGATCGCACTTGTGGGGTTTCCGCATGTGGGCTAAAGAAAAGCTCTAGTGGTTTTACTTGAGTATTCGGAGGGGATCCGGGTGTTGCTGGATTAGGGCACCGGGAACAAGTCGGGGAGACTTGGGTGGGACCGAACCAGGGTACATTGCATGTTTGCTTTGCATTGTTCCTTGTATTATTGATCATTTATGTTATTCCGCATTTGTTGGTTAATTAGGGTTTTATTTGGTGTAAATTCCTTATAATTCTATAAAACACTATTCACCCCCCTCTAGTGTTTATTCCTCATAGCACAGGGTCACTACAATTGCTATCAGAGCGAGGTTATAGCTATAGCAACCAACAACAACATCACACGAAGGCCTTTTCCACCATATCTCCTTGGGCCCAATTATCAAATTTGGTGTGTGAAGATGAAGGCACATATTCAATCCATCGATGAGGATTATTGGAAGCTTGTAGAGAAGCCCTTTCGCGCACCTACCACTTCCGTACATAAGTGGACAAATGAGCAAAAAGAATTGGTGAAGAAACATGAAGAGGTAATGAATATCTTGCTTGATTTTTTAACTTATGATATTCTTATGCGTGTGTCCAAGGCAACAACGGCATATCAAATTCGGCATATGCTAGCGGAGCAAGAAGAGTCCACCTCGGAGTGTTCTTCCTCCAATGATGAAAGAGATTCATTAATGGGTTTGATGGCACGAGAGGACGACTCTAGTGACGAATCAAGCGATTCAAGTGAAAGTGATAGCGACAATGAAGAGGTAACAATAGAGGATCTTAAAATTGAGCTTAAACAATTATTTGATAAATATCAAAAGCTTATGCATAAATATTGTGAAGCTAAGAATAAGATTGCTAGTCTCTCTAACACATCTACATGTAGCACCTCTAACAATGACACCATTGTTGAGACACTCGCTATTGAGAAATCAAGTTTGCTAACTCAAAATGGCATGTTGAGAAATGAGGTGGAGTCCCTCAAATCTCAACTTGATCGTGTTTCCACTGTGGATAGTAACGATCTTGAGATTGAAAATCTTCAATCTCAAAACATTTGTTTGAGCATTGAGAATGAGAATCTCAAATCCCAAGTGCACATGCTCACAACACATGCATCCATCTTGAATGCACGCACCTCCTATAGTGAAGCAACTATAGATTTAGTGAGGCCATCCTCCGGTGCATCCACGAGTGGTGTCTAGAACAACTTGTGTAGTTCTACTACTAAGGAAACCACCACTCCTATTCCTCTCTCCTTTGGAAAGAAACCCACTTTGGGTGGACCTCCAAAGAAGGGTCATGCTTTCATATATACCAATACACGTAGGAATGCCTCCACTCCTCACATTCCTACAAATGATGGTTTTTATGCTCCACACCCACGAGCACGTGCAAACACTCATTTAAGACACTCTCATGCACGTACTCATGCTCATGCACCTTCACATGCTCATGATCACACATCACATCCACATATGCATGCTTATTCACATGATCATCCTCATGCATACTCACCTCATTTTCATCCACGTATGTATGCAACACCACACCATAAATCATATGCCCATCATCATGCTTTAGCACAACACAATGTTCCTCATGCTCTTGCTAGATCTCATGTTCCTAGGCCACATGCACCACGTAGAGATCAACCTTTTGTGCATGCAACCACTAGGAAGAGGATACCCAAATCATACACTATTTGGGGTCCGAAGAACACTATCATTCATGCTAAGGATATGTATGTGCAATCGTATATTAATGATATTATTTTGAATGATGATTATGTTGGGAAATCACGGTCCTCTTGGACGTGGCTTCCAAAGGGTTAGTTTCCGTTAACCCTTCTTTGCTTGGTACCATGAGTTTATTTCCATGTTATGGGTACCAAAGCATTTGTGTTAAGAATTGATTTACTCTTTTGTTTGCATTTTGGTCTTAGATGCTCATGTTTGTTAGAAACGTAAATTCATATTG
The DNA here is from genome assembly GCA_030789695.1 of Scilla litardierei. NCBI lineage: Eukaryota > Viridiplantae > Streptophyta > Magnoliopsida > Asparagales > Asparagaceae > Scilla > Scilla litardierei. The sequence goes on along the minus strand of CM061140.1, from coordinate 44,567,430 downwards.
AATTTGATTTCCATTGCATGTTTATGAGTAAATCATTTTGTTTATGATTTTCATGTGTAGAATATTTAATAATTTTTCATGCAACACATGCTTTGGTTCATATTTATGTTTTGTTGCATGTGATGCATGTCATGCTTTTGGATTAATATACCTATTTACTTTTGGTACGATTGGTACATGCATGTATATGGTTAAATATTTATCCAGTGACATGATTACATGTATCATACAAAATTGTGTATGAATACATTAGGATATGGGTTACAACTATTAGAATTTAGTATTTTAAATTTGTTTCCTAACCCATAGGATCCAAAAAGGTTTTTGGATACCAAAATTATGTTTTCTAGGTTCAATCCACTTTGAGATACCAACCCTACCAACTCCTTGATTTGCAAAGATTTTCATTCAAATGGAGTTGATGGTGCTTAAGTGATGCACCAAAGTAGGGGGAGCTTAATGTTGTAAGTATATTCTTACATTTGGTCTCCATGTGTGTTGGATACATGTAAATGTCACTTTGTGTTTGAGAATATCTCATGCATATCTTATGTTTGCATATTGTGTGTCTTGTATGTCATTCATGTCTATGTATTTCACGTGTGTCAAATTCTTGACTGATGTGCATTGTGTATTCATAATCCTTACTCATATGTCTATTCGAGGATTATTTATAACATGTGGCTTAAAAAAATTTCATATTAGAATTAATGCTCATTTGCATGTTTCATGCACGGGTCACGCTAATATTTATGTTCCACTTCATAAGCGTGCATCCCAACTTCCTACTCATGCCACTACACCACCTCTACTTAAGAATCCCAAATCAATATCTTTTGGATTCCTAAGAATGTTTCTAGGTATGATATGAACACACATATAGAATCGTATATTAGGATTGACATATTCTTATGCGACTATATATAAAAATCAAACTCAGTCTTTATTTGATTTCCACCTTGCTAACTCACTCTTATTGCACTTCATTGCTTGGGTACCATGCTTGTATGATTACTTTTTGTACCCATATATATATGTGAGTTCGTCCCTTACTCCCAAGTTTGCATAGTTTGTATGACATGTGTGGGAGTATGCAATTTTCATCTATATTGCATTGCATTGCATTTATATTATGTTGTGCATATAGATTAGTTGATTTCTCTAACTCTTGGTGATTTATTATCAATTTGCACCTTCCCATTTTGTTGATATGCCAAAGAGAAAGAGAAATTTGGTTATGAAAATTAATACTTTATGCTTTTCATGCACACTCTTTGTTGTATTACTTTTCATGCCTTCCTTCAATATGTGTTGTGCCCGGAATGTTTATTTTGTGCACATATGCATATTGAACGAGGAATCTTTCTTGCACACACTATTGTATTAGATGTGTGTATTCATAATGATGTTGCTTGACTAAATCATATGCATATGAATTATTAGTATAGGTGTATCTAATTTCTAATGGTTGAGAATTGTTAATTCCTTATATGTATGATTTTTGTGATTATAATAACTACTATTAATGCATGTCATGCATTTCTATTGATGAGTGTTATTTACAATGGGTAAATGATTGGTTATTGGACTACTTGATTTTGTTCCTTAACCTATTGGATCCAAAAAGTTTTTGAATACCACCAATTGTTGAATTGTCAGATTGTTATGCAAAATGCCTACCCTACACACTCCTTGGTTTACAAATGATGGATCAATTCAAAGGAAAGGATGGTGCATTGGAGATGCAGACATATAGGGAGAGCTAAATGGTTGTAAGTATGTGTTTTGTACAATTGGTATTTTAATATATTGGTTTTGACTACCATGTTTACAATTGATATTTTAATATATTCGATTTGTGTAATATAGCATACTTCTTCATTAGCTCATTCTTGTCACACCCTCATGGAGATTGTTTGTTTATGTGACTACCATGTTCATGTATGTCATATATGTCTTATTAGACTCATGTATCATGGTAGCTATAACATTCATATAATGAATTGGTTAGTTGTTTATTGATGTTCATATCTTTGGAACACGTTGTCATTACACATCGCATTCCTCACATGCATGCTTCTTTGTGAAGATTGTTAAATATTATGGATATGGTAACTGATGTGTATGACGTGCTTGTTTGTTTATTAGATTGTATTAAGTATATTGATCTCAACCTTCATTGAAAAATTTTCAATTCTTTCATTTAAGATTCATTGCTGCTTTGATTCTACAACTTGTACCTAATTCTCATTGATGATTATGTTCATGGATTATTTAGACCATATCATGATCTGTCATACCATTCTAGTAGAATCTTTCATTTTGTTATGGCATGCTATACTTCATCTTGTTATACATTTTTCATGCCATGAATAAGATTAATGATTTAGGATCTTTATGCATATTTGTTCATTGTATCACCACACATCTCATACTTTTCTTATAATTTGTATGATTATTTTTATGAGACGTATTGATATGATTTGGGGTGATCAATGTATGTTACTTGTCATTTTAATTACTTCATGACTGATGTTTAGCTATAATTTTATTCAAGAGATCTTTCATGTCTATAGCTAAATCTTTTCATGTATGGTATTTTCACAAGTGACATAACACTCATGCATAATTGTTAGTAATTTTCATGCTATATTTTTCGCATTGATTATCTCTCATCTCAAGCATATTTTTATGATATGTTAGAGATAATTTTTGCTATACAAGATCATATAAGCTTTATATTGTGTTTGATGATATGTATATTCTGTCATAGATATTCTTCCTTAAATATATCTTGATGCACTATGACTTCTATATTGTGCTTACACAAGTCTTTTTACTCTATTCGCACAATTGGTATGCATGCTTGTGATGTTCATGATAACTTTATTCGTTTATGTCCTACCTTGTGACTTTGATCGTAGACTTTCCTCATGCCTTTGCTCAAAAGATGTTTTGTCACATTATGCTTCATGTTGAATTCTTTGTGATATTTGAGCTAGGATGAGATCTTGTCTCTATTATGTTCACTTGGTTTCCTTCTCAAGTGATATCTTGATCTTGACATTATTTGCCTGCAGTGCATACTTTATTAGACTACTTTTGGTATCATCTTTACAATTGGTAGACTATTTATATTGGATATCATCTTTACATGATCTTGCTTGATGCTAGTTTTGAGCTTATGATATAGTGCTTATCTTCTTTATGCTCATGGCTTTCCATGCTTATCATTGACTCTTTATGTGAGTATCTATTCTGGAATGCATACTAGTACTATGGTTTTTTTGAACGTTCACTACAAAAAAACTAGTCATTTATAACTTTCACGAGACATCATTTCTAATTTAGTAGTTGTAATAAATATTTACCGCAACTTTTTGCTTCCTAAAAGTTGTAAAAAATGTTGATTACAACTTTTTTTTCGTGGATAGTTGTAAAAAATGGTTATTACAACTTTTTTTCGTGAATAGTTATAAATGTTAATTTTGATACCACAATTTTTTTCTCCTTGAAAGTTGTAAAAAATGTTTATTACAACTTTTTTTGGTGGATAGTTGTAAAAAATAGTTATTACAACTTTTTTAGTGAATAGTTGTAAATGTTAATTTTGATACCACAACTGTTTTCTCTTTCAAAGTTGTAAAAAATGTTTATCACAACCTTTTTCGTGGATAGTTGTAAAAAATGGTTATTACAACCTTTTTCGTGGATAGTTGCAATGTCTTCGCTGTAGCACTCACAGTGAAATTTCTCACACCGGATCATTCTTAACTACGGATTTTTTTAATCCCGATTCCATTTTAAAAAAAAATGCTAACTCTATGTACTAGAAAATGTCGCTTAACACCAACAGTTCTAAACATAAAGATTACGTACCTGATAGCTTTGAGTCCACTTTCATGCTACATTGCAACTCATACGTAATTGAGGGCGTGAAATCTAAACATCAGCCATCCACATCGAATCTTCGGATCAAGTGAATGCCCTCGAGTGCAATCAATACCGAAATGGGACTCGTCATTATGTTTAATTTTGGGTTAGTAACACTTAACATGAAAATAATGATGTATATTAGTTGTTGTGGACTCCGCTTAACACAACCCTATTTCCCACAGCAACGAAAATTTTCCCTCAAAAATGCCCACCCCCCGAAACCCTATCTGCCGCCGTGCCTCCAAAATTTTTCTTCCACGCTCTTCCCAAAATTCACATCCTTTAAATTCATCCGTCGTTCTCTTCATCTAAACCCTAGCATTTAAGCCGCCTCTCCATCCTCCGTTCTGTGCGGCCACTCCTCCCCCATCTCCGCCCTTTCCGTCCTATCCATTCCGGCCTCGACAGCGGCTCCTCCGACAGCGGCTCCTCCATCTCCGTGCGACATGTGCAAGGGAAGCTGTCGGGAGTGGCACTACCACTGCGACGGCTGGGGTTCGATTCCCACATGGAGTGCCTCCACGGAGTCAGCGAGTGCCGCGATCGTGGGCCCGAGCCGGAACCGTCGGCTGCCGGCGACGATGAAAAGAACACGAAGGTGAGGAGAATGAGGAAGAGAGATGTGGTGGGGGAATTGGTAAATGAAGAAAATGAAGAAAATCGGTAAATGAAGAAAATCGGTAAATGAAGAAAATGAAGAAAATCAGTAAATGAAGAAAATCAGAACCCCTTTGAATGATTCCGATTAAAGCCCGTAGCAGTTCGAGCTATTGAGCTTAGGGTTTTAGCGCGGGGGAGCAATGGTGGGCTTCATGTTCTCGGCTCCCATGATCATCTCTCCAGGCATTTCTATTTAGCCGTCTCTTCAAATTGATTCTTTGATTACTCGGTTCCTGATCTAGTTGAGTAAATTTTGGTTGTAATCGGTAAAGATTTCTGCTTTCTACTCTCTTTTTAAATTATTAATGCGAATCCTTTTATTTTATTTTATACTATACTGTAACTAGTTGAGGATTCAGTATTTGTAGAGGGGGATCAGAGAGCTGCTCGATTTTAGCCCCGACGCGGTCTCGACGAAGGTGCAGGTGACCGATCTCAAGAGCTCCCCAGGGCCGCTGAAGAGCGAGCTCCGCCATGCCCTTGATCTGCTCCGAGATAACTACCATGAATTCGTCGTGAAACAGGTCCCAATCTTTGAATCCTTTTGCTATTCTTGTAGCTGTTTGATCAACAAATTATGTAACAAAAATGCGATTTTCCCCCACCAGATATTCATCAATGTGCCATGGTGGTTCATTGCATTCAACAAGATGATCAGCCCATTCCTCACACAGAGGACCAAGAGCAAGTTCGATTTTGCCGCGCCGGCGATATCGACGGAGACCTTGTTCAGCTACATTTCGACTGAGCAGATCCCGGTTCAGTTCGGAGGCTTGAACCAATACGACGACACTCATGAACTCGGCGTTGCCGATGCTGTTACTGAGGTTGACATGAAGCCTGCATCCAAGCAAATCATAGAGATACCTGTAACTGAGGTGGGCATGCATCTCTCAATACAAGCTGTTTCTGATTTTTAATTGATCTAGCATGTCTTGACAGCATGGAAACGAGTATTGCTAGTAGATCAGGGTCTAATTGATTTTAAATGTAGATAATTAGATCTTGTTGAGCTTCTTCAACATGAAAGTTGCAAAATTGCGTCGGTGCAAAATGGACTATTAAAATTGCACTGACGGTTCCAACGGTCGGTATTAAAATGGACTATCTAAAAATTAAAATAAAATAAAATTTCTAACAAACCAACGTATGCAATTTTATCCAGATCAAACATTGTATCATCATCACCGCCCATTTAAAATTCAATCGAGAAGGGCCAAGAGGAACAGGACGAAGATAGATATTACAAACATCTCTTTTATTATGCTATAATTCAATATTTCAAGTACATGTTTCCATTTCATTATAAAAACAACCAACCAACTCTTTTTTCATCTAATTTACATACATAGAATGAAGTAAAAATAATGAACACCAGTACATCCTCAAATCTTGTTTGCTTTTCATGTCTTTTGATGCTGCTTCACTTCATTGACAGCATGCAACTCCATATAATCTAAAGCATCAAAATAAATTTCAATTATAAACAAGATTTATTTGAAGCAAAAATTAAAAGAAATACTTTACATTGTTAACCTATTGGAGGAGAAAAAGGATGAAATCTGCAGCTTTCTATGATATCATTAGCAAACTATCCCTTGGTACCATTCTGCTATAAAACGTATCTTCTCAATAGATGCTCATGTGGGAAGGGACTTATGGAACATCCACCTGTATAAGAGGAAAGGAACATGATGCTCTATCAAGATTGTGAGTTAACCTTGAACTAACATTTTCTAGTATACCTGTCTTGATAGATTGACAGTAAATGATGGCCATTGGTAATTGATGGCTGGTACTACAAGCGCCGCTCCTGCTAGCCTGTGGGTATGTTTTGGCTAACTCAATTACATTTGTTTTCCATTTATATAGTTGTTTTCCCCCTCAAATATTGGTTCGTATATGCCCATGGATTGAAGATTTTGCTTTTGGTCTGAGCAGGTTGAATTTTTGTTTGTGGTATGTAGTTTAGGCAGCTCCAATCAGAACAATTACCCATGAATGCTCCAGTCATGTAAAACTTTGATCCAATCTCCAACTGGTCTGCAAGTTCTTCGATGTTCTCGCTTAGCTCTTTTATTGTATGCTTTGGGTTTGCAAGTACATAGAGTATATGCCCAGCTCATCCACCCATTCCTACGGCCACAAAACATACACACACAACAACCGAAATCATGTCAGATATCAAGAGCAAGTGATGTTTGTCTATTGATGTTGGTTGTATCACTTGAGAGGCAAGTAATCTGAAGTCCTTGAAGCTGTCCAGGCCATGAACAGGTTGTGCTATATGCTAAAATGAATTTTTTTAACGGTAATATTTATTTATTAAGAAATCCTACACATGACAAAAATCAAATACGTGAAGAAGGCATGTCATTTCTGACAACATTACAAATTATAGTTTATCCATGGATGCATAGAACCAACAAAAAACTAATTAGTGTTCTAAGTTGATATTGGCATACAAGAATCAAGAATTTGTTTGCTGGTAGAAACATCCTAAGAAATTAACCGCGCTAGTATAAATAATGAACCACTTCATATATAGTAAAGCTTGTAAATAGGATCCAGTAGCCATTCACTTGATAAGCATGCTCATCTAGGGAACCTATATAACACAGGAAAAACAATAACCTCCTTGTGATTTCGATTCCTCAAATGAAAGCATTGATAGAAGTTGAATACACACCATAACGCCTTAAACCAGCTAATGTCATCAGGCACGGATCATCCTAGCCATCAACCCACCCCTCTGTTACTAATCGATTCAACTGAAATACCAATCAGACACCATCACAACAGAGTCACAAATAGACAAATAAGTCAAATATGAGCAGCTATAATGTAACGGCATGTTTCTATCGTACCTTCTTCGTGCACGTGCTTTTGATCGTGCACGTGTTTATTTTAGACTTTAATTGTTTTTGAACGTTTTTGTGTGATATGTCGTCGTGATCGTCTCTGAAAGTATTAGATTGTGGAATAACTTGGGAACGACATATCTCGAGTCGTTCTTCCGTGATACTAACTTATTTGACGTGACGTCGCGACTTTCTGCTTTGACGCGAGACGTTTCGAATTTTAGTTTCGTCTCTCGACTTCGAAATTTAGATTCGTCTTCTCCACTATCTTTCTTTAGTCATCTAGAACACCCCATAATTATTTTATAATTTTTGGACTTAATTTGACCTATTTTCCATTTTTTTGAAAGTTTTAAATAATTTTAAAACCTATTTTTATAAAAGTTTTAATTACAATAAAATTCCTATATTATAATAACGTATTAAAGAATTTTAAGGCAAAGTTTCAGAATTTTTGGCTGCACCCATCTCGTGTGAGGGAGAGAAGAGTAAATTTATTTTTAACTAATTATTTTAATTATTTTAATTACGTTTTTCTTAACCCAAACCATAATCCTAACTCTTTTCTATTTAAATAAATCCTAGGCTAGGTTAATTTCGCAGCCACACAAACCCTAGCCGTCAAAAACCCCTTCCCGACGTTCGTCGCAACGTTGCGACGATCGCAACGTGCACGACCGGAGCTCTCCCCCGCAAATCCTAGCGCACGACCGGAGCAAGCCCCCGCATCGCCGCTCGTACAGCTCGCTGCATCGCCCCCCTCCCGTTGTCGCCCGCTCCGACCGAGAGCACCGCTCGGTCAGACCGAGCGCCCGCTCCGCACCCCGCTTCGTTGCCACCGCTCCGCACCCGCTAGCGCTTGACCGAAGCCGCTCCCCGCTCTGACCGAGAGAACAGCCCGCTGCTCCGCTTCATTGCAAGCTGCAACGTTGCAGCTTGGCCGCCCGCTGCGACCGACGGGATCTGTCGGTCTGACCGACAAATTCCCTCGCACCAACGCTGTGCCGACCTCCCCCGCATCGCAGCTCGCATGACCGAGAGCTTCTCTCGGTCTGACCGAGAGGAACCCCCACACCGACCAAGTCCGACCGATTGAACTTTGTCGCAAGTGGGTTTCTCCCACACCAACTTCTGTGGTGGGCCCCCCCAAGTGCTCCTGAAGTGTTGTGGGCCCCCTTGGACCCCTAGCACTGCTGTGGGCCCCACTTGGACGTGCTACTTCGCGGATTTGTCGTCTACGATGTTGCGACACGTCGTAGGCATTCGTCGCAAGTTCCAGCTTTTGGAGAACCGTACGAGGACCAGATCTGAAGCTGAGGAATTCTCCGATCAGACACGACATCCATTCTACGACAAACTCCGGTTCAGGTTAGTTCCCCGAAACTCATAGAAACCTCCACAATAGCTGATTGAACCCTAAACTAAAAACCGTCAACTTGAACTAAATTTACTTTTCAGCTCCTGTAAAACGTTGTACGAACATAGAAAATCGACGAACGGACTAATTTGACTGTGCACATAGGATAGATCGTCGATTAGGCTGATACATCAAAAAGTGACTTTTGACGAATAGGATAGTCCCGAAAACCTAGAAACGAACCCTAATAGGATTTGATGAATTTGAGACCTGACATCGTCGCCGTGGCGATATTTCAGACGGACTTCTGCGGACGAGACGCTTGGACGAGACGCTTCGAGAGGACGACGCACTCGCCGTTTCAGGCAAGTGCACCCACTTGCGTTTTTGACCGTGCCTTGGTCTTAGATTGCTAGAACTGTTAGACTGTGACTGTATAGAACCGGACGTGAAATGATAGCATCCGGGACGCCCCTGACGACTCAGACTTGACGACGAAGTCTGAGCCTGACAACAACAACTTTGATGCTGTAGGGCTATCATGTGTGTGCATGCGTGTGGACACCCTAGAATAACTCTCCCGTACACTGGTCGTGTCTTGTCACTGTTATCCACACTGGTCGTGTCTTGTCACCATGCTACAAAAAGCCTTCGGGCGTTTCAGATGCTCTCCTTGCGGGAGTGATCTCCGTGCTACAAAAAGCCTTCGGGCGTTTCAGATGCTCTCCTTGCGGGAGTGATCTCCGTGCTACAAAAAGCCTTCGGGCGTTTCAGATGCTTCCCGAGCGGAAGTGATCTCCGTGATACAAAAGGCCTACGGGCGTTTCAGGTGCTTTCCTTGCGAAAGTGATCTCCGTGCTTCCTGTCCTGAGTTCTGGGGTTTTGGGGTAGGGTTGAGCGTGCGCACGGTGAGAGGGTCTGATCCCCCTCGAACCGTAAGGCGTGAACCCTTCGTGCCGTGCCGTGTCGTGCCGTGTCGTGTCGTGTCCTACCTGTCTTGTCTGTCTTCGTCTTGTCCTGACACCTTTAGGCTAGTCCCGTAGTCGGTAGCACACGCTACGACTACTGCCTGCTACGTTTTTACTTTCCTGCTACGTTACTTCTCTTGTACTTGTTGTAACCCCAGCATGCTAATCAACCAGTAAACTGTTGTGTAAAAGAACCTCAGCATGCTAATCAACCAGTAAACCGTTGTTTAAAGTTCGGTGCACTTGCAGTAAAGTCTAACCCTTCTTGTAGACTTTACCTGACGTACAGTTCCTTTTTCTTGGGGGCTGTACGTCAGGTGTTCAGCCAGAGATCGTGGACGAAGCAGACTCGCTGGAGTACGAGGAGCCGAGGACGCTGATCCAGAGTCCGTGCCTGACGAGGACCAGACCTTGAGGTCTTTTAGTCGCCACTTCCCGAGGGTACTACTTTTCAGTTTGTCTTTAAACTTGTGTTGCCATGCTTAGGCTTCTTTTAGACTTTGTACCAGTTGGATATTATTTCTCCATGTAAATGAATGCAAATTTCCTTTCCGTACTTTTGTTGTTTCGAACTATAATAATGCAAGAACCTGAAATTCTTTTAAAATGGTACATCTACAGACGCTTATTGGGTCCGAGCTTCTAAAGCTCTGGCCTAAGCGGGCCTCGTCACGTTTCGCTTCCGTCCATTTTGGGAAGCGGGGCGTGACAGGTTTTAGTGGTGGCCCATGCAGGTCATGCAAAAGTTCGGAACAATAAAAGTACCGCATTCATTTGATATCCACGTGCAAGTCTGAATTAGTTTCCCAGTCTTAGATGGTAGGAAGACTTAGGTAGACGTCCCAGGTTGATAGTCGGATGCCTTGGTTAAGATTTAGTCGTCCTCGTCCTAGACTATTTTAGCATCCCCATTTGATTCTGATCGTATTAGATATCTTGAGTCCTTCTTTTAGTTAGTCGCTCGCCCAGCTCCATCGACTTCGGGCCCAGCAGAACGTAACCTCGATTCTCTTAGGAACCCTCTCTTTAGATCCTGATTATATTCTAGCTCATTAGGAAGTCTTAGAGCTGAGTTATCCTAAATATTTAGACGACCCGATGATTAGAACCCTTGTCCTCCAGCATCCCTCTGATCCTTGCAAATTTTGTGCTATCGACCATAGAGTCCAATCGTAGCTCTTCACGATTCATATCTTACGCGTAATCTTCATGCGATCATTTTTCCTTTCTCTCGATTCTCGTGATCGTTTCCTAATGATCATCATCGATCCTTCGAATTCCTTCCCTGACCAATTCAACCTTCTCTAAAATTATTTTCGACTTTCCTTATTAAGTTTTCGCTCTAGCCTGATTTCTTTGAAAACCCCTATATTATATATTTAAAATTTGTTGTTTTGGATCGAGTTAAAACTTTTAATTGACTTGGAGCTTTCTTGGACGTAAATGTTTTAAGTCAATATCTCGCATTATTTGCCTTGTTTCCAAAATATATATATCACTTTTATAAACTACACAATTTATTTATGCTATCTTGTACTTATTTTCAAATTTTTCCCCTTTCTCAAAACATGTTTCCTTTAAAAGTATTTTCGAAATTCATTATTAAATCCTCCGCCCAAATTGACTTTTTGAAAACTTTTATTAATTATTTAAAATTTCTTACTTTCGGTTGAGTTAAAATTCTTTCGCAAATTTTGAGATCCTTTCGGTCGTGAAAGTTTTAAGTTACGACCTCGTACTTATTTTCGAATCAGTATCCATCGTATTTTAGTTTTAAAACTTTGTTACCATTTCGGGAATTCAATATATCATTTTTCTAACCTACGAAATTTATTTTTAACCATTTACGTACGTACTTTAGGATATTTTTCTAAAACGAAGGGGGATTTTAAATTTCTTACATATAAACATCTCTATGTTCATCGTGCTCATACTTCAAGAACCTTTGTTTAAATTCATTTTCATTTACAAAACAATCGCTACCTCATCCCACTTTTATTTCCTTTATTTCTTGTTTTCGAAACCCATTATTAAATTCTTCGCTCGGTTTAACTTCCTTGAAAACCCTTTATTATATATATTTAAAATTTATTGCTTTTCGATTAAAATTTCCTTCTTAGATTTTGAAATCTCCTTGGTCGTCAATTTTCAAGTTACTATCTGGAAATTATTTCAAATCGGTATCTTTCATATTTTCATTTTTTTAAAAAAAAACCATGTTGACATTTTGATAGTTCAATTTATATTTCTGGGCTACAAGATCTATTTCTAAATCACTTACCTTGCCTACTTTTAAAATACTTTCTAAACAAGGGGGACTTCAATTATTTTATTATTATCATTATACATGTTCTATGTTCCTCGTAACCACATTTCAAAATCTTTGTGTAAACTTATTTTCATTTGCAAAACAATCGTTTTCCATCCAACCAACTACCTCCTTATCTTGCCTTATTTGAACTCGTTCCTTCCGATCTTATTTCGTTCCGCTTTTGATTTAGTTTTCTTTCCTTCTTTTATCTAGACATTAAATCTTGTAGTTATCCATGCTATCTCTAGTTTAGGAGTAGGCCCTCTGGTAGGTGATGTCGTTGCAGTGCCTGAGTATAGGTAGAGTGTGTAGACCTGTATGAGTGTGTCATCTTTAGGATCCTGATGTTTGTCTCCTGTGTCTTGAATGTGTACCCAGTGTTAACCATGGTAAGCTGGAAGTTGTCTGAATGACGGTATTCATACTTATATGAATGGTGCCATCGCAGGCAGATCCTTAGACTGAGTTTTAATTTTAATGAATGGTTTATCTTGGTTGTATATGAATCATATCAAAACTTTGTTTTTTTTAAAACCAAATCTTTAAAGTTTTAAAACTAGCTCACAAGATCACAAATCACTTAACCTCCCTCATCCATTACCGCAACACCACACGTTTTTCCAAATGTTTTAAAATACTTCTTTGGCCTTAAGTCTCTCTTTCTCTTCTCTTCTTTCTCCCTTAAAGAAAATTTTCGTGTTTATGGTTGTTATATTAATTAGGACTAGCTATTATCATTATAGGATTTTGTTTGCAGGTAGGCTTGGAGGGAGATAAGTTTTATTATGTCAATGATTGATTGACTTTAGGAATGCAAGGATGATGGATTAGAATATTTTTTTGGATGAAAAGAATGAACTGTCTCAGACATATTTAAAATACCGATGTGAGACAGACTCAATGAGAAATTCTGGTCGGATGAAATTATACGAGGAGATGAGAACTCAACAGACTTGAGGCTTAGACGGGTAGTAGATAGGAGTAACTGCGGAGAATAGTATGAGTTAGGGTGACCATGAGATTGAGTAGAGCTTATATTAGCATTGAGACGGATTGATGAATTGACGTGAGAAGACTTTGAGAATAACACGACGTGTGGAGATAAATGGATGATTAGGCAGTCGGACTTAATATTGGTTTGGATTAGTTATAGTGAGTAGGATGTGATGTACTTCTGATAGATCAAAATTATTTGGCGGATATTTTATGGGGAGATATGACGAGAAAGTATTGAAGACACGACGATTGCTGATTGGTGAAGGTATTATAGGATAGACAAGTGTTTTTGTCTTGGATTGGTGGATGGCTAGAATCTCTTTTTGGAGATTTATTAATGTTGGGAAAAGATTTAGAAATTCAAAAGATATTAATGAGCGATGATGATGCTTAGTGGAGTGGTACGATATCAGAAGATGATTATTATTTTTTATGAGAACTTGGAGTTGGAAATTGGAACGGTAGAGGTGGATCTATATTATTAGGAGGTGAGTTTAGTCGTGGCTTTGCCCAGTGAAAAGATGGATTATGGGGGTATTATTGAGGAACGTTGTTCGAGGTTACAGGATTAGAAATCTTTATGAGTAGATATGATAGTCGCGGGAAAAGGGTTATATGGATAATTATTACTAGTGTGAGTGATTCCGAGGGCGGAATCATTTCTAAGGTGGGTAGAATGTAACGGCCTGTTTCTATCGTACCTTCTTCGTGCACGTGCTTTTGATCGTGCACGTGTTTATTTTAGACTTTAATTGTTTTTGAACGTTTTTGTGTGATATGTCGTCGTGATCGTCTCTGAAAGTATTAGATTGTGGAATAACTTGGGAACGACATATCTCGAGTCGTTCTTCCGTGATACTAACTTATTTGACGTGACGTCGCGACTTTCTGCTTTGACGCGAGACGTTTCGAATTTTAGTTTCGTCTCTCGACGTCGAAATTTAGATCCGTCTTCTCCATTATCTTTCTTTAGTCATCTAGAACACCCCATAATTATTTTATAATTTTTGGACTTAATTTGACCTATTTTTCATTTTTTTGAAAGTTTTAAATAATTTTAAAACCTATTTTTATAAAAGTTTTAATTACAATAAAATTCCTATATTATAATAACGTATTAAAGAATTTTAAGGCAAAGTTTCAGAATTTTTGGCTGCACCCATCTCGTGTGAGGGAGAGAAGAGTAAATTTATTTTTAACTAATTATTTTAATTATTTTAATTACGTTTTTCTTAACCCAAACCCTAATCCTAACTCTTTTCTATTTAAATAAACCCTAGGCTAGGTTAATTTCGCAGCCACACAAACCCTAGCCGTCAAAAACCCCTTCCCGACGTTCGTCGCAACGTTGCGACGATCGCAACGTGCACGACCGGAGCTCTCCCCCGCAAATCCTAGCGCACGACGGAGCAAGCCCCCGCATCGCCGCTCGCACAGCCCGCTGCATCGCCCCCCCGTTGTCGCCCGCTCCGAACGAGAGCACCGCTCGGTCAGACCGAGCGCCCGCTCCGCACCCCGCTTCGTTGCCACCGCTCCGCACCCGCTAGCGCTTGACCGAAGCCGCTCCCCGCTCCGACCGAGAGAACAGCCCGCTGCCCCGCTTCGTTGCAAGCTGCAACGTTGCAGCTTGGCCGCCCGCTGCGACCGACGGGATCTGTCGGTCTGACCGACAAATTCCCTCGCACCAACGCTGTGCCGACCTCCCCCGCATCGCAGCTCGCACGACCGAGAGCTTCTCTCGGTCTGACCGAGAGGAACCCCCGCACCGACCAAGTCCGACCGACCGAACTTCGTCGCAAGTGGGTTTCTCCCACACCAACTTCTATGGTGGGCCCCCCAAGTGCTCCTGAGGTGTTGTGGGCCCCCTTGGACCCCTAGCACTGCTGTGGGCCCCACTTGGACGTGCTACTTCGCGGATTTGTCGTCTACGACGTTGCGACACGTCGTAGGCATTCGTCGCAAGTTCCAGCTTTTGGAGAACCGTACGAGGACCAGATCTGAAGCTGAGGAATTCTCCGATCAGACACGACATCCATTCTACGACAAACTCCGGTTCAGGTTAGTTCCCCGAAACTCGTAGAAACCTCCACAATAGCTGATTGAACCCTAAACTAAAAACCGTCAACTTGAACTAAATTTACTTTTCAGCTCCTGTAAAACGTTGTACGAACATAGAAAATCGACGAACGGACTAATTTGATTGTGCACATAGGATAGAACGTCGATTAGGCTGATACATCAAAAAGTGACTTTTGACGAATAGGATAGTCCCGAAAACCTAGAAACGAACCCAAATAGGATTTGATGAATTTGAGACCTGACATCGTCGCCGTGGCGATATTTCAGACGGACTTCTGCGGACGAGACGCTTGGACGAGACGCTTGGACGAGACGCTTTGAGAGGACGACGCACTCGCCGTTTCAGGCAAGTGCACCCACTTGCGTTTTTGACCGTGCCTTGGTCTTAGATTGCTAGAACTGTTAGACTGTGACTGTATAGAACCGGACGTGAAATGATAGCGTCCGGGACGCCCCTGACGACTCAGACTTGACGACGAAGTCTGAGCCTGACAACAACAACTTTGATTCTGTAGGGCTATCATGTGTGTGCGTGCGTGTGGACACCCTAGAATAACTCTCCCGTACACTGGTCGTGTCTTGTCACTGTTATCCACACTGGTCGTGTCTTGTCACCGTGCTACAAAAAGCCTTCGGGCGTTTCAGATGCTCTCCTTGCGGGAGTGATCTCCGTGCTACAAAAAGCCTTCGGGCGTTTCAGATGCTCTCCTTGCGGGAGTGATCTCCGTGCTACAAAAAGCCTTCGGGCGTTTCAGATGCTTCCCGAGCGGAAGTGATCTCCGTGATACAAAAAGCCTACGGGCGTTTCAGGTGCTTTCCTTGCGAAAGTGATCTCCGTGCTTCCTGTCCTGAGTTCTGGGGTTTTGGGGTAGGGTTGAGCGTGCGCACGGTGAGAGGGTCTGATCCCCCTCGAACCGTAAGGCGTGAACCCTTCGTGTCGTGTCGTGCCGTGTCGTGTCGTGTCCTACCTGTCTTGTCTGTCTTCGTCTTGTCCTAACACCTTTAGGCTAGTCCCGTAGTCGGTAGCACACGCTACGACTACTGCCTGCTACGTTTTTACTTTCCTGCTACGTTACTTCTCTTGTACTTGTTGTAACCCCAGCATGCTAATCAACCAGTAAACTGTTGTGTAAAAGAACCTCAGCATGCTAATCAACCAGTAAACCGTTGTTTAAAGTTCGGTGCACTTGCAGTAAATTCTAACCCTTCTTGTAGACTTTACCTGACGTACAGTTCCTTTTTCTTGGGTGCTGTACGTCAGGTGTTCAGCCAGAGATCGTGGACGAAGCAGACTCGCTGGAGTACGAGGAGCCGAGGACGCTGATCCAGAGTCCGTGCCTGACGAGGACCAGACATTGAGGTCTTTTAGTCGCCACTTCCCGAGGGTACTACTTTTCGGTTTGTCTTTAAACTTGTGTTGCCATGCTTAGGCTTCTTTTAGACTTTGTACCAGTTGGATATTATTTCTCCATGTAAATGAATGCAAATTTCCTTTCCGTACTTTTGTTGTTTCGAACTATAATAATGCAAGAACATGAAATTCTTTTAAAATGGTACCTCTACTGACGCTTATTGGGTCCGAGCTTCTAAAGCTCTGGCCTAAGCGGGCCTCGTCACGTTTCGCTTCCGTCCATTTTGGGAAGCGGGGCGTGACATATAACTTAGTCATATTCGGAATTAATGGATGCAATGTACATTACACTTCGACATTGCGGTGTTGGAAATATTTAACCTTGAGGACTCCCAAACATAAGGCTGGTAAAGTCAAAGTACTTCTAAAAGACAATAGTATGAAGGATGACGAATCTCAAATTCGAGAGTGCCAAGTTTCACAATTGAAATAAAAATTACAAATGCAAACATTTTGCATACAAATATCCACCGCTAAGAATATAGAAACAAAACTAATAACAAAATCAACAGAACTGGTGCATTATGCAAAACTTTGTATAGATATTAAAGCATAAGAATCAAAAAGATGTCCTAGAAATAGACACAATGTTCGGGT
Source organism: Scilla litardierei (assembly GCA_030789695.1). Lineage (NCBI taxonomy): Eukaryota > Viridiplantae > Streptophyta > Magnoliopsida > Asparagales > Asparagaceae > Scilla > Scilla litardierei. Next base: position 44,550,254 of record CM061140.1, on the reverse strand, counting down.
GCAAAAGAAGTTAGAATGCATTTACGATGGTATGATCATAATTACCATTTTTTCAATGGACAATATACATGCTCATGCCCAAAAACCCTCAGATGCTGTTATTTGGGTGATACTATTACATGGTTGCTTATCAACACGACGACAAATGCTGGACATGAGACTTCATCAAAATTGAGATACAGGAACATGGTATGTGGTATATCGTGCATGTTTGTTTATGTGCATATATGTGTCCTTACATTCAAGTGTTGTTGAAGTAGATAGCTAGGAAAATAAATAAATAACTTAATTATATTGCATCATATGACTTATAAGGCAAATAAATAAATCATACCTTGCAGCAAGTTAAACACGATTTGCAAGTTCAATGAGCAATTATATCGAAACACCTCGTATTCCCTAAAAAGAGCATAAAATTAGTATCTACAGATGAAGTAAAATTAGAAGAAGATGTGCGTATTGATTAATATGGAGATGAACATACATTTGTTTAAGGTTGATTACTTGTCTTGTTCTGGATATATTATGGTAAAAATTGCTAGATAAAAAGATAAAAAATTGACATCAGATGATAGATCGTTATAAGCCAAATTTATTGAAGATTACATCCCATTTATTTTTTTTCATTTGGCAAAAACCAACAAAAAGATATGAACATCACTTCATACAAATCATGCATGCCTTTGGATACTTGACACATGAAATTGACAAGATAAGTTCAAATACATGACATGAAATTGACAAGATAACTTTTTGAAAGCCTCAGTCCTTCAATATCATCTTTAAAAATTAAGTTTGATCAATTCCTGCAAAGTTTAATACAGCCTTATACACACAATGAATTGGAACAAAATTAAAAATTCGGTAAATATAATACCAGAAAAAGCCTTACTTGAAGTTTTTACCGTAAACATCGTCAATCCAAACCACCTTCATCATTCCATCAGCATCATCACATTTCAAATCTCAAATCTAAGAATAGGAAAAACAATCTCAATAAACCCCAACAGAAGATAGATAAGTATGCAAACTTACTAGTGGCAAGATTCCATAAAAGTGGTAACCGTTGCCTTTAGCTGTCTGCGTATTCTTCTTTTGATTGGAAAAAAGACAACTTGCATAATTTTGATGATTTCTTCCATCTCTGTTTATTTCTCATAGTTCAGAACTTGAAACTTGTTTTGTCATGGCATTTTCAGGGAGATAATATGACCAGCATCGAACCAACAGGTGGAGCTATTAATGCGATGTGCATTTTCCATAAAAGTGGCTTGATGTTACTCGCCCTGGACTGTAGTCAGATACCAGCCTACTTCATACCAGATTTAGGGCCTGCTCCAAAATGGTGTTCACACCTTGATAATTTAACGGTGTGAAATAATACTCTTACCCATCTAATTTTTTGTTCTGGTGTTCTTGCACCTTTTAGATATGCTCACTTTATATATTTTTCTTATCTTGTATTGTTTCTTATGTTCCATATTAAAGGAAGAAATGGAGGAAGGAACACAAAGCATCATATATGACGATTACAAATTTTTAACCAAAGAAGACCTTGAGCGGTTGAATCTGACCAGTTTGATTGGTACCAGTCTACTGAGGGCTTATATGCACGGGTTTTTTATTGACTATCGATATTATAAGAAGGTGTGCTTTTCTTTAACATCTGAAGCGTACACATCAGATATTGGCTTAATAGTCAGCATGTATTTTGTGATATGCAAGTGTTGTCAAGCATTATGGTCATGCTGCTGCTTGGGAAAAGTATTTTAAACATGAAATTGCTATCTCATTATTTTCTCCAATGGTTTGATGCCATTTGAAACTCTCAGCCCGTGGCTATTTCATGTTCTCGTGCTAACAGTTGGCTTACAATTCCCAAATTAATTGGCGGCTATCTGACTTTGGTTCAGATAGTCCTGAGCATGTCATGACAGTCCTTTGTTGAAGAAATTTAAAAATAAATGAAGTCTGTTTGATAGATATCCTTAATTTAGTTATATTTTTATTCTTATCCAATAAATTTAGGCTAATCAAACCATTAGTTATATGGTCATCTTTTCAGAGACTTTTCTTATTAAAAGATGGAGCAGAACCCAATTTCAGGGAGCTTGCAAAAGAATTTGCCAATATTTTACAAACATACAGCCTGAGGTTTGATTTTCAATGAGTTGGTGGTAAAATCCTGCTCAAGGCAATATTTAATTTAGTTGAACACCATCAAGTATCCAACACTCTCTAAGATGGCTCTGGATGTTCTAGCGATTCCAATATCCATGTTAAGTTCTGGATCTTCAAACCAGTAGCAGAGTTCTTGATGAGTATCGAAGTTCGTTGCGTCCTGAGACATTGAATCATGGGGGTAACTCATTAGGGTCGTGTGTGTACGTCTGAATGTGGAGCTGGGTGGAAGCTTATGCATGCAGTTGTGTAACTGGTATCATGTATTGATTTTGATGTATGCTTTAGTACTCTATGTTCATGTTTGATCTTTCTACTGAGTGAATTCTACACTTGAAAGAACACTTGGGCCCTAACGTTTTTCCCTTTTAACCCTCTGGCCTTAACTTCCTCATTTTGAGAATATAAGCAATCTCATTCCCTAACGATCCAATGATTAGATTGCTAAGGGTGAGTTATGCTATTTTATTGCTAAGGGACGATACCTGCCGCCCATTATTCTCCTTTTGTTTTTTTGGGTAAATTTCTCAGAACACTAGCAAGATATTACATTGCTAAAGATATTAGGAGAGGATAGAAGATTTTCATATATTTTTATTTGACCTTGTGCAATTCATATTTTTTTAACTTCATGTGTTAATAAAATATTTCTGATCACAAATCTTTTACTTCCTGGGATCCAAAGGGATGCCAAATTGGGTGGTTCTGAGATTCTTCTGTGTACTCATGGCTAGAATTTGGACTTGTGCTTCAGGAATCAAGGTGTAATGCCCTACCAGCTACTGCACAAGTACTAGAGGGGGGGGGGGGGGGGGGGGGGGGGGGGGGGGTGAATAGTACTTTAAAATAATAAGACGTATTATTCCAAATTAAATTGCACACAACTACCAAGTCAATTTGCGGAAGCTTAAATTGAATGACAACAATGAAATTAACAATGCTAACAAACGATGTTAATGGGTTCGGATCCACCCAAGTCTCCCCGACTTGTTCCCGGTGATCCTACGTCCCAACCACCCGGATCCCTTCCGGATACTTGAGTTAGAAACCCTAACTCAAGATTTCCACTATGAATATCTTGTGAAAAACCTTCACAAGATCAAATCATACATGCAATGGCAAAGTGAATCACACAACCCGGGATCACAAACTTCTCTCACAACCGAGAGAATCACAAAGCAATATTAAAGAGTTTAATATGAAATAAATATTCTTACCACAAAATCCTATACCTTGAGTTTTTCTTACCCAATAGGTGGAATGAAGGATTTGAGGAAGATGAAGTTACCAAACCCTAGCACCAAGGAAATGAGCAGCAATGGGTGCCTAGGGATGATTTGGAAACTTGAATCAAGCAATAGCTTGAAGAGCTCACCAAGAACAAGCTTCTCTCTAGATCTAGAAATGAGAGAGAATGGGTTTCTTGTGAGGAAGAGAGCTTTAGATTTGAGGGAGAATAGCTATCTCTTTAGAACTCAATGAATCTCTTAATGGCAGCTCTATTGAAGATAGAAATGACCTAGGTTCGTATTTATAGGGTCCCATAAAAACAAGTTAGGTCAATCTCCAACGGAAAGAAATCTGTGAGAATTAGTCGGTCAAAGAACACTCACTGACCGACTAGTTCATCAACTAGTCGGTCAGTCACAAAGCATGGACCGACTAAGAGCAGATCTGAGAAAAGATAGAATTTCAAACCTAGAAATCTAGTCGGTCCAAGAACACTGTCTGACCGACTAGTTTCACAACTAGTCGGTCATCCAATGAACGTAGACCGACTAAGAGGCAAAACAACATAGTCTGAAGGCAAGTTGACTTAGTCGGTCCAAGAACAAAAGTTGACCGACTAGATTGTCAACTAGTCGGTCATCAAACGTTCTTAGACCGACTAACGGTAAACAGTAGCTTAGGAGAAATTTAGAGTGAACAGTAAGTCTCAACTAGTCGGTCAAAGAAGCATCACTGACCGACTAGTTCACAAACTAGTCGGTCGGTGAGTCAACGTAGACCGACTAACTGTAAACAGTAAAGTCCAAGAATTTAAGGAATCAAACTAGTCGGTCCAAGAACAGTTGCCGACCGACTAGATCACCATCTAGTCGGTCAGTACTTGTTCTTGTACCAACTAACATGCACAACAAAGTCCGAATCGAAGCGCGACGCTTCGAGGAAGTTAGAATGAACTTGTGCAAGGATCCTAGAGCTACGAAATGAGCGTAATGAAGATATAGACGTAAGATATACTCAAGGCTTAACATTCTATATATCGAAGCTAAAAGACTATAAATAAAACCTTAATAAACGGTCTTCGATAGCTTCGATTGAATCTTCATATTTTCCAAAGCGTCGCAAGAGCTTCAACGAAGCGTTAGGCATGAATATGAGCTTTGGAAAGTGTTGAGATGTCGCTTTGAATGTTCACGTGAAATTGGCGACGATCTCCAATACTGCGCTCACAAATTGTTAGTTCATGAATTATTTATGTTTGCTCATCATCCAAAACCAAATCCGGGGAGTCCAATATTCAACATTCTCCCCCTTTTTGGTGATGACAAACCAACATAAATAATAATCAAAGATAATAATTCAAATGTAAAATACTTACTCCCCCTGCATTGATGACACGTTAATTCCAAAATGAATATAAATGAATTGCATCAAGCAGACAAGTAAGATAAATAAAATGAATTGATTTTTGAAATTTCGGATTTTGAAAATCCTTATATGTATCTTAACTCCCCCTGAATCTAACATATCAAACTAGATTCTTGGAAATTGAGTTAAATTTTCATTTGCGCTATTTTATTATCATTATCTCTCTCCCTTTGGCATTATCCCAAAAATGGGGGGCATACAACGACAACAATTAGGAAATGTAAAATCCAACATCGGGAGTCGTAGACAAAGGCAATGGATCAACTTGACACCAAGGGAAAAAAATTATGGAAATCAAAACAAGGTGTGCCAAATTTTCCATTATAAAAAAAAATCAAAATCATCAAAAACTCCAAATCATTATTCATTTCTTGAACAAAGAAACATACTCTTCAATATTCAATATTTCTTGGTTAATTTTGTGCATGGAAAACAATTCTATAAAATTACAGAATTTAAATCCATTTAACCAACTTTTTATGCGTCGAGCGACGAAATCACATTTCAAATATATTCAACGAATATTAAAATTTGCACGACGAATAAAAGACAAAGTGAACGATGATGAACATATATATATATATATATATATATATATATATATATATATATATATATATATATATATATATATAGACAACATGAGTACATCCAAAAAGATATCACATCGAATATATGAGGTACATCATATGAAGTGAGACACATCATCTATATAAACAACAAAAAGTACATCATCATCATCAACATCATCATATCATAAAATCCAACACCGACAACCAGAAAGCACAAAAAAAATACATCAAAGCATCTCTCAACCCCATCCTAACCCAAAACACTCTCACTAGAATATATCATCCAAAGCGTATATGGAGAGTCCTCGGAACAACGATCACGAGGAGGAGGCTGGATCTGCAGCGTCCGTGGGTCCAGTCGACGGAGTGGACTCAGGCTCTGCAGGGAGTAGAGGTGTCTCAACAGATGGAATCGTCGGGGCAGGAGTGGAGATCTCAGCAACATGCTCAACAACAGGAATCTCAACAGCAGCAGAGGTCTCGACAGAAGCAGCATCAGTAGTGACCTCGGGAGCACCACTCGGAGTATCCACCGCAGGAGTGGTGGCAACAGGTGTGCTCTCGGGGACACCAGCAGAAGTGGTAGCACCAGCAGCAGCAGTACCAGCAGAAGTGCCCTCGGGGGCACGAGTCGAAGTACGACAAATCTCCTCAACGTCCTCCTCATCCATCTCATCCAACTCCTCGCCCTCAGACACGGAAGGAGGAAGCACAACACCCATCTGACGAGCCATACGGCAAACTACCTCCTCGGTACGAGCCAAGCGGGACTCGTGACGAAGAAGTATCCGGACGACGTCATCAAGGGTGGCAACGGGAGTAGCAGAGGCACTGGCAGAGGCAGGGACAGACGCTGAAGGTGTCGTCCTCTGAACGTGACGAAGCGCCGCAAGAGATTTCTTTACGGCTGTCGCATTCAGGGGAGGACCAAGGGGACGCTCATCGTCACGAGGCAATGTGACACGAAAATGACGAAACACGAGGGTCAACATGCAAGGAAATGGGATATGAGCCGATTTATTGGACTTTCGAATACACTCGAAAGAGTCAATCTTATCGAGTATAATTCGAGCCCAATTAATCGAGCTCCCCATGAAGATCGCATAGATAAGCTTCAAAAATGGCTGGGACGGGAGAGATGAGGAGCCGTACTTGGGAAGCAAGCACGACTTCAGAATCAGATTTAGGACCCATGCATTTGGCTTGAATGATTTAGATGGCACGCCAATCATGGCAGGAGGAATCTGATGGAAAATCTCTGAAAGGATGGTCTGATCAAGAGAAGAAATATCATCTACCGAGATATCAGAAGGAAGAAGGCCAGACGAAGAGATACCCAAAATCTCTCCTAAGATTTCCGCAGTGAGGACTATAGGAGTCCCCAAAACGGTCGTCTCAACAGAGTGGGTCTGATCGTACTGACCCCGGATCCTATTAGCATAGAAAAGCTTCACTAATCTAGGGTAGGGGTGAGGATTCGCCTTCGGGTCATATCGAAGGTAATCGAGAAGACCCGACGACGACAGAAGATCAGCTAACCCTATAAAGTCGCTAAACTGGACGAAATGCTCCAGAAGCAGAGGGCAATGTTCGATACGGTTATACGCCGCGAGACACAAAGGGTCATCGCGACATAACGAAATATCGACACCGCCCACCGGCATCGGACCCTTTCCCTTAGGCTTACGGGTAGACGTACGAGGGTGGGTGCTAGACTCGGGATGAATAGGAGGAGTGGATTCCCTATGAGTCTCGGTCTCGGGGTTATACTCCGTATCGGAATCGGTAGGAGTATGGAACGAAGATTGAGAAGCAAGAATTTTGGCCTTTGGCTTAGGCTTGGGTTTGGGTTTCGGTTGACCTCTAGGTTTAGCGGTCGTCGCCCTCTTCTTCTTGAGAGGAGGCGAAGACGACGAAGGATGGGTGGTCTTGGCTCTACGCTTCGGAGGGGTTGGATGCTCGGGATCCGAAGAGATTGGATCAACGGTCATCGGAGAGGGGCTAGAGGGAGTGATCGGGATACGTGTTCGGGCCATAATCTCGGCACAACACGACACAATCAATCGGAAATGAAGAAACCCTAAATCGGAATTAGAAAAACCCTAATCGAAACCCTAGGAGATGAAATCAACTGAACAACCTAACCCTAGAGCTGAAACCGAACCCTAGAAAGGAGAGGGAGGAAGAGGAGATACCCTAGGTCGAAGATCGACGGACGGCGACGGCGGGAATGGTCGGAAAGAGGCCGGAAGACGAAGGGTCTCGAGGGAGGTCGGGGGTTTGAGCGGAGAGAGAAGAGATTTCGATCGATTAGAATGAAAATCGATCGACTACACTGAGTTTAAGTCGGTCGATTTCTCAAATGACCAAACAGCCCCTGGCACAATTAGTCGGTCACAGTTCAAGCACTGACCGACTAGATCACGATCTAGTCGGTCGGTCAATGAGCTTGAACCGACTAGTTGCAAACAGTGGCTGAATCCAAGATATACTGACAAGATTTAGTCGGTCTGCGTTCAAGTACTGACCGACTAGATAACAATCTAGTCGGATGGTCACTGAACATGAACCGACTAAAGAGTCAAAAACTTGAAAATCAAGTTCTCTCCATAATACGCTTGGACGATAAATCTCAAAACTCTCAATAAACATCTAAACTACCCCATTAATCATCGAAAAACAGAAATTTGACGATTACGCACAAATCGAACGAAAAATCAAGATATCACATAAAATTCCCGAAAAAATCCAATAATTCTAGCATGAATGAGATATTGCCAAAAAATAATAGCATGCAAAATTATTGAATGAAACATGAATCCTATATCTCGGATTCACCCATAATCCCCAATTCTTGACGCAACCGCACAAAGGAGTCCTCCTTTAGGGGTTTCGTGAAAATATCGGCGATTTGCTTTTGGGTTTCAACGTACACTAGAATGATGTCCTTTTTAGCAACATGATCATCTAAAAAGTGGTGTCGGACATCTATGTGTTTCGAACGGGAATGATGTACCGGGTTCTTGGAAAGACATATTGCACTTTGGTTGTCAACCATGATAGGGCAAGTATCACAATTTATACCAAAGTCTTTAAGTGTGTGTCTCATCCAAAGAACTTGAGCACACGCGGCACCGGCGGCAATATATTCCGCCTCGGTGGTTGAAAGTGATACGGAATTTTGCTTCTTGGAAAACCAAGAGACAAGAGAATTTCCTAGAAAATGGTAAGTGCCACTAGTACTTTTCCTGTCGGATTTGCATCCCGCATAATCAGCGTCACTATATGAGACTAACTCATATGTGCTAGATCTCGGATAAAGTAATCCAAAATCTAATGTGTAACTTAGATAGCGAAAAATACGCTTTACCGCTACTAAGTGAGACTCCTTAGGTTGAGACTGATAACGAGCACATATACATACGGCAAACATAATATCGGGCCTACTTGCGGTAAGATAAAGCAAACTACCTATCATACCTCGATATAGACGAATGTCTACATCCTTACCGCCCGTATCCTTGTCAAGATGCGTAGTCGTGCTCATTGGAGTCTTTTTCCCGGAGGCATTCTCCATTCCAAATCGCTTTAGCAACTCCACCGTGTACTTCGTTTGGTGGATGAAGATTGCATCGTTCATTTGGCGAATTTGGAGACCTAAGAAATATTTGAGTTCGCCCATGTGGCTCATCTCAAAATGTTCCTTCATCACATTAGAAAAATCTTCGCAAAGAGCGAAGTTAGTAGCACCGAAAATGATATCATCAACATAAATTTGAACTAATAAAATATCATTATTCGCATGCTTAATAAAAAGTGTTGAATCGGCTTCGCCCATTTTAAAATTCAAATCCAAAAGAAAATTCTTTAGGCGATCATACCAAGCTCGAGGAGCTTGTCTTAAACCATAAAGAGCTTTCTTTAGTTTAAAAACGTGATTTGGAAATTTTTCATTTACGAAGCCCGGAGGTTGAGAAACGTAAACTTCCTCAACGACATCTCCGTTTAAAAATGCACTTTTAACATCCATTTGAAATAATTTAAAATTCTTATGGCATGCAAAAGACAAAAGTAATCTAATTGATTCTAATCTAGCTACCGGAGCGAAAGATTCTTCGAAATCGATACCTTCCTCTTGACGATAGCCTTGAGCTACTAACCGAGCTTTGTTCCGGACGACGACTTGGTTTTCGTCGGTTTTGTTCTTGAAGATCCACTTTGTCCCTATGACGGTGTGGTTCTTCGATGGCAATGGAACAAGCTCCCAAACTTCATTCCTCTCGAATTGAATGAGCTCCTCCTCCATGGCTAAGATCCAAGCGCTATCTTCGCATGCTTCATTAATATTCTTTGGCTCTATCGATGAGGCAAAGGCACAATTTGCGAAGTGGTGAACTTGGGATCTCGTCTTGACACTATCATAGATATTGCCAATGACTTGCTCATGGGGATGGTCACGAACCGAATGAAGCCGTTTGGGAATACCTTGATCACTTGGAACATTCTCAACAACTTCATTAGTTGGGTTAGTCTCAATAGAATCAATAGAATCATTAGACTTAGAATTATCAAACGAATCACATAAAACATCCATAGAATCATTATCATTTGAAATTCTAGTTGGAACAAATCCTTCATTAAATGAGACATAAAGCGATTCCTCGATCGTTGAGGTTCGTTTGTTGAATATCCGGTAGGCTTTGCTACGCGTAGAATATCCAACAAAAATCCCCTCATCGGATCTCGGATCGAATTTGTCCAAACTACCATATGTGTTCTTAATAAAACATTTCGAACCAAAAACACGAAAATGTTTAACTTGAGGCAACCTACCAAACAACAATTCATAACAAGTTTGTTTAGTGCCGGGCCTCAAAAGTATTCTATTAAACACATAGCAAGTGGTGTGTACCGCTTCCGCCCAAAATTGATGGCCAAGTTGGCTATCATCAAGCATAGTGCGAGCACATTCCACTAGCGTCCTATTCTTTCTCTCAACTACACCATTTTGAGGAGGTGCACGAGGGAAAGAGAAGGTGTGAGTTATACCAACTTCATCACAAAATGTCTCAAAAGACTCATTCTCAAATTCACCTCCATGATCACTACGAATAGTGACAATGGTGGTTCCTAAGAGATTTTGTACTTTCTTAACAAAAATTGTGAAGTTTTCAAAAGCTTCATTTTTATTACACAATGAAAATACCCAAGTAAATCTTGAATAGTCATCTACGATGACAAGTCCATACCTTGCATTTCCTAAGGAAGCTACTCTAGTTGGCCCAAATAAATCTAGATGTAATAGCTCTAGTGGCCGTTTAGTAGAGATGCTTTTCTTATGTTTAAATGAAGATTTAGGAAGCTTGCCGCGTTGACAACAATCACAAAAACTTTTCTTTTCAAAAACAAGCTTCGGAAAACCTTTAATAGAATTCAATTTTGAAAGCTTATATAGTGTTCCAAAGTTCACATGTCCAAAGCGTCGATGCCATAAGTGTTGTTCACTTGTGTTGGCAACGAGACATTGTTCATATGACTTAGGAAGATCCAAAATATAAATGTCTTTACGACGAGTTCCGGAAAATAATAATTTTTCATTATCCTTTCTTAAAATATGACACAATCCTTTCGCAAAGCTAACTTTGTAACCTTTGTCACAAAGTTGACTTATTGAAATAAGATTATGATTTAAACCACTAACAAGATAAACGTCACTAATTAATGGTTTAGAAGGGTTACCGACTTTACCAACACCTATGATGGTTCCGCTCTCGTTGCCTCCAAATACGACGCGGTTTCCATTCGCAATGGGAACCACTCCGGAGAGCAAACGAGCGTCACCCGTCATGTGTTTGGAGCACCCGCTATCGAGTATCCAATTCCCTTTGGAGCTAAATTTAAATTTGATGCTCCTTTTCTTTTTCTTTTCCTTGAGTACCTAAAGATAGACACTTTCATATCATGGTACCCAAGGTCATTGGGTCCAAGGGATTAGACCTTTGGAAGCCAAGTCCAAGTGGACTTAGACTTCCCCACATAATTCTTACTATGCACAACATCCGAAAAATAAGCATTCATGTACATTTGTTTTTCGTCCATGCTTGTGTCCTTTGGGCTCCAAATAGTGAAAATTTTGGGAGCCATCATCCTATTGGGTGCATGCATGCTACGTTGATTTCTACGTGATGCATGTTGTGGATAGGCATACGGGACATGATGGAATGGTGCACGACGAGAATTATTCATATGATGAGGTGGGTGTACATATGCATGTGTGGGAACACGTGCGTGAGGGTGTCTCACTTGGTGTGCACGTGCCCGAGAATGTGTTGCATAAAAATCATCATATGTGTGAGCCGGTGGAGTAGGACGTGTGTTCCTACGTGGCATGTTATTAGTGTACATGTAGGCATGCCCCTTCTTTGGAGGTCCACCCAAAGTGGGTTTCTTTCCGAAAGAGGGTGTGGACGAGGTGGAAGCACCATTGGTAGATGAACTACCAATAGAGTGTTTGCTCCCACTCGTTGAGGCTTCGGAAGTTGGCCTAACAAAAGTAGTGACCGACTTGGATGAATTTCACATCATATACCCCAAGCCAATGTGATGTTTGGCCGGAAGTAAATCTTTTAGGATATTATCCAAATGGCCCTTACCCTTGTTGAATTTGTTGATTCGGCCCAATGTGTCCTCATATTTCTCTTTGAGAGAACGCAAAGAAGTATCCAAAGCGGATATTTGCGATGTGAGCACATAAACACGAGATTTAAGATTCTCGTTCTCAATACTCAAAGTCGAGTTTTGAAAAGTTAAATCCGCTATCTCATGTTCTTCTGCATCCTCAATGCTAACATGTTCGAGTTTAGATTTGAGATTCGCAATCTCATTTCTTAACTCTTCAACAACGGTGTCGTTGTTGGTGATGATATTCTTAGGCGATGTTTGAATGCTAGCTAGGTCATCTTTTACCTTAGTATATCTATTTACTAACTTAGTGTATTTTGACCAAAGTTGAGAGTTAGCATTTCTAAGATCATCCATCGTTACCTCATCGCTTTCGTCATTACTATCATCGGAAGAGGAGGATCCTTGATCGTTCTCCTCTCTTGCCATGAAGCACATATGTGCTTGCTCCACTTTCTCATCATCCGACTCTCTGCTTGAGGAATCCTCGGAGTCGGTGAATGTTGCTCCGACAAGTCCTTTCTTGTACCCCTTTTTGTATTTCTTGGACTTATCGAATTTTGGCGCCTTCCACTTCTCCTTTTGTTTGTTGAGAGGACACTTCGCTTTCATGTGTCCTGGCTTATTGCACTTGAAACACAAAGGAGAGGAATAGGCGTTAGAAGAACCAAATTTACCCTTGGTCTTGAAGTTACCTTTCCGGAAGAAACGGTTGAACTTCTTGGCCATGAGTGCCCTGGACTCCAAGTCCAACTCGTTTTCCGAGTCTTCATCATCGGAAGATGTGGATGAAGCCGCCTTGAATGCAATCGCCTTTTTCTTAGGCGCATCTAGGTTCAAATATGACTTCATCTTTTCTTGTAGCTTCACCTTGCTATCTTTGCGTACCTCGTATGACATCAAAGTACCCATTAATTGAACTACGGTATATTTGTTCATGTCATTACCTTCCTCGATGGCGAAGGTACGTTTTTCCCAAGAAGAGGGAAGTCCTTCAATAAGCTTTAAGCACTTCTCCTTTTGAGTGTAGATCTTGCCGAGGGCCTCTAACTCGTTTATTATGTCAACGAAGCGAGCGTAATATTCTTTCATCTTCTCGCCCTGTTGCATATGAAACATTTCGTAATCTTTGGTTACGACAACGAGTTTAGAGTCTCTTACCCGACTCGTCCCTTCATGTAGTATGAGGAGAGAGTTCCAAATTTGATATGCACTCTTACATGTGCATATCTTATTGAAGTCCTCGGGCTCCAATGCGCATTGCAAGGCGTTCATTGCCTTGGCATTGCTTACCTCCGCGGCGACCTCCGCGGTAGTCCATTTCTCAAAATCTTCTTCTTCGGGCTCGTTGTACTCCTTCATTGTAGTCCTCCATAAAGATGCACTTCGGAGGAAGGTTTCCATCCGACATTTCCAGTACCCGTAGTTGGTACCGTTGAAGAATGGAGGCCTTGTAGAGGAATGTCCTTCCATCACCGATGACGCTCCTTCACGGTTCCTGAAGGTGTCGTAGTTGGAAGGTGGAGGCACGGTCTTGTTGTCGTTGGCAGACATAGCTGAGTATCTGGCTCTGATACCAAATGTAATGCCCTACCAGCTACTGCACAAGTACTAGAGGGGGGGTGAATAGTACTTTAAAATAATAAGGCGTATTATTCCAAATTAAATTGCACACAACTACCAAGTCAATTTGCGGAAGCTTAAATTGAATGACAACAATGAAATTAACAATGCTAACAAACGATGTTAATGGGTTCGGATCCACCCAAGTCTCCCCGACTTGTTCCCGGTGATCCTACGTCCCAACCACCCGGATTCCTTCCGGATACTTGAGTTAGAAACCCTAACTCAAGATTTCCACTATGAATATCTTGTGAAAAACCTTCACAAGATCAAATCATACATGCAATGGCAAAGTGAATCACACAACCCGGGATCACAAACTTCTCTCACAACCGAGAGAATCACAAAGCAATATTAAAGAGTTTAATATGAAATAAATATTCTTACCACAAAATCCTATACCTTGAGTTTTTCTTACCCAATAGGTGGAATGAAGGATTTGAGGAAGATGAAGTTACCAAACCCTAGCACCAAGGAAATGAGCAGCAATGGGTGCCTAGGGATGATTTGGAAACTTGAATCAAGCAATAGCTTGAAGAGCTCACCAAGAACAAGCTTCTCTCTAGATCTAGAAATGAGAGAGAATGGGTTTCTTGTGAGGAAGAGAGCTTTAGATTTGAGGGAGAATAGCTATCTCTTTAGAACTCAATGAATCTCTTAATGGCAGCTCTATTGAAGATAGAAATGACCTAGGTTCGTATTTATAGGGTCCCATAAAAACAAGTTAGGTCAATCTCCAACGGAAAGAAATCTGTGAGAATTAGTCGGTCAAAGAACACTCACTGACCGACTAGTTCATCAACTAGTCGGTCAGTCACAAAGCATGGACCGACTAAGAGCAGATTTGAGAAGAGATAGACTTTCGGACCTAGAAATCTAGTCGGTCCAAGAACACTGTCTGACCGACTAGTTTCACAACTAGTCGGTCATCCAATGAACGTAGACCGACTAAGAGGCAAAACAACATAGTCTGAAGGCAAGTTGACTTAGTCGGTCCAAGAACAAAAGTTGACCGACTAGATTGTCAACTAGTCGGTCATCAAACGTTCTTAGACCGACTAACGGTAAACAGTAGCTTAGGAGAAATTTAGAGTGAACAGTAAGTCTCAACTAGTCGGTCAAAGAAGCATCACTGACCGACTAGTTCACAAACTAGTCGGTCGGTGAGTCAACGTAGACCGACTAACTGTAAACAGTAAAGTCCAAGAATTTAAGGAATCAAACTAGTCGGTCCAAGAACAGTTGCTGACCGACTAGATCACCATCTAGTCGGTCAGTACTTGTTCTTGTACCAACTAACATGCACAACAAAGTCCGAATCGAAGCGCGACGCTTCGAGGAAGTTAGAATGAACTTGTGCAAGGATCCTAGAGCTACGAAATGAGCGTAATGAAGATATAGACGTAAGATATACTCAAGGCTTAACATTCTATATATCGAAGCTAAAAGACTATAAATAAAACCTTAATAAACGGTCTTCGATAGCTTCGATTGAATCTTCATATTTTCCAAAGCGTCGCAAGAGCTTCAACGAAGCTTTAGACATGAATATGAGCTTTGGAAAGTGTTGAGATGTCGCTTTGAATGTTCACGTGAAATTGGCGACGATCTCCAATACTGCGCTCACAAATTGTTAGTTCATGAATTATTTATGTTTGCTCATCATCCAAAACCAAATCCGGGGAGTCCAATATTCAACACAAGGCTGCTGATATCTTTCTTGAGTGGGATGTATCCTTGGATTGAACTATCAAGCCGGTGTCCACTGATCAACCGGTATGAAACAAAATTTCCTAATCTTGATGACAGTATAGGGGCAACATGCTTTTGGTTTCTGAATTCTGATTGTTATTGTGATCAGGTTATCACCATCAATGGCATGTGTCCAGGGCCTTTTATCCACTCAACCACTAACGATAATGTCTATGTGAATGTCTTCAACAACCTTGACGAGCCATTGCTGATCACATGGTATGTGATTGTTTTCTGTAGATTTTGCATGGCCCGAAACTTTTAGAACTCAGATATTCATGATGTAGATGATCATTATGCATAAAAAAATTCTATAGATGATCATGATTCATGACAAAATTTGTGATGGTTGGTAGTTGATTGATCAAAACAATTCCAGTTTGCTATTTAAATGAAGATACATTATAGTTATTGTGTGTTGAACATCTAGTTCTCTTTAAGGATCAAAAGTTGTATGCAGGAAAGGCATTCAGCAGAGGCTGAACTCATGGCAAGACGGCGTCTCAGGAACAAATGGAATGTCTTGAAAGAGGGTGCTCTTTCCTGATGCATGGAATGATATCAGAATCTAGTTGGCACATGAAGAAACTTGGAACAAATGGAGGGACTTGAAAGAGGGGTGGATGCTTGGTTCCATAGGAAGGACTTGGACGAAATTCTTTTCTTCTTCTTCTTTATCTTTTTTATTTAGTCATGTTAAAAGATGTTATATCATCATCTTTAACATGCCATTTAAAATCAAAAACTGTAAATTAAACGATAATTGCAAGTGGGTGGGACATATTAGGTTGAATTGCAGACTGTTGGTAAATAAATATTGTAGGGTGGAGTAAATGAAGCTCGATCCTATTTGGTAAATAAATATAAAATGTCGGTATGCTTCTTCCTTGGTTTCTTATCACACTTGATTAAGTGCAAATATGCAATTTAATTATAATTCGATAATAGATGTATGAAATGCAAATTCTAAAACCTTTTTTGAATACATTTTCTAATTTTTTTTAAATTTGTGGTTTTTTCGCAACGTTTTATAAAAGTTGTAGTATAGTTTTAAACAACTATTTAAACTAGTTGTAATAGAAGTTTTTACAACCTTTTTTAAAAGTTGTAATAGCAGTTTATTCAACATTTAAAAAAAGTTGTAATATCTCTTTACTATAACCTTTTATAAACGTTGTAATACTAGTTTACACAACTTTTAAAAAAAGTTGTAATATCTCTTTACAACAACCTTTTATAAAAGTTGTAATACTAGTTTACTCAACTTTTAAAAAAAGTTGTAATATTGCTTTACACAACCTTTTATAAACGGTGTAATAAAAGTTTACACAACGTTTACTAAAAGTTGTAATATCTTTATTCACAATCTTTTCTAAACGTTGTAATAGAAGTTTACACAATGTTTCAAAAAAGTTGTAATATTTATCTATTACAACTTTTTCTTACAACATGCAAAAAAAGTGGTCGAAGGAGCCGACCCTATTACAACTTCGCATATTACAACGTTTGTTAAAAAGTTGTCTTACCCCTATTACAACCTTTTTTAGAAGTTGTCAATGACCATTTTTGTTGTAGTGGTTGTTTCAATTAGTTTTTTAGTATGCTAGAATTGTGTATGCCATATTTTTTATGATGTTACTATCCCTTTTTGGCATAACACTTTTGCATGATATGGATATTTGCGTATGCCCACATCGCACACTTCACTTAGATTTGGTATGCTTACTTTTGGAGATGCTTTGTGGAGTTTGGCTGGAGATACTTTTGGAGATGATTTGGTATGACTACAATTAGTACCTCATGCCATTATACTTAATTTGTGTTATTATTTAATAACATGACTTTGTACACATGGTTATAAATTTTCCATAGTCATGTTTGGAATTCCATGCTTATCATTGCATTTTTTATGTTTTACTTAGATCTCGGTTATAAATGATATTTCCACAATTGGTATCTGATATTTACTTCGTCGCTCGACGATTATATTGATTTGATAGCTTTGTTTATATGAAAACATAGAATTGTTTTACATGCACTCAATTTAATAAAATTGTTTATCTATGTCATTGTGATGATTTTTGATTCCACCATTATGTATCTAATCATGTCCATATAATATGTCATGCTCATTGCTCAAGGACAGTCTATCACATTATGCTTAATGTTATAAATTTTGTGATAATTGAGTTTGTTTGTGTACTTGACACTATTTGATCACTTGTTATTCCTTCACAAGTGATGTCATGATTCATTCTATTGTCACTCTTCTAACACTGCTCACACTGCTCACATTACTCCTTACAATTAGTATCTATTGTAATCTTTTATCACGTATGGTTATTGCTTATCTTCCTGTGATAATTGAGTGTAATTGAGTTGTTGTTGGATATGTGCTCTTGCATTTGATATCTTTATTTTGATATCTAGTTTTCAATTGGTAACTTTAAAGTAGAGAACTTTGCAATTGGTAACTTTACAATTGATATACCTTTATGTTTTCCACTCTATTGTTGCATTTGTTGTTTCTTTACCCCCATATTTTTTTTGTTAATGACAAAGGGGGAGAGAAATAAACAAGATGTGCTTATTAAATGTTGAGTGTTAAATAATAACTTGGATCATATAGACTTTATTGTTGATCGTTCATGTAAATGATTCAGAGGGAGCATTGGTGATTACCTTGGTCTATATTGATTACAGTATATATATATTGGTAATCATGCTCATGTTTATGATATGCATCACATATATGATTTGTATTGTGTACGCATATTATTTCTGGTCATTCATGCGATATATATACACAACCTCATGTGATACACACACTATAAACTGTTGAATGATGCTATTGATTATTGATATTAACTTGATTAGCATCATTGCAAGGGGAGTAAGTATATTTAATGCACAATTATTTGTTTTGTTTATATTTGGTTTGTCATCATCAAAAAGGGGGAGAATGTTGAGTATTGGACTCTCCACTTTGATTTTGATGATGATCAAACACAAATCATTGTGACTAACTCTTGTGATTGCAGTTAGCTAAAAAGTCACCAATTAGATTCAAGAAGATCAAAAGTGACTACACGTGTTGATTCAAGTGGAGAACTTGGTAGATCAACAAAGATGAAGCATTGTCTTGAAGAACTCAAAGGCTACCTCAAAACTCAAGCCAATGGCATCAACAAATGAATAGAAGAGAAGATAGGAATGGTTGAGTCAAAAGCTTAGAAGACTATGACGTTGGAGATACTCAAGTCATTCAACTAAAAGACTCAAGACCATGAAGAATTATGGATATCGTCGCCAAAGTACCTTGTCCATCTCAAGCGACGTCCTAAGACTTCCTCAGAACGCGTGATCGTGTGCCTGAAGCTTCGTTGAAGCTCAAGGAGCATTATTGAAGTCGAGGGATTCAGAATCTTCATGTTGAAGCTTTGAAGACGGTTTGTTGTGTTTAGTTTTATGTCTTCTAGCTTTGGTTTAGTAGAATGTTAAGCCTTGAGTAGTACTTGCCTAGAAATCTTCATTCTATCATATCTTATCTGTAGGATTGCCTTAAAAGCCATCAAAATGTTTTCCGAAGCTTATCGCTTCTTTTCTCGGCTTCATATGCATCTTAGTTGGTTCAAGTAGAAGAACCAACCGACTAGATGATGATCTAGTCGGTTGGAAATTCTTCTTGAACCGACTAGTCATCCTAGTTAAATTCAGCCCATTCACTGTTGGCCAATTAGTCGGTCCAAGAAGGTTCACAGACCGACTGGATGACGATTTAGTTGGTTGGAGATCCTTCGTAGACCGACTAGTTATCCTAATTATTTCGATGCTATTCGTTGACCTATTAGTCGGTCCAAGAAGGTTCACCGACCGACTAGTTGTCCAACTAGTCGGTTGTGAATCCTTCTCAGACCGATTAATTCTCCTAAGTGTAATTCGACTTCTTTACTGTTGACCTCTTAGTCGGTCCAAGAAGGCTCACCGATCGACTAGATGCCAATCTAGTCGGTTGATGTTTCTTCTTAGACCGACTAGTTCTTCGTCTTCTGGATTTCACTATCTTTGCTGTCAACTTCTTAGTCGGTCCAAGAAGGCTCACCGACCGACTAGATGTCAATCTCGTCGGTTGATGTTTCTTCTTAGACCGACTAGTTCTTCTTCTTCAGCAATTCACTATCTTCGTTGTCTTCCTTCTAGTCGGTCCAAGAAGGTTCACCGATCGACTAGTTGCAAAACTAATCGGTCAGTGATCCTTCGTAGACCGATTAACTGCTTCAGAAATAGAGCCGTTGGGGCATTTATTGCCATGATTTTTGTGACCGTTTTCTCTCTTCCCTATATAAGTTTGAGTGCTTCAAACCAGGGATCCAAGGCTGATTTTAGAGACATTTTCACATCCAAGAGAAGAGCCATTCAACTCCATTTCTAAGCTCTCTCATCTCACAAGAATCTCTCCCTTACTCTTTGAGCCCTAATTCCTTAAGAGAGATTCACATTCTTTGTGAGCTACTCAAGCTAAGAGCTTGAATCAAAGTCACCAACTTCACCCTAGCCATCTATTGCTGTCCATCTTGGTGGAGCTAGGGTTTGGTGCTTACTACTTCCTCAAAATCCATTCTTGCCCCCAAATTGGTAAGTATTTCTCAAGGCATAGGATTTTGTGGTAAGAAGCTTTATATTTCATTCTCTACACTTCTTAATTGTTGTATACTCTCGGTTGTTGAGAGGTTTGGCTTGATCCCAAGTTGTGGGAGTCAAGATTTCAGTTTTGCTCTCGGTTTGTGAGAGTGTGCTTAGTCCCTAGTTGTGGGATTAAGGTTTTGCGTGTTCCCGGGTTGTGGGATACACGGACATCGATTGTAGGTCGATCGCACTTGTGGGGTTTCCGCAAGTGGGCTAAAGGAAAGCTGTAGTGGTTTTACTAGAGTATTCGGAGGGGATCCGGGTGTTGCTGGATTAGGGCACCAGGAACAATTCGGGGAGACTTGGGTGGTACTGAACCAGGGTACATTGCATGTTTGCTTTGCATTGTTCTTTGTGTTGTTGATCATTTATTTTATTCCGCATTTGTTTGTTAATTAGGGTTTTATTTGGCGTAAATTCCTTATAATTCTATAAACCACTATTCATCCCCCTCTAGTGTTTATTACTCATAGCACAGGGTCACTACATGCCGTTCGACTTTGCTGTAAACTGCATCGGGATGATCGAACTCCGGTGTCTGGCGTGGCCTGCTTTCTCGACCGGTACTTCTTCCGTCCTCTTTCACCTCCTCGATGATGATGGGTTGCTTTATCTCTTCTGGGAATCCTCAACTCGAAGGAACCCCCTGGGAGATGAGGAGCATGAGGCGGCAATGGAGGCGTAGCCTCCTCGGGAGGTCGAGGAGTGGAAGATAGGTTGTTGGAGGGCGGGCTGGTGGAGGCTGGTATTCCCAGTGGGGTGATTTGGTGGGGCAGCCACATCCCCCTTAACCGGCCATTTCGACCGTCGCAGCACGGGCGGCTTTTGCCTTTCCCGTCGGCGGGGGTCGTTACGAAGTGGGTGCTGGAAGGAAGGAGCGGTCCGTTGCAGGTCCTCTAGTTCCCCTGTCGCAAGTTGTCCAAGGGAAGTCGAGGAGTGGAAGGCGGGCTGTCCCTCGTATAAGAGAAATAGCCCATCGGCGATCCGTATGTAAGAGGAATAGCCTATCGGGGAGGTGTGGTCCATCGTCGACCGGGGCCTCTCCCACGATCGGGCCAACGGTGGACTGCCTTTAAGAAGGGGGAGTGTCTAAAGGCAAATCCAACTCTGACGGCCCGGGTGGGTGAGGAGAGATTGATTGTGGGGGTATCTCGCCCCTTTTCAACCTTCATGGGAGGTGGACTAAGGCTTACTCTTTCTTCCATTCTTTCCTCTCTCCTTCAAGGAAATGAGGGGCGTATTTATAGACGGCAAGAGCTGATAGCGTCTGATAGACTGATGCGATGAGCTAGCACCATTATGTCATGCCCCGCTTCCCAAAAATATGGAGGCGAAGCGTGAGGAGGTCCGCTCAGACTTGAAGCTGCAAAGCTGCAAGTCCGATAAGCGTCAATCAAATTTAAAACTGCAGGTCCTTGCAACGCGAACGAAACAAGATAATAATAATGAGACAAAAGAATAATCTCAGAATATCCATAAATATAAATTCCAACATCACAGAAAAGCCACCAGGCTGAAAAGAAAAAGAGTTTAAAGGCCCAAGCATGGCCAACAAAAGTACAACGTGCAAAAACAAAGGTGCCACGCACCGACAACTAACAACAGAACCTAAAAGTAAAGAAGCTCAGCAAAATCATCAAGAAAGGTCTCCGGTGTCCACAAAACTCCTCCTGGGCAAACATGGACTCAGGCTCAACGTCAGCAACACATCACGTACACAGCAACGGTCTCTGGCTCAGGTCTAACATGTGACACCCAAAAGAGCAAGGGGCACATGTCAGCAAGTCTACAAGAGACTTGTGCAAGGAAACTGGAAGTAGGCAAAAGTAAAGTAACCTAGCAGTTCTAGCATGAATGCGATGACATGTCAGTTAAAGTATGAGTGCAACATGTAAAGTAAAGTAAAGTACGAGCATGGCATTTAAACATGGCATGGATGACAAGTATTACATGAATCATTCACAAGACAAGTACAAGACAAGAAAAGTAAGCACCTCGTGCACAGAGATTCCGTCTTTTGGCTAGAGGGCTGATCAGGCCACTCCTAAGCTCAAGTGACCATTTATCCCTACCCCTCCACGTGTGTCGAGCCAGGGCCTTACCCCCGAACATGGAATGCTCGCTTCTGGATCACGAGCCAGGAAGTGTTTTTAACAAGTGTGGCATAGGGGTGCACCTAGCCGTAAACACGGAAACACGGATTGTACAAGTATTTTGTAGCGTGTGCTACGATGCAACAATCAATTTGGATGACATGTAAGATGCAATGCATGGCAGTTAAAAGTGCGTACAGATAAGGAAAGTAATCGTGACAGTTTAGTATGCATGATCAACAAGTTTAAAGAGTTGGATCTAGCTTCGTTGTCAAGTTAGATCAATTAGGTGACGGATCTAGTTTCGTTGTCAAACTAGATCAAGTAGGCGTCTAGCCAGCTATCATTTCACTGACTAGTCTCTTTTATGCTGAAAACAAGGAGGTGGCCTAAAAACATGGCCCTAAGCAAGATTTGGCAAGTTTCACTTGCCTGCAAGTACGACGTCTGAGCACACCGTCCAATGAGTCCAAAAATCACAATTATCCTACGTGCACAAGTCCACCGACCTAAAGTCCATATTATTAATCTTTATTAGTGAATTTAAAACATTTAAAATACTTTAAAAATACTGATTTTAGTCTTGATTAGCATGCATTGGGTTGGGGGTCCTAGGGGTGCAAAGCGTTACCTCAACACGACGCGAAAGCTACACCGGCGTCGGGTAGCGACACCGGGGGTTGGAATAAGAGAACGCGCTCCAAGTCCTGATTCCAATATAGTTTCCTCACTGGAAAGTTCAGAGCATCAACCGGAGCAACGGTTCCAGATTCCAAAGCTAGCACGTGCGACGACGGCCTACGACGTGTCGCAACGTCGTGCACGGCGAATCGTCGGAGAGAAAGCACCTAGGTGGTGCCCACAGTAGTCCTAGGGACCTTTGGGGGACCCACAATACCTCTGGAGAACTTGGGGGGCCCACGGTCGTACTCAGCCAAATGCGGGGAGCTCCATCGGTCGGGCTCATGCGGCGGGGCAGTGCAGCGCTTGGGGTGTGCAGCAGTGCGGGGGAGCGTTGGATGCAGGGCTTTGCTTCGGTCGGAGCGGGGGACAGCGCCGGTCAGGCGATAGGCGGGTCGTTGCAACGTTGCAACGTTGCAACGTGCAACGGTGCGGGCGTGAGCAGGCGCTTTTGTCGGTCGGGCACGGTGCGATGCGGGGCGACGGAGCGGGCTTGGTGCGGTGCGGTGAAGCGGGCGTGAACGGCAGCAGCGGGTGCGGAGCGATGTTGGTGCGGAGCGGGCGACCGGTCTGAGCGGGGGAACGGAGCTGATTCCGTCGGTCGTGCGGCAGCTGCTTGTCGCAACGTTGCGACGAATCGTCGCAACGTCAAATTTGGGTTTTGGGAGCGGCTAGGGTTATTTTCTTGCGAAAATAGGTCTTCCTAGAGGTTGTTTATATAGTGTAGAGGGGTTGACTAGGTCTAGGGCTAATCCTAATGAGATTAGGAGTGTAAAATAATTTAAAATTTGAAATTCAACTTTTCCAACTCACCCAAGGGTTTGACTTGGTCCAAATGAGCTGGAAATTGGCTCAAAAATTTTTTAAAACGTTTTAAACTCAAATAAATTTTATTTGGCCGAAAATAATTTAAAAATTAATTATTAAAAATATTATAAAACTTGTTAAAAATATAAAAGTGGTCAAATAAACTCTAAAAATTATAAAATAAATATCGGGGTGATCGTGTTGACGAAAGTGAGCTAACTAAGAAGACGGATCTCAATTTTGACGTCGGACGACGAAACTAAAATTAGAAACGTCTCCCGTCAAAAGTGAAAATCGCCACGTCTCATCGAGTAAGATTAAATTGTGGGAAAACGACTCGAGAAACGTCGTTCCAGTTTAGTGCCACTATTTAATACTCTCCGAGACGTTCACAACGGCATATCACACGAAAGTGTTCACAAACAAACAAAGTCTAAAATTAACACGTGCACGGTCAAAAGCACGTGCACGAACAACGTACAACGAAAAGTGGTCGTTACATCCTCCCCACCTTAGAATAAAGTTCGTTCTCAGACTTTCTAATATAGCTAGTCGCTCTAGTAACTACCCCAATCAAGTCATATAATAATTCAACCAGGTATAGTCATTACAAGTGCTTATATATGCACTAAGTAGTCAAACATTAACACTACCAACATGTGTGTGTGTGTATATATATATATTCGCGTACGTTATACACTTATACCTATTATAGTCAGTCAACTTCATACATGTATTTCAATCATGTATATACACATACATCCCTTATGTAACTGCTACTCGCAAAACGATAGTTCAGATACTTATATAGGTATGATCTCATACTAGCAAATACAATCATTGCTCTACGTATAGATAGCTACCTATGCACAAACATCAAGGGTATACTACCCTCTAATATTTATCCAATACCAAACATCTCAAACAGGTAGTCACTCCATACCATTTTAAATCAAGTTCCACTATATTTAATATATATATATTCACCTCTACTATAGCTTCATAATATATATAGTCATTCAAATGCATTCAAATATTTCACTATACATTCACATTACGTACGGTCCTATAACTATATTTACGACACGCCACATATACCATAGTCACCAATAACTATACCTAAGCAAATACTTACCCGTGCATGGTGCACACCCATACACGCTAACATTTCATTTACGCATACCAATCATACCATTATATTACTAGCACATCTATGCACCTAGTTTAGCTAGTACACATACGTTCACACTAGCAAGTCCTTAGTAATTAGCTATACCACAAGACCAACACCTATAACTATATACTGGTGTAGCGACCCACAGTCATGTGCGTAACTCAACCAGGCACAAACACTTCTATCACTATACATACATCAAGCATTGCTATATTCAAACTACAATCATACATTCAATATACTTAGAGTATACTCACTCAAGCTTGAGTGAGACTCAATACACATATCAGAATATTCTATATACGTAACACGGCATTCATACCTATACCAATATCACTCCAATATATATACATCTACCAATACAACCATATACATTCCATAAATCAATCACACTTAATATTTAGTCAGGTAATACTTACATAGTTCAATCACTCTATATACCATAATAATAATAATACAGACATCAGCACACGTATAATTATAATACACTCCCTAATACATGCATACGTATTCATCGTATAGTCACACCCATGTAACATATATATATTCACACCATAGCCTACTGCCTATAATTAGTATACTAACACATCTATACGTACATAATTAAGATGTGCAATAGTCGTGTATACCTCACGGTATGCACGCATGCAACATCCCGTAAGAGCAAGCAACATCAATCAAGATTATAATCCCGCTACCATATGTATATCACATATATACTCAGGCAACAAAACATAACTACTTACATATAAGCACCATATATATCTACCTACGAGCACATACTCACACGTACTAGTATATAGGTCACTCAATAGGCCTACTCTCTTAACTATACGTACACTTATTATTATCACACCTATCATACACATAGCTTCACCAAATCAAATTATTTCAACCATTATAAGTATCTCTTACTACACACACAACTTAGATATTCCAACGCTAGCTCTTATATATACATGCATCCCTAGTATGGTATAGCTAACCACATACAAATCTATAAATAATAACACACAAATAACTTTATAATATCACGAATAACTCCAAGTACGTATATATCACACAATAGGCAAACATTAATATACTATGGGGTTATACTCATTCAAGCTCACGTACATAACTTGGGTACGTGCACTACGACTACCTCACGAGGTCCAAGGGTCTACTAACAACTTAGAGTTGACACAGACATTGACGAGCACTAAAGCCTAAACAATTTAGAGAGAGGTCGAGGTCAAAAGCGTGACGAGGGAAGGATCGATAAGCACGAGCTCAGATAGGACGAATACGAGGAGACGGCTTGGTTAGACGAAACATTGACTCAATGGTGATGTTTAGGTAGGGGAAGGGAGATGTAGTGATGCTTATATAGGAGGGAGAAAAGAACTAGTATAAGTAACATAAGCTATCTTACGCGAAATTTGAAAACTGTCGTACTTCAAAAGTTAAAATCCTAGTTTGAAAAGAAATATTTGGAGATCGATAAAACGAGTTGTTCAAAATAAATTTGAGTCGAACATTCATAATAAGAGAAAATGGTCTATTGGTTTTAAAAATCATTATAAAAGGAAGTAAAATCATTTACACGAATATTAAGGACGTGGTTTAGAAAATTTATACGTCAGTAATTTAATATAATGTTGTCAAAAAGTTTTGGAAAGTCGAAGAATGAAATCAAGTAACGGAAAAATTTAAACTCATGTTAAATGCTTTCAAAACTTTTAGGCTACGGAAGATTTAAAATAATCAATTTGAAACTTCTTTTAGAAAACCATGGTTTGCCAAAAATGAGAAACTGATTTACACAAGGTTCTTAATATACGAGCACAACAAGTCTAGTACGGATATAAAAATAATTGAAAGTAGGTATGGTGCACGGAAAAATAATAATAATGACTTAGTATAAGAATTTTCAAGATCGAATCGCAAATCCTTAAAATCAAATCAGGGAGGGTCTAAAGCAGGAAGTGGTTATGAAAATAGTAATTTTGCAAAAATCTGAAGTAGCGAAAACGACGAACAAAAAAAACCAAATTGCTGAAAGCTGAAACTCCATGTGCCTTGAAAGTATATGAATGTCATAAATCAGGAGGGAAAATTACAAGTTGAATAAAAGTACGATTCAGAATAAAATTAATATATGAAGGGACGACGCATTTGCATAAGTACGAAAAATATAAGCTGGAAAAATATTATAAGCTAGAGTTCAAAATTCCGACAAGCGTTTTTAAAAAAATTTAAATCAATGAAGGAGTATGAAGTATAAGTATATTAAAATTTTGAACAAATTTAAACTTAGGGAAAGAGGAAATCGAAAAATACCTTCGGAAGATTCAAGATTTGTAATAGAGGGGTTCGAAAATTGACGACGATCGTCATGAGGCGATCTCGTGAATCGAGGCAAGGAAATTTGTCGGATGATCAAAACATACATACGCCTAGGGTATGAATCAGGAGAATCTACGAGGAACTCCTACGGTCGACCAACTAAAGATTAGAAACTAGGCGCTAAGACCTTCTAAGGAACTAGACCTTAATGAACTGTGTTAGGCTTGGCTCGAAGTCGACGAACCCAAGGGAACGTCTAAAGAAATTCTAGAAGTCTAATATGGTCAGAGTTAGGCAAGAACCACTAAGGTAACCCCTACGACGATCAAATCAATTCCTAGCAGGGAGTCTAACTAAAAAATCAGAGGCCTCTGACTAGCAAGCACAGACGTCTAACTAAGTCTTCTTACCAACTAGTGTCGTAAGAAAACGACTAGACTCAGGGCTTATGACTCGGATGTTGCAATTTATTTAATGGACATTCCGTTATTATCGTTGTTTCGTTAATTCACAATTGCAAGACTGGACCTGCATGGGCCACCAACAAAACCTGTCACGCCCCGCTTCCCAAAAATATGGAGGCGAAGCGTGAGGAGGTCCGCTCAGACTTGAAGCTGCAAAGCTGCAAGTCCGATAAGCGTCAATCAAATTTAAAACTGCAGGTCCTTGCAACGCGAACGAAACAAGATAATAATAATGAGACAAAAGAATAATCTCAGAATATCCTTAAATATAAATTCCAACATCACAGAAAAGCCAGCAGGCTGAAAAGAAAAAGAGTTTAAAGGCCCAAGCATGGCCAACAAAAGTACAACGTGCAAAAACAAAGGTGCCACGCACCGACAACTAACAACAGAACCTAAAACAAAAGAAGCTCAGCAAAATCATCAAGGAAGGTCTCCGGTGTCCACAAAACTCCTCCTGGGCAAACATGGACTCAGGCTCAGCGTCAGCAACACATCACGTACACAGCAACGGTCTCTGGCTCAGGTCTAACATGTGACACCCAAAAGAGCAAGGGGCACATGTCAGCAAGTCTACAAGAAACTTGTGCAAGGAAACTGGAAGTAGGCAAAAGTAAAGCAACCTAGCAGTTCTAGCATGAATGCGATGACATGGCAGTTAAAGTATGAGTGCAACAGGTAAAGTAAAGTAAAGTACGAGCATGGCATTTAAACATGGCATGGATGACAAGTATTACATGAATCATTCACAAGACAAGTACAAGACAAGAAAAGTAAGCACCTCGTGCACAGAGATTCCGTCTTTTGGCTAGAGGGCTGATCAGGCCACTCCTAAGCTCAAGTGACCGTTTATCCCTACCCCTCCACGTGTGTCGAGCCAGGGCCTTACCCCCGAACTTGGAATGCTCGCTTCTGGATCACGAGCCAGGAAGTGTTTTTAACAAGTATGGCATAGGGGTGCACCTAGCCGTAAACACGGAAACACGGATTGTACAAGTATTTTGTAGCATGTGCTACGATGCAACAATCAATTTGGATGACATGTAAGATGCAATGCATGGCAGTTAAAAGTGCGTACAGATAAGGAAAGTAAATGTGACAGTTTAGTATGCATGATCAACAAGTTTAAAGAGTTGGATCTAGCTTCGTTGTCAAGCTAGATCAATTAGGTGACGGATCTAGTTTCGTTGTCAAACTAGATCAAGTAGGCGTCTAGCCAGCTATCATTTCACTGACTAGTCTCTTTTACGCTGAAAACAAGGAGGTGGCCTAAAAACATGGCCCTAAGCAAGATTTGGCAAGTTTCACTTGCCTGCAAGTACGACGTCTGAGCACACCGTCCAATGAGTCCAAAAATCACAATTATCCTACGTGCATAAGTCCACCGGCCTAAAGTCCATATTATTAATCTTTATTAGTGAATTTAAAACATTTAAAATACTTTAAAAATACTGATTTTAGTCTTGATTAGCATGCATTGGGTTGGGGGTCCTAGGGGTGCAAAGCGTTACCTCAACACGACGCGAAAGCTACACCGGCGTCGGGTAGCGACGCCGGGGGTTGGAATAAGAGAACGCGCTCCAAGTCCTGATTCCAATATAGTTTCCTCACTGGAAAGTTCAGAGCATCAACCGGAGCAACGGTTCCAGATTCCAAAGCTAGCACGTGCGACGACGGCCTACGACGTGTCGCAACGTCGTGCACGGCGAATCGTCGGAGAGAAAGCACCTAGGTGGGGCCCACAGTAGTCCTAGGGACCTTTGGGGGACCCACAATACCTCTGGAGAACTTGGGGGGCCCACGGTGGCAAGTGGTGCGACGGGTGCAGGGTTGCGATGTTTGCTCTCGGTCGTACTCAGCCAAATGCGGGGAGCTCCATCGGTCGGGCTCATGCGGCGGGGCAGTGCAGCGCTTGGGGTGTGCAGCAGTGCGGGGGAGCGTTGGATGCGGGGCTTTGCTTCGGTCGGAGCGGGGGACAGCGCCGGTCTGGCGCTAGGCGGGTCGTTGCAACGTTGCAACGTTGCAACGTGCAGCGGTGCGGGCGTGAGCGGGCGCTTTTGTCGGTCGGGCACGGTGCGATGCGGGGCGATGGAGCGGGCTTGGTGCGGTGCGGTGAAGCGGGCGTGAGCGGCAGCAGCGGGTGTGGAGCGATGTTGGTGCGGAGCGGGCGACCGGTCTGAGCAGGGGAACGGAGCTGATTCCGTCGGTCGTGTGGCAGCTGCGTGTCGCAACGTTGCGACGAATCGTCGCAACGTCAAATTTGGGTTTTGGGAGCGGCTAGGGTTATTTTCTTGCGAAAATAGGTCTTCCTAGAGGTTGTTTATATTGTGTAGTGGGGTTGACTAGGTCTAGGGCTAATCCTAATGAGATTAGGAGTTTAAAATAATTTAAAATTTGAAATTCAACTTCTCCAGCTCACCCCAGGGGTTGACTTGGTCCAAATGAGCTGGAAATTGGCTCAAAAATTGTTTAAAACGTTTTAAACTCAAATAAATTTTATTTGGCCGAAAATAATTTAAAAATTAATTATTAAAAATATTATAAAACTTGTTAAAAATATAAAAGTGGTCAAATAAACTCCAAAAAT
Organism: Scilla litardierei; assembly: GCA_030789695.1. Classification (NCBI taxonomy): domain Eukaryota; kingdom Viridiplantae; phylum Streptophyta; class Magnoliopsida; order Asparagales; family Asparagaceae; genus Scilla; species Scilla litardierei. The sequence goes on along the minus strand of CM061140.1, from coordinate 44,519,970 downwards.
TATAAAATAAATATCGGGGTGATCGTGTTGACGAAAGTGAGCTAACTAAGAAGACGGATCTCAATTTTGACGTCGGACGACGAAACTAAAATTAGAAACGTCTCTCGTCAAAAGTGAAAATCGCCACGTCTCATCGAGTAAGATTAAATTGTGGGAAAACGACTCGAGAAACGTCGTTCCAGTTTAGTGCCACTATTTAATACTCTCCGAGACGTTCACAACGGCATATCACACGAAAGTGTTCACAAACAAACAAAGTCTAAAATAAACATGTGCAAGGTCAAAAGCACGTGCACGAACAACGTACAACGAAAAGTGGTCGTTACACATTAGCTGGCTTGTCAGGGTCAAGTCATTCGAACCCACTTTTGCCAGGCGGTGTCAGACGTGAAGCGTAAGGCTTGCGCCTCTTGGGGGCACGTTGTCATTAATGGAGGGCGTCCCGAATGTCCCTTCGTTATGACATGTCACATCGAGGGCACACTTTATCGAAACCGCGAGTGGACCGAAGGTTCTAGCCCTGCGTGGGGCCTGCCTTGGTAAGGGTGCCCTTGTCCTTTTCCCCCGCCTCTCGGGAAGGAGGGGGGCAAACGCGTAGCCCGGCACGTGCTCTTTTCTCTAGTTTGGGTGGCGAAGCCTTTTCAGCTTGCCCCGGAGTCTTTACTTGAGGGGGGAGCGAGCGCGCAGCTCAGCCCGTGCCCTTCTCCAGTTTGGGTGGCGAGGATGGATCTTGCCCCGGATTCTTCAGACAGGGGGAGGGAGCCGTAGCTCGGCCAGTGCCCCTTTTCTCTAGTTTGGGAGGCGAAGCTTTTAGGCTTGCCCCTGGAGTCTTTACTTGAAGGGGGGAACGAGCGCTCGACCTGTGCCCTTCTCCGGTTTGAGTGGCAAGGATGGATCACGTCCCGAAGTTTTTAGGCTTGCCCCAGAGTCTTTACTTGAGGGGGGGAGCGAGCGTGTAGCTCGGCCCATGCCCTTCTCCGATTCGGGTGGCGAGGACGGATCCTGCCCTGAAGTATTCAGAGGGAGGAGGGAGCTGTAGCTCGGCCCATGCCCTTTTTCTTTAGTTTAGATGGCGAAGCTTTTTAGGCATGTCCCGGAGTCTTTACTTAAGGCAGGAGCGAGCGCGTTGCTCGGCCCGTGCCCTTCTCCGGTTTTGGTGGCGAGGACGGACCCTGCCCTGGATTCTTCAGAGGGGCGAGGGAGCCATAGCTCGGCCCATGCCCGTTTTCTCCAGTTTGGATGGCGAAGCTTTTTAGGCTTGCCCCAAAGTCTTTACTTAAGGGGGGAGAAAGCACGTAGCTCGGCCCGTGCCCTTCTCCGGTTTGGGTAGCGAGAACGGATCCTGCCCAGGAGTCTTCAAAGGGGGGAGGGAGCCGTAGCTCGGCCCATGTATTTTTTCTCCAATTTGGGTGGCGAAGGTTTTTAGGCTTGCCCCGGAGTCTTTACTTGAGGGGGGGGAGCGAGCGCGTGGCTCGACCCGTGCCCTTCTCCGGTTTGGGTGGCAAGGACGGATCCTGTCCCGGAGTCTTCAGAGGGGTGGATGAAGCCATAGCTCGGCCCATGCCCTTTTTCTCGAGTTTGGTTGGCAAAGCTTTTTAGTCTTGCACCGGTGTCTTTACTTGAAGGGGGAGCGAGCGCGTAGCTCGACCTGTGCCCTTCTCCGTTTTGGGTGGCGAGGATGGATCCTGCCCCTGAGTCTTCAGAGGGGGGAAGGGAGCCGTAGCTCAGCCCATGCCCTTTTTCTCCAGTTTGGGTGGCGAAGATTTTTAGGCTTGCCCCGGAGTCTTTACTTGAGGGGGAGCGAGCGCGTAGCTCGACCTGCGCCCTTCTCCGGTTTGGGTGGCAAGGACGGATCCTGCCCCGGAGTCTTCAGAGGGGGGAGGGAGCTGTAGCTCGGCCCATGCCCTTTTTCTCTAGTTTGGGAGGCGAAGCTTTTTAGACTTGCCCCGGAGTCTTTACTTGTGGGGGGAGCGAGCGCGTAGCTCGGCCCGTGTCCTTCTTCGGTTTGGGTGGCGAGGACGGATCATGTCCTGGAGTCTTCAGAGGGGGGAGGGAGCCTAGCTCGGCCCGTGCCCTTTTTCTCCAGTTTGGGTGGTGAAGCTTTTTAGGCTTGCCATGGAGTCTTTACTTAAGGGGGGAGCGAGCGCGTAGCTCGGCCCGTGCCCTTTTTCTCCAGTTTGGGTGGCGAAGCTTTTTAGGCTTTTCCCGAAGTCTTTACTTGAGGGGGGGAGCAAGCGCATAGCTAGGCCCTTGCCCTTCTCTGGTTTGGGTGACGAGGACGGATCCTGCCCCGGAGTTTTCTGAGGGGGGAGGGAGCCGTAGCGCGGCCCATGCCCTTTTTCTCCAGTTTGGTTGGCGAAGTTTTTTAGGCTTGCCCTGGAGTCTTTACTTGAGGGCGGAGCAAGCGTGTAGCTCGGCCCGTGCCCTTCTCCGGTTTAGGTGGCGAGGACGGATCCTGCCCCGAAGTCTTGTGTGTTAAACTGAAAATTTCAAGTAGAGATGGAAATATTTGAGAGTGTGCAGAACAGAAAGTATTTTATTAAAACCTCACAATCACTGATAGTATTTCAGTAGGTGTTCTGCATTCCACGGGGGAGCTAGCTTGCCTCCGTCTAAGGTTTCCAGGATATATGTTACCGGCCCGACGATGTCGATGATTTCGTAGGGTCCCTCCCATTTCGATGCCTGCTTCCCTTGACAAGCGGACTCGGGCTTGAAGGTGGCGTCTCTGAGTACCAAGTCGTCGATCATGAAGCTTCGCTTCTTGACCCGGGAGTTGTAGTGTCGGGCCATCCTTTGGCTATGAATGATGAGGTTCGTCAGAGCTCGACCTTTTACTTCGTCGATGAGCTCGAGGCTAAGGCTGAGGCCCTCCACATTAATATCTTCGTTGAAGTACTGAAGCCGAAGAGTTTCCTCTCCAACCTCCATGGGAACGACCGCTTCCGACCCAAATGCCAGCATTAGTGGGCTTTCTCCAGTCGCAGCTTTGTGGGCTATGCGATATGACCAGAGAATGCCCAGTAGTTCATCCACCCAAGTTCCGAGAGTGTCATTGACCTTCTTCTTTAGGAGACCTAATATGCATTTGTTCGCTACCTCCGCCATCCCTTTGCACTGAGGGTGGGCAACGGATGCGAAGTGAAGCTTGATTCCCCAGCCTGAGCAGAAATCTCGGAAGCCCTCACAATCGAACTGCCTTTCGTTATCTGTCACTATGGAACGGGGTATCCCAAAGCAACAGATCACGGACTTCCAGATGAATTTCTTCATGTCCGTCCATGCGATGCACGCCAAATGTTCGGCCTCGACCCATTTGGTGAAGTAATTAACGGCGACAACCAGGTATTTCCTCCCCCTGTGGCCTTTGGGAAAGGTACGAGGATGTCGAGCCCCCACTTGGCGAAAGGGATCGGGCTTAAGATAGGCACCAGGTTGGCCGGAGGTGTCCCCGTTTGTTTGCCAAATTTTTGGCACGCCTCGCACTTCTTAACATACCGGGCCACGTCGTGAATCATGGTCAGCCAGTAGTACCCCTGGTGATTGCAAGCCCACCGTAGTGGTTTCGGTAGAATCCCTCATGCACCTCGCAGACGACTTGGTCGGCTTGCTCTGGCCCTAGACACTTCAAGTCAGGCAGAACATCGAAGCTCGCACGACACCGGCGGTATAACACTCTGTCGAAGAGCACAAACAACAAGGCCCGCCTCTCGATCTTCTTGGCTTCCAGCCGCTATTCTGGCAGGGCCCCCGTCTCCAAGTATTTCATTATTAGGCTCATCCATGTCGTTGTCTGGCCGACACACATCAATTCCTCTTCTTCAATGGTAGGCATCAGCAGATTCTCAACATAGATGGCCTTCCCAATATCGACCGGGGAGGAGGAGGCCAGCTTTGACAGGGCATCGGCCCGGAGATTATTGGAGTGAGATAGGTGATGGACCTCCGCTTTCTTGAATTTCTGGAGCTCGGCTTGGATGCGCCTAAGGTAGCGCTTCATCATCTCCTCCTGGGCCTCGAAGCTCCCCTAGACCTGCTGGACGATGAGCCGCGTTCGTGGCCCCCATAGCTCGGTAGGGCTTCAACCCATTGATCGCGCCCTCGTACTCCATGATATTGTTGGTTGCCGGGAATTCAAAGCGTAGGGCGTACTCCAACAGGCATCCGTCGGGTGTTTGGATGACGATGCATGCCCCCGTCCCGGATCTGGTGGCCGACCCGTCGACGTGAACGGTCCACAAACTGCCCACTTCTTCTTGGATGGGCCTCGAGGGTCCGGCTACTCCCATCGCTCTTTAAGATGCAACCGTTGGTAGATCGCCCAGCGGTTCCTCCGGAAGGTCTTCCATAGTGCACTCCACGACGAAGTCTGCCAGTGCCTGGCCCTTGATTGCCATCCGGGCTTTGTATATGATATCGAACTCGCTGAGCTCGACGCTCCAATTGAGCATTCTACCCGACCGCTCTACCAATTCAGGTTCTTCTCGAGGGGCAGGTTGGTGTGGACAGCAATGGGGTGGGCCTGGAAGTATGGTCGGATCTTCCTCGCCATTGTGACTAGACAGTAGGCGACCTTCTCTATGGGGCTGTAACGAGTCTCTGCCTCTCGAAGCACCCGGCTCACATAGTAGACCGGCCGCTACATGACCTTCTCCTCCTTGATTAAGACTGAGCTAACGGCCTCTTCATTGGTGGCTAGGTACAACCACAGCTGTTCTCCCTCCTCGGGCTTAGCGAGCAGCGGTGGGCTCTGAAGGTAAGCTCTCAGCTCCGCGAATGCTCGTGCGCAGGCGTCATCCCATTGGATCACTTTTCTATCAATTTTAGCTGCGCCGAGGGCCGTACGCAAGACTCTGAAGAATGGGAGCAACCTCTCCGCGGACTTCGTTAGGAACCTTCCCAGCACCGCGATCCTGCCGTTCAACCGCTGAACGTCTCGGATGGTCCGAGGCTCCACCATATAGACAAGGGCCGATACCTTGTCGGGGTTCGCTTCAATTCCTCGCTTGGTTATCATGAAGCCAAGGAATTTCCCCGATTACACGTCAAAGATGCATTTCACTGGGTTCAGCCTCAGGTTAAATTGGCGCACCTTCTGGAACGTCTCCCGCAGGTCGGCGAGGTGGTCCAGGGCCTTCTTTATCTTAACAAGTATGTCGTCGATGTAGAGCTCCAAATTTCACACAACCTACGAGTTGAATATCATGTCCACCATCCGCTGGCAGGTTTCCCCGGCGTTCTTCAGTCCGAAGGGCATCTTCGTGTAACATAAGGTGCCCCTGTCGGTGATGAAGGATGTCTTCTCCTCATCCTCCTTCGCCATCGTGATCTGGTTGAAGCCCGAGAACACGTCCATAAAGCTCAGCAACTCATAACAGGATGCTTGGTCGACTAGGTGGTTGATCCTCGGTAGTGGGAAGCTGTCCTTTGGGCACACCTTAATGAGATCCGTGAAGTCGACGTACATGTGCCACATCCCATTGGCCTTCTTCACCAAGACGACATTGGCAAGCCACTCCAGATAGCTTACCGGCCTGATGAACTTGGCCTTAAGAAGCCGCTCCACTTCTTCGCCGACAGCCCCCATCTTCTCTCCTCCAGCGCTCCTCTTCTTTTGCCGGACCGGTCGAGATTCCAGGTCCGCATTCAGCTTCTGGGAGATCACTGCTAGATCGACCCCAGGCATGGCCAAGGGCGACCATGCGAATATGTCCACGTTTTCTCTAAGGAGGTTGATGAGGTCTGCCCTCAGAGAGGTCGGGAGCTTCGTGCCAATAGAGACAGTCTTGCCCTCCTCTACGGCCACATGTACTTCTTTGTCCTCCTTCGTAGGAGTTGGTCGCTAGTCGTAATAGTCCTATCTCTCATTGAGGAGGTCGATGACCGGTGCCCCGTTTACAGTTTGGGCGCGGTGTCGTTTTACTGCAAGTGCACGGTTAGTGTAGGGTGCGGGTTTATCGAACTCAGGGAGGTGGATGGCTTAAATGGCTACTAGCCTCGCCTAGGTTGTGTGCTAGCTACGGGGATGATATCGGTGGAAGTGTAGAAATAAAAGAAAGAAATGAAAAAGACACGAAATGAATCCCGGCTAACACGGGCTAGAGCACTCATGACACTTGGCATTTGACTTGACCAAGGGTGAGACATTGCCCCAAAAGGTGGTACCTAGCTTCCATGGCCCGATATTCCGGTCGTTGCCAAGTACGCTAGGCCTACCCGGTTTCGGACGGTGGGCATTCCCATGTCCATTAACACCTTCTGCAACCGAGAGCATTAAGGCCACAATGATAACTCCCAACACTTCGTCCAAGTCGTTCCCATGCGCGAGGACTCAATGTCTACACTAGGGGCGTGAGCTATGGCTAGGGAGTCAACCGCCAAGTTTATTCCCCCTTGGCCCGACGGTCAGATGCGGTCCTTATCCCGCCAATGACAATGAAACACCCCCGCGTAACCCTAATGGACAAATAGGTCGAATGTGATTTCTAGCAAAACATCGAAGCAGATCTTGACTGGACAAGACACCGGACCCCAATCCCCAACACAACTAGTGTGTTGCCGTACGAATTGGACTCAGATTGCTAGAAATCCCCATTGACACATTTCATCGAACACATGCCATGCAACCAAGCCAAATGTAAATTTCCAAGCATCAATCCTACCCTAACCCGTATTAGGGTTCATCAAACACTACTCGATGGTGAAGAACATGATAGAAAGCAATAATAATGACAAACAAACATTCACCTTCAAGCAACAAAGAAAATAACACAATACAATAGAAAATGAGAGAAGAAAATACTTAGCTTGCAATTGAGTCTTCAATCCATTACAAAATTTATTAGAAGATAAAACCTAATCTAACCTAATCTAAAACTCCCAAGAAAGGGGAGGAAAACTACTCAAAAAATAGTGGAAGAACTCTCCAAGAAATGCCCCAACGTCTCTTAATAAACCCCCCTCAAAGCCCTCACTTTTCGGGTCCAAAATCCCAGCAAAACTATCAAAACAGGCCCACCCGATCGGGTGGAATAAACAGAGAGCACAGAAACGTAGAAAAAGATCTCACCCGGTCGGGTGGAAACTCACCCGATCGGGTGAAATGAAAATTCAGACTGCTGCTAATTTCAACACACAGCTGCGCTCCGAAAATTCCAGAAAAATGTAGAAAAATCGGATTTGGGCATGCGACATATCATTGGAAAGCTAACGACGATGCCGACGCTAAAAAAATAAGAGATCACCCAAAATCCCTTTGGAATGATAGCAGATCTTCAATGAGTGCATCAGCAGCGCACGAAAGCGGAAGAAAAGGCCACCTGATCGGTTGAAACATCAACCGATCAGGTGAGCCGCTTGTTTCTTTGGCCGTCGGGCTTCGGGAGCTTCAACCGGTCGCGGAGGAGAACGGGTGGCGTGACCAGGTCATCGTTTGGGAAAATTCAGCTTCAGATGAACCGATAGGGTGAGATATCACCCGATCGATTGGAATTAAGCTCCAAATTCCCGAGAACTCTGTTGGAATGAACCGGTCAGCGAACCGGTCGGTTGACTTTGCACTTCGCTCTAGCTTCAGTCCGGGTCGTGCATGCGTGCATCACCCAATCGGTTGGCTGTGTCCAACCGATCGGTTGGGGGTTGAAAAGTGGCAATCTTGGTCGTTTGACCCCCTGGATCGCGCGTGACTCCTCCCATTGCTCCGGGGACTCATGAAATCGTTGTTTTATGTCTCCAATGCCAGTAAAATCCTGAAAACATACAAAAACATGGAAAAGTGAAAGAAAACAAGAAAATACGAGAAAACGGATACGAGACGGCGGAAAATAACGGAAAAACAATATAGAAAACGTGCGTGAATATATGAAATATAAACGCACGTCAAAATCCCCCAAGGTGAACCCTTCCTTGCCATCGAGGAAGACGAGTGAGAGTAGGAGCTCGGAGGGAGAAAATAGAGAGAAGGAGAGAAGAAGTGAACTCTAAATCGTAAATCGCCCGTAAGGGCCAACAAAATCAAACACACCACACTAAACAAGCATACGACAAAACACAACACTAAACCAAGGAATGTGAGTCCAAACAAGTGTCGTGGGCCCACGCAGTGAAGCGCGAGTGAGTGTGGTCGTGTGATAGCAGACAGTGTCACTATCTATATTGTGCAATAAGGCTCCATATACACATACCCAAAGAAAGACCCAAATATCGATTCAATTTGAAATTGCGGTGAATATTTGCTCAAGCATGCATGAGAAGAGTATAAGAATAGAAGTGTATCATGCATCGGGGATTCCATAGCTAGGGACTAGGAAATCACCACACTATAGCCTAGATAATAGCTAAAAAGTTCATAAGCCAAGTGTTTTCGAAAACGATGGGGGTTGAGATGATGTGGAGTAGAATACTCGGTGCAAATTCTCGCCTTCCCTTTATTCTTGGTAGATAGGAAAAATATTCACACTGGAAATTTTTGGGTTTTGTGTATTTGTATTTTTTTTCGATTTTTGGCTATACATATTTTTTTCTTTTCTCTTTTCTTTTCTTTTTTGGGTTTTTCTTGTCTCTTCCTTTTTTTTTTGGATTTTTGGATATTGGGATATATACATGTGTACTCTCCCAAGTGGGAGAACGGTACACGACGAGGGGATTTGCACCAAGTAAAATAAAAATGAAATCAAATTCTAAACACTTTGGCAAAGGAGATATTTCTCGCTAATCAGAGCATAGGCTAAATGGGTTATCCCAGTCCTTGTTTGTGGAATCCCGACACATGCGAATTGAAATATACGATATAAATATAGCATGCATATAGAAGCAGACAGTAGAAACAAATACCGCACATTCAAATCAAAGCATGATAATCTAGGGGTCAACCAAGGATAGGTATATAAATCAAAATCACAAAATAGAAGTACACCCCTAGCTAGTCACGACAAACAACTCACACAAAAGCAAAGTGAACCCACGAAGCATGAAATGCAATGGAGTCGACTTCCTAGGGTTAGTGAATGTGATTATCGAAGATATGCTAAGTGTGCGTGTGATTTTCATGGCAATTCATCATAGGGTTCATCTCTAGGAGAAAGAGATAAATAGAAGAAAAGAAAGAAAAAGAAAAAGAAAAACACGGAGAAAAACGACTCAAATAACGAAGAAAAAGAGACAAATGACGCACGAAGTGCGACTCCCCCAAGCTGAAACTTGCATTGCCCTCAATGCAATAATAGTTTATACGGGAGGGCAAAGAAAATGGGGGGGTACGCACCGACACAAAAAATGAAAAACACGAAAAACACATGAGCGAAACTAAAAAAATAAAGAAAAAGAAACACTCAAATAAAAGATATAAAACACGACGAATGACTCAAAGACACAAACACACGACAACGACTCACGAAAACATGCACACAAAAGTCGATTTCCCCCATGCTGAACATGACAATGCTAGCAAAATGATATGATCAATGGGGATGTAGAGATATGCTAGGGGAAAAATCGGAAAAGAAAGAAATCAGAATGCAGGAGAGACAGTGTGCTCGTTCTCCTCAGAAGAGGATGTGGGGTGTGGGCGGTAGAAGTGATAGAAGGGCACGACATGATGTGTTATTATGATGCAAAAGCAAATCCGAGATACGCTCCCCTCGCTAATGAGAGGAGACGAATTTATTCAAATCTAAACTAGAAAGCTGTAAATTTTTACACTACTGGATTAGGATACACCTGAGCATAGGTGGATCCAAGATTTGAAGTGGGGCAGGTAGCTGCTCTAACTTCTCCTTCTGTGGCTCCGCCAGAAGCACTGTGCCACATGTGCCAATGGACCCAAGCAATGCACCTCCAAGCATCCTTAGTAGGTTTCCACATGTGACCTGCAAAGGACGAGGTGAATTAGTCCATGGCAAGAAATTATTTCCCAAAATAAATGTATCCCAGAGATAATCGTCAACATGAGATGTAAAAATAATAAAAGGGTGAGAACACATGTTATTCTCTTGTACTATTGACGCTCCTCTCTAGTTTTCTGATTTTTGTTGTCCATGTATCTTTGGTGTAACCATGTGGAGATCAGATTTCGATGCTCAGATGTGAGGCTACGATCCATATTCATTTGTGATTTGTGAGACTTGTGGGATGGCGGGGCACGTGTATTATGATTACCCATTTACGCTTGAGAGCCTCCCCCTACCCGAAGGCCAAACATTTTCCCACAACCTTAGCCCAAACACCTCCCATCCATTTCCTCAACCTTATACCCCTCCACAAACACAAGAAGAATAAAGCCTCGTGTCTCTCCTTCAAAGTGCCATGTTTAACCAAGGCCAATTATTACAAAACTTCATGGTACCAATCATCGAGCCTACACCGAGGAGAGGGGATGAAGGAGAGAATATACCTACTTTCATGGTTGAGACTACCATACCGTCGGCCACCATAGACACATCTTATGCCGATCCCCCATTTTTCCATCACTACCACTTGGATGCCGAAGGATTTTTTGATAATGATAGTAAGGATGGGGAGATTTCTCTAGGATCTGTGGGAGAGACTTCTTGTCTTGATTTAGATACCCCACATGAGTCCTATGAGAGGACCGAGGAGTTTATAGAGCTTATGCATAAGGGCGAGGAGGATGTGCATGAGGACGAGGACACGATGACCACATACGAGGGGTCCGCTCCACATCCACCTCCACAGCCATCTCTGTCACAGCTTCCTCCTTGGTCGGTGGTCAACCATGAGGATGTCATTCAGGACATCGGGCAGATGGTGGAGTATGAGCATATCATCGAGGAGGACGTGCATGAGGGCTTGGATACGATGGTCCACTCCATGGAGCCCGAGTCACATCTACCTTTACCGTCGCTCTCCACTTCTTCTGCGGCTGAGCATCTACTTGAGCATATTGCCCCTATTCAGGGAGATTTTCATACTCACTCTCACTCCACTTTTGAGTCTCGCTTTTCACTTCCTATTTCTTTAGACTCATATATATTTGACACACCATATCTCTCGCAGGACACATGATCTACTTCACTTGAGGTATGTTGCGGTGTGTTACCACCTGGAGAGCCACTTCTTATGGAGATCGAGGATTTGATCGTCTCTAGCACGGAGGATAGCATACCATTTCCAGGGAGTGTTCGCCATATTTCATATATTTTACCATCATTTACCGGCGACTATCTCTGGGACACATTTATTTTGGGAAATAATTTCTTGCCATGGACTAATGCACCTCGTCCTTTACAGGTCACAGGTGGACGCCTACGAGGGATGCTTGGAGGTGCATCGCTTGGGTTCATTGGCACACGTGGCACAGCGCTTCTGGCGGAGCCACAGAAGGAGCAGTTAGAGCAGCTACCTGCCCCACTCCAGATCTTGGATCCGCCTATGCTCAGGTGTATCCTAATCCAGTAGTGTAAAAATTTACCACTTTCTAGTTTAGATTTGAATAATCTCGTCTCCTCTCATTAGCAAGGGGAGCGTATCTAAGATTTGCTTTTGCATCATAATAACCCATCATGTCGTGTCCTTCTATCACTTCTACCGCCCACACCCCACATCCTCTTCCGAGAAGAACGAGCACACTGTCTCTCCTGCATTCTGATTTCTTTCTTTTTCGATTTTCCCCCTAGCATATCTCTACATCCCCATTGATCATATCATTTTGCTAGCATTGTCATGTTCAGCTTGGGGGAAATCGACTTTTGTGTGCATGTTTTCGTGTGTCGTTGTCGTGTGTTTGTGTCTTTGAGTCCTTCGTCGTGTTTTATATCTTTTATTTGAGTGTTTTTTTCTTTATTTTTTTAGTTTCGTTCATGTGTTTTTCGTGTTTTTCATTTTTTGTGTCGATGCGCACCCCCCCATTTTCTTTGCCCTCCCGTATAAACTATTATTGCATTGAGGGCAATGCAAGTTTCAGCTTGTGGGAGTCGCACTTCGTGCGTCATTTGCCTCTTTTTCTTCGTTATTTGAGTCGTTTTTCTCCATGTTTTTCTTTTTCTTTTTCTTTCTTTTCTTCTATTTATCTCTTTCTCCTAGAGATGAACCCTGTGATGAATTGCCACGAAAATCACACGCACAATTAGCATAGCTTCGATAATCACATTCACTAACAATAGGAAGCCGAGTCCATTGCATTTCATGCTTCGTGGGTTCACTTTGTTTTTGTGTGAGTTGTTTGTCGTGACTAGATAGGGGTGTTCTTCTATTTTGTGATTTTGATTTATATACCTATCCTTGGTTGACCCCTAGATTATCATGCTTCGATTTGAATGTGCGGTATCTGTTTCTACTGTCTGCTTCTATGTGCATGCTATATTTATATCGTATATTTCAATTTGCATGTGTCGGGATTCCACAAACAAGGACTAGGATAACCCATTTAGCCTATGCTCTGATTAGCGAGAAATATCTCCTTTACCCAAGTGTTTAGAATCCAATTTCATTTTTATTTTAATTGGTGCAAATCCCCTCGTAGTGTACCGTTCTCCCACTTGGGAGAGTACACATGTATATATCCCAATATCCAAAAATCCAAAAAAAGGGAGAGACAAGAAAAACCCAAAAGAGAAAAGAAAAGAGAAAATAAAAAAATGTAGAGCCAAAAATCCAAAAAAAAAATACAAATACCAAAAACCCAAAAATTTCCAGTGTGAATATTTTTCCTATCTACCGAGAATAAAGGGAAGGCGAGAATTTTCACCGAGTATTCTACTCAACATCATCTCAACCCCCATCGTTTTCGAAAACACTTGGCTTATGAACTTTTTAGCTATTATCTAGGCTATAGTGTGGTGATTTCCTAGTCCCTAGCTGTGGAATCCCCAATGCATGATACACTTCTATTCTTATACTCTTCTCATGCATGCTTGAGCAAATATTCACCGCAATTTCAAATTGAATCGATATTTGGGTCTTTCTTTGGGTATGTGTATATGGAGCCTTATTGCACAATGTAGATAGCGACACCGTCTGCTAGCACACGACCACACTCACTCGCGCTTCACTGCGTGGGCCCACGACACTTGTTTGGACTCACATTCCTTGGTTTAGTGTTGTGTTTTGTCGTATGCTTGCTTAGTGTGGCGTATTTGATTTTGTTGGCCCTTACGGGCGATTTAGGATTTAGAGTTCTCTTCTTCTCTCTTTCTCTCTATTTTCTCCCTCCGAGCTCCTACTCTCACTCGTCTTCCTCGAGGACGAGGAAGGGTTCAGCTTGGGGGATTTTGACGTGCGTTTATATTTCATATATTCACGCACGTTTTCTATTGTGTTTTTCCGTTATTTTCCGCCGTCTCGTATCCGTTTTCTCGTATTTTCTTGTTTTCTTTCACTTTTCCGTGTTTTTGTATGTTTGCAGGATTTTACTGGCATTGGGGACATAAAACAACGATATCATGTGTCCCCGAAGCAACGGGAGGAGTCACGCGCGATCCAGGGGGTCAAATGACCAAGATTGCCACTTTTCAGCCCCCACCCGATCGGTTGGACACAGCCAACCGATCGGGTGATACACGCATGCACGACCCAGACTGAAGCTGGAGCGAAGTGCAAAGTCAACCGACCGGTTCGCCGACCGGTTCATCCCAACAGAGTTCTCGGGAATTTGGAGCTTAATTCCAATCGATCTGGTGATATCTCACCCGATCGGTTCATCTGAAGCTGAAGTTTCCCAAACGACGACCCGGTCACGCCACCCATTCTCCTCAGCGACCGGTTGAAGCTCCCGAAGCCCGACGGCCAAAGCAACAAGCGGCTCACCCTATCAGTTGATGTTTCAACCGATCGGGTGGCCTTTTCTTCCGCTTTTGTGCGCTGCTGATGCATTCATTGAAGATCTGCTATCATTCCAGAGGGATTTTGGGTGATCTCTTATTTTTCTAGTGTCGGCATCGTCGTTAGCTTTCCAACGATAGGTCGCATGCCCAAATCCGATTTTTCTACATATTTCTTGAATTTTCGGAGCGGAGCTGTGTGCTGAAATTGGCAGCAGTCTGAATTTTCATTTCACCCGATCGGGTGAGTTTCCACCCGACCGGGTGAGATCTTTTTCTGCGTTTCTGTGCTCTTTGTTTATTCCACCCGATCGGGTGGGCCTGTTTTGACAGTTTTGCTGGGCTTTTGGACCCGAAAAGTGAGGGCTTTGAGGGGGGTTTATTAAGAGACGTTGGGGCATTTCTTGGGGAGATCTTACACTATTTTTTCAGCAACTTTTCCTCCCCTTTCTTGTGAGTTTTAGATTAGGTTAGATTAGGTTTTCTATTGTAATAAATCTTGTATTGGATTGAAGATTCAAACTCAAGATAAGTATTTCTTCCTCATGTTTTCTATTGTTTTGTATTGTGTTTATTTTGCTTGATGGTGAACGTTTGTATGTCATTTCTTTTGCTTGTTTTTGTGTTCTTCACCATTGAGTAGTGTCGATGAACCCTAATACGAGTTAGAGTAGGATTGATGCTTGGGTTGTTTCATTTGACTAGGTTGCAAGGCATGTGTTCGATGAAATGTGTTAATGGGGATTTCTAGCAATCTGAGTCCAATTCGTATGGCAACACACTAGTTGTGTTGGGGATTGGGGTCTGGTGTCTTGTCCAGTCAAGACCCGCTTCGATGTATTGCTAGAAATCACATTCGACCTATTTGGCCATTAGGGTTACGCGGGGGTGTTTCATTGTCATTGGCGGGAAAAAGACCGCCTCTGACCATTGAGCCAAGGGGGAATAAACTTGGCGGTTGACTCTCTAGCCATAGCTCACGCCCCTAGCGTAAACATTGAGTCCTCGCACGTGGGAACGGCTTGGACGAAGTGTTGGGAGATATCATTGTGGCCTTAATGCTCTCGGTTGCGGAAGGTGTTAATGGACATGGGAATGCCCACCGTCCGAAACCGAGTAGACCTAGCGTACTAGGCATCGACCGGAATATCGGGCCATAGACGCTAGGTACCACCTTTTGGGACAATGTTTCACCCTGGATCAAGTCAAATGCCAAGTGTCATAAGTGCTCTAGCCCATGTTAACGGGGATTCATTTCGTGTATTTTTCATTTCTTTCTTTTATTTCTACACTTCCACCAATATCATCCGCATAGCTAGCACACAACCTAGGCGAGGCTAGTAGCCATTCAAGCCATCCACCTCCCTGAGTTCGGTAAACCTGCACCCTACACTAATCGTGCACTTGCGGTAAAACGACACCGCGCCCAAACCGTAAACGGGGTGCCGGTCAAGTCTTTGAAAAACTTGACCAGCGCCCCATTTACGGTTTGGGTGCGGTGTCATTTTACCGCAAGTGCACGGTTAGTGTAGGGTGCGGGTTTATCGAACTCAGGGAGGTGGATGGCTTGAATGGCTACTAGCCTCGCCTAGGTTGTGTACTAGCTACGCGGATGATATGGGTGGAAGTGTAGAAATAAAAGAAAGAAATGCAAAAGACACGAAATGAATCCCCGCTAACACGGGCTAGAGCACTCATGACTCTTGGCATTTGACTTGACCCAGGGTGAGACATTGCCCCAAAAGGTAGTACCTAGCATCCATGGCCCGATATTCCGGTCCGTGCCAAGTACGCTAGGCCTACCCGGTTCCGGACGGTGGGCATTCCCATGTCCATTAACACCTTCCGCAACCGAGAGAATTAATGCCACAATGATAACTCCCAACACTTCATCCAAGCCATTCCCATGCGCGAGGACTCAATGTCTACGCTAGGGGCGTGAGCTATGGCTAGGGAGTCAACCGCCAAGTTTATTCCCCCTTGACCCGATGGTCAGAGGCGGTCTTTCTCCCGCCAATGATAATGAAACACCCCCGCGTAACCCTAATGGCCAAATAGGTCGAATGTGATTTCTAGCAATACATCGAAGCGGATCTTGACTGGACAAGACACCGGACCCCAATCCCCAACACAACTAGTGTGTTGTCGTACGAATTGGACTCAGATTGCTAGAAATCCACATTGACACATTTCATCGAACACATGCCATATAACCAAGCCAAATGTAAATTTTCAAGCATCAATCCTACCCTAACACGTATTAGGGTTCATCAAACACTACTCGATGGTGAAGAACATGATAGAAAGCAATAATAATGACAAACAAACATTCACCATCAAGCAACAAAGAAAATAACACAATACAATAGAAAATGAGAGAAGAAAATACTTAGCTTGCAATTGAGTCTTCAATCCATTACAAGATTTATTAGAAGATAAAACATAATCTAACCTAATCTAAAACTCCCAAAAAGGGGAGGAAAACTACTAAAAACATAGTGGAAGATCTCCCCAAGAAATGCCCCAACGTCTCTTAATAAACCCCCCTCAAAGCCCTCACTTTTCGGGTCCAAAAGCCCAGCAAAACTGTCAAAACAGGCCCACCCGATCGGGTGGAAGTTCACCCGATCGGGTGGAATAAACAGAGAGCACAGAAACGTAGAAAAAGATCTCACCCGGTCGGGTGGAAACTCACCCGACCGGGTGAAATGAAAATTCAGACTGTTGCCAATTTCAGCACACAGCTGCGCTCCGAAAATTCCAGAAAAATGTAGAAAAATCGGATTTGGGAATGCGACCTATCGTTGGAAAGCAAACGAAGATGCCAACGCTAGAAAAATAAGAGATCACCCAAAATCCCTCTGGAATGATAGCAGATCTTCAATGACCGCATCAACAGCGCGTAAAAGCGGAAGAAAAGGCCACCCGATCCGTTGAAACATCAACCGATCGGGTGAGCCGCTTGTTTCTTTAGCCTTCGGGCTTCGGGAGCTTCAACCGGTCGCTGAGGAGAACGGGTGGCGTGACCGGGTCGTCATTTGGGAAACTTCAGCTTCAGATGAACCGATCGGGTGAGATATCACTCGATCGGTTGGAATTAAGCTCCAAATTCCCGAGAACTCTGTTGGGATGAACCGGTCGGCGAACCGATTGGTTGACTTTGCACTTTGCTCCAGCTTTAGTCTAGGTCGTGCACACGTGCATCACCCGATCGGTTGGCTGTGTCCAACTGATCGGGTAGGGGCTGAAAAGTGGCAATCTTGGTCGTTTGACACCCTGGATCGCGCGTGACTCCTCCCGTTGCTCCGGGGACTCATGATATCGTCGTTTTATGTCCCCAACGCCAATAAAATCCTGCAAACATACAAAAAGACGAAAAAGTGAAAGAAAACAAGAAAATACGAGAAAACGGATACGAGACGACGGAAAATAACGGAAAACACAATAGAAAACGTGCGTGAATATATGAAATATAAACGCTCGTCAGTCGACCGATAAGGCCTGCTCCGGGCCCTTATGCTTTGTCGACCCCAGTAGCAGCTCTGGGATAGCTTCTGGCTCCCCCGCACCAGCCCTATCCCTTACAGAGTATGGAATTTGACCATCTGATGGAGCAGGATGGGGAGTGCTTCAAAGGCCGTTATGTATGGTCGCCCTATGATCCCGTTGTACGCCAACGTAATGTCGTCGACAACGAATTGCGTCATACGTGTGACAACCCTCGGCTCTTCCCCGAGCGATACCGACAAGGCGATTACCCTCGGCAATGGGAACCGAGTGGCCAGTGAAGTCGACGATGGGTACCGTATTAGGCCTTAAGTATGCCTGCTTCAGTCCCATCTTCTCGACTGTCGACATGAATAGAATATTGCAGGAACTTCCGGTGTCGATCAGGAGGCGGCTGATGATGGCCATCCCGATCTGAGCTTCGATGACGATGGCAACGTCATGCGGTAGCTCGACTCCCTCCATGTCTTCATCAGTGAAATTAATGGGAGGTCGAGCCACCCTTCTCCGCTTTGCACCACCGCCGAGGTCCGCCGCCATCACCTGTCGTGCATACGCCTTCTTGCCTGATGATGACGCTCCCCTGAGGACGGTCTGCCGCATATCACATCTATGTGCATGACCGCCCTTAGCAGGCGAGGCTCTTCCAGCTCATTGCTGGGGGTGGGTACGGCCTTCATGCTCCTCGCGGAGCTCTCTCTTCTAAGATTGGCCTCCTGCCCTCGATGAAGCCCCCAAGGTGACCCGCTTGGATCAACCGCTCAATCTCCCCCTTAAGGGTGAAGCAATCGTCGATATCATGACCATGATCCCAGTGGTACCGAAAATACTTCTGGAAATCTCGCCTTGCCGGGTCCGACTTTAATTCTCTAGGTGGGTCCGGCAGTAGCCCGGCCCTTGTCGCCGCAGCCAACACCCTATCATTGGGGTGTTGAGCTGCGTGTACTGGGCCCACAGGGGTCCCGCCAACCTCGGGATCGCCCGCATGGATTCTCTGGCGGGGGCAAATTCTCGTACTGGGCCTAGGCAATCTTATGGGCGACGCCCCACTGGGTCGCGTCTAGGCTGAGCCAGCTGGTCGCGACCCCAGGTCCTGTCTTCGTACCTCGGCCTGGGATAAGACCGAGGCTTGACTTGGGACGTCCCCGCTTGGACGACCTGTTTCTTTACGCCGAGAGCCTCCTCGCTCAGCGTGTACCTCTCCTCCTGATCGACTAGCACGTAGTAGTCGATAAGAGGGTCTCGGAGCAAGGATTTATGGAGGCTTCGGTTCCTCAGTCCCGCCTTAAAGGCCAACATGAGCACTTCGTCGTCGTAGGCCACCACACCCCGCTTCTCGTCCTGGAAGCGGTGTAGGTACTTCCCAATTGTCTCCCCTTTCTCTTGGACTATCATGCAGAGGTAGTCAGTGGACTTCTTCCTCGTGCGCCCGGCCCGGAATTGATGGTAGAACTTGTGAGATAACTCGCCAAAGTTCTCGATGGACCTTACAGACAAGCTGTGGTACCATTCTAGGGCCGAGTCTCGCAGACTCTATTGGAAACCCCGGCAAAGGAATGCGTCATCCACGTCTTGCATCTCCATCGCCCCTCGTTACTGCTACACGTGCGAGAGGGGGTCGCCTCTTCCGTTGTAAGTCGCTAGGTGGGGGCCTTGAACCTTGCGGGTCTCGGGGCCGAAGTTATCCGTCGTGACAGCAGTGTGGCTTCATCCAGGTAAGCGGGGTGCTCGGGCATGCGCTCCCTCCGCCTCTCTACGGTTTGGCTCCGGTCCTGCCTTGGCTATCGACGATCATTATGCCCTGGGGAGTGAGGAGGTGGTCGTCACGGAGGACTCCTTTCGCGCGATGGAGATCCGGCTGAGAGCAGACAACGAGTGTTCCTGTATCGCTAGCCTGAAGTCGATAACTCCGGGATCTTCCAATGCTCATGATTCTCCCTCCGGAGCCTCTCCCGCTCTGCGACGAGGAAGCGGAGTTGCAGGCGGATGGCTTCCTCGTCGAAGCAATCTGGGGTGCGGCTTCAGTCTCGATCTCGGTGGCAACGGTCTCCCTGCTCCGGTGGGGAGAGGGTCTATCACAGAGGGATCCTCCCTCGAGGTAGGGAACCGGTGGATGGAAGGCTACACACGGTCCTGTGCCGTTGGTCCGAGGTCGACATCTCCAGGATCTCCCGGTTCTCCCCGTTCTCCCACCGGAGCCTTTTACGCTTCACATTGATGAAACGGAGCTGGTGACGAGCGGCTTATTCATCAAGGCGGGCTTACTGGGCAGCTTCGGCTACTTCATCTAGGTGTCTTTGAGCGGCAGTCGCTTCTTCCTGGTGCCTGTGCAGCCGCACGGTCTCCATCTCTTCGTCCAAGAGACTTTGTTGGGCTGCTATCTCCTCGACGAGCCCTCTCTGCTCGAACTGAGGAAGAAGATTTTACCTCACGTTCGAGGGCTACGAGGGACCAGGGATGCTTCAGTCCTAGCTACCACGAAGCCTTCCATCATCTTAGTGAAGGCATCGAAGATCTGCTATACAGCACGGACCGAGGCCCGGACAGTCTCGACCTCCATCTTGGAGGGTGGATTAGTCGTTGGAGTCATTGGGTGAGAATGTGATTCTTGGTCCATGGGATCTTTGTCGTGGTCAAGGTTTCGGTTGATGGGTATGGAGTTAGACATGGGTGTGACCCTCGTTCCCATAGACAGCGCCAATTGTTGCAGGGTAAAACTCGCGTACAATGAATTTGTATTAGGGGGAACCAAGGGCACGGTGGTTATGCTTAGGAGGTGATTAGGGTAGGCTATTTAACAGGTAATGAGTGTAGTGACGAGGCTAAGCGCACTACCAAGGCCGACCATGGAATCGATTCCGTAAGGACTTCGTCCAACGACCGTACTGCCGGAGGTGGGAGCGGAGCGCAGCCTGCGACGACGGGCTTGCCTGCACAAGGAGCAGCTTTTCAGAAAGGCCGGGTTTGGGTCCAACCCTTACCCTCTCTGATGCCTAAGTTAGTAATAGGACTTAAAGCGGGGGCTAGGCACGCAGGTCGGACTAAGAGTGAGTCGACCGTACGTGGCGAGCTATCAGTTGTGGAAGACCTTTGCTCTTGTGTGTGAGTAGTAAGATTAAGAGTTAATTTGCCAACCCCCTCCTCCTGATGGAGGCGAAGGGATATTTATATCTGATGGAGGCGGTTAGGTGAGGCTGACCTGGCATGCTGACTCGACGTGCTGAGCTGGCCAATCTGTCAACGGAAGCTTCAGACGAGGATGTCAGGATCTGGCGCATCAGCCATGCTTTTGTTAGACGGTGCAACGGCCCGGGGTACCTTTGTCAGGGTGTCAGAGCTGAAACACCAAGTGTCAGGGGGCGCAGCAGCTAGGGGGCACTTTGGCAGGTTGTCGAGCAGCGGAAGTGTCAGTAGCGTCCTTGTACTAGGTTGTTTATCATGTCCGACGTGGCGAGGAGTCGTCGAAGTGCATTTAAGGAGTGTGGCCGTAGATGAGTCGCTAGGTCACTACTGACTGGTGACGAGAGATCGATCGCATGCCTTGCTCTCTATGCCCGGCAAGCTTGGATGGGAATGGGCGCACAACCAGCAGGGACCATGGCGAAGTTCGCCCTTCCCACCAGTCGTGGCGGGGTGCACCCCTCCCCTGGTCGAGGCGGAGTGCGCCCCTCCCATAATCGTATTGGGCCTTGGGGTCGCCGGGTGCCTAGCGGACCTGGGGGGAATAAGTGAGCGGCCTACGAAGTCGGGGTATGGAGCACCCTGCCGCTGGTCTAAGTAGGCTTCATGTAGGAGGGGCAAGCTGGCCAGGTATCTGGAGGGTTTCGATGGAAGGTCGGACTATCACGATCTTTAGGTCGTAACAGCAATGACCATCACTCCCCTCCAAGCCCCTCCATCCATCCTGCAACTTCTCAACAGAAAACCATACCATCATCATCAACCACATACAGCCTCCTTCAAATCAAAACACCCAAATCATAAACAAAAATCAGAAATTAAAAGAGGGAAAATAGAGAAATCGGATCTGAATCATCATCAGATTCATCCTCAACATCGTGCCTACTACCCCAGATCTGTCACCCTGACCCGTGTGCGCCGCTGACAGAACCATGTGTGCACCTTTGCCCTGACTGCTTGGCCGTCGAGTAGCCGCCCCCACGTGCGCTGCTGCTAGATCCACCCTGTCGCACTGCCTTCCCCGCACCCCGCCACCCAAAACCCTACCCTGACTGCCCCGTGCCTCGCCGCCCTGACTGCCCCGCGTACACTGCTTCCAGATCTGCCCGACCGCCATGCCTGACCCATGCCACACCCCCGCCCTGACTGCCCCGTACCCTCTCCCCCATCCTAGCCGAGATCCCCTCCCCCACCTAGCCGCCCGCCCTTGGCCGCACAGATCCGCGTGTGCTGCCGCCCCTTCCGCACCAGGCCGCCCTGTCGCGTCGCCCCCCGCCTGAAGAACCATGTGCCCCTTGAGCTCCCTCTTTGCATTAAAAAAAGGAAAAATAAAAGAAGGGGAAGAATGAGACAGATGGTGAGAAAGAGAGGTGATGGTTATTATAAGTTAAGTTATAATATTATAATTATAGTTGTTAGTTATATGTTAGTTTAAGTTATTTGCTTATAATTGCATAAAGGGTTAGTTTTATATTAAATTATTATAAATTATCTTATGAGTTTTTTATATATTATAAGTTTTGTGGCTAACTCACCTTGTAACACATGTGAATCCAGGTATCGCTACCACTGATCGAATCGCGCCTTTCACGACTCGTCGTATTAGTAACTCATCATACCATAACTATGGGGTTTGTGAAACTATAATGAAGCATGCTACACTAGTTTCATTTCGTTAGCCAAGTGTCTCATTTGAATAGTTAGATAAGCTTGATAAACTACACAGTATCATAAAATACTCGATCAGACTATGTGTCGTACTTGACGGTAAAATGTGACAATCTAGAAAATGACTCCTAAATTAAAAATAAGATAACATCACATACACTTGGGGTTTTGGGGTAACTTATAATAGCAAGTGTGTGTGAGCGACCAGTTCAGTCTTTGCTGTCCCGGCCGGGTCCTAGCAACCCCTTCGAAGTTCGTCGGCAACAAATTCACAGATTCGGATCACAAATTATTGAACAGTTTTTTATTCACAGTTTTTGTTTAACCCGAGTATGTGATCACCCGCGAACTAACACCTCAAACTCACCTAGCAATGGCACGAACACCAAGTGCTAAATGTATTCCAAATGTGAATCCCCGATACTTTATGCAAGCGTATGGTGTCAAGTAATAGTATAAAAGATATCGATCCCACAGGGAAGGTAGAGATGTTATTGTCTTATGTTATTTTTAAATCTCAGACTGTAAGTAGCAGTCGGTTTCGAAAGATTGTTTGTTTAGGATTGTAAACAATTAATAAAGACTAGGACTTTAGGACTCACCACTAGGATCGTCGGACGTCGATGCTTGGTTAGGATTCTTATGTTGCATTTGCATTGTAGGGATTGTCGCATCCAAGATGTCGAATTCATGGTTCTAAGCACTATGAATCTAACGTATCGCATTAACCCGCAGGTGCACATGACACGTGCATTAAGAATCGACAATATTCACGCAACTCTCATGGATGGAATGATCTTAGATCACGCCACTCTCGTGGGTTAGAGCTTCGATGTATTTTGGTGGCTCTCATTGATGTAATTGCGGTAGCCGTCAATTAATAATATTGTTCATCGGTGGATCCCATCAAGACACGACCCAGGCATTGTCACGAGTCCAAATTGAGTCCACTAACTCCCTAATTAAGCCTATATGATACTCCTTAAGCCAATCGATCCTACCGACCATGGTCACGATCTCAGTACAAGTTCTCCTACAAACTTTGCAAGATCAACCAAAATACTTCGCTTTTATACCAACACAAGATAAAAATCCTAACTTTGCATCTCAATCCTAAAATCCATGGGCTAATCCATCAGCCCTAGATAGAACTACTCACGCATCATAGACATAACAACAAAAGATTCAATAGATGCAATGGAATTCATCATGGCAATGGAAAAAATCAAAAACAATAGAAAGTGTAGAGAAGTGTTATCAACGCGTCGTAGAGAAATAGAAATCCAAAGAGAATTAAGAAGACAAGATTCCTTGCGTGAAACAATAATAAAAATCCAAGCTTTGCGTCACAAATAATAGCGACGGCACAAACTCTCAAAAACCTAATTTAAACTGAACTAAGAGTGAAACTGTCGATATTTAATAATACGTATTTTTACACGTATTTTATCTTGTCTTGTGATTTTAGTATCTGTAATTAAATGCGTATTCGTATTACGTATTACTATTATATGCATTCGTATACATACGTATTTAAGTAGCCTTATACACTCATATTTATTTATGTATTTTTAGTAACTATAGTCATGTGTAAACTTATTATTATATAAATTCATTAATTAATTAATTCAAATTTTCAAATTCAAACATTTTAAATTCAAATCTTTTGAAAACTTTCCAAGTTAAATCCTAATAAAGACTATAGCTAAATTATTATTTTCTATAATTAAATCCCATGGTTTCTCTTTTATAAAGAAACCCTAACTTTCCCTACAACCCAGTCGCCACTTTTCTTACGCTTGCATCTTTCCCAGGCTTTTACGCGCACACACATAGCCCTAATAATAAAACACTAAAACCCAAGGAACCTAACTCAACCACGCACACTTTCTCTCTTATAAAGAAACCCTAAGCAAACCCTACAGAGCCCTCTCTCCCTCTATCTCTCAGCCACATAAAATATCCCCCTAAAAACCCTTGACACTTTCTTCCCCCTACTCAGACGCACCCACCCCTCTTCCACCTTCATCTAACCACACGCATACCATCTCTTCGGCGGTGTCACACCTCTACCCATCTCCGACGTCGAATCTACTAACGTCGCAGCTGCCTCCCTGCCGCTGCCTAGGCTGCCCCGTCGCCATACCTGCAAGAAAATACACTAAGGGAAGACTAATAAACGTGAGTTGTACTATTTGTATAAGTTGTAAATGAGTACCATACTATTATATATTATATTAGTGTATATCATATTATATATATTAGTAGGTGTGCAATGAACAGAGTACTATAAAGTTGCTACAGTACCCTATAGGTTGTTACGATGGCAGTAGGTTATATTATGTTATATTGTATCTTAGTAAGTGAATTTTATAGTATTCTTTTACTGATAGTATAAATCCGTGACGTAGATAAATCACCCGTTCCGTCACGATCACCTGGACCCCGAAATCTTCAAAACAGGCAAGTGTGCGAATTTCAACAAATTATTGAAGTGTTATTGCATTTAAAACTGAATCCCTTTTTTATAATGCGTTAAATGTCATATGAAAATGTCACATGCTTCACTTCATGCTATACACACACTTGATTGAATGAATAGAGACACTTGATTGAATGAATAGAGATGAAATACCTTGAAAGAGACGGAACACCTTGGAAGAAATGGAATATCTTGACAGAGATGGAATACCTTGAAATCTTGGATTCGTGAATTTGTGCATGTGATTAGATTTGGCTACTCCCGTCGGTCAGGTGTGACTATTATGGCCCATGTTCCAGTAGGGTCACATTTGACTAGTCGGCTCGTGTTTCAGTATATGACGGTTTAGCATTCAGGCTCGTGTTCTTGCAAACATTTTGGGGTGGGGTTAGGGTTGAGCGGCCACTAAGCGTGTAAAATGATCCTCTCTTCAAGAGCACCACCCGCATGCAGTGGGGTACCATCAATCACGGTTATACCTACGTGAGAAGAAGAGATTCACTTACCGCGTCTTAAAGGTGAGAACCCAATGCATGATAGAAAAAAATGACATGGAACTTGAACTCATTATTGTTACTTCAGTTGTGCACTTAGAATTTCCATGTTAATAGTATTATAATATTTGTAGAATTCCATGTCCATGCGTGCTCGTTTTAAATTCTTTAGACCTGCCATACTTAGAAGTACTTCAATTTACTAAAATTGCCATGTTTATAACTATGCTGCAGACATCTTGTATAATCTGTTAATGCTTCATAATTTGTTACTATTCGTACACTTTGCCTTGGGTCAACTCACCTTTTACTTGCCAGACCCTTGCTGACATATATTCATGTTTTGGAATGTATGTCAGACCACGAGACAGAGTACCAGGACCAGGAGTTGTTTGAGACAGCTGACCCAGCGAGCCAGGAGTTTCTTGACCCAGAGTCGCTCCCTACGGAGGACTAGAGGCTCGTCCTGTTGCTGTTTCTTTTAGTTTTTCTTTAGCACTTTGTAGTATGGTATGGTCCTTGTTGTAGTTTCCTTACGACCATGCTGAGGCCTTGTCAATTTTATTTCGTGTATGAACTTCTAGATGCGGCTTTAAATTAATGAATGTTTTTATTTTTCTGAATGCATGCAAGAAACCTGCTATGAGATTGTTATCACCGATGCTTAGTGAACTCGAGCTTAACCACTCTAGTTCATGCAGACCTTCGTAACGTTCTAGCTTCCATTGATTTTTGGGAATCGATGCATTACATGTTTTAGTGGTGGCCTATGCATGTCTTGCATTTGCAAACTTCAGAACAATAGACATACTGTCATTGGCCAAAACGTCTATAACTATCATCGGACACAAAATTTACCCGAATTTCTTTCTCAGCATGGTAGGGAGACCCAACACCAAGATTATATGAAGATTTAGTTAGATACACATGCTTGTTAGTTAGACACCATTGCAAAGATTTAGTATTACCATCTTAGGAGTCACCTTAGCGGTTTCTCACCTAGCCTGACCATATTAGATTTTGGAGTTTTATTTAGTCGTTCACTCAGACCTAGCAAATTTTGGGCCCAGCAGAACGTAGTGATCGTCATATCCATGCATGTCGAACCGGAGAAGCCTGTAATGTTTAGAGACTTCAAAGACGTATTCCCAGATGATATTTCCGGATTACCGTCGGGCTGAGCTCTGGAATTCAGCATTGACTTTATGTCCAATACTCAAACGATCAAGAAGGTGCGTTATCGTCTGGCTCCTATAGAATTGGAAAAGCGACGTAAGTAATTGGACGACCTGTTACAGAAAGGATTCACTCATCCCAGCGTATCTCCTTAGGGTGCACCTGTTCTGTTGGTCAAGAAGAAGCACGGATCGAGAAGAATGTGCGTGGATTATCGGGAGCCGGACAAGGTCACTGTGAGGGATAAGTAACTGTTATCTCACATCGATGATACCTTCGATCAACTCGGTGGATTGTGATTCTTCTTGAAGTTGGATCTCATAAGTGGATACCATCAGGGGAAGGTCAGGAATGAAGACATCTACAAGACCTCTTTCTGAATGAAATATGGACATTGCAAGTTCGTTGTCATGCCGTTCGGTATGACCAACGACCCTACAGTATCCATGAATCGCATGAATATCATATTTTACGATTTTCTGGATAAATTTGTAGTGATATTAATAGATAATATTAGGTCTATTCGAAGAGCGAAGAAGAGTATGCAGAGCATCTACATTTGTTATCAGGGACTGCCCTTACCGCAACAACAAAACGACGACTGCTAAGCCTTCTGGATCTACTCAGCGTGGACCCTACCTAATTCCACGATAGAAGGCTTTTAAATAAGTGAGGCAGAACCATTCGAGGCGTCAGGCATTCGCCATGACAACCGTATAGGTTGAGACTGATGAGCAAATGATTTTACGTAATGCATGACCTTTCCCTTATATTACTTAGGATGTAAGTCTACTAGATCCATTGGTATTAAATGTGATGTTCGTAGTGTATATATAGATAGTGTGTGTGGACCCATGTGTGTGGATCTCTTTGTCCCACTCGTGTATGAGTATGCTTACCCTTAGTATACTAGCATATTATGGTTGTCTATTGTGTGGTATATGCATATGCGGTAATATATGTGATACACATAATTGTACGTATGGTAATAAGTGTTATATTTATACATATATGAGGATAGCTATATTGTTATAGGGATAACTGTGTGTATTAGAATTAGTGTTTGACTATCTACTAGGGGTGTACGTATTTTGGTTATACTTGTCAATGCTTGTAATTATATGCTAGCAAAGTTATGTGCATGTTAGGTGTAATGGTAATAGGTGTACTTATAGTTGAGTTTACAGATCAATCATATGATCTATAAATTAGTGTGTATGTGCGTGTACTCATGCGTGGATAGGTATGTGCTTATTTATAAGTATCTATGCATATTGTATGAATATGTGGGTTTTACGTATAGTAGTAGAATTATAATATTATATTACTTCCCTTACGGGATGATGTATGTGCATGTGCATACCAGGAGGTATACATGATTATATATTTATAACTATGTATGGATATGTATATGTAGTAGTATACTAGCTCTATGTAGATTACTATGATTGTTTATCATTGCGTGAACATATAATATCTACGTATAACTTTTTGCATAGTTATAAGGTAGGTGTGTAATAATGTAAGTATAGATATGAGTGTAATATGTATGCATGTATTTATGTGTATGTGACTTTATGACGTATGTGTAAGTGTATGAATAAGAGTGTACATTGCTCTTATAATGAATGTATGCCTGGGGTAGAGTGACCTTAGTCCACTCATGCCTAAGTTGGCCCTATTCAAGAAAGTCTGAGAACGGACTTGATCTTAAGGTGGGTAAATTGTAATGACCTTAGCACTATATATATAGTAGAGCATGTCTATTGTTGTGTATTGTGTAGTGCATTGTGTGCATCTATACGTGTAGTGATATTTATTATGCGATGTATAAAGTATTATGTAGTATGTAAAGTGATTGTGTTATTGAGGTGTTAATTGACTGAATATGATTATTCTTATGTATTAGTATTGAGTAGGGTATTTATACGACATGTTGAACTATATGATTGTACATTATGATTGTATTAATATGATAGTGCATTGTGTGTTAGTAATAATGTGGGTGTGCAAGGTGATGGCACACTTGCAGTTAGTAAATTGATGTGTGTGTATATTAAAATATTTGCCTTAATTATAAATGTATTGTATGATGGCCTGGTATTAATTGTGTTGTATTATAGTTATGATATATTAGTAATAATATTGATATGAATTAGTAATGTATGTATGTGTGTTATTATTATTACTATCATGCTTGTTAATTAGTATTACTGTTTCAGAGTGTTTTCTCACTACAAAGCGTTGACCGTGGAGAACCCGGTCAACGTGGTCAAGGGGCCCGCTTTGTGTCCCTTGGGGGGCTTCGAATTGGTGCAGAAGGGGCGAGGGGAAGCCTCGGCCCTGGTTGAGACGCTCGGCCTCGGATAGACGTGCTCGGCCTCGGCTGGAAGGGGGACGAGGGGTAGCTTCAGTCGCCCGGGTAGATGCACGGCCGACGGGCGGCGAGGGGGAGTCTCGGACCCGACTAAGACGCTCGGCCTCGGTAGGGCGTGCTCGGCCTCGGCAGGCTGACGGTGAGGGGAAGCCTCACTATCCAGTCGATCGAGTGGTCGGAGAGGGGTGAGGGGTAGCCTCGGCCCGTTGATCAGCTGTCCACCTGCGTAGACGAGAACGCTCGTCAGGGGACCGGACCTTGGTTTCGGCCAAATCCCCTCCGATGCCTAAGTCAGATAGTGATCTGAGAAAGGAGGCCCGGCGGAGACGGTTCGACTCGTGAGGAGATCGTAATGGCGTCTCTCGGCGCGAGCGGGGGAGGAAGGAGATGAATTGGGGGAACGAGGTCGTTGATGGAGTACCTTAAGTTTTGTTACCTGAGATGCGGTCCTCTTCTTCGTCGTCTTCCTAGCCCTTTTGTAGAGCTCCCAGTGTGATTGCCTCTGGCCCACGTCCCACGCCCGCCCTCGATCGTGCCCCATCAATCCGCCCCCTCGCCGCCGCTCTCTTCGCCATGCCAGCACCTCCCCATTACCGCCATTTAGTGGTCGCGCGTCCGGGGGAGCGGTTTTCGCAGGAGTGGGCGAGTGACCAGCGGGTTATCGGGGCCGGGTCAGATCGACATTCGAGAAGATCCCTTATAGGGCCTTTGTTGAATGGGCTTGAGGATGCAGATGGGCTCTCGACCAGTGGTCGGGCTCCTGGGCTCGTGTCTTTTGGGTCTCGGTCAAATAGGCGTAACAATTGCCCACATCGGTCGGGTTGATCGGCCTCGGCCGGTTCGGCTCGGCCGATGTGACTTCTGCCGATTTTGACAAGCTCGCCAGTCGATGCCGACTCATTTATTAGTCGTCATCATGAGTTGGCCCGCTCAATATTTTTTAAAGCGCGGGCTCCGAAGCGCCGTCGTTCTTCTGATGCTGCCACGTGTGGCTGCAAGCCTATCCCCACCATTCGTGGGGTTTGTCTTCGGTTGAGAAGCTGAGGGGTTCGTGAGCCGTCCTTGGTGGGGTCGATCAGCCTTGGCTTGCTCGGATCGACCGCTGTGCCTCCTGGGATTCCGAGTGGCGCTTCAATCGAGGCGTGGTCATAAATGTAGGTCATGATGAGGCGGATCGATTGGACTTCCCCTGGCGCCAATTTCGGAACGCCGCCGGTTCTTCGAGCCTTGCCACACGTTCTTGTCAGGCGCTTCGAATTCGTCCCTGGTATATAAGATCCCCAGCTGTGTTGATCTCCACTTCTTTCTTGCTCTTCCCATTGTTCTAGGCTTTCCCCAACTCGGAGTTTCCCATCGCCTTTGCTTCCTTGCCTCCTCCGAACTAGCTAAAAGGTAATTTCCTTTCTCGCTCTCGTATTATGGCTGCTATTAGGATAGGCGGTTCTGGTCGAGGGGCGAGGGATTCTCCAGAGTCCAGGCGGGGCCGGTCCCGGCTAGTGGGATCAGGTTCCTCTTCCGGGAGTCGTCCCCTCCAGGATAAGGGGAAGGGGAAGCTATTCCCAGACTTCGCCTGTGAATGTCGGTTGCCGTGCGTCTTAACGTGCCCCCGGCTATCCTCCGTACGCCGTCGAGGACCGTTCCTTCGGTGGTCACGGAGATCCGGGAAAGGTATCTCTGCTTCCCGTACGATGTCCGAGTTCCGTTCGTCGACGAGCGGATTTGCCTTCTGAGGAGCAATGAAGTCGGCGTCTACGTCGAAATGTTTCGCCTGGGTCTTCGTTTCCCGCTCAATCCCTTCCTTGTCCAGTTCATGGAGTATCTCATGGTGCCCCTTTGCCAGTTCACCCCTTGCTCGATCGCGGTACTGACGGGCTTCGTAACGCTTTGCTGCACTCGCGGTCTGGAGCCGTCTCTCCCCCTTCTCTTCCACTTTTACTAGGTCCAGACGGTCGGGCCGGGGTCATGGCTGCACCTCCGAGCCCGTTCGAGGAGGGAATGTCTGATCGGGCTACCCCGATGGTCGGGGGATTGGAGCTCGGATTATGTCTTTGTGGTCTTTTTAGGTGATGCCCAGATTCTGACAAGCTGGGGCGCATCCGTCCAGCCTCGCCTACCGTTAGCCCTTTCTGATGCTGATCAGGCAGCCGCCGCGATGCTGTCGGCTCTTCCTTTGGAATCGAATTCCATCTGGTCTTTGTTGGACGACCTACTCCTGAAGGCCGTCTTGTGGTCTCCAGGTAGGTCGCTTTTTCATCCTCGGATCGCCCTACGACTCATCCTGATTTCGGTCTCCTTTGCAGGGATGGCCGGCCGTGAGTTCGTCCGTGACGTCGATGAGCTGATCCGTCGTGGAGCCGCTCGGAGCCGAGGTAATACCTCTGGAAGGGCGCCTCGGAGGACCGTTGAGGAGGAAGTGCGCCGAGCCGAGCCTTCCGTGGGTAAGGTGGTGGCCGCGGCTCCCGCCTCTCCTTCTGGCGATCCCCTTCCCGGGGGTGAGGAGGGTGCGAGGCGGAAGCGTTCCCCTCCGGCGCCTTCGGAGCCCCACGGTGGAAAGAAGAGGAAGGAGGACGTGGATCCCTCCGGTCCGGCAGGTTCCGCGCTTCCCGTGGCGACCGCCGGGGATCCTTCGATAGCTTTGTCAGCCACCCCCCTCGCAGCGTCTTCGCCCGTATCACCAGGGGTCGGGGCCTTGTTGGCGAGCGACTTGGCTTCGATCGTCGTCCCTGGGAGTTCGATGTTTGTTGACCGAGCCCTGGCCCAGCAGGTTGCCGAGGTCTCCGTCCCTCCCCGGGACCGCAGCCTCCTCAAGAAGATCCCGGCCGACAAGATGTCGGATTCCTTGGTCTGGATCCTTCAACAGGTTCGGTTATCTTGCTATCCTCTCTTTCTCTTTATCCTCTTCTTAGCCCATGTCTCGTCTTTTCAGGGTTCAGCGCTCGCTGTGGAGTTGCAGTGTCGAGCCGTCCGCTTGAGGGAGCTGGAGGAGTCCTCCATGAGGGCTCAGGAGCAGGCCGGGGCGACTGAGGTGGCTATGACGGAGGCCCAGATGGAGTCTCGGCGTCTCAACCTCCGTGTGGCCGAGTTGGAGGGACGAGTGGGTGACCTCCAGGGAAAGCTGGAGGATGCTCATCAGTCGGCTGAGGAAGCGGCGGAGTCGTTCCGCCTGGAGAGGGAGGAGCTTCAGAGGGAACTGTCGGATCGGCGCCAGGTGATGCGGCTTGCGGAGGAGGTGGAGAAGGGCGTCGTCGAGACCCTGGGGAAGAGGATCTTCGAGGTTCTCAGGGAGGCCTTCGGTAAGTATGAAGACCTCATCGCCCCTCGGATCGTCGAAGTCGTCCAGTCTTCCTTCCGGGAATGTGCGGAGCGTGTCCGGCAAGCCCCTCCGCCGGTCGATCCCCCTCGCTCCGAGCAGGGCGAAGTGCCCGAGGATGTGTCCTCCCGAGCTCGGGCTCCCTAAGCAGTCCCTCCCGGCCTTATCCTCAAATTTTTAAGCATCCGCTTCGCTTTGGGCCAGTCTACTTGAAATGGATCCCTGGCCCCCGCTATCTCCTTCGGCTTCGTAATCGGCTCCGTGGCCAATAATTGCTGGTTGCATGGCTGCTAGCTTGGGCTAACTACTTTTGGTCTTTTGTCAACCAATTTTGCTTTGTCGGTGTCGATCTAGCTTCTGTAGGTGAAGAACTCTGTCATTCGTCGTGAGTGGATTATTTGTAGAGTGTTTCCTTCGCCTTGATTCCCTGTAATAAGACACATTTTTGTACTCTGGTTAACTATTATAAACGAAATTGACTTACTCGGACTTCTCGTGTATTTTGCGTTGCTGCCTCGTTCTTGGCCTAGGATTGGATGACGTTCGCGTCGGCTGGGGGGAACTGCCCCTGACTTATGAGCGCAGGAGTCGGCCTGCGAGGGCAAGGTCCCTTGACTTAGAACCGGTCGGCGTTCGCGCTGGCTGGGGGGATTGCCCCCAGACTTATGGGCGCAGGTGTCGGTCGGCGAGGGCAAAGCTCCTCGGCTTAGGACCGGTCGGTGTCCGTGCCTGCTGGGGGAACTGCCCCAGGCTTATGAGCGCGGAAGTCGGTCTGCG
Source organism: Scilla litardierei (assembly GCA_030789695.1). NCBI lineage: Eukaryota > Viridiplantae > Streptophyta > Magnoliopsida > Asparagales > Asparagaceae > Scilla > Scilla litardierei. The sequence goes on along the minus strand of CM061140.1, from coordinate 44,487,224 downwards.
AGGGCAAAGTCCCTCGACTTAGAACCGGTCGGCGTTCGCGCTGGCTGGAGGGATTGCCCCCAGACTTATGAGCGCAGGAGTCGGTCGGCGAGGGCGAGGCTCCTCGGCTTAGGACCGGTCGGCATCCGTGCCTGCTGGGGGAACTGCCCCCGGACTTATGAGCGCGGGAGTCGGTCTGCGAGGGCAAAGTCCCTCGACTTAGAACCGGTCGGCGTTCACGCTGGCTGGGGGGATTGCCCCCAGACTTATGAGCGCAGGAGTCGATCGGCGAGGGCGAGGCTCCTTGGCTTAGGACCGGTCGGCATCCGTGCCCGCTAGGGGAACTGCCCCCGGACTTATGAGCGCTGGGGTCGGTCGGCGAGGGCGAGGCTCCTCTTCCTCCTCCAGTGAGGCGGCGATCCCCATTCTTTTGCGCTATTGGTGACATGTCAACTCCGTCGGGGATTTAAGAAAAGACAAAAAGGGGAATGCATTTGTACTCTCAAGAGTCCTGTCGGACCGGTACATTTGGAGGAAAAGGAAAAAAGGAAATGAAGCTAGACAGAGGGAGTTATCCACCATTACTAGGCTGCAACCGGGGGGAGAGACATCGCCCGCTCACTCTATGATGCGGAGGGGACCTTGGACGGTGTTGATCTTCTTCCCCTTGTCTGGCTGCGTGGAGGTCCCTTCTCTGTGGGCCGGCTCGTCGGCCTGGTTCCTGGCGTGCCCCCGGCTCATCAGCTTCTCAATGTCCTTCTTCAAATGCCAGCAGTCTTCAGTGTCATGGCCATCATCCTTATGGTACTTGCAGTACTTCTCCCTGTTCTTCCCACCTCTTTTAGCCTTCGGAGGGGGGCGATCAGCTCGCTCTTCCTTCTGTACTTGGGCGAGAATGGCGTCCGGGGTGGTGTCCCTCGCGCTTTCTCCCCGCTGCCTGTTCCTCTGCCTCTTCTCGGTCCGGTACCCTTCGGGGCTAACTCGTCCGCCGTCGCCGTGCTTGGTCCCTCGAGCGGCTTTTCCTGCATCCTCGGCCAAGGCCTCCTCGGTCATCATGAAGCGTTCGGCCCTTGCCATGATCCCGGGGAGGTCCTTCGGGGGGTCGTTGTGTAGGGACTTCTTGAGGCCCCTATGGCGAAGTCCTTCCTTAAGGGCCGTCTGGACCACCAGGTCGGGTGGGTTGTTCACGTTCAGCCTTTCCGTATTGAAGCGGCGCATGAACTGTCGGAGTGGCTCAGCCGGGCCTTGCACTATGTTGAACAGATGTTCAGCACCAGGTTTGATCAGCCTCCCCGCCATGAACTGTTTGCAGAACAACTGGGCGAGTTGTTCGAAACTGTCGATGGAGCGGCCGGGCAGGCTGTGGTACCAGATCCTCGCCGCTCCCCTGAGAGTAGAATAGAAGCCCCGGCAAAGCAGGTCATCGTCAGCTCCCTGGAAGGCCATGTCCCCCTCGTAGTCCATCACGTGGTGTGCCGGGTCTCCTATTCCGTCGTACTTTCCCAGCACCGGGATCCTGAATCGAGAGGGGACCCGTGCGTGGGTTATTCTCCGTGATAAGGGACACCGGTCTCCGTGGATGCCTCCGGGGATGCGGTACTCGCCTGCCTCTGGATCGATCGGGGGTGGAGGTAGCACCGACGCCAGCGGGGCTGGCTCCGTAGCCTTCGCCACGCTGGGGGTCGGGCTGTCCCGACGCTCCCGACTCCTCCTGCGGGAGCTCCTGCTCCGCCGTGATCGGTCTCTCGAGTGGTGTCGTTCGCTTCTCCTGCGGCGGGACGACCGTGATCGACGAGACGATGCCGTCCTCGATTCGACGTCCGTCCCTTCGGTCTCTCTTCGGCTCCTTTCACGATAGGGTGAGGAGGCGCGTGACCTCGCCTGACGAGAGCCGGACAGCGTGAACCGACGCTCCGTGTTCGGTTTCTGGGCCCCGTGGTCATCGACCACGGCAGACCGCAGGTGCGGGGGATCCCCTGTCCATCGATGGCCATCGTCCAACGTGCCCCTGTTGGGCGGTGCCGGGCCGACGAGTTACTGCACCGTCGCGACCAACGTCTGGAGGCTTGCGTTGGTCTCCTGAGCCAGGGCGCGGAGTTGTCCTTGCGTGGCCAGTTCTGAGCCGCCGGTCTCTTCGGTTGAGAGGGCATGGTGGTCGCCGACGGGCATGTCCTCGGGGTTGCCATTCGATGCGGCATTCCCCTCCTCCGGGATGGGGGGCATGCGCTTCCTTTCGTTGCTGGCTCGTGCCATTGTTGGTGTAGTTTTCTGCTTTGTGGGATGATTTTCAGGTTCCCACAGACGGCGCCAGATGTTTCAGAGTGTTTTCTCACTACAAAGCGTTGACCGTGGAGAACCCGGTCAACGTGGTCAAGGGGCCCGCTTTGGGTCCCTTGGGGGGCTTCGAATTGGTGCAGAAGGGGCGAGGGGAAGCCTCGGCCCTGGTTGAGACGCTCGGCCTCGGATAGACGTGCTCGGCCTCGGCTGGAAGGGGGACGAGGGGTAGCTTCAGTCGCCCGGGTAGATGCACGGCCGACGGGCGGCGAGGGGGAGTCTCGGACCCGACTAAGACGCTCGGCCTCGGTAGGGCGTGCTCGGCCTCGGCAGGCTGACGGTGAGGGGAAGCCTCACTATCCAGTCGATCGAGTGGTCGGAGAGGGGCGAGGGGTAGCCTCGGCCCGTTGATCAGCTGTCCACCTGCGTAGACGAGAACGCTCGTCAGGGGGCCGGACCTTGGTTCCGGCCAAATCCCCTCCGATGCCTAAGTCAGATAGTGATCTGAGAAAGGAGGCCCGGCGGAGACGGTTCGACTCGTGAGGAGATCGTAACGGCGTCTCTCGGCGCGAGCGGGGGAGGAAGGAGATGAATTGGGGGAACGAGGTCGTTGATGGAGTACCTTAGGTTTTGTTACCTGAGATGCGGTCCTCTTCTTCGTCGTCTTCCTAGCCCTTTTGTAGAGCTCCCAGCGTGATTGCCTCTGGCCCACGTCCCACGCCCGCCCTCGATCGTGCCCCATCAATCCGCCCCCTCGCCGCCGCTCTCTTCGCCATGCCAGCACCTCCCCATTACCGCCATTTAGTGGTCGCGCGTCCGGGGGAGCGGTTTTCGCAGGAGTGGGCGAGTGACCAGCGGGTTATCGGGGCCGGGTCGGATCGACATTCGAGAAGATCCCTTATAGGGCCTTTGTTGAATGGGCTTGAGGATGCAAATGGGCTCTCGACCAGTGGTCGGGCTTCTGGGCTCGTGTCTTTTGGGTCTCGGTCAAATAGGCGTAACAATTACTAATAGTGATACTACTATTGTTATTATTATTAGTGTTAGTAATATTGATTGAGTGTTAATGTATAATAGCATGATTGTTATTTATGGGTAGTGTGTGAGCGTAGTAGAAAGTGTGGTGCGTGTATATTGGAAAGTGCGCGAGCACCATCCTCACTTATTCCTCGCATCTTGGTTGATAAGAATTCCGAGGACGTAATTTTTCTTAAGGTGGGTAGAATGTAACAATCGGTATTAAATAATACGTATTTTTGCACGTATTTTATCTTGTCTTGTGATTTTAGTATATGTAATTAAATGTGTATTCGTATTACGTATTACTATTATACGTATTCGTATACGTACGTATTTAATTAGATTTATACACTCATATTTATTTATGTATTTTTAGTAACTATAATCATGTGTAAACTTATTATTATATAAATTCATCAATTAATTAATTCAAATTTTCAAATTCAAACATTTTAAAATCAAATCTTTTGAAAACTTTCCTAATTAAATGCTAATAAAGCCTATAGCTAATTTAGTATTTTTCTATAATTAAATCCCATGGTTTCTCTCATATAAAGAAACCTTAACTTTTCCTACAACCCAGCCGCCACTTTTCGTACGCATGCATCTTTCCCAGGCTCTTACGCGCACACACACAGCCTTAATAATAAAACACTAAAACCCAAGGAACCTAACTCAACCACGCACACTTTCTCTCTTATACAGAAACCGTAAGCAAACCCTATAGAGTCCTCTCTCGCTCTATCTCTCTGCCACACAAAATATCCTCCTAAAACCCCTTGACCCTTTCCTCCCCCTACTCAGACGCGCCCACCCCTCTTCCACCTTCAACTAACCACACGCACACCATCTCTTCGGTGGTGTCACACCTCCACTCATCTCCAACCAGCACTTAGACCCCCCATCCCCCATTCGACTGTTGCACTTCTGACCTCCGAGCAACCCAGCCGTGCACTCCTCTCCGGCACGACTGCTGGCAGTCCTTTCCCCGCTGCCCAAGACCTCCGAACCACCTCCCTCCATCTTCAATCACCGCCCTCACCTCAACCTTCCTCTCCCAACAACCCAACGCCGACAGTTCATTTCCCATCTCCGGTAACTAACCGACGTCCAACCCTCAGTCCTCTGGCCATCTCCCACCGCCAACGATGCTGTCAGCCTCCAAACCGTCACCGCTCTGACGCAAAACCAAGTAGAAACAAATCTTTCTCTCTTCAGCCCCATGCACTGACCACTGCACCTCCTCTCTCTATGACAAGCCACCAACCTCGGACTTCCCTTCGCTACCAGAAGATCCGCTGTGACCGCCCATCGTGCCGACCGCCCCTCTCAGCCACGCAGCGACCATGCCTGTTGTACCACCCCAAGACATCGCCGAGCCACCCCAACATCCTCCTCTCTCCGACAATTGCATCACAAGCGCCACACACCGCCTCTGACACCCTACACGACCCGTCTTTCACCACCGTAGCAACCACGGTCGTCGACGTCGAATCGTCGAATGCCGCAGCTGCCTCCCTACCGCTGCCTGGGATGCCCTGTCACCGTACCTGCAAGCAAATACACCAAGGCAAGGCTAATAAACGTGAGTTGTACTATTTGTATAATTTTTAAACAAGTACCATACTATTATAAATTATATTAGTGTATATCATATTATATATGTTTGTAGGTGTGCAATGAACAGAGTACTATAAAGTTACTACAGTACCTTATAGGTTGTTACAATGTCAGTAGGTTATATTATGTTATATTGTATCTTAGTAAGTGAATTTTATAGTATTCTTTTACTGATAGTATAAATCCGTGACGCATATAAATCATGCTTTCCGCCACGATCACCTGGACCCCGAAATCGTCAAAACATGCAAGTGTGCGAATTTTAACAAATTATTGAAGTGTTATTGCATTTAAAACTGAATCCCTTGTTTTATAATGCGCTAAATGTCATGTGAAAATGTCACATGCTTCACTTCATGCTGTACCCACACTTGATTGAATGAATAGAGATGGAATATCTTGAAAGAGATGGAACATCTTGAAAGAAAAGGAAAATCTTGATAGAGATGGAATACCTTGAAATCTTGGATTTGTCAATTCGTGCATTTGATTAGATTTGGCTACTCCTGTCAGTCAGGAGTGACTAGTCTTGCCCATGGTCCAATAGGGTCACATTTGTCTAGTCTGGCTCGTGTTCCAGTAAATGACGGTTTAACATTCTGTCTCGTGTTCCAGCAAATATTTTAGGGTGGGGTTAGGGTTGAGCGGCCACTAAGCATGTGAAAGGATCCTCTCTTCAAGAGCAACACCCACATGAGGTGGGGTAGCGTCAATAACAGTTATACACATATGTGATGATGCGATTCACTTACCACATCTTAAAGGCTAGAACCCTATGCATGATAGAAAACATTGACATGGAACTTGAACTCATTATTGTTACTTCAGTCGTACACTTAGAATTGTCGTGTTAATAGTATTATATTATTTGTAGAATGTCATGTTCATTCGTGCTCGTTTTAAATTCTCTAGAACTGTCATACTTAGAAGTACATCATGTTTATAACTATACCTTCTCATGGGTCGAGCCAGACCCATGCTGACATATGTCAGACCACGAGACCTGGACCAGGAGTTGTTTGAGACAGCTGACCCAGCAAGCCAGAAGTTTGCGTCCTGTTGCTGTTTCGTTTCCATTCGGCCATGAGGCCTTGTCGCCTTTAGTGTATGAACATCTGGAGAGGCTTTAAATTAATGCAGACACTTAGTGATCTGATCTTCACCGCTCTAGGTTACAAAGAGTTTCTCTGCTCTATTTCTTTACGTCTGGGATGTCTTGGAGAGAAGCTCAAAATATTCATCTGTTTGGTGCGAATTGGGCCGAGTCAGATGTCTGCTTGGTCAATTAGGTCTAAGACATTTCCTGTGCGATTTCAGCATGTCAGCTCGGCCGAGTAGCTGATGCTACTCGGTCAAGTCACTTGGGAAACTGAACTCAACTTTGCCATTTCTTGTTCTCTTCTACTCATCTCCTCCAATCTTCTTCCATACCTTGGCAAACTCTCATGGAGCCTTGCCAATGACGTCTCAGACATACCATGTGTGTCCATGTCCCAAAATAGCTCCAATTCGCTCCAAAACTCGTGAAAATTCAAAAAGCTATACAACACTTGAATATGGCATTAGAAGCGCGAAAATATATAAAAAGATGGATTTTGGAAGCGAATATGACATGAAATGATACAGTAAAAACATGTAAAATGTGGACACATCAAAATCCCCCAAGCTTTCCTCTTACATACTCGTCCTCGAGGAAGACGAATACGAGGCTTACCGGGCAATAAAAATAGAAAATGGAAAAAGAATGGAAGATGGAGGGGAGTGCTATAGTATTCGGTCAGATCTCAAGCTATAGCGACATATCGCTATGCTTCGAAAGTGGATCACATGCTAATAAGAATTTCATATCTAAGCTAAACATATTACTTGCAAGCGTTTAAGAACAAAAGAAGGAATTCTCTAAACTCATGCAATCTATTCATATCCACATCATGCAATTCATAGAGGCTAGTATAAATATGTTAGCGACGCACTTTTTAATCAATATAAATAAACGAAGCATATAAGAGTCATACCAAGCATGCAACAAAGAATAGAATAAGGATCATGGCATTCATATATTCATCTCAAATCATGAAAAATCTCCATAGCTAATATATTTCGCAAACTCCAAGCATTATCAAATGTCCCCAAATGTGCACAAATCCACTCTAATGGCGTACTCACTCATATAATCAAATTGATTCGCCCCCCAAGCTAAGCTTGAGGCATCACATCTAAGGAATAATGAAGGAATTTGTGGCTTTTTCCCAAGTATTTGTGTAGCTCCAAATAGTAAGATAAAGGAAATATATTCTTCCTTTTCTTTTTGAACTCTTTTCCCCCTCTTTTTCTTCTCTTTTTTTTGAAGGAGCAATATGATATACATATATTTTGGCTCCTTTTTCGCTTTTTGGGCTTTTTGAAGCTAACTTTTTCTTTTGGGATTTTTGGAAATAGGATGCGATATATGTCGCTACAGAGGGGGTGAACCCAAGTGACCTGTAAAGAATAATAAGATATGTGGAGAAAGAAATAATATAATCACTCGGTTCACTCATAAGATGTGCACAATGGTTCAATAATATAATACTCCAACTAAACTAATAAGCAAGCACAGATATTTTCATTCATTTCAATGAATAATGAAGTCATGCAGTAAGACACACAATAATAGCAGGCATGCAATAAAAAGTGGAAAGATAACAAGGCAGATGCTTCAAATATTTTAGAGATGCATGAATCTCAGTGCATATCCAACATAAGCATACTAAATACTACTGTATACATTCAGTTTCAATTCATTTCATGCATTCATATAGAGAGATCGTCAACAGAATATATATGCAAGCATATGAATAGTAAGAACTGAAATACTCTAAGTAGCATGGCAAAAGTAATAAGCATCGTGATAGTTACTAAAGCTAAGAGAGATATCATCATTTGGAATATATCTAGCAAATGGGAAAAGAAGGGCGGAGAAAGTAAAATAAAAACAAGCATGCAAGCATACAAGCATACCAACAAAAAATATGATGCTAAAAATGGAACGTTGAAAAAGTGGTGGAAACTAAAAATAAAAAGGTGTAAAATGAAAGAAATCGAGATAAATGAAAATAAAAGCAGTAGCACTCATCCCCCAAGCTAAACACAGCAGTGTCCTCACTGCTGAGAACACACTGGTAAGAAGGAAAGATGAGGCTAGGTTGGGCGGGTCGTAAATAAAATAAAATAAAAACGAAACTATGCAAATGATAAAAGAAAAAGTGCATGACCTAATGCCTAAGATGCAAAAATAGGAACAAGCAGGCATATGATGCAAATGATGACATGATGCAGGTGGAAAACATGAAAATGCAAAATGTCGCAATATATATAGGTGGTGCAAAAATGGTCATCCCCCAAGCTATGCAAGGTCAGGGCTCCAAAGAGATAGATGGGCTTAAAAAGGATAGGGGTGACAGGAGCAAAAGTAGTGAAAAGATCAAGCAGCGGCATCACCCTCCAGAGGTGATGATGGGTCCGACTGCTGGGGGCCAGAGATAGGAACATCTGGCACAGAATGTGAAGGCTCAACGGGTGTGTCGACCGGTGAGAAAAGAGAAGAGACAATATGCTCAGACAAAGGTGCAACAGCTGGAGTGTCGACAGGTGTGAGAACGTGTGTGTCGACAAGAGAAGTCTCCAGCTATGGTGCAACCGGCTCAACTGAAGAAGTGACAAGCCCTACAGAAGCCTTAGAGTGGGGCACAGTGAGGGGTGCAGGAGGTTCAGAGGGGACATGGTCTGGCCTGGGAGGAGGGGCTGGTGCAAATATGACAGTGGGTGCACGCTGATGCCTAAGAATGTCAAGAATGGATGTGAGGTCCTGCTCCACAGACTGCTAAAAAGTGGAGAGCAAGGCCGAGAGGGTGTCAAAAGCATACCTCAGGGTGACAACCTCGGTCTCCATCGCAAAAAGACGTGCATCCGTGGTGCGGGAGCTAAAGGGTGGGCGTGAACTACTAGAGACCACCCTCGTAGGGTGCCCACGGGCAGGTGATACCTGGGGTCTGAACTAGAAGTCAGGGGAGGGTGGTCTAGCAGGGATCTCAGAGGAATAGGATGTGAGTGGAATGGAACTGAGATCCGGTGCAAAGACAGAAGTAGCAGCAGCATCAAAAATAGGAGATGTCGTGGCAACAGAAGTGATGTCAGACACCACGAAGCCGTCGGAGAAAACTGTTGATGCTGGTACAGAAGTGGTGCCAGGAAGAGAAACTGTGGACCCTAGAGTGGTAGGAAGGGAAGTAAGGAGGTCCACAGGTGCGGGGAGTGTGCTGACAGTGACGGGCTCCAAAATAGTTGAATCGGTAGGCTCAAGAGCGAAAGAACTGGCTTGCTCTGAAGGGGTGGAAGAAGTGAAATCGGGACCAGCAGAAACAATCGTGCCCTCCGGTCCAAGCACGACAGAGACAGAGGTAGCGACCTCTGGGGTAGAGGTGTGGAAGTCCCCGAGGTATCTACAGTGGTGGAGGTGGTGGGAGCACTGACAGAAGTGGGAACAGAAGTGCTCCCAGGTGGGGGTGGATGTGCAGGGTGGGAAAGCTGGGCTGCCACGAGGGCAACAATGTCAGGCTCATCCTCATCAGAACTGAGCACCTAATCGTCGATGTCGACGACGACTGGTGCTCCAGGTGGCTCAAGGACGTGGATGTGGGGGATAGGAAAAATGCGGGGAGTGAGCCAGTCTATCATGACTAGGGTGATATGGGTGAGGTCGGGGCGGGGCAGATATAGGTACTACTATCAGTAGGCTCCTAGAAGGTAAATCCAGTGACACTCACCGTTCGGCCTAATGATGGACATGCAGGTGAGCACATCCATTGTCATGTGTGTAGGCCCGGTGGGAGTCACTAGACGTGCAGGGAGTGCGAGGTAGAGCATCTGGATGAAAATGGTGAAAAATCCTCCGCAGCAGATATCGGTGGCAGTGTGGGCGGTCTGTAGAAGGCGGTGACACAGCCAGTGCACTGCATCAGAGACTATGGAAGGGTGGAGCGTACCGTCTGGGTGGAAGCGCAGAAGTCGAGTCATCCCCATAAGATGAGAAAGCTCAGGTAGGGAGAGTGTCCCGACCTCTGGCCTAGAAAAGAGAGTGGTGGAGAGGTGGCACTGGGTGTAGCGGAGAGAGGGGTGTACGATACAAGAAGATTTCGCCCTACTAGGGCGATATCCTCACAGACCTGTGATGCGATGCCAAAACTACTCGGCATCGAACGCGGTGGGCTCGAAGTCTGGGGAGAAAGCAAGTGTATGGTCGGGATGGCGAGAAAGTAGAAGTTGGCGGGGATTATGGCATGCGTGACCACTACGTCGTAGTCAAGCAGCCGGAAGCTAATGCCATCACCTGCTGGGGTGACAACAATATAGCTCAATGCCTCAAGTGTGAGACGTGTGTAGGTGTGGGCATGGATGGCTAGGAGGCAGTCAAACCCAATGACCTGGTAAAGACTGTAGGACACCCTGCAGGAGTCCAAGGCGCTGGAGGGTGGGGATGTAAGCGAAGCGGGTGGCGATGATTGTGCGGTGGGACATGGCCAGGAAACACACGTGGTGAGTGTTGTCCCTGAAGACGATATCGTACGTCCTCAGGGTGGATGGTGAAAGAACGTAACGGGGTGGAGGAGCTGTGGTGGGGATAGGAGGAGAGGTAGTGTGGGTGGTGTGTGGGGCCTTTATGGCTAGAGGCACGAGTGTAATGGATCGTGACGAGTCAAACGAGGATGACAAATCTTCTAAGTACGGCTCGGGTGTGGGTGAAGGTGAACGCCGTGGGTGTCATCCGGGCCAGGAAGAGGAGGGACCAGAGGTGGCCTTCCTCTTTGCCAGTTGAGGCTTCCTCGACCTAAGGCGAGGAGGCAACGTGAGAGAGTGGCAAACTACGATGATATGGTAATAAACATAAGGTGTGAAGGGAGTATACCAATACCGAGCATTGCTTCGAAAGCGAAAGTGGAATGCACACGTGCAAAGCCTCGAATCAAAGCTATCCCCGAAGATGATCCAAACCCAGCTCCTTGGCCTCGAATAAGCTCCAAGCATGCTTGCAATAGGATATGAAAATAGTATTAGGCATTTTCGAAAATTAATCGGGTTTGGTGATTAAAAATGGGAAAAATTAGTGTAGGGGTAATTTGGATATGGGGGAGATGGGGGGAGAGGGATGAAGAAGGGGGGTGTTAGATGCAACGATCTAGGAACCTTAGTTTGATGATGACAAACGTATGCGAACTATTTAACGTGTGCGCTCAGTGTGTTTCAGGAATGGCAAAGTCGTTATTCTGAACGTTGGAGAATTGCTATCCACAAAGCTAATGGACTTGGTCAAAGTGCTATACAGAAAGCGATTTGACTTGGTCAACATGGAGGGAGATGGAATCAACTTGAGATTTGGTCAAGTCAATGAGAGATTTATTCTAATCTCACCAATTTGAATTGCAAATCAAATACCATATTGATTGGGTCAAATCCCTAAGCGGTTGGCACAACCCTATTACCCTTGTCCTATAAATACCCATCTTCTAGGGTTGAAGGGTTGTGCGGCTAAAACAATATTTTTCCAAGGCGGCCAAAATTTTACGCCACAAAAATAACCTCAAAGGCCGCAGCCGAAACAAATTTTTGAGGGGACGGCATCAAAAATCCCCAAGAGCTGCAACAACAAAAACTTACGCATGCCACAAGCCGAAGTAAGTGTTGGGATTTTTTTTATTAAAGTAATTGACTTCGTGTTTCCTTTTTTCAGGGCGTGCAAAATAAAACAAAAACCAGGTTGAAAGTCGAAAGGAGGAGAGAGGAAGATCTAATCAAAATAAACGGTTTGTGAGCAGTAGACGTTTTGTTTTGATAACGATCGGAGAGGCTGGCCAATCAATAAGAGAGAGCAATCATCAAAATCTAAGGGGAACAAAAGTTCAACAGGGCCGGTCAAATTTGATCTAAGAGCCACACAAAAGAAAGGGCTGCCGTAAGTTGCATCCACCGAAATATTGAGGAGAGGGGACCAATCAAAAAAGCCTAGAAGAGCCGTGTCCTTGGCCTTGCACGTGAAGGGAAAACACAGAGCCAGCTGTCGAATTATTTCATGAAGGTAAGTGCTGAGGTTTCTTTAATTAGTTAAGGGATTAATATATTTGTTTTTGTGCAGGCCATCATCACGAAAATTGCAACTCTCGGCATTGAGAAAAGTAGGCCGGCCTTGAAGCACTTGGATTTGTATTTCTCCATGTGAAATCAAAAATTTGAAGAGGAAGATTATTTTTTACCCAACAAAGCTTCTCAAAGGCCGGCCACTATTTATTTGTCTTGCAGCCATTCATTATTTAAGTGTGCAAAATTCTATAAGAGCCAAGAGAGACATCATATTGCCAGGAGCCGCAACCACATTGATCAAGCCAAGGAGCCCACAATTGCATAGTGCCGCAAGTCACCAAAGGAGGAGAGCTCATCCGCAACTTGAGTTGTCATTACCGAGAGACTACTACATCATGTCAGATTCAAATCTGACCCGCGCTGACTGACGAGGACACCGCCGCTACACAAACTGAGATTCCTAAACTCTATTTATTATTATTTTGTGTAGTTGTTGTGTTAGATCCTCGTAGGGGAAAACTTTACCATATTTTGGGGACTATTTTGGGACTTGTCTGGTTGGGGCTAGGCAAGTGGGACCCAGCTAGTTTGGGACTAGCTGGTAGAAAGCGGTACTAGGATTGATAGTGAGAGGAAACACTGTGTGTGTGGTACTAAGAGCCTGGCGAGTGTAGAGACATAGAGGGTGCTCTGAGCGTGCTCTAACTTGTGGTTTTGTACCTATTGCGCTATTCAATACTAGTATCTGCTTTGGGGGCTGGAGTAGGTCGTTGGGACGACCGAACTAGGGTAAATCAGTTGTGCACTATGTGTCTGCATTTTATTTACTCTGCTGCTGCTATAACTGTGTGAGTTTGTTCGTGGGTTGCACGAATTATTTTATAAGCCTATTCACTCCCTCTAGGCTAGGATCCAGATTCAACAAGTGGTATCAGAGCAGGTTTTAGGATCTAGCCTAGGATTGACCATGGATCACAATGATAGTGCTTTTGCAGAGGGTCAGTCTGTTTCACGTCCCCCTAGGTTTAATGGAGTTGATTATGCCAATTGGAAAAATCGAATGAATATCTACCTTATTTCTGTTGATTATAAAGCTTGGCAAATGATTGAAAAAGAATATAAACTGCCTGTCATTAAAGTAGACATTGTTGAGATTGAAAACCCAAATGACAAATGGGATGATAATGATTGAAAATCTTATTCTTTAAATGCTAAAGCTATGAATGCTCTCATTTGTGCACTTGATAAATCTGAATATAATAGAATCTCACATTTTTTAACTGCGCAGGAAATATGGCATACTTTGGAGGTGACGCACGAGGGAACGTCACAGGTGAAGTAGTCTAGACTTTCACTTCGAGCACAAAGTACGATGGATTTCGCATGCTACCTTCAGAGACCATATCAGAGATGTTTGCGAGATTCACCAACATCGTCTACAAGTCTAGCTCGCTCGGTAAGCTATATTCTAGCCTTGAGCAGGTGAGAAAGATATTAAGAGCACTGCCAAGCTCTTTCAGACCAAAGGTCACTGCCATCCAGGAAGCAAAGGTATTGTCTCAATTAAAGGTGGAGGACCTTATTGGTAATTTGATGTCCCATGAGTTAGAACTGCAAAATGTTGAAGCAAGAGAGAAACCTGAGGAGAAAGAGAAAGCCATAAAGCCCCTTGCTTTGAAAGCTAGCAAAGAAGATGAGGATGAGGAGGAGGTCATGGCACTAATGGTAAGAAATTTCAGAAAGTTTGTCAAGACCAAGCAAGGAAGAGAAGAAATGGCACCTAGGTTTAATCGTTCTAACTTTAATAATTCTTCCAAGCAATTTAATGATCAGAAATCTACTGATAGAAGGCAATGCTTTAAATGCAGGGGAAGAGGACATTTGATGAAGGATTGCCCAGATGAAACTGCACAGCTCGCTAAAGGAAAAGAAAAAGTGAAGGTATTAACATGGGATATGGATAGCGAAGCTGAAAGCGAGGAGGAACATGAAGCCCATTCTTGCATGGCTTTGATGGGCATCCAAGATGAGACACTGTCATGTAGCAAAGATGAACTTATTAAAATTTATGAAGAAATGCAAAATCAAATAGTAGATCATGAGTTCACTATTGAATGTCTCCAAAATCAGAACTATGACATGCAAGTTAGAGATGTTAAGGTGTTTAAAGAGAATGAAAAACTTAAAATTGAACTTAATGCATGTAAGTCTACTATTGAAATCTTGAAGAAGGAAAAAAGCAATCTTTGATGAAAATGTTCCTTGTATTTCTTGTTCCTCATTATTAAACCAAAATAACATGCTTAGACAAGATTTAATGAAGCTCGAAGCGGAAAAAGAACATGAAATAAGAGAGCTTAAGGATAAATTTTGCATGCTAGATAAAGATCTTAAAAAGAAAACAATTGAATATGAAAAGAAGGAAAAAAGAATACAAGTTGGCTTTCGTTAGTAAATGCAAGATGCTTGTGGAAGAAAATAAACAATTAAAAATCAAAGTCTCTCATCTTGAAGTGGCCATTAAGAAATTCTCTATCGGAAAACAATCGTTGGATACTATTTTAGAGAATCAATTATATGGCAATAATAGAAGAGGACTTGGATTTGGTTTGAAAAATGTTGAAAAGTCAAAATTCAAGAAATTCCACAAGGTACCCTCTATTGCAAAGAACATATATGCTAAGTGCTTTACTTGTGATAGTGTAGGCCACACATCATATTATTGTAAATTTAGGAACAAAAATGTCAAATTTAAACAAGTATGGGTTCCTAAAACAATTTTGGCTAACACTAATGGATCGTGTTGGGTTTCAGGGTCACACTTAACACCTTTCTTGTAGGTGTGATGGAGACTTGGAAAGGAGCATTAATTATTAGGTCTTACTCTTTTTGCTCCTTAGCCAAATAGCTATGGGAAGGTATAATTTCTATCCCTCTTTGCATCCTAATGCATACCTTCATAGTTTGTTTTTGTATGCTTGATTTTCTTTTGTTTTGTGTGCTTGTTTGCATGGTTTTTAATGTTTTTATTTCTGAAAATTTTTATTAAAAAATGAGCTTAAAAGAATACCCTTTATGATTTATCTTAAGTGGTATTGTATGAATGTTCAAATCTATCCCTTTTAGAAGTTAATTCATTATTGTTGCAGCTACATGAACATGTTGTTATCTTTTTAGTAGACATGACATGTCTCAAAAAATTCGAATTTGACTTCTACACCTACATTTGCACTTTCACGATATTTGACTCCTTAGTACTTTTGGAGATTCTTTTGAAGAATAATGGAAAGTGAATGTAGGAATGACTAAATTCTGAATTTTCTAAGGCATATGAAGTGTTTATCCATGAATTAAAATTGAGCACAAAATAATTGGAAAAAAATATACTATATATTTGCTCCGTATGAAAAATGGATACACTTCATGGCTAATACACAACCCACGAGTATCCAACTTATGCTACATGGGTAATCATTAGTGTTGGTGTATATTACTCGTCAAGCAATGCCACCCCACATTTAAAAGTCCTTTTAGGCTATGTTTTGGGGTTTGGTAACTTGAACTCATCTTTGATGAGGTGGGAAAAATCAATCCTAGCGATATTCATGAAAATTGGAAAATGTGGATTGATTTGGTTGATTTTCTGAAATTGAATCTCCTTTAGTACTTTATTGTCTATATCACTACACTTACATAAAGGTGGGAAGTCTTGTTATGAAATTCTATGAGCTTGAATGGTCAATTCTTTGGAAAACTCATGCAAATTGCACGCTACATTTAATAATGGTTTATTTTTGCATGGAATATTCTGGTGACTTCATTACTCCACTTTTGGTGATTACAAAGGGGGAGAAAGACAAGACAAGATTTGACAGCTTTGATGTCGTTATTAACAGATTTGATGTCGATATTAAAGTGGACTTGATGTGACTTGTGTGACTTGATGACGACATTAATTGTTGACGGTATTAATTGTTGAAGGGGGATCATGAAAAATAATGTTGAAGGGGGAGCTTGAGAGAAGGAGGATCATGCTTTTATATTTATTATTTGTTGTGCATGCTTTGTAATGCTTGAATGGCTCATCCATACATCATACTGCATTACACACTTCAACAACACTTCACACACCCATCTATTGCTCAAATCTTTTATGGGTTTGTCATCACCAAAAGGGGGAGATTGTTGGACGCAACAATCTAGGAACCTTAGTTTGATGATGACAAACGTGTGCGAACTATTTAACATGTGCGCTCAGTGTGTTTCAGGAATGGCGAGAATTGCTATCCACACAGCTAATGGACTTGGTCAAAGTGCTATACACAAAGCGATTTGACTTGGTCAACATGGAGGGAGATGGAATCAACTTGAGATTTGGTCAAGTCAATGAGAGATTTATTCCAATATCATCCAATTTGAATTGCAAATTAAATCCCATATTGATTGGGTCAAATCCCTAAGCGGTTGGCACAACCCTATTACCCTTGTCCTATAAATACCCATCTTCTAGGGTTGAATGGTTGCGCGAGTAAAACAGTATTTTTCCCAGGCAGCAAAAATTTTACGCAACAAAAAAAACCTCAAAGGCCGCAGCCGAAACAAATTTTTGAGGGGACGGCATCAAAAATCCCCAAGAGCTGCAACAACAAAAACTTACGCATGCCGCAAGCCGAAGTAAGTGTTGGGATTTTTTTATTAAAGTAATTGACTTCGTGTTTCCTTTTTTCAGGGCGTGCGAAATAAAACAAAAACAAGGTTGACAGCCGAAAGGAGGAGAGAGGAAGATCCAATCAAAATAAAGGGTTTGTGAGCAGTAGGCGTTTTGTTGTGATAACGATCAGAGAGGCCGGCCAATCAATAAGAAAGGGCAATCATCAAAATCTAAGGGGAACATAAGTTCAACAGGGCCGGTCAAATTTGATCTAAGAGCCGCATAAAAGAAAGGGCTGCCGCAAGTTGCATCCACCGAAATATTGAGGAGAGGGGACCAATCAAAAAAAGCCTAGAAGAGCCGTGTCCTTGGCCTTGAACGTGAAGGGAAAACACAGAGCCAGCTGCCGAATTATTTCATGAAAGTAAGTACTGAGGTTTCTTTAATTAGTTAAGGGATTAATATATTTGTTTTTGTGCAGGCCATCATCACGAAAATTGCAACTCTCGGCATTGAGAAAAGTAGGCCGGCCTTGAAGCACTAGGATTTGTATTTCTCCATGTGAACTCAAAAATTTGAAGAGGAAGATTATTTTTTACCCAACAAAGATTCACAAAGGCCGGCCACTATTTATTTGTCTTGCAGCCATTCATTATTTAAGTGTGCACAATTCTCTAAGAGCCAAGAGAGACATCATATTGCCAGGAGCTGCAACCACGTTGATCAAGCCAAGGAGCCCATAATTGCATAGTGCCGCAAGTCACCAAAGGAGGAGAGCTCATCCGCAACTTGAGTTGTCGTTGCCGAGAGACTACTACATCACGTCAGATTCAGATCTGACCCGTGCTGACTGACGAGGACATCACCGCTACACAAACTGAGATTCCTAAACTATATTTATTATTATTTTGTGTAGTTATTGTGTTAGATCCTCGTAGGGGAAACCTTTATCATATTTTGGGGACTATTTTGGGACTTGTCTGGTTGGGGCTAGACAAGTTGGACCCAGCTAGTTTGGGACTAGCTGGTAGAAAGCGGTACTAGATTGATAGTGAGAGGAAACACTGTATGTAGGGTACTGAGAGCCTGGCGAGTGTAGAGACGTAGAGGGTTCTCTGAGCGTGCTCTAACTTGTGGTTTTGTACCTATTGCGCTATTCAATACTAGTATCTGCTTTGGGGGCTGGAGTAGGTCGTTGGGACGACCGAACCAGGGTAAATCTGCTGTGTACTATGTGTCTGTATTTTATTTACTATGCTGCTGTTATAACTGTGTGAGTTTGTTCGTGGGCTGCACGAATTATTTTATAAGCCTATTCACCCCCCTCTAGCCAAGGATCCAGATCCAACAGGGGGTAGTGGGGGGGGGATACTCGGCCCGAGCACAGGGTGTGCTCGGGCGGCTGCTCGACAAAGCTTCGGCAGTGCACCGAAGCAAGGGGCAGGGTGGGGGATTGGGGGAAAGTAATGGAGGGAGAGAGGGGGTGGGGCTAGAGAGGAGAGGGATGATGGGGGGAGAACTGCGTTGCCGGTACTGGGTGGCGTCGGCGGCGCAGCTCCGGCTAATTGCCAGCGCTAGGGTATTAGGGAAAGAGATAGAGGGATGGGTAGGGAGGGGGGAAGAAGGTGGTGGTGGTGCGCCCGGTGCTGGGAGCCGCCGACAGTGCTGCTCCGACGATTACCGCAACAGTGGTGGTGGGGGGAAAAGAGAGATAGAGAGGGTTGGAAAGAGAGGTAGGAGGAGAGAGGAATGGAGAGGGGTGGCGAGGCTGACCGAGTCGGGCAGTGGGTGGCGCTCGAGCTGAGCACCCCGGCGACGACGGCGGAGGTCCGGTCGAGTAGAGGGTTTAGGTCTAGGGTTATGTAAGCTCGGGGAGTTAGGGGGTAATTTCAATTAGGATTAGGTATTGGTAAATCCTGTGTCGAGTCAGATTATATAAGTTAAATCAACTTGGTATGAATGTGAGCCCCGCCTGAATAAGTCGCTGCTCTGGCTGAGCAGTGATAGCTACTCGGTCGAGCAGAAAAGAATATAAATATAAGAATATAATTTCATAAATTATGCCCTAGTACTCGACCGAGCTACTTACTTAGCTCGGTTGAGCTGAATTCAAAACACAGTGTTGTTTTCAGCTCTCTTTTTGCTATCCCTGCAGCTCGGTCGAGTAGGGTAGCTACTCGGTCGAGTCGAATTAGAAACAGAGTACTCTCTTTCGTCCTTTTTGGGCTCTGCCTATAGCTCGACCGAGTAGGGTGCTACTCGATCGAGTCGCAATTAATTTCCAGAGCCACTTTTTGCATGATTCTTCAGGTTTCTGCAGCTCTAACTGTAGCTCGATCGAGTAGGGGGTTACTCGATCGAGTCGAGTTTGATTTCCAGAGCATGTTTTCCCCTTCTTTCTCATGTTCCCTGCAGCTCGGTTGAGTAGAGTAGCAACTCGGCCAAGTCACCTGTAACTCTTCCCCCAAGCTTGCATTTCTCTATGGTGCTCTTCCCTTAGTTCCTTCGCCTTCTTTTCATCGTTTCCGCACGCTCTCCTCATTGTTCAACCTGTAGAAGGAAGAACTCATCAAATTTTTGTGTTTAATGTATTTTTATAGAATTAAAAACGTATTTATTTGGTTTTTGAATAAGAAAATAAAAACAAAAACTACGGGAAAGAAAGTCAGGTTGCCTCCCAATAAGCGCTTGTTTTAAGTTATAAGCTTGACTCCCTCTATATTTTAAATTAATGATGTTGGGCACATACGAAATATATCCGCCATGCTTTTCAATAATCCCGTGCGGTGCTATTTGGCGTGCCTCTTCATGTTGACCCTCAACGGCCAAGGAGATAGTAGCCTCTGGTTCTTGATGGCGCAAGTGTATGTCTGGGGGCTCCTCGTCAAGGACTCGTAGATAGGCGGCCACTGCTTTGTTGTATATGACAACGCCGTCATTATCCAATCTCATCTTCATTTGATCTTTGGAAATCTCCTCCAAGGTATGCTCATATGTAGCCTCGTCCTCCAAGAGATCAAGGTAATTAGCATCTTCCGGCGATGGGCGCTCCCTCATAGGCTTTTGCAAGCGGAATTAGACATCAATATTTCCCACGTTCAGAAATAACGTCCTCTCACGGACGTCGATCAAGACACCAGCCGTAGCGATAAATGGACGAACCAAAATGATCTGCGAACTACCTTTCTCCAACATGTCCATAATCACGAAATCTACCGGCACACATAGCCCGAACGGAATTTGAAGGATGATGTCGCGTGCGATGCCTACCGGATAGGTAATAGAGTGGTCCGTCAATTGAATGATCATATTGGTGGGCTCAAGATCCGTCCCGATGTTTAGCCTCTTAAAGATAGAGAGTAACATTAGACTAATGCTCGCTCCTAAGTCAATCAATGCTCTACTAATAGGGGTACCGCCAACGGAGCACAGCACCGTGAAACTTCCGGGATCTGGCAACTTCTTCGATAGATGGTTCTTAATAACTGAGGTGCAATTATCCAAGAGCTTCACTTCTTCTTGGTTATGCTTCTTAGTAATAAGATCCTTCAAGAACTTAGTGTATGTGGGGATTTCAGGGATAGCGTCCATAAATGGAATGTTCAGTTGTATACCTTTGAGGAGCTCGGAGAACTTTGCATAGTTCTTCTCCATCTTTGCTAGAGCCAACCTTTGGGGATATGGAGATGGAGGTCGGCTTGCCTTGTCTCTAGCGGCATCCTTTGGAATAGAATTGTTGGAAGTAGTAGTAACATCCACCGGTGCCGTAGTGCTAGTAGGTGAGGTAGATGTCGAAGTAGAAGGTAAAGCCTCCTTTTCTTCAATAGCATAGGGCTCCTTTGTAGCCTTTTCCTTGTCATTTTTAGCGGTGGTAGCATCTCCATCTTGAGCTTGAGTAGACAGCTTTCGGCTCAAATTGCTATAAACCGGCACCATGACAGTGTCGGTAGTCTTTCCTCCTCCCGTGGTAACTACGACCACTGCATTTGTATAGGCCCTAGGATTGGGCTCTGGATGAGAAGGCAATCTCCCTTGCATCTCCATAAATTGGGACATTTGGCCTTTGAGCTCATAGATGGAATCATTGATAGACTTAAAACGAGTGGAATTCTCTGCATTTATCTTGGATTGCCCACTCATGAAGGTGTCCAATGTTGGCTCGAGATTGGGTTTTGGATCCGCCGGTGCATATTGTTGTTGTTGATGATAATTGTACCCCGGTGGTCTGTAAGGCCCAGATGGCCTAAACCCATATTGTTGCGGAGGCGGCCCTTGTTACTGAGGAGGTGGGGGGTCTCTACTGCTGAGGAGGTTGCAATCCTCCATTGGGGTTACCATAAGAAAATCCGAGATGATTTCTCGCCGTCGGATGTTGCCATTGATTCCTAACCTCTCCAGCTACAAAGTGTACCTGCTCAGCTTGCATGTCTGCTCCATCATAAGGTCCGTCATTTAGAGCATAGCCTTACTTTGCATAACCTTCATGTGTGGAATAAGCTAGAGCTCTAGAGGTGGTTAGAATGGCGTCCAAGCTCTGTTCAATCATCGGTACCCGTTTGCAAAGAGTTTCAACATGACTATCAAGATGGGCTTTAGTAGATGAGCGGTTGTCGCCCCACTGTTGAGTATTCACAGCCATTTGTTCCAGAAAAGATAAAGCTTCATCAGATGGATTATACAAGAGAGCTCCTTGAGCAAAGGTGTCTATAATCATCTTTGTGCTTGGTTGAAGCCCATTATAGAAGCTCTGAACAAGATCACACTCTACGATTCCATGGTGCAAACATTGATGCCGTAGGTCTTTAAATCTCTCCCAAGCCTCGTACAATGACTCCTGAGGAAGTTGTTTAAAATTTGAGATCGCTCCTAGAATCCTCACAGTTTTGGACGGTAGATAAACCTTGTTAACAAAGGTGGTGGCCAGCTGCTCCCAAGTCGTGAAGGTATTAGAAGGATGCGCTTGCAACCAATAAGAAGCCTTATCCATCAGAGTGAATGGGAATAGCCTGAGCTTGATAGCATTTTAACTCACATCCTTAGCATGGAACATGTCGCACTTTACCAAGAACGTGTCTATATGGTGGGTTGGGTTTTCATGGGGATGCCCGTGAAAGGGGTCTTGCTGCATCAAATTTATCAACCCAGTCTTCAGCTCAAAACTTCCTCCCGCCAGCTGCGGCCTCAAGATGGAAGAAGCACCAGTAAAATTCGGATTAATATAGTCCAGGATGGACCCTTTGCGTGGAGGAGAAGCATTTCCCTCTGCCATTGGATCTATAATATTCTGACTCCTTTTTGCTGCTCTGATCCTTCTTACGGTTTTTTCGATCTCGGGGTCAAATAATAACTCTTTGTCAAGACTCCCAAGGTGAGTGTTCATGCACAAAAAGAACTGAGAAAAGTACCGTCAGTAGCAAAGTAATAAAAGAATAAAAAGTATGGAGAGATAAGAGATGATAAGATTTGCAACAGATTCGTCAATAGAAAGATAATCCAAGTAACACTATAACATTCCCCGGCAATGACGCCAAAAACTTGATCACCAGCGAACTAACACCTAGAACTCACTTAGTAATGGCACGAACACCAAGTGCTAAATGTATCCCACATGCAAATCCATGGCACTTTATACAAGCGTACGGTGTCAAGTAATAGTATACAAGATATCGATCCCACAGAGAAGGTAGAGATGTTATTGTCTTGGGTTATTTTTAAATCTCAGAATGTAGTAGCTGTCGGTTTCGAAAGATTATTTGTTTAGCATTGTGAACAATTAATAAAGACTAGGACTTTAGGACTCACCACTAGGATCGTCGGATGTCGATGCTGGGTTAGGATTCTTACGTTGCATTGGTATTATAGGGATTGTCGCATCCAACATGTGGAATTCATGGTTCTAAGCACCATGAATCTAACGTATCACATTAACCCGTAGGCGCGCACGACACGTCCATTAAGAATCAACAATATGCATGCCACTCTCGTGGACGGAATGATCTCAACTCACGCCACTCTTATGGGTTAGAGCTTCGATGTATTTTGGTGGCTCTCATTGACGCAATGGCAGTAGCCGTCAATTAGTAATATAGTTCATCAGTGGACCCCATCAAGGCACGAGCCAGGCATGGTCACGAGTCCCAATTGAATCCACTAACTCCCTAATTAAGCCTATAGGATACTCCTTAAGCCAATCGATTCCACCAACCGTGGGCATGATCTCAGTACGAGTTCTCCTACAAACTTTGCAAGATCAAACAAAATACTTCCCTTTTATACCAACACAACCTAAAAATCCTAACTTTGCATCTCAATCCTAAAATCCATGGGCTAATCCATTAGCCCCAGATGGACTACTCACACATCATAGAAAAAACAACAAAAGATTCAATAGATGCAACGGAATTCATCATGTCAATGGAAAACATTAAAAACAATAGAAAGTGTAGAGAAGTGTTACCAACGCATTGTAGATAAATAGAAATCCAAAGAGAATTAATAAGACAAGATTCCTTGCACGAAATAATAATAAAAATCCAAGCTTTGCCTCACAAATAATAGCAACGACACAAACTCTCAAAAACCTAATTAAAACTAAACTTAGAGTTTCTCTAAAGTTTGTCTCCCAAAATAAAGCTAAAAATGTCCTTAAATACATAGGGTAACAATTCCAAAAAATCTCAGAAAATTTGGGCACTTCAGCCCACAAACTATGCTGGTCGCGTCACGCGACTCGGCCGAGTTGCGGAGCCTGCTCGATCGAGTCAGCTACAGGCTCCGCTTGCTGCTGCTTCTATGTCTGGCTGATACGGGCAACTCGGTCGAGTAGCCCCCTACTCGATCGAGCTACAGTAGTTCAAAACTTTCTCCAAAACGATGCTTTGTTTCTTTACGACTCGGGTCGAGTAGGTGAGCTGCTCGGTCGAGTTGCTTTGCTGCTTGGTCAAGCTAGGATGTCTTTGAGAGAAGCTCAAAATATTCATCTGTTTGGTGCGACTTGGGCCGAATCGGATGTCTGCTTGGCCAAGTAGGTCTAAGACATTTCCTGTGCGATTTCAGCATGTCAGCTCGGCCGAGTAGCTGATGCTACACGGTCGAGTCACTTGGGAAACTGAACTCAACTTTGCCATTTCTTGTTCTCTTCTCCTCATCTCCTCCAATCTTCTTCCATACCTCGGAAAACTCTCATGGAGCCTTGCCAATGACGTCTCAGACATGCCATGTGTGTCCATATCCCAAAATAGCTCCAATTCGCTCCAAAACTCTTGAAAATCCAAAAAACTATACAAAACTCGATATGGCATTAGAAGCTCGATAATATATAAAAATACAGATTTTGGAGGTGAATATGAAACGAAATTATGCGGTAAAAACATGTAAAATATTGACACATCAATACGCGCACCCGTGGTAAGAGATGAACTCTTGGTTTCTCACTGTACTTCGCATTATAAGTCACGCTCTAGGATCGGCACAATTATACTCCCGTAATCTTGTCATCTTAAATAATGTTTCATTTTCTTGCTGATAAATTGTGAATGTCGTAAATCTACAAAGCTATGTTTCCACTCTATTCCCATACCACTATTGTATGCACTTTTACTTCTAGTATCTACTAGATTACTATGCTTACATATTGTTTTAATTTCCATGCTAGATATACTTTGAGTTACGTCTGATCCTGGCGACCCATCTTTTTGTGGTGGACCCACAAGATACTTCTCAGGTTGACGAGGTGACACCTGAGTTGGCAGATGCCGAGCTTGTAGTTGAGTTTGTCTAAGAGAACAATGTTTACTGAGAGTGAGTGCGAAAGTGTTATTTTATTTTATGCTTTTTGTTTAAAGAGTGTGGCTTGGTGTGTATTTTTATTCGGACTGTATTTCCATTTCTGTACGCTGCTGGTTTGTAATAAGGTTGTATTTCATTTTCATGTATGAGTATTTAGCATATTTCTGTAATGGAGGCTGTATTGACTTCATTAGTGCCTAGTAGGACTTACGCATATACCGAGCAGTAACTGACCCCGAGAGTGAGTCGTGTTGAGTATTGGACTTCTCTCTACTTGATGTTAATGATGAGCAAACAAAAATACTTGTGACTAATCCCCTATTTTGTAGTTAATCCATTGCCTAAGCTTATTATGAAAATCTACTTGCAATGGATGACACCAAAGTTCATTGAAGGCCAATGAAATAGATTGGATGATCGTAGATGATGATTGAAGCTCCATGAAGACGTCAAGCTCATACATTGGCTAGAAGAGATTTTGTCAATGTAAATTTCTTTTATCTCTTCTAGTATGTAGCTTAGAAGTAGAACATTGTTGGAGCACACACACATCTTCATTTCTGTCTTAGTATGTATTTTGTTCAAGCTTCCTTTGACTCCAATTCATTTCGAACTAGATTGTGCATGTCATGTATATAACAGTCGACTGCTGAACGTTTTACAGTCGCCTGTCTCAAAAACAGTCGATTGTTTTTTTTTCTACAGTCGCCTGTTATGCACAAACTTTTACAGTCTAGTTTTGGGCTTCTCTATTTTATTTTTTCAGGCGACTTATGAATGATTCACAGGCGCCTGTCCAAGTGACAGTCGACTGTGTTTTGTTAATCAATCGCCTGTCTATCCTTTGCTCAAATCCTAATCTCTCTGTTTATTTCGGCCAGTCGACTTATGTTGTATTTACAATCAACTATCCATTGGATCAGTCGACTGTCAATGCTGCATCAATCGTCTGTCTGTAAGCCAAATTGTTGACTCAACTCTCTGGAAAATCTCAGGGTTTTGACAGTCGTCTGTATAAGGAATTACAGTCGTCTGTTCTGATTAACAGTCGACTGTCTTCTCCTCATCAGTCGTCTGTCCTGTTATCCCAGATGTTTTCCAGAATTCTTTAACTTACCCAACTTACGGCCAGTCGCATATAGTAGGATTTACAGTCGCCTGTTGGTTCAACGGTCGACTGTCTATGCTTCATCAGTTGATTGTCCACATGGTAAGATACCGTTATTAATTCTTACATACCCGATCTGACTGTGGTTTCCTCAACAGTCGATTGTCGCGAGCGCAGATTCTATCTGTTGAGAGTTTTCTCACGGATTCAAAAAGGGTTTTTGCTAATTCTATTTTGAGGATTTGAGAAACCTATATAACAAGCATCTACTGTTCCATTGAGATGTTACTCATTCCCTTACAAAATCTTTCAAGCTTTCATTCTCAAGATCAAATCTCTTAAATCCTAAAGCCCTAAGAATTCCTATCTTCAATCTCTTGTTCTCTAACCTAGAATCAAAGAGACATCTTCTAGGCATTTGGTGCAGTCAAGAGAAAGGGCTTTCCTCTCTTCCAAGAGAGTCTTTCAACACACAACACACTTCTCCTTCAAGTTCTACTTCAAGGCATAGGTGATTGTAAGTGTTGCTTTCATATTTCATAACTTTCGTTATTTGAATTTGCTCTCTGATTGTGAGAGTGGTTTGCTTGCTCCCAAGTTGTGGGAGTCAAGGTCAATCGATTGTATTTCGATTTCACTTGTAGGGTTGCTACAAGCGGGTTTTAAGGAAACCTCAAGTTAGGGATCTAACTTGAGTATCCGGAGGTATCTGGATGGAAGGGACGTAGGATTACCGGGAACAAGTCGGGAAGTGACTTGGGTAATCCAAACCCTTGAAACATCCTTGCGTTTGCATTTGTTTCAATTTGGGTTTAATTTCTATTCCGCACTATTTTGTTGGTTAGCATTTAAATTGGTGTAACTATCTTTTTAAATTGCTTAAACACTATTCAACCCCCCTTCTAGTGTTTTCTCCATAGCCAGGATACTTACAATTGGTATCAAAGCCCAAGGTTTTATCTATGGCATCCAACAACAACAACGTTCCTCCACCGCCTTCGTACAACAATCACGATTGTGATGGAGCGTCCAATCTTTTCGAAGGTCAATCAATGATGCATCCTCCGCATTTCAATGGCACGAACTTCGGCTATTGGAAATACCGGATGGAGACGTTCCTAAGGAGCGATTCGATTTGGAGAACCCTCAACAAGGAATACGTCGAGCCCATCGAAGAGGATTTCGAAAAATGGATGACTTCCGAGAAATCCGCCGAAGTCAACAACGCAAAAGCAATGAACGCTCTTCATTGTGCATTGGACCCGAATGAGTTCAACAAGATATGCACGTGTAAGAGTGCATATCAAATTTGGAACCATCTCGTCGTTACCCATGAGGGAACGAACAAGGTAAAACTTTCTAAACTCTATGTTGCCGTGCAAAACTTCGATATGTTTCATATGCAGGAAAATGAAAGCATAGCATCGATATACGGACGTTTTACCAACATCACAAATGAATTGGAAGCTCTTGGTCAAGTCTATTCTGAACCAGACAATGTAAGAAAGATCATAATGGGAATTACCTCCAAATGGGAAAGAAGAGCTATCGCCATCGAGGAGGTCAACGACTTGAAGACCTACACAGTTGTGAATCTTATCGGGACTCTCATGTCTTATGAGGTAAGATAGGAGAACCGATTAAAGATTCGAGCTATGATGAATCCTTTGGAGGCCAAGAAGAAAGCTTTGGCATTCAACGCCAATTTATCATCCTCCGATAATGAAGATTCAGAAGATGAGATGGATTTGGGAGAAATGGCCCAAATGGCGAAGAAGTTTCAACGCTTCTTTCGCAAAGGTAAATTTCCATCTAACCAAAGATTTGAGTCTACTAATATTACTTCCTCTCTTTGCTTTAAGTGTAACAAGCCAGGACACATCAAGAAGGATTGCCCAATGCTAAGAAACAAAGAGAAGTGGAAGGCTCCGAAGTACCACAAGTCCGACAAGAATAAGAGAGATAAGAAGAAAGGACTTGTCGGTACATTCGATGACTTAAGTGGAGACTCATCAAGTGATTCCGATGATGAGAAGGGTAAAAGTGCTCACATGTGTTTCATGGCCCGAGAAGATCCACTCTCCGATGAGAGTGATTTCGACATGGATGATACCGATGTAACAATGGATGAATTACGTATTGCTAATGAAGAATTGTTTGCTAAGTATCATTCTCTAATGCTTAGATATACTAGCTTAAAGAAATTGAATGTTAGCAATTCATCCATACCATGCATTGTCAACAATGACACCATTGTTGATACTTTAACTCTTGAGAAAGCGAATTTAGCTTCTCAAAACGTCACTTTGAGAAATGAGATGAATACCATCAAATCTCAACTAGAACAAACACATCCTAAGGATAATAGTGATCTAGTTAAACGACACGCACAATTGGGTTTAGAGAATGATTCTCTTAAAATCCAAGTGCACAAGCTCAAAGCACGGGGTCCACCTTGGATACCAACATCTCTTCTCTTAAGGAGAAATATGAGCTCATGTCCTCTCGTATTGTGAGATTCAATAAGGGGAAAGGACAATTGGACGATTTGCTAGCAAACCAATTTCCGGCCACACATCGTGTTGGTCTTGGTTTTGTGAATGCAAATGCATCCAATACTCGCACCTCCTATAGTGGTGTCACTATAGACTTTATGAGGCCATCCTCCGATGCATCCACAAGTGGTGTCAAAGACAATATAGGTAGCAAAACTACCAAGAAAGTCACCACTTCACCATCTCTTCCTTTTGGCAAGAAACCAACTAAGGGTGAAAACTAAAAGAGAAGCCATGCTTACATGTACACCAAGCTTCATCCACGTAGGAAATCTCCTACATCACAAGTGGATACGCATGACACTTTTTATGCTCCACACCCACGGACATGTACAAATCCACACATGAGAAATACTCATGTACATGCTCATATACACCGATATGCTCATACGCATCATTCTTACATGTATGCACAACCTCCACATGTTATGCATGACCTACATGTTTCATACAACATGCATGTTCCCAAGCATACATATCATTCTCGTATGTCCAATGCATATCCACCACCACATTCTTATGCTAGAAACCATGTTTCTAAGAAGCATGCACCACATAGAAATCTAACAACTATGCATGCAACTAGGAAAATGACTCCCAAAATTTACACCATTTGGGGTCCTCAGAACACTAGCTTAAATGATAGGAATGCATATGTTGATTCCTATTTTCATGATGTTATTAAGAATAGCAATTATGTTGGGAAGTGAAAGTCCACTTGGACTTGGCTTCCAAAGGGCTAATCCACTTGGACCCAACAAACATTGGGTACCATGAGCTTATGGTATATTATATAGGTACCCAAGAGAAAGAAAAACAGCAATAAAGGTCATATTAGCTCTAAAGGGAAAGGATGGATTCTCGATAGTGGTTTCTCCACACATATGACGGAAGATCCCGCATTGCTCTCCGAAGTGATTAGCATCAAGGATGGTGCAACGGTCACTTTTGGAGGTAATCAAAAGGGAACCATCATTGGAGTAGGTATTGTCGGTAACCCATCAAAACCCTTAATTACTAATGTTTTTCTTGTTAGTGGTTTATGTCACAATCTCATTTCCATTAGTCAACTTTGTGACAAAGGTTACAAGGTTAACTTTAGAGAAGGATTGTGTAAAATTGTTGATTCTAATTCGAATGTTTTATTTTTCGGTATTAGGCGTAAAAATATTTATTATTTGAGCTTGCCTAAAACCGTAGAACATTGCTTAGTTGCTAATACAAGTAAACAACTATTATGGCATCACCGTTTTGGTCATGTTCATTTCAAGCATTTATATAAGTTAGCTAAGAATGATCTAGTCAAAGATTTTCCAAAAATTGCATTTAGTAAGAAAAACTTTTGTGATTCGTGTCAAAGAGGTAAACTTAGTAAATCATCTTTTAAGCTTAAAGAAGGGATTACTTCTAAGAGGCCCCTAGAACTTCTTCATCTAGATTTGTTTGGGCCAACTAGAACCGCTTCTTTAGGCAATGCTCATTATGAATTAGTTGTCGTTGACGACTTCTCTAGATTTACTTGGGTTTCATTCTTAACTAATAAGAATGAAGCTTATGAAAAGTTTACCATATTTGCAAAGAAGATTCAGAATCTCTTAGGATCCACCATTATCACTATCCGTAGTGATCATGGAGGATAATTTGAGAATGAGTCTTTTACAAAGTTTTGTGATGACACCGGGATAACTCACAATTTTTCCTTTCCTCGGGCTCCACCACAAAATGGTGTTGTAGAGAGAAAGAATAGGACTCTTATTGAGTGTGCTCGCACCATGCTCTATGATAGTCATTTTGGACTACAATTTGGGGCAGAAGCCGTGCACACGGCATGTTATGTGCTCAATAGGATCCTAGTGAGACCCCGAACGAACAAAACTTGTTTTGAGTTATTTTACGACAAAAAGCATCAAGTTAAGTATTTTCGTGTTTTTGGTTCAAAATGTTTTATCAAAAACACCTTTGGTAATTTAGATAAATTTGAGCCAAGATCCGATGAATGGATATTTGTTGGATATTCCACACGTAGCAAAGCCTACTGGATATACACCAAAACCTCCTCAACGATCGAGGAATCACTACACGTATCATTTTATGAAGATTTTGATTTTCCTCATGTTATTGATGATAGTGTAGATGCTATTTGTGATTCTCTTAGTAATGTTAAGATTAATGATTTTATTATTGAGACTAACACTACTAATGAGATTGTTGAAGATGTTCCAAGTGATACAGGAATACCCAAAGCTTACCCAACCGTTCGCAACCACCCTCATGACCAAATTATTGGAGATATTGGTGTGTGTGTTCGAACGAGGTCAAGAATTGAAGAATTCTCTCATTGTGCATTTGTCTCTACCATTGATCCAAAGAACATCCAAGTAGCTTGTGAGGATAGCACTTGGATAGTGGCAATGGAAGAAGAACTAATGCAATTCGAGAGAAATGCATTTTGGGAGCTCGTTCCTCTTCCAAATGGTCACCAAGTTATTGGGACCAAATGAATCTTCAATAACAAGACCGATGAGAACGAGGTAATCACAAAGAACAAAGCAAGGTTATTAGCTCAAGGCTATCGGCAAGAGGAAGTATCAATTTCGAAGAATCTTTTGCCCACGTAGCTAGATTAGAAGCTATTAAATTGCTTTTATCTTTGCATCTCATAAGAATTTTAAATTATTTCAAATGGATGTTAAAAGTGCATTTTTAAATGGGATTGTCAATGAAGAAGTGTATGTTTCTCAACCTCCCAGTTTCATACACGAAAAATTTCCAAACCATGTTTTCAAACTTAAGAAAGCGTTGTATGGGTTGAGACAAGCTCCTAGAGCTTGGTATGATCGACTCAAGACATTTCTTTTGAATTTAGGTTTTAAAATGGGAGAAGTTGATTCCACTCTTTTCATAAAGATTATGAAAATGACATTCTTTTGATTCAAGTTTATGTAGACGACATAATATTTGGTTCTACTAACTTTAATCTTTGTCAAGAATTTTCTAAGTCTATGAAGGATGAACTCGAAATGAGCCACATGGGAGAGCTCAATTACTTCCTTGGACTGCAAATTCGACAAATGAAGGATGGAACTTTCATACATCAAACAAAGTACACATGGGAGCTTATTAAACGATTCAGGATGGAATCGTCTTCAAGCAAAAAGACTCCTATGAGTACGACAACCCATCTACACAAGGATGAGAACGGAAAAGATGTAGACATTCGTCTATATGATTGATAGCTCACTTTATTTAATCGCTAGTAGGCCTGATATCATGTTTTCCGTATGCTTGTGTGCTAGATATCAAGCTAGACCTAAGGAGTCACACTTGATTGCGGTTAAACGAATATTTCGTTATCTCAATCAGTCACTAGTTTATGGGTTACTTTATCCTAAATCTAGCACGTATGAGTTAATCTCATATAGTGATGCCGACTTTGCCGGATGCAAATTCAATAGGAAAAGTACTAGTGGCACTTGCCATTTCCTAGGAAATTCCTTAGTTTCTTGGCTCTCCAAGAAATAGAACTCGGTATCATTGTCCACGACTGAAGCGGAATATATTACCGCGGGTCTTGCATGTGCACAAGTTCTTTGGATGAGACACACTCTTATGGACTATAGTGTCAATTGTGATACTTGCCCAATCATGGTTGATACCCAAAGTGCCAAATGTCTTTCCAAGAATCCGGTACATCACTCTTATACCAAACACATAGATTTGAGACGTCACTTTATTAATGATCATGTAGCTAAGAAGGACATCATCTTAGAGTACTTTGAAACCCAAAAACAAATTGCCGACATCTTCACAAAACCTCTTAAAGAAGATTCATTTGTGAGGTTGGGTGGAGAATTAGGAATTATGGGTGAATCTGAAATTTAGGAGCTCAACATACTTGTTATAACACCTTTTGAGCTCATATCATCATGTTGCCTCTCTTCATTTGCTATGTCAAATATGTGTCTTGAGAAAGGCAATTGAGATTTCTCTGATTACATGTGTTTTCAGATTGTTTTAAGAGATTTTTTTAAGAGATGATTTATCGTGTGATATTGATTTTATGATGAGTTTATGATTACAGTATAGGTCCTAGGGTGAGTATTCATATCCTCTGGATTTTTATCTCACTATGTAGTTTTGAACCAGGATAGACGACTGTCTTTCATTCTACAGTCGACTGTCCTACTCTATCTTCTCTGTCTGCAGATTGTATCTTTCGCACAGGCGACTTGTGACAAACTTACAGTCGACTGTTTGATCAACAGGCAACTGCATTTTAGTCATCAGGCCCTTGTCATCTTTGTCAAATTCGCCAGTAATCTCTGTCTTTTTTGATGAGTTTTACTGATTCTCGGTCAGTCAACTGAAGGGTATAATATAGTCTACTGTCCTCCGAACAGGCGACTGTGTATTACTCAACAGTCGACTGTCTATCATCCTTAGCTTATTTCTTATCACTTCAGCCAGTCGACTGACTTTTGTTCATCAGTCGACTGTCTCCTGTTGTGGCGGTTCACTGTTTCGATCTGAGCCGTCGATTCTTTGATCCAATGGCCCAGATTAATTCGCCCCTTTCTTATAAATATCGAGAATGCTCATTTCGACCCACGTTTTCTCTCTCCTCCGATTGAAACCGTTTGTCTCCCTGCTCGAAACCTATTGTTGATCTCTCCTCCGAATTCGTC
This sequence comes from Scilla litardierei, assembly GCA_030789695.1. NCBI lineage: Eukaryota > Viridiplantae > Streptophyta > Magnoliopsida > Asparagales > Asparagaceae > Scilla > Scilla litardierei. The sequence goes on along the minus strand of CM061140.1, from coordinate 44,454,431 downwards.
GAGCTTACACATGATCTTACTCTTTCGTTTGGTTGCTTGAGTGTTGCTCGTCGTAGATTGACAACTTTGGGGTATCCTGCCTGTTCGTTTCTCGGTGCTTATTTGACCTAGCCTCTGTCGATCGCTCTCATGGATCCTCCAGGTCATTCGTCGTCTGGAGAACCTTTAAACATTTTTCTCGCTGAACCATCTCCTCCTCCTTCTGATCAGCTACCCTCTTCGCCCTCTTCGTCTGGGGATTTCTTGAATGTCGTGGTCGGTGACCCCATTCCATCGGCTAATGTTGCTGAACACACATCTCAGCCGGCTGATCATCCTCCTCGTACTCCTCCGTCAGTACCCCTTGAGGATTTTCTTCTCGGTAGATTGTGTGACCGAGTCTCTTCTCTCGAGAAGCTTTCTGCCACCATGGATGAGAAGCTCAATCTTCTTCTCGAGCTGCAGTACAAATCTCTCATGCTTCATGGATTTCCCATTCCTATCAAGCTTCAGGCTCTGTTCTCCAAATCTGAGGATACTACCCATGTTGGTGTTCCTCCTCCTCCAGGCTTTATGCATGTATCTTCGTTGGTCTAGACCCCCGTTGTCCAGACCCTTGTTGTCCAGCCTCCCGTTCATGCTCATGTGGAATCCTCTATCGCTCGTGCTTCGTCTTCCAAGAGGAAGACTCCTGCTTTTCCTACTCGTCGCTCTGCTAGGCTGATGTTCCGCTCATCTGGTCGTCCCTCAGACCCCACTGTCATTCACATTGACTGATGTTACTGGTGTTTCTTTTTGTACACTCACCCGGAGACCTAGATTTTTTTTGGTCTGTTTTGGTTGGGTTGAGTGGTTCTTCAGTGTTTGTATGATGGCTGTATTTTGTGTAGTGATGGATATTTGGTGATGATGTATGATGATATATGCTGATGTAATTTTTGAGATCTAGATGTATTTTTTGATCATAATGTATTTTGTTGGACATATTGATGTCCATTTGACTTGTACTCTTGTGATATCTCTTTTATATATATAGGATATTGCAGTTTTGCCTTACGTTTCATACATTGTATAATTGCTTATCTTATCTGTGTGATGTTTGTGATATTGTCTCCATGAATGACATATTCTCCTCTGATGTGTTTTTGAGACAATATTGGACTTGATATTGGGTTATACATATTATATGTGATGTGATGCATATTTTTTTGATATATATATTTTCTTCGTATATCTCAAATGTTGATATTGGACTTCCATTCCTCTATTCACATAAGTTTATGATGTGGTTTTATGAGTTATAGTTTTATAAATTCTTAAACTCTCTGATTGTTGATAGTTCTTATTTAGCACGATTATTGTTGTTATTATCTACTCCCGCCTTTTTGGTTGATGCCATAGGGGGAGAGAGATACACATACAGATTCATAATGAATGTGCTAAGTATATACTAATAACACTTGAATCTATGATTGAAGTTGCCTTAGATTCAGGGGGATTAAGATACAATGAATATGGATTTAAAATCCTAGATTTCATGTATTAAATTCATTTCATTCATGCATAGCTTACTCATTTGCTTCAATTGATATATAGATGCCCTAATATTTGTTGACTAACTTGATTGGCATCAAAGTAGGGGGAGTAAGTTTTCATTAAGCACAATTATTTATCTTTTAGTTTATGTTTGTTTGTCATCATTAAAAAGGGGGAGAATGTTGAGTATTGGACTTCTCCCTACTTGGTGTTAATGATGAGCAAACATAAATACTTGTGACTAATTCCTTATTTTGTAGTTAATCCATTGCCTAAGCTTATTAAGAAGATCTACTTGCAATGGATGACACTCAAAGTTCATTGAAGGCAAATGAAATAGATTGGATGATCGTAGATGATGATTGAAGCTCCATGAAGACTTCAAGCTCATGCGTTGGATAGAAGAGAGTTTGTCAATGTAAATTTCTTTTATCTCTTCTAGTATGTAGCTTAGAAGCAGAACATTGTTGGAGCATACACACATCTTCATTTCTGTCGTAGGATGTCTTTAGTTCAAGCTTCCTTTGACTCCAATTCATTTCAAACTAGATTGTGCATGTCATGTATATAACAGTCGACTGCTGAACGTTTTACAGTCGTCTGTCTCAAAAACAGTCGACTGTGTTTTGTTCTACAGTCGCCTGTTATGCACAGTCTAGTTTTGGGCTTCTCTGTTTTATTTCTTCAGGTGACTTATGAATGATTCACAGGCGCCTATCCAAGTGACAGTCGACTGTGTTTCGTTAATCAGTCGCATGTCTGTCCTTTGCCCAAATCCTAGTCTCTCTGTTTATTTCGGCCAGTCGACTTATGTTGGATTTACAGTCGACTGTCCATTGGATCAGTCAACTGTCAATGCTGCATCAATCGTCTGTCTGTAAGCCAAATTATTGACTCAATTCTCTGAAAAATCTCAGGGTTTTGACAGACATCTGTATAAGGAATTACAGTCGTCTGTTCTGATTAACAGTCGACTGTCTTCTCCTCATCAGTCATCTGTCCTGTTATCCCAGATGTTTTTCAGAATTCTTTAACTTACCCAACTTACGGCCAGTCGCCTGTAGTAGGATTTACAGTCGCATGTTGGTTCAACAGTCGACTGTCTATGCTGTTGGATCTGGATCCTAGCCTACGGGTGAATATGCTTATAAAATAATTAGTGCAACTCACGAACAAACTCACGCAGTTATTGTAGCAGCAGAGTAAATAAAATGCAGACACAGAGTACACAACAGATTTACCCTGGTTCGGTCGCCCCAACGACCTACTCCAGCCCCCAAAGCAGATACTACTGTTGAATAGCGCAATAGGTACAAAACCACAAGTTAGAGCATGCTTAGAGCACCCTCTATGTCTCTACACTCGCCAGGCTCTCAGTACCACACACACATAGTGTTTCCTCTCACTATCAATCCTAGTACCACTTTCTACCAGCTAGTCCCAAACTAGCTGGGTCCCTCTTGTCTAGCCCCAACTAGACAAGTCCCAAAATAATTCCCCAAAGATGGTAAAGTTTCCCCTTACAGAGATCGCTACAACTACACAAAAATATAATAACAAAGTTCAGAAATGCTCTGTTTGTGTAGCGGTGGTTGTCTCTGTCAATCGGCTGGTCAGATCAATCTTACAAGTAGTAGTCTCTGATGTCCCTTCACAGCTAGCAATGTAATGTTGAAGTGAATCTCCTGAGTCAGCTACCAATGGATGTGCAATTCCCCTCTTTGTTGGTCCCTCTATATCTCGGCCCCTTGATGGATTGTGGACTCGGCTATTGGTGCTGACACAAAATCACGCAAAAAAAAATTAACAGACTACTTGAACTTTGAATGATAGACTATTAAATGCTAAGGAATTCATCATGTGAGTTTCCTTTTTAAAAAAAGTTTCTTGATCAAAACGTGTGGGCTTTGTATCAAAGAAATGCACCAGGCTTTCTGTAAATTTTTGTAAAGAAAAAACATGAGGCTTAGAATACGTGAAAAAAAATTGCTTCAACAAAATACTTCGGCTCTTCAAAGACAAGCACCCTTAATGATTTTTTCAAGCTCTCAATAATTGGTGACGGCCGGCTCTGACCTGCACAAAAAAATAATGAGAGCACTTGCAAAGATTTGGACGGCTCTCATATTGCCTGCAAGCTCTTGGGGTGTATCTCTTGGGGTTTTTAATCAATAGCACACAAAAATAATTTGGCAACCCTATGGAGTCCAAGAACTCGGCTGTCCCCTTTTGAAACGTGCGCCTCTACCTTTTTGAGATTCGGTAAACAAATTCAATCGCTGGACAAAAACGCAAAGGCCCGAGATTTTGATGATTGCCTATAAAACAAGTATAACCAAGGGTTATTAATCAAAGAAAGCACATGTTACTTCAATGGATTTTTATTAAAAAGGGGCACTTCCCTTTGAAGATTTCGACAGCACTTGATCTTTGAAGATTTTGCAAATTGTTGGAGAGGACTTCGTGCGTAACCTTGTGTAATGGCCGGCCTCTTTGAATTCTCCGGGTGCGTGGGAGCCTCTTTTAATTGCCTGATGATGGATAATATGGAGAGGGGTCGGCCATAGATGTGTAGAAGGTAGGGTTTGTGGTCGGCTAGGGGTTTTGAAAATAATTTCTCTACTTTCTCCTTTTGTGTGGCCGAAAATAATTTTTCCCTAAGATTTTGTTTGGCCGCGCACACTAAGGGTTCTCTGAAGGGGGTATATATATATGGATGGATAGAGATCTTTGTGGTTCAAAGGAAATCCCTAGGATTTAGGAATTGATTCAATCTCTAAATTGAATTTGAATTTGAGTATGATATAGATTGCCATGGGATTTGATTTGTAATTCAAATTGGATATGGAAACATCTTTGCAAATCTTGCTAATTGATTTGACCAAATCAATCTCAACCCATATAGGACCAAGTCCAACTTGCTTTGTAGACTAACACTTCCGTTCTCCCAATATGCTATATGAATAGTAATTTCGCCAACGCTTAGAATTACGATTTTTCCATTCCTGAAACACACTTAGCACACATGTTAAATATAACACACACGTTTGTCATCATCAAACCAAAGATCCTAGATCGTTGCGTCCAACAATCTCCCCCTTTTGGTGATGACAAACCCATACAAGATTTGAACAATAGATGCGTGTGTGAAGTGTGTTGAAGGGTGTAATGCTATATAATGTATGGATGAGTCATTCAAGTATTACAAAGCATGCACAACAAATAGTAACTATAAAAGCATGCTTCCCCTTCTCTCATGCTCCCCCTTCACCATTATTTTTCATGCTCCCCCTTCAACAAATAATACCGTAATACCGACATCAAATCTCCCAAATCTTTCTTTTCTTTCTCCACCTTTGCAATCATCAAAAGTGGAGTCATGAAGTCACAAAAATATTACATGCAAAAATAAACCATTATTAAATTATTGTTAGCATTTACATGAGTTTTCTAGTTAGCAAACAATTCTAGCTCATAGAATTTCATAAAGTGACTTCCCACCTTTGTGTAAGTGTAGTGATATAGACAATAAAGTACTAATGGAGATTCAATTTCACAAAAATCAACCAAATCAATACACATTTTCCAATTTTTCATGAATATCACTAGGATTGATTTTTCCCACCTCATCAAAGTTGAGTTCAAATTACCGAACCCCAAAACATGGCCTAAAAGGACTTTTAAATGTGTGGTGGCATTGCTTGACGAGTTATATACACCAACGCTAATGATTACCCATGTAGCATAAGTTGGATACTCGTGGATTGTATATTAGCCAAGAAGTGTATCCATTTTTCATACGGAGCAATTTCCATTTTTTTCATTTGCAATTCTTTTGTGCTCAATTTTTAGTCATGGCTAAACACTTCATATCCCTTAAAAATTCAGAAATTAATCATTCCTACATTCACTTTCCATTATTCTTCAAAAGAATCTCCAAAAGCACTAAAAGGTCAATTATCGTGAAAGTGCAAATGTAGGGGTAGAAATCAAATTTGAAATTTTTGAGACATGTCATAGCTACAACAATAATGAATTAACTTCTACAAGGGATATTTATGAACATTCAATAATACCACTTATAGAGATTCATAAGAGGATATTCAATAAGCACGAATTTTTTTTATTTTTGGTGTTTCAATTTTTTTTGGTTTTTTCAGAAATAAAATCATTAAAAATCATTCAAGCAAGCACACAAAACAAAATAAAAACAAGCACACAAAAACAATCTATGAATGTATGCAATGAAATGCAAAGAGGGATAAGAATTATACCTTCTCGTCGCTATTTGACAAAGGAGCTAAAAGAATGAGACATTGAGTTTATCGCTCCTCCCCAAATCTCCACCTTACATACATAAAAGGTGTTAAGTGTGACCTTGGAATCCAACAAGGTCCACTAGTATTAGCCAGTATTGTTTTAGGAACCCACACTTGTTTAAACTTGATATTTGTGTTCCTATATTTACAATAATATGATGTGTGGCCTACACTATCACAAGTAAAGCACTTTGCAAATATGTTCTTTGCAATAGAGGGTGCATTGTGGAATTTCTTGAATTTTGGCTTTTCAACATTTTTGAAACCAAATCCAAGTCCTCTTCTATTATTGCCATATAATTGATTCTCTAAAATATTATCCAACGATTGTTTGCCTATAGAGAATTTCTTAATGGCCAATTCAAGATTAGAAACTTTGGATTTTAATAGTTTATTCGCATCCATAAGCAAAGTACATTTACTTATAAAAGCTAACTCGTTTTCCTTTTCCTTCTTTTCAAACTCAATTGTTTTTCTCTTAAGATCGTTATCTAGCATGCAAAATTTATCCTTAAGCTCTCTTATTTCATATTCTTTTTCAGCTTCGAGCTTCATTAAATCTTGTTTAAGCATGCTATTTTGGTTTAATAATGAGGAACAAGAAATACAAGGAGCATTTTCATCCAAGCTTGTTTTTTCCTTCTTTATGATTTCAATAGTAGACTTACATGTATTAAGTTCAATTTTAAGTTTTTCATTCTCTTTAAACACCTTATCATCTCTAACTTTCATGTCATAGTTCTGATTTTAGAGACATTCTATAGTGAACTCATGATCTACTATTTGATTTTGGATTTCTTCACAAATTTTAAGAAGTTCAGCTTTGCTACCTGACGGTGTCTCATCTTGGATGCCCATCAAAGCCATGCAAGAATGGGCTTCATGTTCCTCCTCGCTTTCAGCTTCGCTATCCATATCCCATGTTAATACCTTCGCTTTTCCTTTTCCTTTAGCGAGCTGAGCAGCTTCATTTGGGCAATCCTTCATCAGATGTCATCTTCCCCTGCATTTAAAACATTGCATTCTATCAGTAGATTTCTGATCATTAAATTGCTTAGAAGAATTATTAAAGTTAGAACAATTAAACCTGGGTGCCATTTCGTTTCTCCTATGCTTGGTCTTGATAAACTTTCTGAAGTTTCTCACCATTAGCGCTATGTCGTCGTCGTCATCCTCTTCTTCGCTAGCTTTCAAAGCAAGGGGCTTTATGGCTTTCTCTTTCTCCTCAGGTTTCTCTCTTGCTTCAACATTTTGCAGTTCCAACTCATGGGACATCAAATTACCAATAAGGTCCTCCACCTTCAATTGAGACAATACATTTGCTTCCTGGATGGTGGTGACCTTTGGTCTGAAAGAGCTTGGCAATACTCTCTGATGGTAGCATGCGAAATCCTTCGAACTCTACACTCAAAAGAGACAGTCTAGACTCCTTTACCTGTGACGTTCCCTCGTGCGTCACCTCCAAAGTATGCCATATTTCCTGCGGAGTTAAACAATGTGAGATTGTAACGGCCGCTTTCCGACCCTTTGTAATTTTCTGCGCGCACGTGTTTTATCGTGCACGTATTTTATTTGGCTATTTCCGAGCTCCGGCATATGCGATGCGATATGCAAATGCAATCATTTCGGTGTGTTTGATTTTATTGTAATTTTTTGGGAACGTCGTTTCATGGCTCGTTTTCTCGCAAAAACGACTTTGAACGATAGGGGCGTTTTAGTCATTTGACTCAAAACACCGTTTTCAATTTTACGTAAAATTTTGGTAGGCGTTACGCATGATCAGGCTCTGTAGATCTGTGCGTCTCGTCTCCACGATCGCCCCGGTATTTTCGGATTATTTTTCTGACGCACGGGTTAAGAGATATCGCTCGGGGAAGTCTCGACCGTTGATTAGCCCCTAATCTTTTTGAAATTCAAATTTAATCAAAACCCTCAATTGTCTCATACGTACCAAGGGATATGAATTCAGCCACTATTTGCACCTTACCTTTTCCCTAAGTCCACTCACCCTATCTCCATCTCTCTCCCCCAATTAATCTATATCCTATAGCCATTTAGCATATAGTTATCACTTTAAAACCTCACCATGCGTAACCTACCCCTAGGGCTAAAGAAATTCGCAACTGCCATTCTCCTTCACCCTTGGCCGTGCGCAACATCTGGCCACCCTCGTCGGAGCTCCGGCCATCTCCCTCTACTTCTCCTCCTTCCTCCTCCTCTCTCCCCTCCTCAAAACATCCTCAAGAACCCATCACAACCCCCTAAAAAGCACAACCCAGGCCGCCGGTGTAAACGCAGCCGCACCCAGCTTTTCCGGCCGGCCGGCCGCCGCCTCCGGCCACCCTTCGGCCACCCTCTCCTCCCCACACAACCCCTCAACCTTTCCCTCTCCTATCTCCACCTCTCCAAGCTCCAAAAACACCATTAAACAAAGCTTTTTGGCCGAAATTCTGTGCACAGGCCGGCTGTGCGCGCCCGCCGGAAAACGGCCGACGCCACCACTCCGGCCACCCCCTCCGACGAACTCCACCACCGTTGAACTCTCCTTTGACCCACCAATCATCTCCACCTCCCCTTACCCTCTTCCCTCATCTCTATCTCCCTCAAAACGCTTTCAAACACAACCCAAACGACAGTTTTACAGATCTGGGCCACCGCTGGAAAAACTCACGCTCACCGGCCATCCGGCCACCTACGATGACCACCCTACTTCCGTTGGATTCCTATCGAAACCACCTACCAACTGCAATTTTCCTCACGCTCATCACCCACCTGTAGCTCCCGGAATCCTCGTCGGAACACTTCGCATCCGCTGTTTTTCACAGATCTGGAAGCTGAACTTCGCCGCCCGCGCACGGCCACCTCCGACCACCCCCGGTGACAACTCCACTGCCGTTGGCTTCGTCTTGAACTCCTTTACCCACTGCAAATTCCCGTTTCGGATGTTCATGTCTGAAATTTCACTGAGATGCGCGACAACGGACGTGGCGCGAATCTGTCCTCCCCGGCTTCTCACGGCCGTCCACCGCCGTGCGCTCGCGCCGTCGGCCATCCACCGGGCCGAGCATCTTTCTTTGGTCCCACTTCATCTACAAACAGCCCCCTTGGACTCTCGGAGTTCACGTGCGTTGCCGCACTCACGTACTTTTAGCCGACGTCGCCGTTATCGTGAAGAACCGTTGTGCTACTCGCAACGGGGAGGGAGATCGCTGATTAGCTCGCTGATTTCACGTCATCACCCCACTGCCCAGAGGTACCTCGCTGCGTTACCCGTGACCGAGGAGTTCCAGATGACGTCGACGTTTCGCCGTTCAGACCCGACTTCCGCTTGTTGGACGACATTACGAGGTTAGTTTCCCTAACGAGTAGTAAAACCCACACCGTAGCAAAAACTGAACCCTAAACTAAAACTGGACAACTACAATTAAATTTACTTTTTCGCACCAGTAAAATGCTGCTCACTGTAGAAATCGACCATCGGACAATTTTCTGTGCATATAGGGTGGTGGTCGATCTAGGCTGATAAAACACCAACTTGACTCATGACTGTTAGGGTAGCCACGTTCAACCTAGAAATGAACTTAAATAGGAATTTCTAAAATCGCGACCTGACACCGTCGCCGTGACTGTTTCAGACTGACTACCGCGGGCTCGACGACTGGACGAGACGCCCCGGACAGACGACACCCTCGCCACCGCAGGCAAGTGTACCCACTTGCGCTTTTGACCGTGTCTTAGTCTTAAATTGTGGAACTGTTAGACTGTGAGTGCTGAGAACCAGACGTGAAATGATAGCGTCCGGGACGCCCTTGACGGCTCAGACTTGACGACGAAGTCTGAGCCTGACAACAACAACTGTTGACATCATAGGACTATCTTGCGTGTGCGTGCGTGTGGACGCCCTAGAATAACAACTCCCTACTCTTGTCATGTCGTGTCCTGTTACACAAAAAGCCTTCGGGCGTTTCAGATGCTTTCCCCCGTGGAAGTGATCCATGTTACACAAAAAGCCTTCGGGCGTTTCGGATGCTTTCCCCGCGGAAGTGATCCCTGTTACACAAAAAGCCTTCGGGCGTTTCGGATGCTTTCCCCCGCGGAAGTGATCCCTGTTACCCAAAAAGCCTTCGGCGTTTCGGATGCTTTCCCCCGCGAACATGATCCCTGCTACACAAAAAGCCTTCGGGCGTTTCGGATGCTTTCCCCCGTGGAAGTGATCCCTGTTACACAAAAGCCTTCGGGCGTTTCGGATGTTTCCCTTGCGGAAGTGATCCCTGTAATTCTTGTCCTGAGTTCCTGGGTTGGGGTAGGGTTGAGCGTGCGCACGGCTAGAGGGTCTGATCCCACTCGAACCGTAAGGCGTGAACCCTTTCATGTCTCACTTGTCTTGTCTTGTCTTGTCTTGTCCCGTCACGTCCCGACTTGTCTTGACACCTGTAGGTTAGTCCCGTAGTTGGTAGCACACGCTACGACTACTACTTGCTACGCTTTACTTTCCTGCTGCGTTACTTCTTTTTGTTACTCTATTATAACTCCAGTATGCTAATCAACCAGTAAACCGCCTGTTATAACCCCAGCATGCTAATCAACCAGTAAGCCATTGTTTAATAGTTGGTGCACTTGCAGTAGAGTCTAACCCTTCTTGTAGACTTTACCTGACGTACAGTTCCTTTTTCTTGGGTGCTGTACGTCAGGTGTTCAGCCAGAGTTCGTGGACGAGGCAGATTCACTGGAGTACGAGGAGCCGAGGACGTCGACCCAGAGTACGTGCCTGACGAGGACCAGACCTTGAGGTCTTTTTAGTCACCACTTTCAGAGGTTACTGCTTTTAGTTTGCTTTTAGATAGTTTGTTGCCATGCTTAGGCTTCTTTTTAGACTTTGTACTCGCTGGATATTATATCTTAATTTAATGAATGCCATTTCCTTTCTGTACTTCCTATTGTTCCGAATTTTATTAATGCAAGAACCTGGAGTTTTCAAAATGGTACCCCTACAGACGCTTATTGGGCCCGGGCTTCACAGCTCCAGCCCAAGCGGGCCTTAGTCACGCTTCGCCTCCGTCGTTTTGGGAAGCGGGGCGTGACAGGTTTTAGTGGTGGCCCATGCAGGTCATGCAAAAGTTCGGAACAATAAAAGTACAGCATTCATTTAATATCCACGTACAAGTCTGAACTAGTTTCCCAGTCTTAGATAGTAGGAAGACTTAGGTAGACGTCCCAATTTGATAGTCTGACGCCTTAGTTAGGAATTAGTCATCCTCGACCTAGAATACCTTAGTAGCCACTTGACTCTGACCGTGTTAGATTTCCTGGGCCATTCTTTCGACTTCGGGCCTAGCAGAACTAACCTTGATTCTCTTAGGAACCTTCCCCTTAGATCCTGATTACAGTCTAGCTCATTAGGAAATCTTAGTGTCGAGCTCTCTTGATCTTAGACGACCCGAAAAGTAGAATCCCTGACTCCTAGCGTTTTCCTGATCATTACCATTTTTGTGTTATCGACCGTGATGTTCCATCGTAGCTCTTCACGGTTCGTATCCTATACATATTCTTCAAGCGATCATTTTCCTGTCTCCCGATTCACGTGATCGTTTCCTGACGATCATCGTAGATCCTCCGAATCTTTCTCTTTGCCAATTTTGTCTTCTCTAAAAGTATTTTCGAAACTCCATATTCAGTTTCATCGCTCAGCTTAATTTCTTTGAAAACCCCTATACTATATATTTAAAATTTCTTGTTTTCGGTTGAATTAAAATTCTTTTATCGACTTTGAAACCTTCTTGGTCGTAAATCCTTAAGTTACTATTTCGTACTCGCTTTTGAATCATTAACTTTCGTATTTCGGTATTAAAACTTATTACCATTCAAAGTTATTCTTTTTACAAAAAACTACCAAAATTTCTAATCGGTATCTTTCATATTTTCAGTTTTAAAACCTTGTTAACATTTTGATAATTCGATTTATACTTTTTCTGGACTACAAGATCTATTTCTAATCACTTCCGTACATACTTTTAAAATATTTTCTAAACTAGAGGGAACTCCAATTATTTTATTATTATTATTATATCAGTTCTATGTTCTTCGTGACCACATTTCAAAATCTTTGTGTAAACTTAATGTCATTTGCAAAACAATCGTTTCCCACCCTACCCATCCTTCCTTCGTCCTACTTTTTCCAAAATTTTAATTTGCTACATCTGCTCACTCTTTTTTAGTATGTAAACAGATATATTTTTAAAGGTATATAATACCATATTTTGCACACAAAAAAATCCTTCTTTCATCGTTAAATCATTTTTAACAATATTTTTGTCCCGTCCATCCGACTATCTTCTTATCCTCGCCTTACCTGACTTCGTTCTTTCGATCTTGTTTCGTGTCGTTTTTGGTTTCGGTCCCCCTCTTGTATGTAGACATCAGCGTCTGTAGTTGTCTATGTCATCCCTAGCTAGTAGTGGGCCCTTGAGTTTGTGATGTCGTCGTGAGATATATATACGTATAGTGTGTAGATCTGTATAAGTGTGTTACCTTTAGGATATTGATGATCGTCCCTTGTGTCTTGTATGCATACTCAGTATGGTTCATGACATACTTATGGAGTTGTCTTAATGACGGTATTCATACGTATATGAATAGGGTCATAGCAGGCAATTTCCTTAAACGTAGTTTTTCGCGACTGTAGAATAGCCTATCTTTGACTGCATGTGATTGTATAAAAACTTTGTTTTTCTTTTAAATCAACTCTTTAAAGTTTTTGAAATTAGCTCACAAGATCACAAATCAATTATCCTTCCTCATCCATTACCACGACTCCACACGTTTTTCCAAATGTTTTAAATATGTGTCACTGGTTTTAAGTTTCCCCTTTCTCTTCTCTCTCTCTCCACTTAGAAATGTTATGTTATAGTTGTTATAATTTTGGGACTAGCTATTATTGTTGTAGGATTTCGTTGCGGGTAGGCTCAGGGAGAGATGAGATTTGTTATAGCAATGATTAACCGATTTTGGAACAATAGGATATTGGAATAGATTTCTTTCGGATGAAAAGAATGGGCTGTCCAAGACTTATTTATAAAACTGAAGTGTGGTGGACTCAATGGAGAATTCTGTTTGAATGAGATTAAATGCGTGAAGATGAGGACTTATCAGATTTGAGGCTTAGATGAATGGTAGGTAGTGATGGCTACAGAGTATGGTAGGAGTTAGGGTGATCATGAGATTGAGTAAAACATTGTAAGCATCAAGACTTGGTTGTCGAGTCGACGTGAGAAGGCTTTGAGAATGGTGCGACGCGTTGAGATAAATGGATGGTTAGGTAGTGGACTTAATATCGGTTGGGATTAGTTATAGTAGGTAGGTTGAGATGTGACCTTGATAGTCCAAATTATTTGGTGGATAAAATTATGGGAAGATATGACAAGAATGTATTGAAGACACGGCGATTGTTGATTTGTGAAGGTATTGCATGATAGACAAAGTTTTTGTCTTGGATTGGTGGTTGACTAGAAAATCATTTTAGCGATTGATTAATATTGGGAAGAGATTGTGAGTTTAAAAGATGTTATTGAGCGATGATGGTTAAGTGGAGTAATCTGGTATGAGAAGATGCATATTATTCTTGTATGAGAACTTGGAGTTGGGAATTTGAACAGTAATAATGGGTCCGTAGTCGGGTGTTGGGATGTGAGTTTGGTCGTGGCATTATTCAGTGAAAAGGAGGGTTATGATGGATTATTTGAGGGACGATATTGAAGTTATAAGATTAGAGATCTTGGTGTGAGAGATGGGAGTTATAAGCTTAAGTATTTATAGATTTTATAATTAGCCTTAGTATGAGTGATTCCGAGGGCGGAATCATTTCTAAGGTGGGTAGAATGTAACGGCCGCTTTCCGACCGTTTGTAATTTTCTGCGCGCACGTGTTTTATCGTGCACGTATTTTATTTGGCTATTTCCGAGCTCCGGCATATGCGATGCGATATGCAAATGCAATCGTTTCGGTGTGTTGGATTTTATTGTAATTTTTTGGGAACGTCGTTTCATGGCTCGTTATCTCGCAAAAACGACTTTGAACGATAGGGGCGTTTTAGTCATTTGACTCAAAACGCCGTTTTCAATTTTACGTAAAATTTTGGTAGGCGTTACGCATGATCAGGCTCTGTAGATCTGTGCGTCTCGTCTCCATGATCGCCCCGGTATTTTTGGATTATTTTTCTGACGCACGGATTGAGAGATATCGCTCGGGGAAGTCTCGACCGTTGATTAGCCCCTAATCTTTTTGAAATTCAAATTTAATCAAAACCCTCAATTGTCTCATACGTATCAAGGGATATGAATTCAGCCACTATTTGCACCTTACCTTTTCCCTAATTCCACTCACCCTATCTCCATCTCTCTCCCCCAATTAATCTATATCCTATAGCCATTTAGCATATAGTTATCACTTTAAAACCTCACCATGCGTAACCTACCCCTAGGGCTAAAGAAATTCGCAGCCGTCATTCTCCTTCACCCTTGGCCGTGCGCAACATCCGGCCACCCTCGTCGGAGCTCCGGCCATCTCCCTCTACTTCTCCTCCTTCCTCCTCCTCTCTCCCCTCCTCAAAACATCCTCAAGAACCCATCACAACCCCCTAAAAAGCACAACCCAGGCCGTCGGTGTAAACGCAGCCGCACCCAGATTTTCCGGCCGGCCGCCGCCGCCTCCGGCCACCCTCCGGCCACCCTCTCCTCCCCACACAACCCCTCAACCTTTCCCTCTCCTATCTCCACCTCTCCAAGCTCCAAAAACACCATTAAACAAAGCTTTTTGGCCGAAATTCTGTGCACAGGCCTGCTGTGCGCGGCCGCCGAAAAACGGCCGCCGCCGCCACTCCGGCCACCCCCTCCGACGAACTCCACCACCGTCGAACTCTCCTTTGACCCACCAATCATCTCCACCTCCTCTTACCCTCTTCCCTCATTTCTATCTCCCTCAAAACACTTTCAAACACAACCCAAACGACAGTTTTACAGATCTGGGCCACCGCTGGAAAAACTCACGCTCACCGGCCATCCGGCCACCTACGATGACCACCCTACTTCCGTTGGATTCCTATCGAAACCACCTACCAACTGCAATTTTCCTCACGCTCATCACCCACATGTAGCTCCCGGAATCCTCGTCGGAACACGTCGCATCCGCTGTTTTTCACAGATCTGGAAGCTGAACTTCGCCGCCCGCGCACGGCCACCTCCGACCACCCCCGGCGACAACTCCACTGCCGTTGGCTTCATCTTGAAGTCCTTTACCCACTGCAAATTCCCGTTTCGGATGTTCATCTCTGAAATTTCACTGAGACGTGCGACAACGGACGTGGCGCGAATCTGTCCTCCCCGGCTTCTCACGGCCGCCCACCGCCGTGCGCTCGCGCCGTCGGCCATCCACCGGGCCGAGCATCTTTCTTTGGTCCCACTTCATCTACAAACAGCCCCCTTGGACTCTCGGAGTTCACGTGCGTTGCCGCACTCAAGTACTTTTAACCGACGTCGCCGTTATCGTGAAGAACCGTTGTGCTACTCGCAACGGGGAGGGAGATCGCTGATTAGCTCGCTGATTTCACGTCATCACCCCACTGCCCAGAGGTATCTCGCTGCGCTACCCGTGGCCGAGGAGTTCCAGACGACGTCGACGTTTCGCCGTTCAGACCCGACTTCCGCTTGTTGGACGACATTACGAGGTTAGTTTCCCTAACGAGTAGTAAAACCCACACCGTAGCAAAAACTGAACCCTAAACTAAAACTGGACAACTACAATTAAATTTACTTTTTCGCACCAGTAAAATGCTGCTCACTGTAGAAATCGACCATCGGACAATTTTCTGTGCATATAGGGTGGTGGTCGATCTAGGCTGATAAAACACCAACTTGACTCATGACTGTTAGGGTAGCCACATTCAACCTAGAAATGAACTTAAATAGGAATTTCTAAAATCGCGACTTGACACCGTCGCCGTGACTGTTTCAGACTGACTACCGCGGGCGCGACGACTGGACGAGACGCCCCGGACAGACGACACCCTCGCCACCGCAGGCAAGTGTACCCACTTGCGCTTTTGACCGTGTCTTAGTCTTAAATTGTGGAACTGTTAGACTGTGAGTGCTGAGAACCAGACGTGAAATGATAGCGTCCGGGACGCCCTTGACAGCTCAGACTTGACGACGAAGTCTGAGCCTGACAACGACAACTGTTGACATCATAGGACTATCTTGCGTGTGCGTGCGTGTGGACGCCCTAGAATAACAACTCCCTACACTTGTCATGTCGTGTCCTGTTACACAAAAAGCCTTCGGGCGTTTCGGATGCTTTCCCCCGCGGAAGTGATCCCTGTTACACAAAAAGCCTTCGGGCGTTTCGGATGCTTTCCCCGCGGAAGTGATCCCTGTTACACAAAAAGCCTTCGGGCGTTTCGGATGCTTTCCCCCGCGAAAGTGATCCCTGTTACCCAAAAAGCCTTCGGGCGTTTCGGATGCTTTCCCCCGCGAAAGTGATCCCTGCTACACAAAAAGCCTTCGGGCGTTTCGGATGCTTTCCCATGCGGAAGTGATCCCTGTTACACAAAAGCCTTCGGGCGTTTCGAATGTTTCCCTAGCGGAAGTGATCCCTGTAATTCTTGTCCTGAGTTCCTGGGTTGGGGTAGGGTTGAGCGTGCGCACGGCTAGAGGGTCTGATCCCCCTCGAACCGTAAGGCGTGAACCCTTTCGTGTCTCACTTGTCTTGTCTTGTCTTGTCTTGTCCCGTCACGTCCCGACTTGTCTTGACACCTGTAGGTTATTCCTGTAGTTGGTAGCACACGCTACGACTACTACTTGCTACGCTTTACTTTCCTGCTGCGTTACTTCTTTTTGTTACTCTATTATAACTCCAGCATGCTAATCAACCAGTAAACCGCCTGTTATAACCCCAGCATGCTAATCAACCAGTAAGCCATTGTTTAATAGTTGGTGCACTTGCAGTAGAGTCTAACCCTTCTTGTAGACTTTACCTGACATACAGTTCCTTTTTCTTGGGTGCTATACGTCAGGTGTTCAGCCAGAGTTCGTGGACGAGGCAGACTCACTGGAGTACGAGGAGCCGAGGACGTCGACCCAGAGTACGTGCCTGACGAGGACCAGACCATGAGGTCTTTTTAGTCACCACTTTCAGAGGTTACTGCTTTTAGTTTGCTTTTAGATAGTTTGTTGCCATGTTTAGGCTTCTTTTTAGACTTTTTACTCGCTGGATATTATAATTTAATTTAATGAATGCCATTTCCTTTCTGTACTTCCTATTGTTCCGAATTTTATTAATGCAAGAACCTGGAGTTTTCAAAATGGTACCCCTACAGACGCTTATTGGTCCCGGGCTTCACAGCTCCAGCCCAAGCGGGCCTTAGTCACGCTTCGCCTCCGTCGTTTTGGGAAGCGGGGCGTGAAAGAGATTCTATTATATTCAGATTTATCAAGTGCACAAATGAGAGCACTCATAGCTTTAGCATTTAAAGAATAAGATTTCCAATCATTATCATCCCATTTGCTATTTGGTTTTTCAATCTCAACATTTTCTACTTTAATTACAGGCAGTTTATATCCTTTTTCAATTATTTGCCAAGCCTTGTAATCTATAGAAATGAGGTAAATTTTCATTCGATTTTTTCAATATGCATAATCACCTCCATTAAATCAAGGGGGACGGAAAACAGACAGACCCTAAGCAAAAGCACTATCCATAGAGTTAAACATGGTCAATCTAGGCTAGATCTACTAAACTTACTCTTATACAACTTGTTGGATCTGGATCCTAGCCTAGAGGGGGGTGAATAGGCTTATAAAATAATTCGTGTAACCCACGAACAAACTCACGCAGTTATAGCAGTAGCAGAGTAAATAAAATACAGACACAGAGTACAGAGTAGATTTACCCTGGTTCAGTCGCCCCAACGACCGACTCCAGCCCCCAAAGCAAATACTAGTATTGAATAGCGCAATAGGTACAAAACCACAAGTTAGAGCACGCTCAGAGCACCCTCTACGTCTCTACACTCGCCAGGCTCTCAGTACCACACACACAGTGTTTTCTCTCACTATCGATCCTAGTACCACTTTCTACCAGCTAGTCACAAACTAGCTGGGTCCCTCTTGTCTAGTCCCAACCAGACAAGTCCCAAAATAATTCCCCAAAGATGGTAAAGTTTCCCCTTACAGAGATCGCTACAACTACACAAAAAATATAATAACAAAGTTCAAAAATGCTCAGTTTGTGTAGCGGTGGTCGTCTCTGTCAATCAGTGTATAGTCAGATCAATCTGACAAGTAGTAGTCTTTGATGTCCCTTCACAGCTAGCAATGTAATGTTGAAGTGAATCTCCTCAGTCAGCTACCAATGGATGTGCAATTCCCCTCTTTGTTGGTCCCTCTATATCTCGGCCCCTTGAAGGATTATGGACTCGGTTCTTGGTGCTGACACAAAATCGCACAAAAAAAATTAACAAACTACTTGAACTTTGAATGCTAGAATATTAAATGCTAAGGAATTCATCCAGTGAGTTTCCTTTTTTTTAAAACGTTTCTTGGTCAAAACGTGTGGGCTTTGTATCAAAGAAATGCACCAGGCTTTCTGGAAATTTTTGTAAAGAAAAAACGTGAGGCTTAGAATTCGTGAACAAAAAAAATTGCTTCAACAAAATACTTCGGCTCTTCAAAGACAAGCACCCTTAATGATTTTTTCAAGCTCTCAATAATTGGTGACGGCCGGCTCTGTCCTGCACAAAAAAAATAATGAGAGCACTTGCATAGATTTGGGCGGCTCTCATATTGCCTGCAAGCTCTTGGGGTGTATCTCTTGGGGGTTTTAATCAATAGAACACAAAAATAATTTGGTAACCCTATGGAGTCCAAGAAGTCGGCTGTCCCCTTTTGAAACATGCGCCTATGCCTTTTTGAGATTCGGCAAACAAATTCAATTGCTGGACAAAAATGCAAAGGCCCCAGATTTTGATGATTGCCTGCAAAACAAGTATAACCAAGGGTTAATAATCAAAGCAGGCACATGTTACTTCAATGGATTTTTATTTAAAAATGGTACTTCCCTTTGAAGATTTCGGCAGCACTTGATCTTTGAAGATTTTGCAAATTGTTGGAGAGGACTTCGTATGTAACCTTGTGTAATGGCCAGCCTCTTTGAATTCTCCTGTTGCGTGAGAGCCTCTTTTAATTTCCTGATGATGGGTAATATGGAGAGGGGCCGGCCATAGATGTGTAGAAGGTAGGGTTTGTGGTCGGCTATGGGTTTGAAAATAATTTCTCTACTCTCTCCTTTTGTGTGGCTGAAAATAATTTTTCCCTAAGATTTTGTTTGGCCATGCACACTAAGGGTTCTCTGAAGGGGGTATATATATATGGATGGATAGTGATCTTTTTGGTTCAAAGGAAATCCCTAAGATTTAGGAATTGATGCAATCTCTAAATTGAATTTGAATTTGAGTATGATATAGATTGCCATGGGATTTGATTTGTAATTCAAATTGGAAATGGAAACATCTTTGCAAATCTTGCTAATTGATTTGACCAAATCCATTTCAACCCATATAGGACCAAGTCCAACTTGCTTTGTAGACTAACACTTCCTTTCTCCCAATATGCTATATGAATAGCAATTTCTCCAACGCTTAGAATTACGATTTTGCCATTCCTGAAACACACTTAGCACACACGTTAAATATAACACACATGTTTGTTATCATCAAACCAAAGATCCTATATCGTTGAATCCAACATATGCTTCATCAGTCAGCTGTCCACGTGGTAAGTTACCGTTATGAATTCTCACCTACCCGATCTGACTGTGCCACAGTCGACTGTGGTTTCCTCAACAGTCGACTGTCGCGAGTGCAGATTCTATCTGTTGAGAGTTTTCTCATGGATTCCAAAAGGGTTTTTGCTAATTCTGTTTTGAGGATTTGAGAAACCTATATAAGGAGCATCTACTGTTCCATTGAGATGTTACTCATTCCATTGCAAAATCTTTCAAGCTTTCATTCTCAAGATCAAAGCTCTTAAATCCTAAAGCCCTAAGAATTCCTATCTTCAATCTCTTGTTCTCCAACCTAGAATCAAAGAAACATCTTCTATGCATTTGGTGCGGTCAAGAGAAAGGGCTTTCCTCTCTTCCAAGAGAGTCTTTCAACACACAACACACTTCTCCTTCAAGTTCTACTTCAAGGCATAGGTGATTGTAAGTGTTCTTTCATATTTCATAACTTTCGTTATTTGAATTTGCTTTCGGGTTGTGAGAGTGGTTTGCTTGCTCCCAAGTTGTGGGAGTCAAGGTCAATCGATTGTATTTAGATTTCACTTGTAGGGTTACTACAAGTGGGTTTTAAGGAAACCTCAAGTTATGGTTCTAACTTGAGTATCCGGAGGTATCCGGGTGGAGGGGACGTAGGATTACCGGGAACAAGTCTGGAAGTGACTTGGGTTTAATTTCTATTCCGCACTATTTTGTTGGTTAGCATTTAAATTGGTGTAACTACCTTTTTAAATTGCTTAAACACTATTCAACCCCCCTTCTAGTGTTTTCACCATAGCCAGGGTCCTTACAAGTCTTTACAGATTTGGTGGCCCGTGTAGGTCCGCGCTAAATACCACATAAACAGTACATGAAGTTCAGAATGTGTCGTAGAAAATACTCAATGGAACTGATCAAACCTTATAAAATGCAGGTAAGCAATGGAAATGAACACTTCAGGAAGCAAGGACAGTGCTTTTGAATCAGGGACCAATCACCTAAATGGGGGTCCCAACAAGAATGATGCTGGTAATGGAGCTAATAATGGACCAGACACGACAGCACCCCCGACTGCACCATAGACCCCGGAAGAATTCATGCGGTGTATTTTTGCCCTTCAATAGCAGCTGGGACAAGATTTTCTTAGAGGGCCAAACGCTGACCAGAGTGCTTATCACTTTCGAGTGATGAGCCCGAAGTCCTTCGCTGGGACTGAGAACCATTTGCAGGTGGAGGAATGCTCAACAGCATCACTGATGATCTGATAGCATCTTAGATTCGAGAAGAAGCATGGGTGGCTACCGCCAAGAGGCAACTGACTAATGGTGCTCGAGACTGATGGCAGGCGGTAGAGCACTGCTTGAGATTACCGATTACGTTGGATGTCTTTACCAATACATTCAATGCTCAGTACTTTTCGTCATAGGTAAAGATCATGATGAGGAAGAAGTTCATCAACCTGAAGCAGGGCTCGATGACTATGGACCAGTATGACCTGAGTTCTCCAGGCTAAGTAGGTTTGCCCCGTAGATGGTTATAGATGCATTGACTCGTGCCCTGCATTTTTAGCATGGGCTCAACATTGATATTCGAATGAAGTTGGTCACTGCTAGTCCGACCACACATGCTGTAGTTTCTGACCATTGCACGTAACCATGAGATGGTTGAAAAGGAAGCCGAGGAAGAGCTTAGACTGGAAACTTCTGAGAGGCCCCCACCGACACATGCTGGGCCAAGCGGATGGCCACAGATGCACCGCCTTATTCAGCAGACTTAGTTTAAGAAGCCAGTACAACAACAGCAGGCCCAACCGGTCTGCCATTTTTGTGGGAAGCCTGGACACTTCAAGTCTGAGTGTCAAATTATTTTAGGCCTTTGTCCCTCGAGGAAATTTATCTCTATGTATGTGTACAAACGGCTTGTTCAAAATACCAGTAAGCAGTTTGGTAAGAATTTACTTAAGGTAGTAATAATGTAGTCTTCATTAGAACTTAGGTATAGTCTTGAGACTTAATGCGAGGTCAAACATGTATCAAGATGGAGATCTCGATCAAGGAGAAGTGTTTGATTGATTGTAGCATAGGTCTAAAAATGTTCATGGTCGTGGATGTTTCGAGAAATGGATATCGACACATTGGATAGACCATTGTGTCGTAGTCTTCACCATGTAATGGTGACGATGATCTCATGGTTGTTTGACTTGGCGAAGTCGAAGACGAGACACAGGTGCTCATTAGAGAATGAGTTCACTGAACGACCCAATGAGAGTTATCATATGGTTTATATTGACCAATCTATCAATGATAACTCTTATTGATGATAGGTAAGTTGGTATTTTGACTTGAGGTCATTGTAACGAATATGTGCGTGAACGGTGTCACTTAGATCGCTGATCTAGCCTCGGGAAAGCCTGTTGAAAGGCCTTTGGTTGGATGACACTTGAAACGTGCGAGGAGAGTAATGAGCAAGAGAGGATTCGTCTCTCCTATCAATGGGGAGTTAGTGTCGCAGTGTTAGTTCGATCTTTAGTAAAAACTCTGGCCAGAGTATGTTGGAAGAAGTCCAACATTATTTGACTAAAGATCGATGGAGACTAACCAAGTTCAATCTAGTAGGATTGACAGTTGACCATACCCTAGGCTTGATTAAGCGGCTTAGTTTTGACGAAGAGACCAAAACAACAGTATTCACCACAGAAACAGTCAGGGTGGTCCTGACAATATTCATGTCGATGAGTTAACCACATAATTACGATACCAAAACAGGGACGACACTTATTGCTCGTGGTCACTACCATTTGGAGTTTCGAACCCCACTTGTAGTAGGGTCAGGCTGTAGGGTCTTACACAGAGTTAGACATTCGTCAAGTAATAGGTAGAAATTAGGGAGAAAATGCATTTGATGCAAGAGGACTAAAACTGCAAAGAGTTTGCAGAGAGCTTCAATATTCGGAATAAATGATCCTGAGTGCAAGTGGGAGATGTTGAGGGATGTAAGCCCTCAGTTCATTTGTATTTGATGCAAGTGGATTTTAATATTAGATGTGAGAATTTTGCATATGATGCAAAGGGAATTAAATATATCGTAAAATGTTTACGAGCATATTTTATATAATAAACGCGTGGAAAAAGGTTTCATGGATGTCGGGAATGTCCAAGAGAAAATCCAGGTTCAAACGGATCCAAAATCAGATCCTAGATGAACAAGTTACAAAGAAAATGACCCTAAAGCTTTATAAGCTTTATATTAAAAAGGGAGTGAATCCCCTCCATATGATGGCCCGGTGCATTGGGCCGAGTAGATTTTTTTTCTTGCACCTAAAAAGGCGCATGTGATGCGCCCAAACCAGGCACCACTTGGCGCCCTCTGACAGGCGCGTGTAGGGCCCCTGATGCACCCAGCGAGGAGTGTGCATGGCATGCACCCGCATGCGCTTGCCAGGCATACGCCACCCAGCTGTATGCATGCGTCGATTAAATATGGGGCATACATGATGGGCCCCACGGTGAGGGTTTTGAACCCTAGTTTTTGGTTTCTTTTGACGGTTGAATTGTTCAGCGAAAAGCAAGTTTTAGGCTGACTTTGGAGCCTCGTTTGATGGGTCAAATGGACTCGGAATGGAGTGTCGTTTCATCCTACGCGTTCACCGTTCAACCCTCTTCGAAACGATGTGTGATATCGTTATTGAAGCTTAACGGTGAGGAAGAGAAAATTCATTAAAGTTTGGCCTTCGTGTAAGGAAAATGTCACGACCCGCTTCCCTAAAATGGAGGCGAGGCGTGAGAAGTCCGCTCAGACTTGGAGCTGTGAGGCTCCAGTTTGTAAAGCGTCTGGAATAACCAAGTATAGGTCCTTGCAAATGCGAAACAGAACAAAAATAATAATAATAAAAGAGACAGATAATATTATTCCAATCTCAGAACGTCCACAAATAAAGTCCAACATCACAGAAAAGCCACCATGCTAAAATAAGAGTCTAAAAGGCCCAAGCATGGCCAACAGAAATAATCAAACATACAAAAAGAAAGGTGTTACACACCGACAAACTAACGACAACTAAACAGAAAGCAACACCGAAGAAGTCTCTACGACTGGTCGCCGGTGTCCTCGTACTCCACATCAACGGTGGACCCAGGCTCAACGTCAACAAACACCATGTCCTCTGCAATGGGCTCTGGCTCAGCAACTAACATGCGACACCCAAAAGAGACCAGGGCGCATGTCAGCAAGTCTATAAGAGACTTGTACAAGGAAATTAAAAGAAGGAAAGCAACCTAGCAGTTCTAAAATGTGCGATGACATGGCATTTTAATGCATGGATGCAACAAGTAAGATATGGCAAGCAGTATAACATGGCAACAAGTATAGCATGGCAACAAGTATGACATGGAAAGGGAAAACATTCACATGGATTTTACAAGTCAAGTAACACGTCGTGCACAGAGTTTACGTCTTTTGGCTGGAGTGGCTGTACGTGCCAACTCCTAAGCTCAAGTGATCGCTTAACCCTACCCCTCCACGTGTAATCGGGCATTGGCTTTTGACCAACACATGTAGCCCGCTTCTGGATCACGAGCCATGAAGTGTATTTGGCATAGGGTTGTACCTGCAATGCAGTTGCCTAGCCTCAACAAGCAAGTACAAGTAACGTGTGCTACGAATGCAACATTCAAGCATGGATGACATGTAGGATGCATGATATGGCAAAGTATAATTTAAGTGTGTACAGATAAGGAATTTAAATGTGACAGGCATGGCAAAGCAAAAGTAATGAGCATACAGATATGGAAATTAAACGTGACAGGCAATAATGCATGAATGACATGGCAGGGTGACAGATCTAGCTTCGTTGTCAAGCTAGATCTTAAAGTTGCGTCTAGGCGAGTATCATTTCGTCCCCTAGTCTCTTTTACACTAAAAACGGGGAAATGGCCTAAGACATGGCCTAAAGCACAAATTGGCAAGTTTCACGTGCCTGCAATCAACTGTTCTGAATACACCGTCCAATCAGTCCAATCTACCTATGTGCTCGGATCCACCAACCTACAGTCCCAATTTAAATTATCTTCATTAGTGATTGATCAATCAATTAAATTACTGATTTTTATCTTCATTAGCATGCATTGGTAGGGGTTCCTTAGTGTTCAGAAAATTACCCTTACACGACGGAGAGCTACACTGGCGTCGGGTAGCGACGCCAGGGGTTGGAATAATAGAACGCGCTCCTAATCCAGATTCCAAAATTAGATTCCACGCTCGCCAATCCCCGAACAGTGACGAGATCAGCGAACAAGATTCCAAACAGCGAGCAAGTGATTGATAGATGTTTTACGGCTCCCAGGAAGCCGTAACAACGAACGGAGACGAACGGGTCGACGTACACGAAGACTACGACGTTGAGCATCGTAGGGGTGGATTGTGACGTCAGGAAACACCCCTAGGAGAGGTAGAGGACTGTCGGAAGACCCCAACAGTGAGAGAGAATGACGGGGAGCCGAAATGACGCGTCGGGACGTCGTTAAAACACGTAACAGCGGAATCATATGCTTTTTGAAACAATGGCGGCCTGAGGGGATCTCAGACGGCAGCGGGGGCCCAAGGGGGGTCGACGGCAGTGGTTGGAGGCCGCGAGCGGCGGCTGCAGCGGTGGTGGTGGACGCTGCTGCTACTACTACGAATTGCTGCGGCTGCAGGTGGGGCTCCGGCGAGCAGCGGGGCCCCACGGCGGCACAGGCGGTGGGGAAACGTCGGAGGATGGTTGGAGCAAGGGTAGGCCGGTCGGCGGCGGGTGGAAGGCCAGAGAGCGCAAGAATGGGGCTCTCAAAGGTTTTGCGAGAAAAAAACCTAGGGCCGGTGTGTTTTATTTGGGTTTGCTGTGAAAAAATAATAACCTGGGGCTATTAAATAGAGTATGGGCTGAAACGTGGCTAGGGGGCTTGGACTTGGTCTAGGGTTAAAAAGTTAGTGTTTGTTTTGAAAAGAAATGTTATAATACACTATTAAAACCCAAATCTCTTACCCTCTCTCTCTCTCATGCGTGGGTTGTGCGGCCAAGGTAAAAGTGGGCTGAGTCAACTTTCTTTAGGATCTATAATATAATAATAATTATATTAGGGATATAAGCCAAGAGAACTTAGGGTTAAACTAATATCTAAACTGGGGAAAAAGTGAAAGTTGGTCAAACGAAGCCCAAAAATCGTAAGATAAATACTGGGGTGACCGCATGGACGAGAGAAACGCAACTAAGAAGACGGATCACAATTTTGACGACGAGAAACAAAATTAAAAATAAAAAGGCCTCACGACAAAAGTGAAAATCGTGACGTCTCATCAAACAAAGTCAAATCGTGGGAGAACGACCTGTAAAATGATGTTCCAAATTAATTCCACAATTTAGTACTCTCCGAGAGGGTCACAACGACATATCACACCATATGGTTCGGATACAGACAAAGTCTAAAATAAATACATGCACGAACAAGACTACGTGCACGACAAGGCGTACAATCGAAAACAGACCGTTACGTCCTCCCCACCTTATGAGTGATTCCATCCTCGGAATCAACATCAACTACAGCTCGGAAACAAGTGCAGGAAGCGCTCTCTCATATCATCCTCACGCTCTCAGGTGGACTCCCCAAGGGAACCATGACGCCACTGCACTCTAACCAAGTCAACGATCTTATTCCTCAGCTGCTTCTGTCGTCGATCCAGAATCTCAATTGGTTGCTGATCATAGGTAAGATCCGGGCGAACCGTGATCTCCGAGAAATCCACAGCATGGGACGGATCACTGACTTATCAACGTAACTGAGATACGTGAAACACGTCGTGAACTCCCTCCAGTGACGGCGACAACGCCAAGCGATAAGCCACCGCTCCAACTCTCTCCAGGACATCAAACGGCCCAATGTACCTCGGACTCAGCTTGCCTCTCTTTCAAAATCAGATAACTCCCCGATTCGGAGGGATCTTCAGAAAGACGTAATCTCCAGGCTGAAACTCCAAATGCCTCCGTTTAGCATCTGCCCAATGCTTGAAACGATCCTGCGTGATCCTCAGCTTCTCTCGGATGTTCCTCACAACATCCACAGCCTCCACGATCATCTCTGGTCCTAACAGCTCCCAGTCTCCAATGTCATCACAGCTCAGTAGCGATCAACATTTCTTCCCGTATAGCGCGGCGAATGGCGCCATGCCAATACTCGCCTGGTAGCTGTTATTGTAGGTAAACTCAACATGATGGAGATGATCCTTCCAAGATCCCTTGAAGTCCAACATGCACGCCCTCAGCATGTCCTCCAAAATATGGATTGTCCTTTCAGACTGGCCATCCGTCTGCGTGTGGTACACGGTGCTGAAACTAGACTCGTACCCAGACTCTTCTGCAGACTCTGCCAAAACTGAGATGTGAATCTCATGTCTCTGTCAGACACGATACTCACAGGGACTCCGTGAAGTCGCACGATCTCCTGTACGATTCACGTTACATCACTATCTAAACTAGGAAAGGAAATAAAAACGGAGAGTAAAAGAATTTTACCTCCATATATCTCCTCGCTAGCATCTCAGTGGACTATCCTACTCGGAAGGGAATAAAGTACGCGGATTTGGTCAATTGGTCCACGATCACCCAAATCGCGTCATTCTGCTTCGGACTCCGTGGTAGTCCAGTCACGAAATCCATAGTGATGTGTTACCACTTCCACTCTGGAATCGGAAGTGGTTGTAGCAACCCTGACGTACGCTGATGCTCTGCCTTTACCTGTTGGCATAACAAACACTTGGCTATGCTCTGAGTCACACTCCGCTTCATACCATACCACCAATAGTTCAGATGAAGATATTTGTACATCTTGGTACCACCAGGATGTACAGAGTATGGCGAACTGTGTGCCTCAACCAACAACTCCTCTCTAATGTCTCCAGCTAGCACACACACCCTGGCTACATACCTGAGCGAGCCATCCTCATGAATCCGAAAGTCAGTCCACAAATCGGCTTCTACCTGCTCCCAAATCTTCACCAGCTTCGGATCTCCGGCCTGACCTGCCTTGATCCGATCCACGATCGTCGACTGTATCTGCATACACATCAACGACGAAGCCTCTCCAGGAAACACAATCTCAATACCAGACTCACAAAAATCCTGCTGCAACCTCCATTGCGAAGTCAACATCATCACCGCTGGAAGTCTGCTCAGTGCATCCGGAACCACATTCACCTTGCCAGGGTGATACTGTAAGTCGATCTCATAATCTGCCATGAGCTCCAACCATCGATGCTGTCGCATGTTGAGCTCCTTCTACGTAAAGATATACTTCAAGCTTTTGTGATCAGTGAAGATCTTCACCTTCTCACTCAGCAAGAAGTGCCTCCAGATCTTAAGCGCAAATACGACTGCAGCCAACTCTAAATCATGTGTCGGGTAATTCTTCTCATGAGCCTTAAGCTGACGAGAAGCATACGTAACCACGTGCCCATGCTAATGCAAAACACAACCGAGACCCTTGCCAGAAGCATCGTAAAAGATCTAAAATCCTCCACTGCGATCGGGCACAGCAAGAACAGGGGCAGTCGTAACCTCTCCTTCAGAAAAGAAAATGCCTTCTCGCAATCATCAGACCAGACGAAAGATACATCCTTCCTCGTCATTCTGGTCATCGGCTCAGTAATCCGAGAAAAGTCCTTAATGAAACACCGATAATAACCTGCAAGCCCAAGGAAACTCCGGATCTCAGACGCTGATTACGAAACAGGCCACTCTCTGATAGCCTTAATCTTCTCAGGATCCACCGATATTCCATCTCCTGATACCACGTGCCCAAGAAAAGCAACCCTATCAAGCCAGAACTCGCACTTGGAATACTTAGTATACAAACGATGCTTCCTCAAAATCTCCAATACTGTCCTCAAGTGCAAAGCATGCTCTTCCTTCGACTTTGAATAGATCAAGATGTCGTCAATAAAGATAACGACAAACTTATCTAGAAAGTCGTAGAAGATCAGATTCAACAGGTTCATAAAAACTACGGGCGTATTGGTTACACCGAAGGGCATAACCACGAACTCGTAGTGACCATACTTCATCCTAAACGCTGTCTTCTAGATATCTTCCTTCCTCACCTTCAGCTAGTGATAGCCACTCCTCAGGTCCAACTTAGAGAACACTCTCGATCCTCCAAGCTGATCAAATATGTCATCTATACGAGGCAATGGATATCGATTCTTGACGGTGATGGCATTCAGCTCCATGTAGTCCATGCACATACGACGTGAACCATCCTTCTTCTTCACCAGCAACACCGGTGCTCCCCACGGTGACACACTAGGATTAATATAACCCTTCTGCAAAAGCTCATCCAGCAGCCTATGCAATTCCTCCAACTCAGCTGGAGCCATACGATACGGCGCCTTCGAAATGGGCTGTGCTCCCGGAATAAGATCGATCGAAAACTCAAGAGCTCGATCAGGCGGTAGTCCAGACATCTCCTTGGGGAAGACGTCATCAAATTCTCGCACCACAGCTGGTCTACTCTGCTCCATTTGCATGGCAACGATCTCCACCGGCTTGGCCCGAAACTTGACAGGACCAAGCGAACTGCTGTCTCGACTGAACTTGAACACCGGATGACCTGGAATCTCGAACACCACCCTCTTCCGCCGGCAATCGATCGTGGCATAGAAACTTCCAAGCCAGTCCATCCCAAGGACGACATCATAATTGATGATGTCGTAGACAATAAAGTCAGTATAAAGCTCATGTTCACAGACCACCAAAGGACAAGAATTGCAACCACGATGCACTGAGATCACACCATTCCCTGTAATGATATCCCAACTCTTGGGAAGAGGGAAGTCGACAAAGAATGCTTGTCCATGAAGCTCCGGGATATAATGCACATCGATGCACCAAAGTCGAAGAGGACTCATGCAGGAAATGTGCAAACCAAAACACACCTAACAAACAATCTAACAATCAAATCCTATTATAGCAAACATATTATATTCAAACAACAAACAAATTCTAACCAACAAGACCAACTAAGGAAAGAAAACAAGCTAGACTGAGGGTTACTTGCAATGACCTCATCCACAACCTCAGTCTCAATTGCCGTCATCAGGAAAGCATGCCTCCTCTGCTGTAAAGCCTGCTGAAAAGCCTGCTTCTGTGGAACAAGGGCTGTCCCTCTTCCAGCAGGTATATGTGCTCTCTGCTTCAATGGCTAAGCTGCAACTGGTCCTTTACATTGCTGTCTAGACTTCGGGCAATCCTTCATGACATGAGCAGGATCGCCACAAACCAAGCACTACCCCAGCATCTTCCTGCACTGCTCCTTGACATGCCCAGTCTTGCCACAGAAATGGCAAGTCTTCAGAGTATGCCCACCTGGCCTCTTGAACTGCATCGACTGGTTAGGCTTGAACCCATGCCTAACCCTACTCTGACCTGCTCCATAGGCCTCTTCCCAGCTCCAGAAGTATGTCCTCTCTTCAGGCTCGCAATCAGCTCATGCCTCCTAGCAGCTATCAGCAACTTCTGATATGACTCCAAATTTGACGAAGACATCAGGCTCTGCAAGTCTAAGGAAAGACCCTGTAGAAACCTCTGAGCTCTCTCCTCGGCATCCTGCACCATCTTCGACGCGAAGCGACTCAGCCTGGTGAACTCCTGATGATACTGGTCCACCGAAAGATTCCCTTGCTTCAAATCAATGAATCATTGCAACATCTCCCTCCTGGCAGCCTTCGGGAAATACTCCTCATCGAACCTAGCCTTGAAAGTAGCCCAAGGAATAGGTCTCACCAACGGCTCCTCCTCTGCATCCCACCAGCTACGAGAATTATCCTTGAGCTGCTTCTTCACCAAATCAACCCAACCAGTCGGGTTGTTCTTCGACATCCGCAGATTGTCCTCCGTATTTCGGATCCACTCCTCTGCAGCCAACGGTTCTTCAGATCCATCAAAATAAGTCGGGCCCAGCTCCCAAAACTGCTTCGCTCCCGGCTCGAAGAGAGGGGCATTTTGGGATTTTTGGAGCATGCCATGCTGCACTTGCATCATCTGATGCATCATCCTTATGACTGTAGCATTGGTGGGCTCTCTATCTGGCACCGCATCACGGTCGGGCCCACCACCAACTCGGGTCTGTCGTCTTCCAGCCATCTAATGACATAGAAAACGAATTTAATTAGACTCAAAGCTTATGACTTTGGATGTTTTAATTTATTTAATGGACATTCTATAATTATTATCGTTGTTCTGATAATTCACAGTTGCAAGAGAGTGACCTGCATTGGCCACCAACAAAACCTGTCACGACCCGCTTCCCTAAAATGGAGGCGAGGCGTGAGAAGTCCGCTCAGACATGGAGCTGTGAGGCTCCAGTCTGTAAAGCGTCTGGAATAACCAAGTATAGGTCCTTGCAAATGTGAAACAGAACAAAAATAATAATAATAAAAGAGACAGATAATATTATTCCAATCTCAGAACGTCCACAAATAAAGTCCAACATCACACAAAAGCCACCAGGCTAAAAGAAGAGTCTAAAAGGCCCAAGTATGGCCAATAGAAATAATCAAACATACAGAAAGAAAGGTGTTACGCAACGACAAACTAACGACAACTAAACAGAAAGCAACACCGAAGAAGTCTCTACGACTGGTCGCTGGTGTCCTCGTACTCCACGTCAACGGTAGACCCAGGATCAACGTCAACAAACATCTCGTCCTCTGCAACGGGCTCTGGCTCAGCAACTAACATGTGACACCCAAAAGAGACGAGGGCGCATGTCAGAAAGTCTACAAGAGACTTGTGCAAGGAAACTAAAAGAAGGAAAGCAACCTAGCAGTTCTAAAATGTGCGATGACAAGGTATTTTAATGCATGGATGCAACAAGTAAGATATGGCAAGGAGTATAACATGGCAACAAGTATAGCATGGCAACAAGTATGACATGGCAAGGGAAA
The DNA here is from genome assembly GCA_030789695.1 of Scilla litardierei. NCBI lineage: Eukaryota > Viridiplantae > Streptophyta > Magnoliopsida > Asparagales > Asparagaceae > Scilla > Scilla litardierei. The sequence continues at coordinate 44,422,824 of CM061140.1, read as the reverse complement.
ACATTCGCATGGATTTTACAAGTCAAGTAACACGTCGTGCATAGAGTTTACGCCTTTTGGCTGGAGTGGCTACACGGGCCAACTCCTAAGCTCAAGTGATCGCTTAATCCTATCCCTCCACGTGTAATCGGGCATTGGCTTTTGACCAACACATGTAGCCCACGTCTGGATCACGAGCCAGGAAGTGTATTTGGCATAGGGTTATGCCTGCAATGCAGGTGTCTAGCCTCAACAAGCAAGTACAAGTAGTGTGTGCTACGAATGCAACATTCAAGCTGGATGACATGTAGGATGCATGGCATGGAAAAGTATAATTTAAGTGCCATACAGATAAGGAATTTAAACGTGACAGGCATGACAGAGCAAAAGTAATGAGCATACAGATATGGAAATTAAACGTGACAGGCAATAATGCATGAATGACATGGCAGGGTGACATATGTAGCTTCGTTGTCAAGCTAGATCTTAAAGTTGCGTCTAGGCGAGTATCATTTCGTCGCCTAGTCTCTTTTATGCTAAAAACGGGAAAATGGCCTAAGACATGGGATAAAGCACAAATTGGAAAGTTTCACTTCCCTGCAATCAACTGTTCTGAATACACCATCCAATCAGTCCAATCTACCTATATGCTCGGATCCACCAACCTACAGTCCCAATTTAAATTATCTTCATTAGTTATTTATCAATCAATTAAATACTGATTTTTATCTTCATTAGCATGCATTGGTTGGGGGTCCTAAGTGTTCAGAAAATTACCCATACATGACGCGAGAGCTACACTGGCGTCGGGTAGCGACGCCAGGGGTTGGAATAATAGAACGCGCTCCTAATCCAGATTCCAAGATTAGATTCCTCGCTCGCCAATCCCTGAATAGCGACGAGATCAACGAACAAGATTCCAAACAGCGAGCAAGTGATCGGTAGACGTTTTACGGCTCCCGGGAAGCTGTAACAACGAACGGGGACGAACGGGTCGACATACATGAAGATTACGACGTTGAGCATCGTAGGGGTTGATCATGACGTCTGGAAACATCCCTAGGAGAGGTAGAGGACTGTCGGCAGACCCCAACAACAAGAGAGAACGACGGAAGCCGAAACGACGCGTCGGGACGTCGTTAAAACACGCAACAGTGGAATCACTCGCTGTTTGAAACAATGGCGGCCTGAGGGGATCTCAGATGGCAGCTGGGGCCCAGGGGGGTCGACGGCGGTAGTTGGAGGCCATGGGTGATGGCTACGGTTACGGCTGTGGTGGTGGTGGCCGATGCTGCTGTGAATTGCTGCGGCTGCAGTGGCTGCAGGCGGGGCTCTGGTGAGTAGCGGGGCCCCACGGTGGCACATGCAGTGGGCAAACATCGGAGGAGGGTCGGGGCAAGGGTGCAGGCCGGTCGACGGCGGGTGGAAGGCCGGAGAGCGCAAGAATGGGGCTCTCGGAGGTTTTGCATGAAAAAAACCTAGGGCCGGCACGTTTTGTTTGGGTTTGCTGTGAAAAAATAATAGCTTCGGGCTATTAAATAGAGTATGGGCTGAAACGTGGCTAGGGGGCTAGGACTTGGTCTAGGGTTAAAAAGTTAGTGTTAGTTTTGAAAAGAAATGTTATAATAAACTATTAAAACCCAAATCTCTAACCCTCTATCTCTCTCTTATGCGTGGGTTGTGCGGCAAAGGTAAAAGTGGGCTGAGTCAACTTGCTTTAGGATGTATAATATAATAATAATAATATTAGGGATATAAGCCAAGAGAACTTAGGGTTAAACTAATATCTAAACTGGGGAAAAAGTGAAAGTAGGTCAAAAATCGTAAGATAAATACTGGGGTGACCGCACGGACGAGAGAAACGCAACTAAGAAGACGGATCACAATTTTGACGAAGAGAAACGAAATTAAAAATAAAAAGGCCTAATGACAAAAGTGAAAATCGCGACGTCTCATCAAACAAAGTCAAATCGTGGGAGAACGACCCGTGAAATGACGTTCCAAATTAATTCCATAATGTAATACTCTCCGAGAGGGTCACAATGACATATCACACCATAGGCTTTGGATACAGACAAAGTCTAAAATAAATACGTGCACGAACAAGTCTACGTGCACTACAAGGCGTACAATCAAAAACAGACCGTTACAGAAAACAAATTTGATTTTTTTCTTCTCCAAAAGTGTAGTCCCACATCGGAAATTGAGAATGAGGAGGGGTCAGCCGCCTATATAAACAGGGGCATACTCCCCTCCTTGAAACTTCTCCCAAGCTCCAGATCTGTGTAGCTCCATTAAACGTGAGTAAGCCCGGATCTGAGTTTTTAAAAAATATTTCCTCTTTCTCCCTAAATTCTTCATTGCTCCTGATCGGGCTCTAGCAAAGCCACGAAGGAGTTTGGATCAGATCTAAAGTCTTGACGAATGATCCACTCAAGGTGAAACTTACTTCGACGCATGGTTGGCTCAGCGACAAGGGTGTTGCTCGGCTCGGGAACCAGTTTGGGTCGCGACGAGGTATGGCTCGAGACACGGTTCGGCTTGGGAGAAGTGGCGCAGGGCCAAAGAAATGATGCTGAAAATGACGCTTCGTATCCTACGGAAACGAAGTGAAAAGTATGTAGTTTAATTCATGCATTTATAATTGCAACTGTAAGATGGATCTATCTTTAGGGGTTTGTCGAACCCAACCCCGGGATAGTAAAGATCATGGCTAGGGTTTGTTCTCTTTAGGACTTGATTTAAAAAAAATTTAAATCTGTTTTTTCGCTGCTTGTTTCATCTCGTCGTCCGTTCGACTTAGGCCGAACGTCAATTTTATTGCCCTAAGGACCAAGAAAACCCTACGGTCAGAACACATGGCTAGGGATTGCCCACATTATAAGCCATGTGCTCCATCCCTAGCTCCCCGTGCTGCCTCGAATGGGAACGGCCTGAAGGGAATTAGGAGGTCCCTTAGGGAACAAAAACTCTAGTCACATCCTAAGTCGGACGGAACATAGACAGAAAAACAATAGCAGCGGAAGTAAAAAAACTATGTTAACTAATTAACATGCAGTTAAAACATTTTTAACTTAGCCCTAAGGTCCAAGACCCTATGCCAAGATCTATGCCGACTTGGGATGGATCTGACCATCCCAAGAAGGATCTAGCCTACTGCGATTAAACTAAACTAATGCTAATAAAATACTTTAACCACATACCCGGAATCTCAGCCCTGGGGCAGGTGAGATGTTCCGCGCCGTCTTCCGAGCTGCTACCGTCTCACGCCGAGCTGCTCCTTGAACCGCTCCCCGAACCGCTACGCATCCCGATGCGATCAATCCCCGTGCCGCCGAGCCAACCACGCGCCGAAGAAAGTTTCACGCGAGTGAAACCTCCGCCTAGATTTCGGATCCAGAATCCGAACTCCTTCGTGGCTTTGCTAGAGCCCTCAGGAGTAAGAAAGAAATTTAGGGAGATGAGAAATATTAATTTAAGCCTAGATCCGAGCGTGCTCCAACATTTACGAGAGCCGCTCAGATCTAGAGCTTGGGACGAGTTTTGAGAAAGGGGGGAGACCCCTATTTATATAGGCGGCGGACTCTCCCCTTTTCTCAAAATCCGATGTGGGACTAAATAATGAGTTAATTAAAATCAAGTTAGTTTGCACTTTACAAAGTGTAAACTTCCGTGAATTTTAACTCACTCACCGTTGAGCTTCAAGATTGATACAACCTATCAATACGACAAGCGTTCAACGGTGAACGCATAGGAAAAAACCGTTCGTCAATCGGAGTTCGTTTGACCCTCCAATTGAGTGACCAAAGATCAGCCCAAAGCCACCCAAAACGTAAAACAGCAGCAGCCAGCAGAATCACGTGCCTCGAGACGCTTGTGCTGCATGCGCCTCTGTGCGCGTGCGCTGCACGCGCCTCTGTGCGCTTGTTGACGTGCCCGTGCAAAAGCACGGGCACGCATTGTTCCGGGTCCGGGCAAAGCCCGGGCCCGCTTAACTGCCAGGCGCCTAAGCGCCTGGCTACGGCCAACCGGGGGGGTGCCACGTGGCGCCCCCCTTTTTCTTTGCGGCTGTAGTTCCCTGGCCTTTGGGCCGGGCCCACGGCTGCCCCAATTAATTCTGCATTAAAATGCAGTTTAAGTTGTGGGCTTTATTCTTTGGGTCTGTTTTTGGTCTAACTTGAGCATCCGGTGTCCGATTTGGACGCCGTTCGAACCTGGGCGTAGACCGGGACATTCCCGTCTTACCCGTGAACTTTTCCTTGCGTTTATTTCATTAAATATTTTTTTAAACAATTTAAAACACATTTAATCTCTTTTGCATCAAATGCAAAATAGTCCCTATCTAGGCTTAAATTACCATATTGCATCAAATGCAATTATTCCATCCCTTGCATCAAAAATGCAATTATTCTCCCTAACTAATTTCTACCTATTACTAGACGAAGCGTTGTACTCTGTGTGAGACACTACAGCCTGACCCTTACAACAGGTTGGGCTCGAAGCCCTATACGGAAGTGACCACGAGCAGTAGTTGCCGTCCCTGCTTCAGAAATCATCATTATGTGGTTAACTCATTGACATGAGTATTGTCGGGACCACCCTGACTGTTTCCGTGATGAATTCCGTAGTTATAGTCTTTTCGTCTTAACTATGTCGTGTAGATCAAGTCTAGGGTACGGTCAAAACTGTCAACCCCAATAACTTGACTCCGGTTAGTTTCGATCAATCTTTAGTCAATAAATGTTGGACTTCTTCCAACATACTCTGCGCAGAGTTTTTACTAAAGACCGAACTTACTCTACGACACTAACTCCCATTGACCGGGAGAGACGAATCCTCTCTTGGTCATTACTCGCCTCGTACGTTTCAAGTGACACCCAATCAAAAGACCTTTCGACAGGCATTGCCTCGAAGCTAGGTCAGTTGATATAAGTGGCACCGTTCACGCACAGGTTTGTCAAAATGACCTCAAGTTAAAAGACCAACTGTCCTATCATCACTCAGAGTTATCACTGACAGATTGGTCAATATAACCATATGATAACTCTAGTGGATCGTTCAGTGAACTCATTCTAATGAGCACCTGTGTCTCGTCTTCGACTTAGCCAAGTCAAGCGATCACGAGATCATCGCCACCGCTAAACGGTGAAGACTAAGACACAATGGTCTATCCGATGTTTCGATATCCTTGTCTCGAAACATCTACGACCACGAACCATTTTAGACTTATGCTACAGACGGTCAAACGTTTCTCCATGATCGAGATACTCATCTCGATACCCGTTTGACCTTGCATAAAGTCTCAGGACTTTACCTAAGTTGATATCTAATATTAACTACATTACAATATAACTTAGATAAATTATTACCAAACAGCTTACTGTTATTTCGAACAAGATGTTTGTGCTATTCACACAGGAATAAATGGCCTCGAGGGCATCATATTCCTACATCTCCCACTTGCACTCAAGCCCATTTATCTCGGTATCTTATACCGTTTTTACACATAAGTTTTCCCGACTCCATGTGATAGAGCCTTCGTGAGTGGATCTGCTAAAACCGTCTACACTATAGACTTAAGGGTTTTTATGTTTATATTAGACCAACCTTTTGAATCTTATTCAAATAATTCACTTGGTCTATCGGAATCTATAATATTTTATTTCCCTGGATCTTATCCAGTTCATCGTACCTTACGATAATAATTTTAAATTAGTTACTGGTCATTTCAAATGGTTCATATCCATTTCTTATAAAGTATCAAACTCTTTGATTACTTAATCAAAATATATGTTCCATCCCTTTGATGCCTCGCATGTAATTTACACGCTCCCACTGACCTTGAAAACTCTCTGGCTAATTCATATAAGTTGGTCTGTCTAAATCATATTTAGAAAAACGAACTTATAAGTGAATCCTCCAATTTTCATGGTCAACTTAAGCGTTTTACAACGGCTTTGGTCCGAGTAGATCTGTACACATCTGTTGGCGAAACCGGTTTCATCATAATTCGTTTTATAGGAATTAGGATGAAAACCGTTCTCGACCAACAAGATTGTACTTCACTATTTTCTTTCTGCACCAACCTTTCAACTTAAAGATTTACTTGCAGAAAGTGAGGAAACATTTTCCTTGGGCACATAAACTAAATTCTCAAATTTGTTTACGCACACGGACCTATTCTGATTGCATCAAGTTTTAAATCGGAGTTACTACTCCGAATTTCATCCCGGAAGTTGACAAAGTCATCATCAGTTATGATGTCTTAGCTCGACTTTTCGTCTCACGAAATTCGAGTAAATATACAACTTCCTCGTGATTGATTTAATGAATATCTTATTGATAATGTTCTCATAGAACTTTATCAAAACCTAGGCATTACTATCTGGGACTTAACCCAGAGGGAGGACTTAACTCAGAGTCACTTACAATGGATCACACTAAATCTAATTAAGTGTGATTCATACCTTTTAACACACCGATGTGTTAACAGATTTGATCTGAGAGAAAATCACATTTTCTTTTAATTACAAGATGTTATTTAGCTAAGTATTTGACCATTCGATCTAATCGAATCAGTTTAATACTTTAGTCATTTCGTTCTTTATTTTATCAGACTTGTGTTTCATCAAGAACACGTGTCTTAATAAAATATACGAATAACTTATTTTGGTTAATCTAGAATCGGGTACATCAGTATGTACTAGACTGAGTTCGACAACTCATTCTCCCATTGTCTCACAGATGGGTTTCGGCCATTGTATCTAAGAGGCTAAGACTCACAAGTGTCCGTAGACTTCATAATACGAGAGGTCAGACCCCTCTTTATGTGACTTGTGAAGCTTAATCTCTTGATACGGCATAGTCTAATTTTACCATATAAGTTTGCTACTATCTTGTGTATTTATATATATTAACATTTAATATATATATATAGTTATTACAAATTACTTAACACAAAACATTGCTTCAGAAGCAAGGTGACGACATTCGTCAAAAAATGTGTTTTTTTGTATAACAACTTATTCCGAAATGTGACATCAAAATATGTCACGTTTTCATTTCCTCCTACTTATGCCTCTACTAATGATAAATTAAACTAACTTTCTCAATTGACTTTCCGAAGTGCCTTCTTCCTTTTCTAAATCACATTTAGATATCAACATAAATAAATAGCTATGCAAGCAACTTATGTATCCAAACGCTTGAGCTTTGCAATCTTGAGTGTAGCTCAAGAAGTTGCTTGTCTCAAGATCCGGTTGGGATACATAGTCTTGCATCGCTCATGCACTCGTATTTGACTCAAACGGTTTGATCGAATTTTCGAACTTTGCGGATCAAAATTGTTGCTCGAGGGAGAAACATACTTTGAATGTCCTATATGTTCAAGCTGCCTCATATAGAGACGAGTGACATGTAGCTTTAATTTATTTGTTGGACCCAGAACTTAATGAAATCATATTTCTTAAGTCTGTTCTTTAGAAGGTCATTTAATGTCAACGAGAATATAGTTTTAATTCTATCAATTAGAATTTAAATAGATATTCAATTAATCAACTTTTGACCAATTAACTTATTAAAATATTATATTTTAATTCCTACGGTAAACATAGTCTTGCCCTAGTTTTAGCATATGTTCAATATTAAATATAGGTAGATTGGCTTTTATCTATCTATATCCTCCCACTATTTTTACGATCGTTTTAAAGCTTAATAACGAACGATTTAATCGAATTAAAATTAATGGGTAAGAGTTCCAATCACCTTGAGTCTAAACAACCTTGAGTGTAGCTCAACAAGTTGATTGACTCTGCGATCGGAAGATGACTCTTCATCGATCATATCAGATATGACTCTCTTAATCGGTTTTTGCCCCTAGCCATTCGTGATCATGAGTGTGCTCATCCAAATCACAATGTCTAGTCTAGTCGGACCCTTGTTTTCATGTCTAGCCTGACTTGCCCCTCAGCTCGGTGTATGCACGACACGTCGGTTTGGGTCAGGTCTTAGACTACATCTAGGCAGACTACATCCTTGACTAAACTTGCGCCGCCGCTCGGTGTATTCACGATAACGTCAGTTTGGGTCAAGTCAAGATGTCATCTTATGTATTTAAGAAGTTGGTTCCTATAAGATTGCCATGTTACAGCTTGAGTGTATCTCAACAACTATAACGTTGGTCCTATAGTTACCAACCCCAAAACAAGGAGGGCTACGGCTAATCTTGAAAAAGATCATTAACGTATTTGACTTAGATATAGTCCAGGGTGTCATACAATCATGATGCGCGACATTGCGGTCCAGCGGAACTCAGCCAGGGAATTGACTAAGCCAGTATCACTATCCCTTAAAGAGTGATCCAGAACTCTTAGCCAAGCACATTGACTGGATCATGGTCCATTGAATGAAGCTTGTCATTTTTGTATGTGTGCCATAGACTAAACAGTTTTTATTAACAACTAATTAATCCTATCAACTAGTTGAATCCTTAAATTCAAAATTTTAGGATTTGTTTAATAACTTTTATTAAGTCCTTATCAACTATAAGGTTCACGTGCTATCCTAATCGTTATTAGGATTTTAATAAATTTTATTAACAACGCTAGAAGCGAAGTCCTTTAATGAAAATTAATTATAACAATTAGAATTGAAAATTCATTTAAAGGACTACCCTAATCAGGAATTAGGTCTTATATTGTTGTTAATGATTTATTAAAACATAGCATGTCATTAAAATTCAAGTAATAAATTTTAATCATTTTTAATGGCTAACCTAAAGGGTTGTCTTGTGTTATCAAATAAGGGACAAGATTAGCAAGCCATTAAAATAAAGCTACACTAATTTTATCAACATAAAATGAAAGTGTATATCTATTTAACAATTAAATAAACTAAGTTTATCGCATAAACAATTTTTAGACTTTTAAAATCAGTTTTAAAAAATATCTTATAAATTTAAAACATTACTTTAAAAAATTTCCATGTTCAAAAATTTATCATATACAATTTTTAAACATCTAAAATATTTTAAACTTATAGCATAAATTTAAAGCCTTAAAATCAATTTTAAAATTTATCACATAAATTTAAAAACACCATTTTAAAATTTCCATGCTTAAAAAAATTTATCATATAAAAATTTTTTAGGCATCCAAAATAACTTTAAACTTTTAAATATTTAAAATTAGTTTTAAAATTATCACATAAATTTTAAAACGTCATTTTAAAAAAATTTTCATGTTCAAAAAAATTTATCACATAGAATTTTGAACTTCAAAAAACATTTTTAAAATTATCTAATAACTTTAAAAAATTTAAAAGTATTTAAAAGGCATTAACAGGTTTAATGAAATCGCATTACCTAGATCGACTACGCAAACCTAGGCTCTGATACCACTGTTGGGAATTGGGCGGTCCCTTAGGGCACAAAAACTCTAGTCCCGTCCTAAGTCGGACGGAACATAGACAGAAAAACAATAGCAGCGGAAGAAAAAAAACTATGTTAACTAATTAACATGCAGTTAAAACATTTTTAACTTAGCCCTAAGGTCCAAAACCCTATGCCAAGATCTATGCCGACTTGGGATGGATCTGACCATCCCAAGAAGGATCTAGCCTACTGCGATTAAACTAAACTAATGCTAATAAAATACTTTAACCACATACCCGGAATCTCAGCCCTGGGGTAGGCGAGATGTTCCGCGCCGTCTTCCGAGCTGCTCCCGTCCCACGTCGAGCCGCTCCTTGAACCGCTCCCCAAACCGCTCTGCATCCCGAGGCGATCAATCCCCGTGCCGCCGAGCCAACCACACGCCGAAGAAAGTTTCACGCGAGTGAAACCTCCGCCTAGATTTCGGATCCAGAATCCGAACTCCTTCGTGGCTTTGCTAGAGCCCTCAGGAGTAAGAAAGAAATTTAGGGAGATGAGAAATATTAATTTAAGCCTAGATCCGAGCGTGCTCCAACATTTACGAGAGCCGCTCAGATCTAGAGCTTGGGACGAGTTTTGAGAAAGGGGGGAGACCCCTATTTATATAGGCGGCGGACTCTCCCCTTTTCTCAAAATCCGATGTGGGACTAAATAATGAGTTAATTAAAATCAAGTTAGTTTGCACTTCACAAAGTGCAAACTTCCGAGAATTTTAACTTACTCACCATTGAGCTTCAAGATTGATACAACCTATCAATACGACAAGCGTTCAACGATGAACGCATAGGAAAAAACCGTTCGTCAATCGGAGTTCGTTTGACCCTCCAATTGAGTGTCCAAAGATCAGCCCAAAGCCACCCAAAACGCAAAACAGCAGCCGCCAGCAGAATCACGCTGCCCTAGGCAGCTGTGGGCCCTACCTGTGCCAGGCGGCATGCAGCGCACACGCCTCGAGGCGCGTGCACTGCACGCGCCTCTGTGCGCGTGCTGACGTGCCCATGCAAAAGCACGGGCACGCATTGTTCCGGGCCCGGGCAAAGCCCGGGGCCGCTTAACTGCCAGGCGCCTAAGCGCCTGGCTGCGGCCAACCGGGGGCGCCACGTGGCGGCCCCCTTTTTCTTTGCGGCTGTAGTTCCCTGGCCTTTGGGCCGGGCCCACGGCTGCCCCAATTAATTCTGCGTCAAAATGCAGTTTAAGTTGTGGGCTTTATTCTTTGGGTCTGTTTTGGGTCTAACTTGAGCATCCGGTGTCCGATTTGGACGCCGTTGGAACCTGGGCGTAGACCGGGACATTCCCGTCTTACCCGTGAACTTTTCCTTGCGTTTATTGTAGTGCCCTGGGAAGCTACTGCACATGTACCAGAGGGGGGGTGAATAGTACTTTTAAATAATAAGGAGTGTTATTCCTAATTATCGTGCAATTAACAAACAACGATGCGGAATAACAACAATCAAGAAATAATGCAAACGCAAACACAATGGTTTAATGTGTTCGGATCCACCCAAGTCTCCCCGACTTGTTCCCGGTGATCCTACGTCCCAACCACCCGGATCCCTTCCGGATACTTGAGTTAGAAACCCTAACTCAAGATTTCCAATATGAACACTTGCGAAAACCTCACAAGTGCAGTCGACCTACAATCGATGACCGTGACTCCCACAACCCGGGATCACGCAAAACCTCTCACAACCGAGAGTATACAATTCAAATATAACTGAAATGAAATGCTTACCAACAAAATACCTATGCCTTGAGATTTCTTACCAAATTAGGGCAAAGAGGATTTTGATGGAGGAAGAGTCACCAAACCCTAGCTTCAAGAAGATGACCAGAAATGGAAGCCTAGGGATGAGATGGATGACCTAGAATCAAGCCCTTGGCTTGGAAGGCTCACAACCAATGAATCTCTCTAGAGGAATGAGAGTGAGGGAGAGATTCTTGATAATGGGAGAGCTTGAAGATGAGAGTTGAAAGCTTCTCTTTGAATCAATAGAACTCTGAAATAGCAGCCCTTGGATCCTATGAAATAACCCCTTCAGGTATTTAAAGGATCAAGGGAAAAGGGAGAGAGAAACGTCGCTTTCAAAACTCCAACGGATCTAAATCTGAAGCAGACTAGTCGGTCAAAGAACAACCACTGACCGACTAGTTCATCAACTAGTCGGTCGGTGAGACAACATGGACCGACTAAGAGGTGAACAGTGAACAGATGAAGATTTCAGACCTAGATAACTAGTCGGTCCAAGAAGACATTCTGACCGACTAGTTTCACAACTAGTCGGTCAGTCAGTGAACGTAGACCGACTAAGAGACAAAGTGAAATAGTCTGAATACACATTGACTTAGTCGGTCCAAGAACAAATGTTGACCGACTAGATCAACAACTAGTCGGTCACCAAACGCTCTTAGACCGACTAACGATAAACAGTAGCTTAGGAGAAATTTTAGCATGTACAGTAAAACACAACTAGTCGGTCAAAGAAGCATCACTGACCGACTAGTTCACAAACTAGTCGGTCGGTGAGTCAACGTAGACCGACTAACTGTAAACAGAAAAGAGCTAAGAATTAACTGACTGAAACTAGTCGGTCCAAGAACAGCGGACGACCGACTAGATCACCATCTAGTCGGTCAGTACTTGTTCTTGTACCAACTAACATGCACAACAAAGTCCGAATCGAAGCGCGACGCTTCGAGGAAGTTAGAGTGAACTTGTGCAAGAATCCTAGAGCTACGATATGAGCGAAATGAAGATATAGATGTAAGAATTACTCAAGGCTTAACATTCTATAGAACGAAGCTAAAAGACTATAAAATAAACCTTAGCGATCCGTCTTCAAAGCTTCAATCTTCATTCTTGACTTCAAAGAAGGTACAAAAGCTTCAACGAAGCTTTAGGCATACGATCACGCGCTTTGAGAAGTCTTGAGACGTCGCTTTGGATGTTCTCGTGAATTTGGCGACGATCTCCATAACTGCGCTCACAAATTGTTAGTTCATGATATATTTATGTTTGCTCATCATCCAAAACCAAATCCGGGGAGTCCAATACTCAACATTCTCCCCCTTTTTGGTGATGACAAACCAACATATATAATAATCAAAAATAATGAACTAAATGAAATATACTTACTCCCCCTGCATTGATGACACATTAGTTCCATATGAAATAATAAGCACATACATCAAGCAGACGAGGAAAATAAAAATGCAAATCCAATATTTGAGATTTAGGATTTGTAATCCATTTTTATATCTTAACTCCCCCTGAATCTAACATATCAAATTAGATTCATGGTAAATTATCATTTAGCACATGCCATTATTATGCCATTATTATATCTCTCCCCCTTTGGCATAATCCAAAAAGTGCGGGAGGAAGCCAATGACAATAAATCATGTCCAAATAATCCATTAAGCATGGGAGTCTAAGAATACGACCACGTTTCATATGACACCAAAATAAAATTCGAATAAAATCAAAGCGTGTCAATGAGACCATAGTCGAAAATCGAAAACTTAAATCATCAAAATATCAAATGTAAATTCACTTATTGATGAAATGAATTTACTCTCCAATATCAACATTTATAGCTATTTTAGTGCATGGAAAACAATTCTATGTTTTCATACAACTAAAGCTATTGATTCAAAATAAATCGTCGAGCGACGAAATCAATATCAGAGACATACATAAAATGTGCACAAAGGAATGAACCATCAGAAAAGTGGTGCACATCATAGAATATCAGATGATACAATATCGATCGAAAATGAACATAAAGTAAAAGCACATCAAAACTAAGTGAAGTGTGCAATGAGAAGTGACAATGTGATAAAAGTAATACGAAAATTATCATTATAACTTTTAAAAACATGTCATGCCAAAAATAGATATGAATTTCAAAGCATTTATGGCATTCACAATTCTATCATGCTAGGAGAAACAAAATGATACCAATGTAAAGAAATAGATTTTAACCAAGCATGCATTCAACCCTCATGGATACCAAATGTAATATTATACTTACAACATTAAGCTCCCCCTACATTGGTGCATTACCTAAGCACCATCAACTCCGTTTGAATGAGAGTCTTCGCAAATCGAGGAGTTGGTAGGGTTGGTATCCCACGGTGGATTGAACCTAGAAAACTTCATTTTGGTATCCAAAAACCCTTTTGGATCCAATGGGTTAGACAACAAATTTGAAATACGAAATAAAAATTATTGTAACCCGTAAATTAATATAATCAAAATCAATTTTATAAACAAATGCCTTGGTACCCATAACATGATCATAAACTCATGGTACCAAGAATTGAAGAGTTAAAGGAACTAACCCTTCGGAAACCAAGTCCAAGAGGAACTTGACTTTCCAACATAATCATCATTCAAAATAACATCATTAATATAGGATTGCACATAAACATTCATATCATGATTGCTAGTGTTCTTAGGACCCCAAATAGTGTAAATTTTGGGAATCCTCTTCCTAGTGGTTGCATGCACAAAAGGTTGATTTCTATGTGGTGCATGTGGCCTAGGAGCATGAGATCTAGCAATAGTATGATGATGTGTGTATGCATGAGGATGATTATGAGAGTAGGCATGCACATGTGGATGAGATGTTTGAACATAAGCATTAGGATGTGCATGAGCATGATTACGTGCATGTGGGTGTCTCATATGAGTGTTTGCACGTGCTCGTGGGTGCGGAGCATAAAAATCATTATTAGCATGCATGGGTGGAGTAGGATGTGTGTTCCTACGTGGCATAGCATGTGAGTACAAAAATGCATGACCCCTCTTTGGAGGTCTACCCAAAGTGGGTTTCTTTCCAATCGGGGGTGTGTACGAAGTGGAAGCACTATTGGTAGGAGAACTACCAATGGGGTGTTTGCTCCCACTCGTCGAGGCATCGGATGTCGGCCTAACAAAGGTGGTAGGCGATTTGGATGAGTCTCCCATCTTATACCCCAAGCCAATGTGGTGTTTGGCCGGAAGTAAGTCATTTAGGATATTATCCAAATGGCCCTTACCTTTATTGAAATCATTGATACGGCCTAACGTGCACTCATACTTCTCTTTGAGAGAATGCAAAGAAGCATCCAAAGTGGATACTTGCGATGTGAGTACATAAACACGTGATTTGAGATTCTTATTCTCAATACTCAAGGTTGAGTTTTGAGACGTCAAATCCGCTATCACATGTTCATCCGAATCCTCAACAAGAACATGCTCAAGTTGAGATTTGAGGGACTTCACCTCATTTCTCAACAAGCCATTATGAGTAAGCAAACTTGCTTTCTCATTGGCGAGTGTCTCAACAATGGTGTCATTGTTGGTGATGGTAGATTTAGGAGAGGTTTGGAGGCAAACAAGTTCATCTTTGGTCTTATTATATCTATCTACTAATTTAGTAAATTTAGACCAAATTTCTTGGTTTGCTAACCTCATTTCATCAATCGTAGGTTCTCCGCTTTCATCCTCACTACCATCCTCGCTTTCATCCTCGCTATCATCGAAGGAGGACTTTTGACTTTTTGCCGCATCATTAGCCATGAAGCAAATTTTTGCTTTCTCCACTCTTCCATCATCCGACTCTCCACTTGAGGAATCCTCTTCGGAGTCGGTGAATGTTCCAACAAGTCCTTTCTTGTACTTTCTCGACTTGTCGTACTTTGATGCTTTCCCCTTCTCCTTGTGTTTGTAGAGAGGACAATCCGGTTTGATGTGTCCTGGCTTGTTGCATTTATAACACACGGGAGTAGAAACATTAGTCGAACTAACTTTAGATTTATTCAAAGATATACCTTCTCGGAGGAATCGATCGAACTTCCTTGCCATACGGGCAATGGATTCCATGTCCAATTCGTCTTCCGATTCTTCATCATCGGTAGATGGAGCGGCCTTGAAGGCAATCCCCTTTTTCTTTGGCTCATCTTGCTTCAAGTACGCTTTCATCTTTTCCTTCATTCGGATCTTACTATCCTTGCGTACCTCGTAAGCCAACAAGGTACCCATTAGTTGTACGACGGTATATTTATTCATGTCATTACCTTCCTCGATGGCGAAGGTACGCTTTTGCCAACATGATGGAAGACCGTCGATAATCTTCGCGACTTTCTCCTTTTGGGTATAGACCTTCCCAAGAGCTTCCAAGTCGTTTGATATATCCACAAAGAGAGCGTAATATTCCTTCATGGTTTCGCCCTGCTCCATATGAAACAACTCAAATTCTTTATTAGCAACGACGAGTTTAGAATCTTTTAACGTACTCGATCCTTCGTGCAATATGAGGAGTTGGTTCCATATTTGATATGCACTCTTACATGTGCATATCTTGTTGAAGTCCTCGGGCTCCAACGCACAATTCAAGGCATTCATTGCCTTGGCATTTGCTACTTCCGCGGCGACCTCCGCGGGAGTCCACTTCACAAAATCTTCTTCAGAAGGCTCGACATACTCCGTCATGGTGGCTCTCCATAGTGAAGCGCTCCGGAGGAAAATTTGCATCCGGCATTTCCAGTACCCATAGTTGGTACCGTTGAAGTGTGGAGGCCTGACTGAGGATAGTCCTTCCATAACTGAAGAAGCTCCATCGCGGTTCCTGAAGACGTTGTAGTCGTTGTTCGTCATAGCTTTGAACCTTGGCTATGTGTAGCTTTGAACTTGGCTCTGATACCAATTGTAGTTTGGTATCAGACTAAGTAGCTTTGACCTTGTAGCTTTGAACTCTGGCTCTGATACCAATTGTAGTGCCCTGGGAAGCTACTGCACATGTACTAGAGGGGGGGTGAATAGTACTTTTAAATAATAAGGAGAGTTATTCCTAATTATCGTGCAATTAACAAACAACGTTGCGGAATAACTACAATCAAGAAATAATGCAAACGCAAACACAATGGATTAATGGGTTCGGATCCACCCAAGTCTCCCCGACTTGTTCCCGGTGATCCTACGTCCCAACCACCCGGATCCCTTCCGGATACTTGAGTTAGAAACCCTAACTCAAGATTTCCAATATGAACACTTGCGAAAACCTCACAAGTGCAATCGACCTACAATCGATGACCGTGACTCCCACAACCCGGGATCACGCAAAACCTCTCACAACCGAGAGTATACAATTCAAATATAACTGAAATGAAATGCTTACCAACAAAATACCTATGCCTTGAGATTTCTTACCAAATTAGGGCAAAGAGGATTTTGATGGAGGAAGAGTCACCAAACCCTAGCTTCAAGAAGATGACCAGAAATGGAAGCCTAGGGATGAGATGGATGACCTAGAATCAAGCCCTTGGCTTGGAAGGCTCATAACCAATGAATCTCTCTAGAGGAATGAGAGTGAGGGAGAGATTCTTGATAATGGGAGAGCTTGAAGATGAGAGTTGAAAGCTTCTCTTTGAATCAATAGAACTCTGAAATAGCAGCCCTTGGATCCTATGAAATAACCCCTTCAGGTATTTAAAGGATCAAGGGAAAAGGGAGAGAGAAATGTCGCTTTCAAAACTCCAACGGATCTAAATCTGAAGCAGACTAGTCGGTCAAAGAACAACCACTGACCGACTAGTTCATCAACTAGTCGGTCGGTGAGACAACATGGACCGACTAAGAGGTGAACAGTGAACAGATGAAGATTTCAGACCTAGATAACTAGTCGGTCCAAGAAGACATTCTGACCGACTAGTTTCACAACTAGTCGGTCAGTCAGTGAACGTAGACCGACTAAGAGACAAAGTGAAATAGTCTGAATACACATTGACTTAGTCGGTCCAAGAACAAATGTTGACCGACTAGATCAACAACTAGTCGGTCACCAAACGTTCTTAGACCGACTAACGATAAACAGTAGCTTAGGAGAAATTTTAGCATGTACAGTAAAACACAACTAGTCGGTCAAAGAAGCATCACTGACCGACTAGTTCACAAACTAGTCGGTCGGTGAGTCAACGTAGACCGACTAACTGTAAACAGAAAAGAGCTAAGAATTAACTGACTGAAACTAGTCGGTCCAAGAACAGCGGCCGACCGACTAGATCACCATCTAGTCGGTCAGTACTTGTTCTTGTACCAACTAACATGCACAACAAAGTCCGAATCGAAGCGCGACGCTTCGAGGAAGTTAGAGTGAACTTGTGCAAGAATCCTAGAGCTACGATATGAGCGAAATGAAGATATAGATGTAAGAATTACTCAAGGCTTAACATTCTATAGAACGAAGCTAAAAGACTATAAAATAAACCTTAGCGATCCGTCTTCAAAGCTTCAATCTTCATTCTTGACTTCAAAGAAGGTACAAAAGCTTCAACGAAGCTTTAGGCATGCGATCACGCGCTTTGAGAAGTCTTGAGACGTCGCTTTGGATGTTCTCGTGAATTTGGCGACGATCTCCATAACTGCGCTCACAAATTGTCAGTTCATGATATATTTATGTTTGCTCATCATCCAAAACCAAATCCGGGGAGTCCAATACTCAACATTTATTTCATTAAATATTGTTTTAAACAATTTAAAACACATTTAATCTCTTTTGCATCAAATGCAAAATAGTCCCTATCTAGGCTTAAATTACCATATTGCATCAAATGCAATTATTCCATCCCTTGCATCAAAGATGCAATTATTCTCCTTAACTAATTTCTACCTATTACTAGACGAAGCGTTGCACTCTGTGTGAGACCCTACAGCCTGACCCTTACAACAGGTTGGGCTCGAAGCCCTATACGGCAGTGACCACGAGCAGTAGTTGTCGTCCCTGCTTCAGGAATCATCATTATGTGGTTAACTCATTGACATGAGTATTGTCGGTACCACCCTAACTGTTTCCGTGATGAATTCCGTAGTTATAGTCTTTTCGTCTTAACTATGTCGTGTAGATCAAGTCTAGGGTACGGTCAAAACTAACAACCCCAATAACTTGACTCCGGTTAGTTTCGATCAATCTTTAGTCAATAAATGTTGGACTTCTTCCAACATACTCTGCGCAGAGTTTTTACTAAAGACCGAACTAACTCTACGACACTAACTCCCATTGACCGGGAGAGACGAATCCTCTCTTAGTCATTACTCGCCTCGTACGTTTCAAGTGACACCCAATCAAAAGACCTTTCGACAGACATTGCCTCGAAGCTAGGTCAGTTGATATAAGTGGCACCGTTCACGCACAGGTTTGTCAAAATGTCCTCAAGTCAAAAGACCAACTGTCCTATCATCACTCAGAGTTATCACTGACAGATTGGTCAATATAACCATATGATAACTCTAGTGGATCGTTCAGTGAACTCATTCTAATGAGCACCTGTGTCTCGTCTTCGACTTAGCCAAGTCAAGCGATCACGAGATCATCGCCACCGCTAAACAGTGAAGACTAAGACACAATGGTCTATTCGATGTTTCGATATCCTTGTCTCGGAACATCTACGACCACGAACCATTTTAGACTTATGCTACAGACGGTCAACCGTTTCTCCATGATCGATATACTCATCTCGATACCCGTTTGACCTTGCATAAAGTCTCAGGACTTTACCTAAGTTGATATCTAATGTTAACTACATTACAATATAACTTAGATAAATTATTACCAAACAGCTTACTGTTATTTCGAACAAGATGTTTGTGTTATTCACACAGGAATAAACGGCCTCGAGGGCATCATATTCCTACACGGCCCACATCGTCTACCTCTACCTCCACAACAGAGGGTGTTTCAGCAGGCAAGGTAGCAACGACCACCAAAATGCTAGGCTTACACCATGACCGTCGAAGAGGCCGAGGCTACCGATCAAGTGATCACAGGTATATTTCCAGCATAGTTAGTATTTCTTTTCTTTCATTAGCATCGGTTGCTTAGATTAGTGTTTGTAACTTAGGTGGCATACTAGTAGCTGAAAAACCACCCTCTCTTTATTCGACTCGAGAGCATCACACTACTTTCTGGCGAGTCAATTCATTCTCACCTACATCGTTCCTATCAACCATTTAACTTCCGATTGGAATGTCAACACGGGTGGCTGAGAGATAAAGGCGACCAGTGGGTATCATCAATGCCCCATGGTGATTTGTGGGCGAGCATTATTCGCTGACTTCATGATGAAAGATATCCCAAACTTTGATGTTGTATTTTGGATGGATTGGTTGCGAACTTTTCATACCACCATCGATTTTTGTCAAAGGAGGGTAGTCTTTGAGATTCCTGATCATCCAAAGTTCGAGTTCTTTAGTGGAATCAGATCGGTAGGTCCGGTGGAGTACAGAGCCAGGTCGGCCGAAGCTGTTGCAGCCGCAATGGAAGCTAAGTCCGATATACCAGAGGTGTTTCAAGAGTTCATGGATGTGTTTTCAAATGACCTTACATGTTTGCCTCCGAATCGCTCCCTCAAATTTGCCATCGACCTAATGCCGGTAACTCAACTGATGTCCAAGGGACCATATCATTTAGCACCATCTGAGCTAGAAGAATTGCGGGCCCAACTAGATGAGCTACTGAAGAAGGGATGGATACGACCCAGTGTATCCCACTGGGGATCTCATATATTGCTAGTGAAGAAGAAAGACAGATCCCTACATATGTGCATTGACTACCGTGAGCTGAACAAAGTCACAGTGAAGAACAATTACCCTCTATCGTGCATCAACGATCTTTTCGATCAGCTCAGAGGGTCATGTGTTTATTTGAAGCTGGATCTGAGGACATGGTAGCATCAAGTGAAGGTGAAAGACGAAAATGTTTCCAAGACCGCAATCAGAACCAGATACAGACATTATGAGTACTTAGTAATACCGTTTGGTGTGACCAATGCACCCACGGTAGTTATGAGTCTCATGAATCAAGTATTGTATGAATACTTGGACAAATTCGTAGTAGTCTACATTGACGACATTCTCATCTACTCGAAGAATGCGTTAGAGCATGCAGAACATCTCAGGAAGGTTCTCGAGACCCTGAGAAGACACTAGATGTATGCCAAACTTAGTAAGTGTGAGTTCTAGATGAACAATATGGTGTTCCTAGGCCACGTGGTGTCAGGAGAAGGGATTACTGTTGATCCTTAAAAAAGTAGCAACTGTTCAAAACTGGCCAGTCCCTCCGAACAGTGACCGAGATTCGAAGTTTCTTGGGACTCGCCGGTTACTATCGGAGGTTCATTAAAGACTTCTCGAAGATCGTAGGAGCCATGACGCGATTGACAAGAAAGGATGTTGTATTTGTTTGGTCGAAATCATGTGAGGATGCTTTCCAGGAACTGAAGAAGAGGTTGATAATTGCACCCATTTTGATCAACCCAGACTGATAAGGAGGATTCGAAGTATTCTTTGATGCATCTGCCAAAGGACTTGGATGCGTGCTACATCAGCACGATCGAGTGGTAGCATATGCATCCAGGCAGTTGAAGATCCATGAGAAGAACTATCCCACTATGATCTTGATTTGGCGGCGGTGATTTTTGCATTGAAGATTTGGAGGCACTTCCTATTGGGGGAGCATGCGAAGGTGTTTTCAGATTATAAGAGTCTGAAGTATTCTTTCACTCAGAAGGAGCTCAACATGCGTCAGATACGATGGGTCGAGCTCATGGTAGATTATGACGTTGACCTTCAGTACCATATTGGGAAAGTCAATGTCGTACCTGATACATTAAGTCATCTACCCACAGTGATGACGCTTATGACTCAGTGGAGGTTGTAACAAGAGATCCAGAACATGGGTATAGAAGTGATTCAACAAGGGATGACTGCATCTTTGATGGGCATGCACATCCAGTCGAGATTGGTAGAGAGGATCAAGACTACTCAGATAGACGATAAGAAGCTGCGGAAGATCAAAGAGCTGGTTATAGCATGCTAGAGGCCAACGTTTAAGATTCAAGCAGATTGACGTGCGTTTATATTTTATATATTCACGCACGCCTTCTTCGTGATTTTTCTCTGTTTTCCGTTGTTTCGTATCCACTCTTTTGTGTTTTTTGTATCTTTTCACTTTCTTTGTGTTTTTGTGCCATTGCAAGAGATTGCTAGCACTGGAGACATATAAAGCAGATATCATGTGTCCCCGGAGCAACGGGAGGTGCCACGCGCGATCCCGAGGGCCAAACGTTGAAGAATGCCATATATCAGCCCTCAACTGATCGGGTGGATAGACCCACCCGATCGGTTCGTGCATGCGTATCCAATCCGGACAAAAGCAGCAGTGAAGAAGAGCTCACCCGATCGGTTCAGTGATCGGGTGAAAATGACAGTGCTCTGTCACGCCCCGCTTCCCATTATACTTGGGAGCGAGGACGTGAGCAGGTCCGCTTGGACTGGAGCGGTGAAACTCCAACCCAATAAGCGTCTGTGATTAAACCAAAAGCGGATCATTGCATGCAAACTCAAAACAATATAGAGTTTCATCATTATTACATCAATGTCCAGATTTACATGTACACAAATAAGGCCTAGCATGGCCATTAGAAATAGAAACACAATCAGATTTACACCTGAATACAATTAAGACAAATATTAAATTTTAGCAACACAGCGAAGGCTCGTTGTTCTCCAGCAGCGGATCAAAGCGTCTGGGCACTCTGGTCGACCTGCTTAGTGTCTAGGCTTGCTCCTCTGCAAATCTGTCTAATACCTGACGTATATTTCACAAGACAAGGAAATATACGTCAGCGAGGGTCGCTCGGCAAGATTTAAAACGTTAGTAGAAAAAGACCCTCGGCAAGGTTTTCAAAGTGACACAATATAATTTCAATAATTAAAGCATGACAATGTAGTGTGCGTGGTAACAACATGGCATATGTAGTGTGCATAGCAATGGCATGGCAGGTGTAGGGTGTAAAGTAATAGCATGGCAAGTGTGGTGTGCAAAGTAATAGCATGACAAGAGTGGTGTACGAAGTAATGAACACGGTAAGTGTAATGTGCAAAGTAACGGACATGGCATGTGTAGTGTGCAAAGTAGTGGCATGGCAAGTGTAGTACGTAAAGTAACAACATGGCACGTGAAGTGTGCGAAGTAAATAGCATGGCAATTCTATTAAAGATGACAACATGGCATTCCTACTAAAAGGGAAATAACAGCAGTTTAAATGTTAAACACGTCCATATATCCATTTCAATCAATTCGATAATGTGTGCAAGTTCGTGACTAAGGCCCCCGCCGTTAGACAATAATAAATGAATACACCTTCAAGTGACCCCGAAGGCGACCCATTTACTACCGGCTAGTGCCGGGAACCCAACCCCACCCAAGTGTTCTTTTATTGTCTGGACCACGAGCCAGATACAGCCAACCGAGCCATCAGGAGTTATAGTGCTGGCACAAGCCAGAGTAGCCAAACAGGCTATTTTGTTCTATGATTTGCCAAACAGGCCGCTATGATTTGCCAAACAGGCCGCAGGCCGCAGTCTTTGGTTTGTCTTCTGCAATTTACAAGGCATTAATCAATTTCTATCAACATGTCCACACGCGCACACACACAGATGTCTATATCTTGCAATACACCAGAAGTAAACATATGCAGTTTCAGAGGAAGCGGTAGTTAAAACGTGGAAAAAGGCACAACTTGCAAATCAGAATATCTCAGTTCAAAACAATTAAAAGCAACGATTGTCAAACATGAAAATGTACACTTGCCTATCGAAACAATCAAAAACCGCAGTAAAAATGTGCACTTGCGAAGCATAATATCTCAATTTAAACAATTAACTGCAGCGGTTATAAGACATGTAAAAATGTGTACTTGCCTGACTGTGATGGTTTTAGGTGTCCGAGCAACGGTAAAGGTGATGTGACATATCTGCGTTAATGGATTCGCATTATTACGCCAATTAAATATCATTTACCCATCACCAAATAATACACACACAGTTCATACGCACACAACTTATATCTAACTGCTCATAACAGTATAATAATATAATATTTACTGATAACACACTAACCTAAGCACTTTAACATAATCATTATATACTAACATGTTTCAAAAGTTTCTAATCATAATCACTTAACAATTTTCCTGAGAATGATACTACCTACTAGAAAAGATTTGAAAGAATGGGGTTAAATAAAGAGAAATTAAAATACCAGGTTGGATTTCATAGGTCTTGGCCAACATTCGCTTGGAGACGATCATGAAATTTAATATAAAGCCTGATATAAAAATAATGAAACCTCCTAACGGTACTAACATATATAATACAGCCCACATGCTGTCTATTTTATAGTAATTTACTAGTACATGAAATTACTGATAATCAATATAATGTATATAGACTCAAATAGGACATGATATACTATTTTGAATCAGACCCAAATACTGTTAACATAAAATAGGGGACACTGCTCTCTATAATAGCTCACTGTTTCGTAATATAAAGTGATATTATGATTCATTGCACTCATTTCTATACACTGTTCACATTCAGAATAACCTGTTCATCAAAGAAACTCACCTGTCTTCCTCATTTATTCTTTATTATTCTTTAATAAAGCTAGGCTGTCAACCTCCCTCTCGTTTATATCATTGTTTTTACTAACCATCCACATGTTTCCTTCTCTCTGTCATCTCATCTCTTCATTTCTTTATCTTTCTTTCTCTCTTTCCTTTTATTCTCTGTCATTATTTTGTTCCCCTTTTTTTTGTTTCGTTTACACTCCCATGGCAGCAGGCAACATTGAAAAAGGGGGGAGGGACTTACGTTGCGCAAGGGAAGGAAGGGCGGCGGACTGGGCGTCTCCCTGGCGACGGCGATGCGAGATCACGGCGTGGCGGAGCGAGATCGGATTGACGCAGGTGATCGGGGGTCGGGGGCTCACGGCGACGGAGGGGCACGATCCGGAGCAGCGGCGGTGGGCGATCGTGGATCTGGGCAGCGGCGATCGGGATCTTGGGTGGCGGAGCTCGAGGCGGCTTCGGGGCGGCGGTCCAAGGCGAGATCGGGGCGGGGTCACGACGGCAGCTCCTTCCCAGCGGTGACGAGGCGCGGGGCGATGCTTCGAGACGGTGGCATCGAGATCTGGAGCAGTGGCGACTCGAAGGCGGTGGCGGTGCGGTTCCACGACACTCGCGGCGACGGCTTCGGGTGGCGATCGAGGGCTCGGGCGATGCCTGGATCTGAGGCGCGGTGGTGGTCGGAGTTCGGGTGGTCGGCGGCTGTCCAAGACGCGGCGCGCTGATCGACATCGGTGAGGCGATCGGATTGGAGGCGGCGGCTTCCCGAAGCATTGCACGGCGAGATCGGGCGGCGATCGAGGTCGGGACGGCTGCTGCGCTGATCGGAGGCTTGGGGTTTGATTTGGGATTTGTGGTTTCGTGGAAGTATTCTTTTGATGGAGGATTTGTTTGTAGGAAAATGTCTTTTGTTTGGGAAATTTGGGAGATTGATTTTTGGTTTGGGGAACTGATTGTGGTTGTGGATTATTTCTGGTTTTGAGAAATCGAGGCTGATAGGGTTGGGGATTTGCAGATGGTTGTTTGCAGGGATTTGAATTGGGAAGATGATTTTTGGTTTGGGTTGTCGGATGGAGCTTGAGGCCACTGTGTGATGAAGATGGAGGTGGAGGGAAGTCTGCCTTAAGAAGAAATGTTTGCAGAGACAATTTTAATGAGTTTAGGTTTGAGATTAGGACTGAAATTAATTGTGTTTGTTGACATAACAAGAGAGAATGAATCTGGTTAAACGTGTCACACTTCCCTTCATTATTCAAAGAAGAGCAGGAACGTTTTCATCATTCAAGAAAGAGTAGGGGACAATTTAAATGTGTGTAGGTTAGTGATTAGGACTAATTTAATGATTGTGTTGACTTAAGAGGAAACGTATCCGGCTATGAATTGGGTTCACTCCCAATCACAAAAATCTCCACGTGAATGATTAAGATTAATTAAGTGTTTAAAGTAATTATTAAAATAACAAAAGTGATTAGTAAAAATAACAAAAGTACTTAGCAAAATAATTAAATTAAATTTTTTAGTTAAACTGGATGATCAATTAACGATGATATGGTAAAAACGGAAAAACAGAGTCGCACAAACGTAACAAGAAACATACGGACGGAAAAGTTAACCAGACGACTGAAATAAAATACCGATACACACGATCTAAAACACGGCTAAAAATACAGGCCGTTACAGTGCTCTCTGTCTTTTGGAGCTGAATTCCAACCGATCGGGTGACACCTCACCCGATCGGTTCATCTGTAGCCGAATTCTCCCAGCTCACGACCCAACGACATCACCTGATCGGTTCAGCAACCAGGTGATGTATCTCCAAAGCTGAAGACCAAGTCGACATCCGTCTCACCCGATCGGTTGATGCTTCAACCGATCGGGTGGACGCTTATCTATCATATTGCCCTAGGTTTTCCCAGAAAACGATCCCCATTTTTTTAGACTATCTTTTTGGGATTTTGGCGGCTGCAATTTTATATTGTTTTGTAAGTTCTCTGATTGTCTTGATACTTTAACATTTGGTTCTTAATATTATTTGCTCTGTATTTCTATTGCTTGATCTTGATTCCAATGGTTAAATTTTGTTGTGTTGCCATTTTTTCAATGAATCGTGAGTATTTCCCCAACCTAGGGCATTGGTGGAAGCCCCTTCGTGGGTTCTCCCTAGAACGACTATAGGATTAGGATTCCGATAGGATCTAGAAATTTAGATGGTTACACGGGGCGTTTTATTGTCATTGGCAGAAGAAAGACCGCCTCTGACCGTCGGGCCAAGGAGAAATAAAACTGGCATTTGATCCCCTAGCCACAGCTCTCACCCCTAGCGTATACATTGAATCCTAGCGCGTGTGAACGGCAGGATGAAATGTTGGGAGTAATCGTTGCCAGCTTAGTGCTTCTGGAGTCGGTCGGTATTAATGGACATGGGAATGCCCACCGTCCGAACCTGGGTAGACCTAGCGTATCATCCTGGGCATCGACCGGAATATCTGGCCCATGGGACGCTAGGTATCACTCTTAGAGGCAACGTCTCACTACTAAACCCTAGAATCGATCGTATTCCTATCCGTCGGTCTTAATAGAGAGGACACATGATAAGGTGGAAACCAAAGTCTTAGTTTCCCTTTTATATCTTACATTCTTCGTAGCTCATTTCGTGACAACCAACCGATCGACAGGGCTAGCTCACCCACCGGGTGATCCGGTTCCTACTTGTTAACAAGCACAACACACGCCTCCCTGAGTTCGACCCCCAAGCCACACTACAACACCGTGCGCTTGCGGTTACAAATATTTAAATCTGGTATCCCCGATCCTACTACATATAGTGCCAAATCTAGGGGACGTCAAGCTGTATGGCACCGTTGCCAGGGAGGCAACGTGCTTGTTTCTTTTAGGACCCCGTGAACCCCCGAGACTAGTTCACATCCTTGCCATGCGATAATTTTTTGCATTCTATTTTTTTATTTTATTTTATTTTTACTATTTGTTTTTTATCTCGATTTATACCATATGTGCTTCATGGGTGTTTCTTGATTTTTCATGCACATGAACTCAAGAAGTCTTGACGACTTAGTTCCTCTAGATCCAGAGATAAACACCACAGTGAGGCGTTTGAACGCTTAAAGAAGAAGAAGGGAAGAGATTGCTACCAACATGGGAGAAAATACGCCTCCCCAGAAGTCCTTGCTTGAGTACTCGATGCCGTCCATCGGGTCCACGTCCAGCATCCAACCTCCAGCCATTACGGCCAGAAATTTCGAGTTGAAGCCGTCATTGGTGACTTGGATCCAACAGGACCAGTTTTCAGGAGCTCCTATGGAGAGCCCAATCGAGCACTTGGACTCATTTCTGGAGAAGTGCGACACCTTCAGAATCAACGGTGTGTCGACTGAAGCCATCCGGCTCAGATTGTTCCCATTCTCTCTGCGGGACAAGGCCAAACAATGGTTGAAGGGGAAGGACCCCAATACTTTTACAACTTTGGAGAAGCTGTCGGGGAAGGCAATGAAGCTAAGGAGCGAGATCTCCTCCTTCTCCCAAGCCAGCCACGAATCCTTGCATGAGGCATGGATGAGGTATAAAGAGATGCACAAGAAATGTCCTCACCATGAGCTCCCCAAATGGCAAATCATCAATTTGTTCTACAATGGGCTGAGGGACGGTCTAAAATCCTCAATGGATGCCGCGGTTGGAGGGTCCATCATGGCAAGGAACGAAGTAGTTGCCAGAAACATTCTGGAGAATATGGCATCTAATAATGAAAGGTGGAACGATGAACGTGCCACGCCAAGATCTCGAGGAATGCACCGAGCAGAGGAGGTTGACAAACTGTCTAGCAAATTTGATTTGCTATCTACCCAGATCTCGACATTCATGGTAGGGGCCGGTGGTGCCAATACTCAGCAAGTGGCAGCAGTAGAGGCTGAAGTAATGGGAGAATTTGATGGCGGTGATATCTCGACACCGGTGGACCAAGCTAGTGCACTCTTTTATAATCCGACGGGTAATGCACCTTATCTGCTGAGGACAAGCTCGAATCTGGCATATTCTCCCAACAACCTGAACCACCCGAACTTCAGCTACAGGGCACCATATCAGCAGCCCCAGCAACCTCAGCAGCAGTTGTATCAGCCCCCTCGGCAGCAACAGCAGTTATACCAATAGCAACAACAACCTCAGCAGCAGATGTATCAGCAGTACCCCCCCAGAAATCAGCAGCCCCTACCACAGCAGCAACCATATAACCAACAACGGGTAATCTCTCCGGTCGAGAATCTCCTGACCCAATATATATCAAACTAGGAGAAGATTAACCTACAGTTGCAGATTGGGCAGAAGACTTTGGCCGATCAAGTGACCCAGCTGGGGTTGCAAGTGGCCAATCTTTAGAAGACGCAACGGCAATTGCCGGGTCAGCCGGAGGTCAATCCCAAGGGACCCAATCAAACATTAGCCTTGATGCATGATCATACAAATGTCTCGGTGATAGTATTGAGGAGCAGCACACAGATTCCGACGAGGGAGGCCGCTAAAGAACCTGAAGCTCCATTGGTCGATGGGAGACCAAATCTAAAAGCAAATGACGATGGAGCTTCGGCATCAAACACCACGACTCCGGAGGGAGTGTCTGAAGAAGAAAAGAAGAAGAATGAGGAGGGCAACTCGAGGGTCTTCAAGCCTGCGGTGCCATTCCCACAAAGACTTGCCAAGGCAAAAATAGATGAGAAGTACGGAAAGTTTTTCGAAATGGTGAAAGACTTGAGTTTGCAAATCCCCTTACTGTAGGCTATAGAGACCATCCCTTCATATGCAAAATTTCTGAAGAATTTGGTAACGAAGGATACAAGGACAGAGAAAGTCATCCTAACGACGGAGTGCAACGCTCTGATTCAACGAGCGAATCCGCCAAAGCTCAAGGACCCCTGGAGTTTTTCTATCCCATGCTCGATAGGGGAGGTGAAGATCAATCGGGCGCTTGCGCTCTAGGTGCAAGTATGAGTCTAATGCCTCTATCGCTGTATAAAAGGATAAATCTGGGTGAGCTTGAACCCACCGGAATGACTCTACAGCTGGCAGACAGATCAGTTAAGTACCCGGTGGGGGTGGCGGACGACTTACCGGTGAACGTCAGCGGCGTGCACGTGCCTGTGGATTTCGTAGTCATGGACATGCCCGAGGACAATCACACACCGATTATCCTCGGGAGACTCTTTATGGCAACCGCGGGCATCCTCATTGATGTCAAGAATGGAAATTTATCCCTGAATGTGGGGGACCAGAAAGTCGAGTTTGACCTGGCTTTATCGATGAAGTTTTCGCAGGAGAAAGAAAGATGCCACCTGCTGGAGGTTGAGGAAGAGAGAGTTGTTGAGGCGGAATCTCGGGAAGTTATTTCAAGGAACCCCCCAGATGACTTAGATGGCCTCGAGGAGCACCATGGGTAAAGAAGAAAAGAAGTCGCTAATGAGGTATGTGTCTCCAGGACGACTCCCCCCCCGGATTTGAGAAGGTTGCTCTGACTAAGGGCAAAGAGAAGAACCTCTGGAGCTCACTGCTGACGAAGTCCGGATCCTTAGAAGAGTGGCGGTTGACGCCAACATAAAGGAAAATCCACTAGACATCATCAGTGGGAGATTCGTTGAGACCCTTCACCGTTCACCTCTGTCAACACCAAGGGTCGCTGCTCCGAAAGCTGAAAGGATGCCGATCATTGGTGTCGGATCCTGTCAAAACAGAGTTAGGATCGATAAATAAAGTTGAGACTTACGCTTGCGTACGCGGCACGGTAGTCTCGGAACTTTGCCTTCGGATTCGCCACGACGGATCGAGTCTTCTCACGAACGGAGTAAGGCTACTAAATCCACAATCTAAATCTCTACTTTTAGATTTAAGAACTTGGATAAAGAGAGAGGAAGGATTTCGGCAGAGCTTCGCTAGAATGAAATGCATGCAAGAATGCCATGCAAAAGTGTAAAGAAATGGCTTACCCTTGGGTCTTATTTATAGCCCCCAAGGTAGTTATTGTAGGAGTAATTATTCCTTAAGTCTTTCCCATCAATCTAATTATCTTTGCGCACGACTTCGTGTGCACGACGTTCGAGGTCCGTATTCCCTCGTACATCCCCTACAAGGGTGTACTAACGTCTTCCATATCCAACATCTCCCACTCACACTTGAGGGAATTGTAAGAGAACGTCTTTCTCTTAGTTATTTCATCTATCATACCGAGAAATAGACCGTGCGACCGTCATGCGCGTAGAGTCTGTTGTTGTGCACTTGTTAGAGATACATAACGACCTCGAAGGTGCAAAGTTGAGTAGTTCAATGCATGCTTTACCCTAGATTATTTCTTCACATTTCTTATACTTTATATTCAACAATTGAATCCCATCTGGATTACAATTGGCTGGCCAGCTTTGAATCATTTAAAGTCCAAATGTGAATATGAAATCAATCTTCCTCTTCTTGCGAACCTTCTGATCTTGACTTGATTCGCTTTTCTAACGTGCCCCGCCGAGCCGAATTATCATAGCCCATTAGTAACACGCTAAGATAGCGATCATCTCGTCAAATCTAAAGGAACCAATTGGAGTCCTTGAGGGTAAGAGTTAAGACCCGTATGGCCTTTGAGTCTCACATAATAGCAAACACTATTGCTACTAACTCAGTGGTCGAAATGCATACGTGGTATGAACACGTATTACAACATCACTCCTTTCCCAGGGAGAGTATGTCTTAATGATGTTGTACGGATGAAAGATCAGACACCACAGTGCCTATCTTTTGAGTCCCCTTACTACTCATGAAATATTCCCGGACTCTCATCCTGCATAAGACAGATAGGATTTAAAAAATCCTATGAGATCTCTTTCAAATATCCTTGTGCTATAGATCTCAGATCTTTTGTAAGCATCCATATGATGCAGATCTTTCATTCGACTATCTTGTTTAAGTCACAACTCTAAATCATTTAATGATTTTGACTTTAAACTAGTCTCATCTCTATCTTATCCATCTGATAAGATAAGGCGGTTGCTCATGTGAGAGAGCCAACCTTAATCTGTCCGACATACACAAAATAAAATAGCTGAGACTTAAATACAAATGTATATAAAATCATTTGTAAGAAACTTGTATGCAAATTAAACTTTGATCTTCTATAGACATGGGAAATATTAAATGATACAGCTCAGCACCTACGCATTCCCATAGATGATAAGACCTCCTTCCGTTTGTCAGACCGTCATGCTGAATGCTACAAATTCGGCTTCCATGGTTGATAGGGCAATGCAGGTTTGTTTCTTGCTGCTCCAGGATATTGCACCATTCCTGAGCAAGAAAACAAGGCCTGAGGTAGATCTTCGCTCGTCGAGATCACCTGCCCAATCAGCAACGGTATAGCCTTCGAGTCTCAAGGTATTGCCTTGATAGCATAACGCATAGTCCGCAGTCCCTTTGAGGTACCTTAATATCCTCTTCACCGCTTTCCAGTGTGCCTTCCTGGATTGGATTGGTAACGGCTTACCATACCAACAGCATAGCAAATGTCCGGTCTGGTACACATCATGGCGTATATCAGACTCCCGACAGCACTGGAGTATGGAACCTTTTCCATAGCTTTCTTTTCTTTTGGATCTTTGGGACACATTTCCAAACATAGACCCTCGCCTTTGTTTATTGTAGGTAAAACGCAGTAGTCTATTCCTTCCTGTTGCGTGAAACCTTTCGCAACAAGGCGAGCTTTATATTTCTCGATGGAGCCATCAGCCTTATGCTTGATTTTGAGAACCCACTTGTTCCCAATGGCTCTACGTCCCTTGGGTAAATCAACCAAGTCCCAGACTTGGTTTGTTTTCATGGATTGAAGTTCTTCTTCCATTGCCGCTATCCATTTATCTTTAGCAGGGCATGTGACGGCCTGTTTGAAATTTGCAGGTTCGTCATCATCTTGTAGTAATGTCATGAATGTTTGAGGAAATTCATCCTCAAATCTCAGAGGTGTTAGCCTCGTTCGATTACTACGTCTTGCTTGAGTTTGATCACTCCCACTTGGAATGACATCACTCCCACTTGGAATAATATCACTCCCACTCGGAATAGGATTGGTATCGTTTGTATCATCCATTGGTGAAGTTTGAAACGTATTTTCTTCTTCACCAAGAATTCTCCCACTCGAACATTCCGATCCTTCTTGATCCCAAGTCTCAAACAAGGATAAGTCTTGACTTATCTCATCCTGTCTTGGAAACTCGTTTTCCAAGAAGACAACATCCCTCGATTCGAATTCTATTAGACCCCCATTGTCCTCTTGACCGACGAAAACATATCCTTTGGAGTTTTCAGCGTATCGGATGAAGATACACTTCCTCCCACGTGGCCCAAGTTTGCCATATTTGTGAGAGGATAAATGTGCGTAAGAGGCACAACCCCAAGGTTTTATAATGCTTAAGTCTGGAGTTCTATTGTTCCACAACTCATAAGGAGTAGAACTTACCGACTTCGAGGGTACACGGTTTAAGATGAATGTTGCCGTCAATAATGCATCACCCCAAAAGGTGATGGGCAAATTGCCTGAGACATCATTGATCGGACCATTTCCATCAATGTCCTATTTCTTCTTTCCGCAACACCGTTTTGTTGCGAAGTATAAGGCATAGTTATTTGATGAACTATGCCTTTTTCATCACAGAGTTCCTTAAAACTCGTTGATTGATATTCTCCACCCCGATCGGTTCGCAAGACCTTTATCTTGCGATCTAGTTGATTTTCCACTAAACTCATATAGTTTTTGAAGCAAGATAAAGTTTCATATTTGTGGGAAATCAAATAAATATGACCGAAACGGGTGAAGTCATCAATGAATGTGATGAAATAGGACTTCCCGCGTCTTGTCTTAACATTCATTGGACCGCAAATGTCCGAATGGATAAGCTGTAATAGAACTTCGGCCCTTGTGCCAGTTCCAAACAGCTTGCGACAAGTTTTCCCTACAAGATAATGTTCGCAAGTTGACATTTCAACTTTTGAAACATTAGATAGCAAGCCACTTTTGGCAAGTCTATCCATTCTAGTTGGTCCAATATGACCAAGTCTTGCATGCCAACAAATGATCTCATATTCAGAGTTAGAAGCATTTGTCAAATGGAAACTTTCATCAATAGAAGAAGAATCATCATACATTGTGTTTAAAACAATTAATCCATTACAAACATTACCCGACCCAATTAAAGAACTATTACAAACAAGGTCAACCTTTTGTTTATAGAACCTCCATTCATAATCTAAAGACATTAACATGACCACGGATACGATATTCCTTCTAATATCTGGAGCAAAGAGGACATCGTGCAATAATAAAGTCCGGTCGTTGTCGAGAACTAGCTTGCATGTTCCGACGCCTTTGACTTCAACACGAGTGTTGTTGCCGACGTATATCCACTTTGTTCCTTGAGTTATCTTTCGATACTCTACGAAGAACCCTCTGTCCTTCGCTACGTGGTCTGTGGCCCCTGAATCAATCAACCAAAAATAGTTAGATTCAACAAGAAACACGGAACTAGAAACACATATGTAACTAGCCCTACAAGTTACCTTATCACTTCCATCCGTACACGTACGGGCGAAGTGACCGTACTTGTTGCACTTAAAGCACTTGATCTTCTTCAAGTTTTTCTTCTTTGAGTGCACATTCTTTTGCCACTTTTTGTTCTTAGTCTTCTTTGAGGTTTCCGGTTCTTGCTTTCGTTCGTTCATAAACCTTAAGCATTTATTCTTCCACTTATTTCCTCCATGTGAGGAACTAGCGGCCATGTGCACTTCTGCACTTGGTTTTGCGGCTTGAATCCGCTCTTCCTCGAGTTCGAGGTGTTTTGATACATCGCTTAAAGTTTTAATGCACTCATTATGAGTGAGGTGCATTTTCATGTTATCCCAGCTATCTGGGAGTGAACGAATGACTGCTTGGATCTGATGTTCGTCAGACAACGTAACACCCGCATCCTTCAATTCAGATATGAGATTCGCCATGTGGCGGAGATGTTTTTTCATAGAGTGATCTCGCCGCATCTTGTACGAATCAAATTGAATATTTAAGGAGCGGAGTTTGGTAACCAAAGTTCCACCAAACTTTATTTCTAGCTCAGACCATATGTCTTTGGCTAGGTCGAATTCCCGAAATAGACGCATTATGTCATTGTCCATTGCAGACAGTAACGTAATACGTGCTATTTTGTTCTTTCGAGTCCAAGTCTCATAAGCTTCCCGGTCCCTCTTGTATTGGGCCGTATTGCCCAACTCAGGTTCTTCCATTATGTTTTGGAGTGTTTCAAGCACATCTTGCTCTTCCAAAACATATTGGATTTTTATTGACCAAAGTTTATAATTGTCGCCGTTGAGCTTTTCACCTTTGTTAAGCTCTGCGACAATGTTCTTAGAAGCGGTAGACATATTCGAATAAAAAAAACTGCAAAGAAAATGAAAAACACGATCAAAATTCTATGCATAAAGTTTCGATTCTTTAAACACTTGATAAGTTCCTTGGATGCGTTGAAATGTTACTCTAGAATCGAGAAGTTCACTACGTTCCCAATTACCATCTAGAAGTAACTTTCAAAGTATCCCTCTTACTTATCTCAAGTAAAAAGAAATCAGAAATGATACCCGTATGGTACCTGCAGCGGAAAAATACTTTTTGAAAAACATATCTTTCAAAATGGAATATGTGAGAGTTTGCGCAAAGAATTTTAGCGCAACAATTGCCAAGCCACGAGACCTGTTCTACACACCCATGGGTTAGATAACCATAGCCGGATCGTGGTAGGACTTGGAATTCTAAATTGCGCTATCTCGATTTAAGGACGGGACATAACCTATTTGAAAACATCTTTGTCAAAAAATTTGAAATACATTGGCTAATCTCCGTAGAGTAGAGCACAATGTCATATGTACATTGGCTAATCTCCGTAGAGTAGAGCACAATGACATGGCTAATCTCGCATGAAGTAGAGCACTATGGCTAATCTTCAAGGAGTAGAGCCCAAAAAAAATTTTATAAAACAAGAGTTGGCGACTGTCGTTAGCCCCGTATGGCCCGGCCATGGCTTATTGGCCTTGACCGGCCATGGCCCTTTGGCCATGGCCGGTCTTCCCCCTTTCATGGGGTGGCCGCATACCCCCGCCGGAGGGGGTTGCCGTGGTGGTTATAGGCCGTAGCCAAACCCCTCCGCATGGGGAGGGGGGTGCATGGCCTTCATAGCCCATTTGGCCATGGTGCACATGCACCAAATTTCATCTTCCCCGATGGAAATAACTACCACCTTCTTCTCCGGTGAAGCACCCGTTCGTCGATGAAGCACCCGTTCGTCGAGAAAGTAGTTATTTTCTAATGACCGTGTGCCAAAAATGAAAAATAACATACTACATGAACGGTCGGTTCTTCCCGTCACGGAGAGTTCCTGCCATATCCTTAATGACAGAAGACCCTAACGTGAAAAGAACAACCGCTGCGTTCTCTCCGTCACGAAGCGTTCCTACCATATCCGTAACGGTAGGATACCCATTCGTGAAAAAGATAACGACTCGTTCATAGTTTCGACGGGGCGGCGGTTTGACCGGGGCGAATTCATATGGCTCTGATACCAATGTCGGATCCTGTCAAAACAGAGTTAGGATCGATAAATAAAGTTGAGACTTACGCTTGCGTACGGGGCACGGTAGTCTCGGAACTTTGCCTTCGGAT
This sequence comes from Scilla litardierei, assembly GCA_030789695.1. Classification (NCBI taxonomy): domain Eukaryota; kingdom Viridiplantae; phylum Streptophyta; class Magnoliopsida; order Asparagales; family Asparagaceae; genus Scilla; species Scilla litardierei. The sequence goes on along the minus strand of CM061140.1, from coordinate 44,387,230 downwards.
TCGCCACGACGGATCGAGTCTTCTCACGAACAGAGTAAGGCTACTAAATCCACAATCTAAATCTCTACTTTTAGATTTAAGAACTTGGATAAAGAGAGAGGAAGGATTTCGGCAGAGCTTCGCTAGAATGAAATGCATGCAAGAATGCCATGCAAAAGTGTAAACAAATGGCTTACCCTTGGGTCTTATTTATAGCCCCCAAGGTAGTTATTTTAGGAGTAATTGTTCCTTAGGAACAATTTAACTAAGGTGTACCATTATACATGGCACATTATAAGCTTAAGTTGTACCATATGCATGGTACAACATAAGCTTAAGATATTACCCCTTTATTAGCCATATGTCGCATGCACTTATGCATATATATAATGCGACTTTCCCATCAATCTAGAGATCCTCTCCGCAAGGGAACATATTCCCTTTGCGCACGACTTCGTGTGCGCGACATTCGAGGTCATCACCCCCTACAAGGGTGTACTAACGTCTTCCATATCCAACAATTGGGCATCACCCTCACCAACCCCCCTGAAGATCATATACCGGGAGTCGAGCAAACAACTTTAAACAACAGCGCTTCATGGGAGGCAATCCATGTTCTGAACTTTCATCGTTGTTTATAGGATTAGTTTACTAGTTTTCACGAATAAATTTTACTATGGGATTTTTCGTTGGGGGACTTAGACAACTTTTTGAATCTATGCAGGAAATTACCCCCACCTGATCGGTTCGTGCATCAACCGATCGGGTGGCCAGTGTCAGAAGATGGCCAGTATCAGAACATAAGTCAACCGATCGGGTGGCACATGCAGATGATCGGGTGGCAGATCGGGTGATAACTATAGAGCTCTCGGGAATTTTGATGTAAAACCGACCGATCGGTTGTGTTGAAGCTGTGATCGTGTGGCAGACTATGTGGAGAGTACAGAACTCTCGGGAAATTTGTGAAGCGGTCAACCGATCGGGTGAAAACTCATCCGATCGGTTCACCTGTAGCTGCTTTCCAACAAGAAATTTTCGAAATCGACTCACCCGATTGGTTCGCCTAACCCTATAAATAACCCCCCTCACCCGATTTCATTTCACCCAAACTCTATCTCCCCTCCGAGCGATTCGTCTTCCCCCTCTCTCAAACGATCTCTCTCTCACTTCCACCACTCTTAATTTCACTCCCCCACTCCCTCCATTTCTCTCCCACCATCAGTCCCCTACCATCTACCACACTTCTTCCCCAAATTCACCCAAACCCTACCCCTACCCCGTGATTTTTGAAAATTCTCCTTTTGTTGGATTGAAGTGCGGCGGCTTCACACACACCTCCATTGCACGACGAAGGACCTTTTGCAAGCAAGGAATCGCCTCGATACCGAGTACACTCACTCCTGCGCTTTATTTTTACGTTGCCCAAGTATTAGCATTTTGCTCCATTGTTGTTGATTGTGTGCATTCATATAATCTTGCATTCTCATTACATCACCACACAATCATGGCCAAAGACAAAGACAAGGGTAAGGGGATCATGCAGGAAGAGGAGCCGTCTCGCAAGAGACACAAATCCACATGTCCACCGCGTGCACGTGCTCCTCCTACTCCTCCTACCCAACCACCATCCCAACCCATCATTCCTGTGGCAGACCCACTGATGGGACCGCAAGGAATCCGTTACTTGAGTCTAGAACATAAAGATTTTTATACTCGACTCGACCAACGTTCCCACTTAACCACTAAGTTTGCCCATAGTCAAACCTTACTCGACCTAGGAGTTTTCTCCGGAGTCAAGTCCTTATTTGGAAACTTAGGATGGCTAGGTTTCTTTAACTCCCATGCACCAATGTATCCCGCCCTCACACTCGAATTCATCTCGACTCTTAAAACTGAGGGTGGGGGTCAATCATAGATTTTCACCTCCGAAACTGAAACTTCCGCACCCACGTGAACACCATCAACAATATTTTCTGTTTCCCTATTCTCGAGGACCATATCCTCCCCTATGAATTTCATCGCGATTTCGATGTCGATCATTTTTGGGGACTCCTCACTCTTCACGACCATTATCCTCGAGGCAAGGCCAAGGCCTCCTCCATCATCCACCCCGTATTCCGTCTCGCCCATCGCATCATTTCGAGCGCTTTATTTTCTAAGGATGAGTCAGGTATTGTGACCATCCATGATTTATTTATTTTGTGGGCGATGACGTTCCCATTCATTCCCGGTGTTGACAGGATCAATTTCGAGGCCCCGCGCATTGGCATTAATGTCAGTGTGTGGCTTATCCAAAAATTCATTGATACTAGCCACGTCGGCAAGGGTAAGTATTGCTGCGGAGGCCTCATTACCCTCATTGCCTTGCACCCCCCGTTCAACATCGTTATCCCCAGTGATCTGCCGTGTGTCTCAGGATCTACATATCTAGATCTTGATGTCCTGGGGGCACATCCACATGATCCGCCCACGTGGCATCGGTCAGTATGTCTTTTACTATGGCCACCCCCTGCCCCATATACCACTCTGCCTAATCCTGGTCATATGGCTATTCATCTTGAGGTAGACTGGTCGTTTTCTCCTGATCCAGAGTTTGTAGGGGGTTGCATCTTCAGTTTCCACTCCCTGACGTACCTCAACCACCGTCCCCTGCCGCCCACTTAGGTGAGCAGGATATCCCAACGTTCAGAGGAGACCCCGTGGCTGGACTTAGTGTCACGGCCCCGATTTTTGCCGTTGTTTCTTCTGAGGCACTTACTACGGCCCTCTTAGGCCTAGCCTCTGGTGCCGGCACGACCACTGTCGCCGGCACCACTTCTGCTGTTCATCTGGCCACCTCTGCTCGCCTCGCTCTTGAGGCTGAGCTGTCAGCTCTGCGCACTGGCACATCCTCTTCTACCTCCTCGGACCCATCCACTTCTTTCTTTTCACACCCACATTTCCTCGCACTTGAGCGAAACATGGCTGCCATTCTCCGCCTCCTAACACACATCTACGGTCCTCCTCCACCTACTCCAGCACCATCACCACCTCCTTCGCCTCCTCGACGATCATCACCTCCTCCATCACCCCCTAGGCGATCATCCCCTCCCATCACCACATCTTCTCCACCCATGACCACTACCGTCGACCCTACACTCCCACCACCCTCCTCCATTACCACTGCATATTCGTGCCGCAAGAAATTAGCTGTGAGCTCAAAATCATTGTGTAACGACCACTTTTCGTGGTACGTTGTTCGTGCACGTGCTTTTGTCCGTGCACGTGTTTGTTTTAGACTTTGTTGTTGGTGAGCACTTTTGTGTGATATGCCGTTGTGAACGTCTCTGAGAGTATTAAATAGTGGCACTATCTTGGAACGACACTTCTCGAGTCGTTTTTCCACAATTTAAACTTACTCGATGAGACGTGACGATTTTCACTTTTGACGGGAGACGTTTCTATTTTTAGTTTCGTCGTCCGACGTCGAAATTGAGATCCGTCTTCTTAATTAGCTCACATTTGTTGCCACGATCACCACGATATTTATTTTATAATTTTTGGAGTTTATTTGACCACTTTTATATTTTTAACAAGTTTTATATTATTTTTAATAATTAATTTATAAATTATTTTCGGCCAAATAAAATTTATTTGAGTTTTAAACGTTTTAAAGAATTTTTGAGGAAACTTCCAGCTCATTTGGACCAAGTCAAACCCTTGGGTGAGTTGGAGTAGTTGAATTTCAAATTTTAAATTATTTTAATATTCTAATCCTATTAGATTTTGCCCTAGACCAAGTCAACCCATCTATACTATATAAGCAACCCCTAGGAAGACCTATTTTCGCAAGAAATTATCCCTAGCCTCTTCCAAAACTCAAATTGGACGTTGCGACGATTCGTCGCAACGTTGCGACGTTCTTCCCCCGCTCAGACCGAGAGAACGGGCCCAAATCTACCGCACCGACCGCTGCCAATGCCCGTTCCCCGCATCGCTCCGCATCTGACCGAGGCGCCCACCCGCCATCGCCGAAGCCCGCAACGTTGCAACACTTGCAACGTTGCATCGCTTTGTCGCCCGCAGCGACCGACCCGAACGCCCGCAGCGACCGACCAAATCCCCCGCACCAAGGCCCCGCCGCTCCACTGCAGCCCGCTGCGCTGCAAGCTCTGCACCCAGCGTGTCTGACCGACCAAATCCCCCGCATTGGCTGAGTACGACCGAGAGCCACTCGTCGCAACCCCGCACCCGTCGCACCGCTTGCCACCGTGGGCCCCCCAAGTTCTCCAGAGGTATTGTGGGTTCCCCAAAGGTCCCTAGGACTACTGTGGGCCCCACCTAGGTGCGTTCTCTTCGACGACTTGCCGCGTACGACGTCGTCGCACGTCGTAGCCCGTTGTCGCACGTGCGAGCTTTGGAATCTGGAATCGTCGACCGGGTGGATTGCTCTGAATTTTCCAGCGAGGAATCTAATTGGAATCTGGACTTGGAGCGCGATCTTATTATTCCAACCCCCGGCGTCGCTACCCGACGCCGGTGTAGCATTCGCGTCGTGTTGAGGTAACGTTTTGCACCCCTAGGACCCCCAACCCAATTACACGTTAACCAAGACTAAAAATCAGTATTTTAAAGTATTTTAAATGTTTTAGCAATCACTAATCAAGATTAATAAAACGGATGTAGGCCGGTGGTCTTGTGCACGTAGGAATCGTGACTTTGGACTCGTTGGACGGTGTTTTCTTGACGTGATAGTTGCAGGCAAGTGAAACTTGCCAACTCTTGCTTAGGGCCATGTTTTTAGGCCACTTCCTTGTTTTTAGCGTAAAAGAGACTAGTCAGTGAAATGATAGCTGGCTAGACGCCTACTTGATCTAGTTTGACAACGAAACTAGATCCGTCACCTAATTGATCTAGCTTGACAACGAAGCTAGATCCAACCCTTAAAACTTGTTGTTCATGCATACTAAACTGTCACGTTTACTTTCCTTACCTGTACGCCTTACTACTTGTCATGTCATGTCATCCATGCATTGAATGTCGCATTGGTAGCACACGCTACAATACTTGTACTTGTACTCCCTTGACTGGCTAGGTGCACCCCTAGACCAGCAAGATAAAACACTTCCTGGCTCGTGTTCCAGAAGCGAGCATTCCCGTTCGGGGGTAAGGCCCTGGCTCGACACACGTGGAGGGGTAGGGATAAACGATCACTTGAGCTTAGGAGTTGGCCCGCGCAGCCACTCTAGCCAAAAGGCGGAATCTCTGTGCACGAGGTGCTTACTTTCCTTGTACTTGTCTTGTGAATGATTCATGTAAAACTTGTCATCCATGCCATGCTCGTACTTTACTTTACCTGTTGCACTCATTACTTTAAACTGCCATGTCATTGCATCATGCTAGAACTGCTAGGTTGCTTTACTTTCACCTACTTTCAGTTTCCTTGCACAAGTCTTCCAGACTTGCTGACATGTGCCCCTTGCTCTTTTGGGTGTCACATGTTAGACCCTGAGCCAGAGATAGTTGTTGAGGACGAGGTGGTTGCTGACACTGAGCCTACGTTCGTCGAGGAGTTCGTGGACACCGGAGACCAGTTTTAGAGACTGTTGGCGTTGTTTTTGCTTTAGGTTGCTGTTAAATGTCGGTGCTTGCACCATTACTTTGTTTCTGTACTTTGTACATTTGTTGGCCATGCTCGGCCTCTTTTAGACTCTTTTCTTTTAGCGTGGTGGCTTTTTCTGTGATGTTGAGATTTATTGCTATGGATATTCTGAGACGTTTCTTTTGTCTCTTTCGTTATTATTATCTTTGTTTCGTTTCGCGTTGCAAGGACCTGCAGTTTTAATTTGATTGACGCTTATCGGACTTGCAGCTTTGTAGCTTCAAGTCTGAGCGGACCTTCTCATGCTTCGCCTCCACGTTTTTGGGAAGCGGGGCGTGACAGGTTTTGTTGGTGGCCTATGCAGGTCCGGTCTTGCAATTGCGAATTAACGGAACAACGATAATAACGGAATGTCCATTAAATAAATTGCAACATCCGAGTAATAAGCCCTGAGTTTAGTCGTTTTCTTATGACACTAGGTGATATGAAGGCTTAGTTAGACATCTGTGCTTGCTAGTTAGAGGCCCTGATTGTAGTTAGACTCCCTGTCAGCAATTGATTTAATCGTCGTAGGAGTGACCTTAGGGGTTCTTGTCTAACCCTGACCCTATTAGACTCCTAGAATTTCCTTCCGTCGTTCGTTTGGGTCCATCGATTTCGGACCAAGCTGAACGCATTTCATTACCGTCTAGCTCCTTAGAAAGTCTTAGCCCTTAGTTTTAATCTTTAGTTGGTCAACCGTAGGAGTTTCCCGTAGACTCTTCTGATTCATATCCTAGGCGTATGAATGTTTTGATCTCCGACCAATTTCCTTGCCTCGATTCACGAGATCACCTCATGACGATCGTCGTCCATTTTCGAACCTCTCCAATACGAACCTTGAAACTCTTGAAAGTATTTTTCGACTTCCTCCTTTCCGAAGTTTAACCTTGTCCCAAATTTTAACGCATACATACTTATACTTCATCCTCCTTCGTTGATTTAAAATTTTAAAAACTTTTGTCTGAAATTTTGAACTCTAGCTTATAATATTTTTCCAGCTTATATTTTTCGTACTTATGTAAACGCGTTGCCCTTCATATATTAATTTTTTTCTGGACCGAACTTTTGCCTTGCCCAATTCGATTTATAATTTTCCTTCTTATTTGTGTTATACGAATGATACGTCGTGTATACTTTAATATACCTTCAAGACACATGGAATTTCAGCTTTCAGCAAGTTGGTTTTGCTCGTCGTTTTCGCCACTTCAGATTTTTTTTGCAAAATTACTATTTTCATAACCACTTTCTGATTTAGACCCTCCGTGATTTGATTTTAAAGACTTGCTATTCGATCTTGATAATTCTTATACTAAGTCATTATTATTATTTTTCCGTGCACCATACATACTTTCAATTATTTTTATATCCGTGCCAGAGTTGTTGTGCTCGTATATTAAGAACCTTGTGCAAATCAGTTTTTCATTTTTGGCAAACCATGGTTTTCTAAAAGAAGTTTCAAAATTGATTATTTTAGATTTTCCATAGCCTAAAAGTTTTGAAAGCATTTAACCTGAGTTTAAATTTTTCCGTTACTTGATTTCATTCTTCGACTTTCCAAAACTTTTTGACAACATTATATTAAATTACTGACGTATAAATTTTCTAAACCACGTCCTTAATATTCGTGTAAATGATTTTACTTCCTTTTATGATGATTTTTAAAACCAATAGACCATTTTCTCTTATTATGAATGTTCGACTCAAATTTATTTTGAACAACTCGTTTTATCGATCTCCAAATATTTCTTGTCAAACTGGGATTTCAACTTTTTGAAGAACAATAGTTTTCAGATTTCACGTATTTTAACTTGTGCTACTTACCACATTTTCTTTTTCCCCTCCTATATAAGCATCACTACATCTCCCTTTTCCCTCAACCTAAACAACACCATTGAGTCAATGTTTCGTCTAACCAAGCTGTCTCCTTGTATTCGTCCTATCTGAACTCGTGCTTATAGATCCTTCCCTCGTCGCGCTCTCGACCTCTCTTTAGTGCTTAGGCCTTAGGGTGCTTCAATGTCTGTGTCAACTCTTAGTGGCTAGTAGACCCTTGGACCTTTGTGAGGTGTTGTAGTGCACGTACGTGAGCTTGAATGAGTGTACCCCCATAGTATATTGATGCTTGCCTATTGTGTGGTATATATATATATACTCGGAGTTATTCGTGATAGTATGAAGTTGTTGTGTGTTAGTAGTTATAGATTTTGTGTGGATAGCTATACTATACTAGGGATGCCTGTGTATATAAGAGTTAGCGTCGAAATGTCTAATGGAGTGTATGAAGTTAGAGATACTTATAATGGTTGAAATAAAATGATTGGTAAAGCTATGTATGTGCTAGGTGTGATGATAATAGGTGTACATATATATAAGTAAGTAGGCCTATTGAGTGACCTATATGTTAGTACGTATGTGTATGTGCTCGTATGTAGGTATGTATTATGCTTAGACGCAAGTAGTTATGTTTTGTTGCCTGAGTATATAGGTGATATGCATATGATAGTAGAATTATAATTTTGATTGGTATTGCTTGCTTTACGGGATGTTGCATGCGTGCATACCGAGAGGTATACACGACTATGGCACATCTTAATTATTTATGTGTGGATGTGTTAGTATACTAATTATAGGTAGTAGGTTATGGTGTGAACATATACACTACTTATGTGTGACTATACGGTGAATGTTTGTACTAAGGAGTATATTATAATTATACGTGTGATGATGTCTGTATTATTATTATGGTATATAGAGTGATTGAACTATGTAAGTATTACCTGACTAAATATTAAGTGTGATTGATTTATGGAATGTATATGGTTGTATTGGTAGATGTATATATATGGGAGTGGTATTGGTATAGGTATGAATGTCGTGTTACGTATATAGAATATTCTAATATATGTACCGAGTCTCACTCAAGCTTGAGTGGGTATACTCTAAGTATATTGAATGTAAGTTGTAGTTTGAAAATATCAATGTTTGATGTATGTATAGTGATAGGAGTGTTTGTGCCTGGTTGTGCTACGCACATGATTGTGGGTCGCTACGCCAGTATATAGTTATAGGTGTTGGTCTTGTGGTGTAGTTATTTACTAAGGACTTGCTCGTGTGAACGTATGTGTACTAGCTAAAACTGGGTGTGTATGTGTGCTAGTTATATAATGGTATGATTGGTCTACGTAAATGAAATGTTAGCGTGTATGGGTGTGCACCATGCACGGGTAAGTATGTGCGTAGTTATAGGTATTGATGACTATGATATATGTGGCGTGTCGTAAATACAGTTATAGGACCGTACGTGATGTGAATATATGGTGAACTATTTGCATGTATTTGAATGACTATATATTGTGAAACTATAGTAGTGGTGAATATATATATATATATATATATATATATATATATATATATATATATATTTGGAAAGTTAGCGTGGTATTTTATTGATGAATATACAAATTACAATAATAGTACATTTAGGATAATGGTATCAATAGGGAGAGGATAGGGCACAAGCGCCGTCACTCTCCACTATCAACTCCAAAATATAAATGCAACTATTCTCAAAGCCAACATTTACAATGAAAATATGAAGTACCAAACTCATCCCAAATCCCTATAATCCCAACTGGAAAAAGCAGTCACCTCCACTGTAGTAGAAGGATCCAGGTCATGCAAAATGACTCTGATATCCGCAGCAATCTCCTCAAAAAGGGCCGTCTTCAACCTCTTCTCTCCATCAAAAATACGTCGGTTCCTTTCTTTCCAAATATGCCAAACCGTGGCTGCCAAAACTGTTTTGCCCAGAATATCCAGAGCCGATTTCCCCCTAAACCTTTGAAGCCAGACTTCCCCAATCTCACAAAGCCTTGTAGCCTGAGTTGTGACATTAAGCTTAAACAAAGCTCTACTAACAATATAGTAAGAGAAGCTACACTCAAAAAATAGATGGTTAATGTTCTCTTCTTTACCCTCCTCACATAATACACAGTCAAGAGAAGTTGGGATTCCCCGTCTACTCATCAAATCCCTAGTGAGGAGCTTACCCTGCAGCGCACGTAGCAAATTAATAGACATTTTAGGGGAGTGACGGCCATACCATACAATTTTGTGGAATGGAAAAGGGTTGCTGCGGTGTCGAATCCCCTCCCACGCTTCCTTGAAGTTGAACCTATCTCCCGGCAACCAAGACCATTCATCAGAACCAGCCCTCAACTTCAGATGCTCAATCATTGGCCTGATCCTGGAAATTCCCGGGTCTGGAACCCACCCGTCACCCGCCCAATAGTCTGCAACCCGCATGGATTCCGCACCTTGTGGAATGTCACATAAAGTATGTAGAGGTCCATGCTCAGTCCAGGGATCAAACCAAAACAAAGTGCTACGGCCGTCTCTCACGGTCTTCGGATTAGTCTAAGGAACTCTGACGGCTGTTCAAGATTCGCTTCCATGTCCCCGAATGGTTCACATTTGCTCTGCCGCAAAGAGGCCATGTCCATACCACAGCCCCACTTAGCCCAGATGCTCTGTTGAGGTATCTCCAAGTGCTGCCGCATTCAAATGTCTAATACCAATGCCTGTCATCCCACGACCAAGCGTACCCAAAATAAATCTTCGGCACAATGAAGAGATAGACTTCAGAATATTTGTCGGGATGTGGAAAGCATGCATCCAAAAAGCAACAATTCCGTATATCACAGTTCTCACCAATTCAATACGCCCATCAATAGAAAGAAGGGACGAACTCCACCCCATCATCCGCTTCTTGCATTTATCCACAAGCCTTCCGTAGTCCTCGGATATTTAGGACCTAGATAGGTGGAGATAGATGTAGCAATTTTGTCCCTAACAAGTCTGCTCATTCTTTTTGACAGCTCATACCCATGCTTTTCTCAGCCCCGTATAGGTATAAAATTCTTCCAATAAGTATTTGTGCCTAAAAAGGACCTGTGGTGCCAGTACGCCTCAGGATGAATGGTCCCTATGTTGATGGCCTTAGCCATTAAGAGGGAAAAAGATTCCATAATAATCACAAATAAATAAGGGGAAAGCGGGTCACCTTGTTGAATTCCTCTGGAGACTGCTTATATAATATATTGAAATTTGACGTACTTAGTATTGGATGATACCCTTGATGTTTGTGCATAGGTAGCTACCTATAGGTAGAGCAATGATTGTATTTGCTAAGTAGACTATCCTTATATGAGTATCTGAAATATTGTTTGCGATTAGGTAGGTGGTAGTTATATAAGGGGTGCATGCTTATATACGTGATTGAAATACGTGTATGGATTTGACTGACTATAATAAGTATAAGAGTATACGTATGTGAATGTATATATATACGTGTTGGTAGTGTTAATGTTTGGCGACTAGAAATATTAGCTTTTGTCCGTGCACGTGTTTGTTTTAGACTTTGTTGTTGGTGAACACTTTTGTGTGATATGCCGTTGTGAACGTCTCTGAGAGTATTAAATAGTGGCACTATCTTGGAACGACACTTCTCGAATCGTTTTTCCACAATTTAAACTTACTCGATGAGACGTGACGAGGAAACTTCCAGCTCATTTGGACCAAGTCAAACCCTTGGGTGAGTTGGAGTAGTTGAATTTCAAATTTTAAATTATTTTAATATTCTAATCCTATTAGATTTAGCCCTAGACCAAGCCAACCCATCTATACTATATAAGCAACCCCTAGGAAGACCTATTTTCGCAAGAAATTATCCCTAGCCTCTTCCAAAACTCAAATTGGACGTTGCGACGATTCGTCGCAACGTTGCGACGTTCTTCCCCCGCTCAGACCGAGAGAACGGGCCCAAATCTACCGCACCGACCGCTGCCAATGCCCGCTCCCCGCATCGCTCCGCATCTGACTGAGGCGCCCGCCCGCCATCGCCGAAGCCCGCAACGTTGCAACACTTGCAACGTTGCATCGCTTTGTCGCCCGCACTGCACCCAGCGTGTCTATTACGACCGAGAGCCACTCGTCGCAACCCTGCACCCGTCGCACCGCTTGCCACCGTGGGCCCCCCAAGTTCTCCAGAGGTATTGTGGGTTCCCCAAAGGTCCCTAGGACTACTGTGGGCCCCACCTAGGTGCGTTCTCTTCGACGACTTGCCGCGTACGACGTCGTTGCACGTCGTAGCCCGTCGTCGCACGTGCAAGCTTTGGAATCTGGAATCGTCGACCGGGTTGATTGCTCTGAATTTTCCAGCGAGGAATCTAATTGGAATCTGGACTTGGAGCGCGATCTTATTATTCCAACCCCCGGCGTAGCTACCCGACGCCGGTGTAGCATTCGCGTCGTGTTGAGGTAACGTTTTGCACCCCTAGGACCCCCAACCCAATTACACGTTAACCAAGACTAAAAATCAGTATTTTAAAGTATTTTAAATGTTTTAGCAATCACTAATCAAGATTAATAAAACGGATGTAGGCCGGTGGACTTGTGCACGTAGGAATCGTGACTTTGGACTCGTTGGACGGTGTTTTCTTGACGTGATAGTTGCAGGCAAGTGAAACTTGCCAACTCTTGCTTAGGGCCATGTTTTTAGGCCACTTCCTTGTTTTTAGCGTAAAAGAGACTAGTCAGTGAAATGATAGCTGGCTAGACGCCTACTTGATCTAGTTTGACAACGAAACTAAATCCGTCACCTAATTGATCTAGCTTGACAACGAAGCTAGATCCAACCCTTAAAACTTGTTGTTCATGCATACTAAACTGTCACGTTTACTTTCCTTACCTGTACGCCTTACTACTTGTCATGTCATGTCATCCATGCATTGAATGTCGCATTGGTAGCACACGCTACAATACTTGTACTTGTACTCCCTTGACTGGCTAGGTGCACCCCTAGACCAGCAAGATAAAACACTTCCTGGCTCATGTTCCAGAAGCGAGCATTCCCGTTCAGGGGTAAGGCCCTGGCTCGACACACGTGGAGGGGTAGGGATAAACGATCACTTGAGCTTATGAGTTGGCCCGCGCAGCCACTCTAGCCAAAAGGCGGAATCTCTGTGCACGAGGTGCTTACTTTCCTTGTACTTGTCTTGTGAATGATTCATGTAAAACTTGTCATCCATGCCATGCTCGTACTTTACTTTACCTGTTGCACTCATTACTTTAAACTGCCATGTCATTGCATCATGCTAGAACTGCTAGGTTGCTTTACTTTCACCTACTTTCAGTTTCCTTGCACAAGTCTTCCAGACTTGCTGACATGTGCCCCTTGCTCTTTTGGGTGTCACATGTTAGACCCTGAGCCAGAGACAGTTGTTGAGGACGAGGTGGTTGCTGACACTGAGCCTACGTTCGTCAAGGAGTTCGTGGACACCGGAGACCAGTTTTAGAGACTGTTGGCGTTGTTTTTGCTTTAGGTTGCTGTTAAATGTCGGTGCTTGCACCATTACTTTGTTTCTGTACTTTGTACATTTGTTGGCCATGCTCGGCCTCTTTTAGACTCTTTTCTTTTAGCGTGGTGGCTTTTTCTGTGATGTTGAGATTTATTGCTATGGATATTTTGAGACGTTTCTTTTGTCTCTTTCGTTATTATTATCTTTGTTTCGTTTCGTGTTGCAAGGACCTGCAGTTTTAATTTGATTGACGCTTATCGGACTTACAGCTTTGTAGCTTCAAGTCTGAGCGGACCTTCTCACGCTTCGCCTCCATGTTTTTGGGAAGCGGGGCGTGACACATTGCCCACTCCCACCACATTGATCGTTGTATCCCTTCCACTTACCATTACCACCGATACTCCACCCATCGTTCACACCACCACCGCACCCATCCATCCACCATCTCCTTCCCTCTCTCCACTTTTCCGCACACCCATCACCTCTCCCGCCCACAACCCTCCATCCTCTTCCGAGGAGGGTGAGGAGATTGCATCCCCTGCACCTTGATTGTTCTTTTTTCTGATTTTCCCCTAGCATTTTTTCTGCACCACATTGATCATATCATTTTGCTAGCATTTTCATGATCAGCTTGGGGAAAATCGATTTTTGTGTATATTGTCGTGTGATGTCATTGTTGTGTGCATGTTTATGTGTTCTTTGGATGTGTTTTTCTATCTTTTATTTGTGTGTTTCTTTTTCGTTATTTTTCTGTTTCGTTTGTGTGTTTTCATGTTTTTCAATTTTTTTGTGTTGGTGCATACTTCCTTACCATTTTCGTTGCCCTCCCATATTTACTCTTATTGCATTGAGGGCAATGCAAGATTCAGCTTGGGGGAGTCGCACTTTGTACGTCAGTTGTGTCTTCTTCTTCATTTTTGAGTCGTTTTCATCGTGCTTTTCTTTTTCTTCCTTTCTTTTTTATTCTCCCTCTCCTATAGATGACCCCATATGCTGAACTGCCACGGATCTACACACACACACACTTATCTTAGCTACGATAATCACTTTCATTAACCCTAGGAAGCCGAGTCCTATTGCATTTCATGCTTCGTGGGTTCACTTTGCTTTTGTGTGAGTTGTTTGTCGTGACTAGCTAGTGGTGTGCTTCTACGTTGTGATTTTGTTTCATATACCTATCCTTGGTTGACCCCTAGACTATCATGCTTCAATTCCGAATATGTGATATTTTGCCTCACTGTCTGCTTCTCTATGCATGAATAATATACATATATTACGCTTCAATTCGCATGTGTCGGGACTCTACCAATATGACTAGAATAACCCATTTTGCTCATGCTTTGATTTGTGAGAAAAACTTTCTTTTGCCCAAGGGTTTAGAATTTGATTTCTTTTTTGTTTTACTTGGTGCAAATCCCCTCGTCGTGTACCGTTCTCCCACTTGGGAGAGTACACAAATATACAGCCCAGAATCCAAAAATCCAAAAAAAAACAGAGAAGAAAATTTCAAAAAGAAAAAAGAGAAAGAAAAAATATGTATAGCCAAAAACCAAAAAAAATAAAAATACCCAAAACCCAAAAAAAATTCCCACTGTGCATATCATTCGTATCCACCGTGAATAAAGGGCAGGCGAGAATTTACACCAAGTGTTCTACTCCACAACTTCTCAACCTCCTTTGTTTTCGAACACACTTGTGACGTGTGTTTATATTTCATATATTCACGCACGTTTTCTTTTGTGTTTTTCCGTCATTTTCTGCCGTCTCGTACCCGCTTTCTCATATTTTCTTGTTTTCTTTCACTTCTCTGTGTTTTTACGTATTTGCAGGAGTTTGCCGGCATAAGGGACATAAAATGACGATATCATGAGTCCCCAGAGCAACGGGAGGATTCACGCGTGATCCAGGAGGTCAAACGACGAAGATCGTCATCTTTTAACCCCCACCCGATCGGTTGGACACAGCCAACCGATCGGGTGGTGCACGCGTGCATGACATGGTCAGCCGCTGAAGCAACAAAAGTATCAAACGACCGGGTCGCTGATCGGTTCAACCGATAGTTCTTTCTGGAAATTGGAGCTGAAACTCAACCGATCGGGTGATCTTCACCCGATCGGTTCACCTGTAGCCGTTTCCCCGAAGAAGATGACCCGGAGATCTCACCCGACGGACGGCTGACCGTGCCAAAATGTCGCAAGTCTCTGTCTTTTGGGCAACAATTCCACCCGATCGGTTGATTTATCAACCGATCGGTTGATTTATCAACCGATCGGTTCACCCGACGACGCTCACGATCCAAACGACGAGCAGATTCCGCCAATCGACCGTGTCGCCTGACCGGGTGAAATTTTGAAGATTGCTGCCAAAGTTCGCAGCAGGTCACCCGATCGATTGATTCTTCACCCGATCAGGTGATGTCATTTTCTATAAATAGAGACCCTAGGTTTCCAGAAACGAGAGTTGTTATTTTTTACTGTTTTTTGTCTCTTGTGACGGCTGTAATTTTCCAGTTATTTGTAAGTCTTCTGATTTTTAACCAAACTTTGATATTATCTTAATTGCATTACTACTATCGCATTTCTATTGCCCGATTATGTTTTTAACGGTCGATTTTGATTTAGATTGCTTTTTAGTAAATATGTGTGAGTAGTTCCCAAATCTGGGATTTTGGTGGAAACCCCTTCGTGGGTTCTCCCCGATGCGTCCATAGGACTAGGAAATCGATATGGATTAGGAATCTATCGGTTACGTGGGGTGTTTCATTGTCATCGGCGGGAAAAATACCGCCTTTGACCGTTGGGCCAAGGGGGAATAAACTTGGCGGTTGACTCCCTAGCCATAGCTCACGCACTTAGAGTAGACGTCGAATCCTAGCGTGCGGGAGCGGCAGGATGAGACGTTGGGAGTAATCGTTGCGAGCTTAGTGCTCCCAGAGTCGGTCAGTGTTAATGGACATGAGAATTCCCACTGATCGAACCTGGGTAGTCCGGCGTATCATCCTGGGCACCGACCGGAATATCGGGCCCATGGGACGCTGGTATCACTCTTAGAGGCAACGTCTCACCATTAGACCTAATTCCGATCGTTATCTTACCCGTAGGCCGTGTTGGCGTGAATCGAACGATAGGGTGGAAACCAAAGTCCCGTGTTTCCCTTTATATTGTCTATCCCTCGCATTCTATTTTCGTGGCAACCCATCTACCGATTCGGGCTGGCTCACCCATGGGGTGAAATTGGTCCTTCCTGACACAAGCACAACCACGCCTCCCTGAGTTCGACCCCCAAGCCACACTATAACACAGTGCGCTTGCGGTTATAAATATTTAAATCTCACGCCCCCAATCATATATTGCACGCATCTGACATGCACAACGCGGGGACGTCAAGCTTTATGGCACCGTTACCGGGGAGGCAACGTGCTTGTTATTTTAGGATCTCATGAACCCTTGAGTCTAGCTCACATCCCTATCCCGCGATAATTTTCGCATTCTTCTTTTTCGTTTTTTTAATTATTTTCTAATTTTATTTTATATTTTTATCTATTTCTTTCCCTCTTTTGCTTCACAGGTGTTTGTTGTTTTTAATGCGCAGGAACACAAGGAGTCTTGACGACTTGATTCATGTTGATCCTGAGATAAATGCCACCCTAAGGCGTCTTTCCACAGAGAAGCCAAGAAGAGAAGAGCCTGAAACCATGGGGGAAAACACCCTACCTCACAAGTCCCTACTGGAGTACTCAAGGCCATCCATCGAGTCCACATCCGCCATCTGTCCTCCTGCTATCACGGCGCAAAGCTTCGAGCTTAAGCCGTCTTTGGTGACGTGGATCCAACAGGATCAATTCTCGGGGGCACCCATGGAGAGCCCCATCGAACATTTAGACTCCTTCTTGGAGAAATGTGACACCTTTCGGATAAATGGTGTCACAACTGAGGCGATCCGTCTAAAACTATTCCCCTTCTCTATGCGAGATAAGGCCAAGCTGTGGCTTAGGGGGGAGGACCCAAATATGTTCAACACTTGGGAGAATCTTTCAAACGCTTTTCTGACGAAGTTCTTTCCTCCGGGGAAGACCATGAAGCTGAGGAGCGAGATCTCCTCCTTCTCCCAGGCCAGCCACGAGTCCTTGCATGAAGCTTGGACAAGATATAAAGAGATGCAGCGAAGATGCCCTCATCACAAGCTTTCCAAGTGGCAGATAATTAATCTGTTCTACAATGGATTGAGGGATGACTTGAAATCTTCCATGGACGCCACGACTGGGGGGATCCTTCATGTCCAGGAGTGAAGAAGATGCCGGACAAATTCTAGAAAATATGGCATCAAACAATGAGCGGTGGTGTGACGAGAGAGCCACACCTAGATCTGGGGGTATCCACAGGGTCGAGGACATCGACAAATTGTCCAGCAAGTTTGACTTGCTGTCGACCCAGATCTCTGCGCTAATGGTAGGAGCCGGTGATGCCGGTACACAACATATTACGGCGGTGGAAGCTGAAGTCTTTGGAGACTTCGAGGGTGGTGACATCTCACCACCGTTAGACCAAGCGAGCGCACTATTCTACAATCCTACGGGAAATGCGCCGTATCCACCACGGACTAGCTCCAACCTGACCTACTCTCCGAACAACCGAAATCATCCCAACCTTAGCTACAGAGCACCGTATCAGCAGCCGCCTCCTCAGCAGCAGCAACAGTTAGTATATCGGCCGCCCAGGCAACAGCAGCAGCAGCAGTTTCAGCAGCAGCAGCCTCCACAACAGTTTCAGTAATATGCTCCTAGGAATCAGTAGCCCATTCAGCAGCAGCAGCAATATGGCCAACAAATGGCCATCTCTCCGGTTGAGTCCCTTTTGACTCAATATATTACCAAACAGGAGAAGATAAATTTGAAGCTGGAAATGGGGCACCGGGCTCTCACGGACCTGTAGTGCCCTGTGGTAGCTACTGCACACGTACTAGAGGGGGGGTGAATAGTACTTAAAATAATCAAGATAGTTATTCCTAATTATTGTGCAAGAAACAAACAATAATGCGGAATTAAACAACTATCAACAAGAATTAAAACATACGCAAACAAACAATATTACTGGGTTCGGATCCACCCAAGTCTCCCCGACTTGTTCCCGGTGATCCTACGTCCCAACCACCCGGATCCCCTCCGGATACTTGAGTTAGCAACCCTAACTCAAGATTTCCACTATGAAATACTTGTAAACAACCTTCACAAGTCAAATCATACAAAAGACATGTGACTCCCACAAACCGGGATCACAACCTCTCTCACAACCGAGAGACACAATTCAAATACGATTGAAATGAAATAAACTCTTACCTTACAAAATCCTATGCCTTGAGTATACTTACCAAATTAGGGCAATGATGGATTTTGAGGAAGAGGATGTCACCAAACCCTAGCTTCAAGAAGATGACCAGCAATGGAAGCCTAGGGTGGAGTATGGTGACTAGGATCAAGCTCTTGGCTTGAGAAGCTCACAATGGAGAGAATCTCTCTTGAGGAATTAGGGCTCAAGGTGTTGAGGGAGAGATTCTTGCGAGGGAGAGAGAGCTTTGAATTAGCTTGGGAGAGCTCTTCTCTTAGGTCTGAAATTGCTTGGAAATAGGACCTCTAACCCCTCTTCAAACGAATCAGGATTCTATTTAAAGGGGCAAGAGAAATCGAGTTTGAAAGAATCCCAACGGCTCTATTCTGAAGCAGACTAGTCGGTCAAAGAAGGATCAATGACCGACTAGTTCATCAACTAGTCGGTCGGTGATACAACGTAGACCGACTAACGGTAGAACAGCCAAGAAGTCGAAGTACAGGCAAAGACAACTAGTCGGTCTAAGAAGACTTGCCGACCGACTAGTTTCACAACTAGTCGGTCGGTGAATGATCTTTGACCGACTAACGTCGAAATAGAATAGGTAGACTTCAAGTTGACTTAGTCGGTTTAAGAACAAATGCTGACCGACTAGTTTCTCAACTAGTCGGTCGGTAAACGTTCTTTGACCGACTAACTCGAAACAGTAGCTCAGGCTGAAAATGACTGTACACAACTAGTCGGTCTGAGAAGGACTCCTGACCGACTAGATCGTCATCTAGTCGGTCGGTGACCCTTCTTTGACCGACTAACTGTAGTCATGGAAAGAGCTGAATATAGAGAAGGCAAACTAGTCGGTTCATATAGAGTTGCCGACCGACTAGATCGTCATCTAGTCGGTTGGTGACTCTTCTTGAACCAACTAACATGCACAAGAAGCCGAGGGAAGAAGCGATAGGCTTCGGGAAAGTTTCTAATGGCTTCTATGATAATCCTAGCTCTAAGATATGAGCAAAATGAAGATTATAAAGTAAGTCCTACTCAAGGCTTAACATTCTAATCTATGAAGCTAGAAGACTATAAAAATCAACCTTACGATCCGTCTTCAAAGCTTCAATCTTCATTCCTCTTGACTTCAATATTGCTCCTTGAGCTTCAACGAAGCTCCATGCACACGATCACGCGTATTGAGAAGTCTTGAGACGTCGCTTTTGTTGTATGTGGTATTTTGGCGACGATCTCCATAACTGCGCTCACAAATAAGTTAGTATCCATTATTTATGTTTGCTCATCATCCAAAACCAAATCCGGGGAACCATATCACAACATTCTCCCCCTTTTTGGTGATGACAAACCAATCATAAATAATAAGGAATAATAATGATTCAATTGAAATTTACTTACTCCCTCTGCATTGATGACACGTTAGTTCCATATTCAATAATATTCATATGCATCAAGCAGCGAGGGAAGATATGAAATATGAACCACATATTGACATATAGGATCTAAATCCATTTTATATCTTTACTCCCCCTGAATCTAACACATCAAATTAGATTCATGGTAAATTCCTTTGAATTATTAATTAGCACATTGTCATTATTATATCTCTCCCCCTTTGGCATTAGCAAAAAGAGCGGGAGGAGACAAAAGCAATGGCTAAAAAATAACGCATGGGAGTCGAAGAATACGACCAAGGCCCAAAATAACACCAATGCAAAATATCAAATGCAAAATACCGAAGTCGAAAATCGGAAACCGAAATCATCAAACCATAGATGAAATACGAAATACGAAATCATCTAGCCATAGGCGAAACTCGACAACCGAAATCATAACATCATCGACGAAAATCGGAAAACGAAATCACCAAGCCATAGGCGAAAATCGAAATACGAAATCATCAAGCCATAGGCGAAAAACGAAATCCGAAATCAGCAAACCTCAAATCAATTTCACTTATTGAGTTTTGGAACATACTCTCCAAAATCAATAGAATGCATGGAAAACAATTCTATGTTTCCATAGAAAGAATTCTATTAAATCCATAAAATCATCGAACGACGAAATCAACATCAGAGACAAAAATAATCCGATGTGCATACTAAATGTAGCATGCAAGAATGTTATGCCAAAAAAATAGATAGAACATCATATAACAATGGCATACACTAATCTAGCATACGAAATGAAGCAAAATGATACCAATTGTAATATAATCTACCAATGGATACCAATGTGAATCAAAAGTATGAAAATACTTACAACATTAAGCTCCCCCTACTTTGGTGCATCACTCAAACACCAACAACTCCATTCGAACGAAAATCCTTGCAAATCACGGAGTTGGTAGGGTTGGTATCTCATGGTGGATTTAACCTAGAGAATATCATTTTGGTATCCAAAAATCCTTTTGGATCCTATGGGTTAGGCAATAAATTCAGCTAACTAAATTCAAATTAAATGTAACCCATACATACCACAATTGCTTTGGTACCCATAAAAATGAAATTAAACTTATGGTACCCAGCAATGAAAGGTCAAAGGGAACTAACCCTTCGGAAACCAAGTCCAAGAGGAACTTGATTTCCCAACATAATCATCATTCAAAATAACATCATTAGTAAACGATTTCACATACAGATTCTTATTATGCATGCTTGTGTTCTTCGGACCCCAAATGGTGTATGTCTTGGGAGTCCTAATCCTATTGGGAACATGCATATGTTGTTGATTTCTATGTGATGCATGTCGTGGGTAAGCATATGGCATGCGATGCAATGGTGCATGACGATAATTATTCATATGAGAATGAGGATGAACATATGGATGTGGAGGAACACGTGCATGAGTGTGTCTCATAACGTGTGCACGTGCTCGTGGGTGCGGAGCATAAAAATCATCATTTGTGCTAACATGTGGGGTAAGATGTGTGTTCCTACGTGGCATGGTATACATGTAAGCATGACCCTTCTTTGGAGGTCCACCCAAAGTGGGTTTCTTTCCAAATGGGGGCGTGTTCCTAGCGGAGGCACCATTGGTAGAAGATCTACCCATGACGTGTTTACTTCCACTAGTAGAAGCATCGGAAGATGGCCTAACAAAGGTGGCGGACGATTTGGATGACTCTCCCATCTTATACCCCAAACCAATGTGATGATTGGCCGGAGGTAAGTCATTTAGGATATCATCCAACTTGCCCTTACCTTTGTTGAATTCATGAATTCGGCCTAATGTGCTCTCATGCTTCTCGGTGAGAGAATGCAAAGAAGCATCCAAAGTGGACACTTGCGATGCGAGTGCACAAACACGTGACTTGAGATTTTTATTCTCAATACTCAAAGTTGAGATTTGAGACGTCAAATCCGCTATCACATGTTCATCCGAATCCTCGATATGAACATGCTCAAGTTGAGACTTGAGATTTTCAATCTCATTTCTCAACCCATCAACAACGGTGTCGTTGTTGACGATGAAAGGCTTAGGCGAGTTTTTAAGACTATCTAATTCATTTTTAGTCTTCATAAACTTAGTAGCCATATTAGAAAACTTATTCCATAATTGTTCATTGGCTATTCTAAGTTCATCATTGGTTACCTCTTCGCCTTCATCCTCGCTTCCATCCTCGCTTTCATCGGAGGAAGTCTCTTCATCAAAATCCTCTTTTCCCATGAAGCACGTGTGTGCATTCTCCATTCTTTCATCGTCCGACTCTCCACTTGAGGAGTCGGAGTCGGTGAAAGTGCCGACAAGCCCTTTTTTTTGCTTTCTTGACTTGTCGTGCTTGGATCCCTTCCATTTTCCCTTGTGTTTGTAGAGAGGACAATCCGGCTTGATATGTCCTGGCTTGTTGCATTTGTAACACACGGGAGTAGAAACATTAGTCGAAATAAATTTAGATTTACGATTCAACTTACCTTGTCGAAAGAATAGGATGAATTTCTTTGCCATATTGGCCAATGTTTCCATGTCCAATTCTTCGTCCTCTTCTTCTTCCGAATCTTCATCATCGGTAGATGGAGCGGCCTTGAATGCAATTGCCTTTTTCTTTGGCTCGTCTTGCTTCAAGTACGCCTTCATCTTTTCCCTCATCTGGATCTTACTATCCTTGCGTACCTCATAAGACAACAAGGTACCCATTAGTTGTACGACCGTATATTTATTCATGTCATTACCTTCCTCGATGGCGAAGGTACGCTTCTTCTTTGGCTCGTCTTGCTTTAGGTAGGACTTCATCTTTTCCTGCAATTTGAGCTTGCTATCCTTGCGTACCTCGTATGACATTAAAGGGCAATGATGGATTTTGAGGGGGGTGAATAGTGATAGTCACCTCGTACCACATACAACAGGACCAAGTAACCCAGCTGGGGTTACAAGTGGCGAACCTTTCAAGGTCGCAAAACCTATTGCCGCCACAACCGGAGGTGAACCCGATGAGAGCAAACCAAACTTTGGCGCTCACGCACAAGCATGCGAATGTATCCGCTATCGTGTTGAGGAGCGGAACACAAATCCCCACAAGAGTGCCCCCAAAGGAACCGGAAGCATCGTTGGTCGTAGAGCGACCAAGTGAAATAGCCAAAGACAACGGTGCTTCATCGCCAAAGCCAACGACTCTGGAGGGACTCTCTGAAGAGGGGAAGGAGAAAACCGAGGAAGGGAGCCTCAAAGTGTTCAAGCCCGTTGTGCCTTTTCCACAACGGCTAGCCCAAGCCAAGATAGATGAAAAGTATGGCAAATTCTTTGCCATGGTCAAGGATCTAAGCTTGCAAATCCCCTTCCTTGAAGCTATCGAGACGATTCCCTCCTACGCTAAATTTCTAAAGGATTTGGTGACAAGAGGATCGAGAAAGGAGAAGGTCGTATTGACGGCGGAATGCAGCGCTCTCATTCAGAGAGCAAATCCGCCTACGCTTAAAGACTCGAGGAGCTACTCTATCCCTTGTGTGATCGGGGAGATAAAGATCCATCGCGCACTTGTCGATCTTGGAGCGAGTGTCAGTTTGATGCCCCTGTCGCTGTATAAAAGGATAGGGATGGGCGATTTAGAACCCACCGGTATGACCTTACATCTTGCAGACCGATCGGTGAAATATCCGATGGGTGTTGTAGATGACCTCCCTGTCAACGTAAGAGGGGTGCTTGTGCCAGTGGACTTCGTCGTCATGGACATGCCTGAAGATGCGCACACCCCCATCATCCTTGGATGGCCTTTTATGGCCACTGCCAGCGTTTTAATAGATGTGAAGAATGGGAAGCTTTCCCTTAACGTCGACAGCGAAAAAGTTGAATTTGACTCGGGGTTGTCAATGAAGCACCCCGATCCCTCGGATGATCCAAGATGCAATGTGCTGGAGTTAGAAGAAGAGAGAGCTGTGGAAGCAAGCTCCTGGGAAATTCTTTCAAGAAATCCCCCATATAGCTTGGGGGACTCAGAAGAACATGACGGCCTGAAGAATGATGATGTTGCTAGGAGAGCAGATGCGGCACATACGATCCCTCCCGGATTTCAGAAAGCTCCTCCGATGAGGAGGAAAGGGAAAGAGCCCATGGGACTCACCGGTGACGAGATCTGAATCCTGAAACGAGTGGCGATGGACGCCAACATAAGGGAGAAGCCTCCGGATCTCGTCAACAAGGGGAGGGTCATCGAGCAAGTTTTCCTCTCACGGTCGACGACACCGAAGGCCGCCAACTCTAAATCCGAAGCGATGTCGACTTTAGGGCATCACCCACGTCCGCCTTGAATATCATCTATGGGCGTCAAGCAAACGACGTTAAACAAAAGCGCTTCATGGGAGGCAACCCATGCTCTGAACTTTTATCTTTATTTTTAGGCTTTTTATTATCTTTATCTTTCCTATTTTAATAGTTAAATTCAGCCACAGGATCATCCGTCGAGAAACTAAGGCCATTTGTAAATTTTTGCAGGAAACAAGGCCTCACCCGATCGGGTGAGACGTATCAGATAATGGTCGTATCTGCTCTCTATGCGAACTGGTTGGGTGAAGTATTGCGTGACCAGGTGGCAGACCGTGTGAGCTAAACAGAAGTCTCGGGAATTTTAGGAATTGATCAACGGATCGGTTGACACGAAGCGTGGACGGGTGACAGACCGGGTGAGCTGTACTAAACTTTTGAGAAAAAGTATTGATGCGGCCACCTGATCGGTTGAGTTCTCAACCGATCGGGTGGCCTGTAGCCTCTTTTCGACAAATTTTTCGACCTAAAAGTCAACCGATCGGGTGACTTCTCACCCGATTGGTTTGACTTAAAATCCTATATATATATATAGCCGCACTCCACCCGCTCATTCCCCCCCTCGCCTGATCTCAAATTCTCATCGCCGTTTCGACTTCTCCTCCCTCCAATCGGCCACCTCCTTCACTCAACCGACCTAAAGCCCATCCCAATCGATCTCCCCCAACTCTTTTTCCATCTCTCCATTGATCTCTCTCTATTTCTCTTCGATTTCACACCTTCAAAACCCTAATTTCCGCCTAAACCCCACCCCATTTTCGAAAGTTTGTTGAAAGTAGTTGCCGCGGCTTCACACTTGTTCCCATTGCGTTGCGTTGGGACATCTACGAGCAAGGATCTTCATCTCGCTTGGGTAAATTAGCTCCTTAGCTCAAATTTTTATTTTGCCATAGAATTTCAATTTGCTCGATTGCTTGTGTTAGTGTGCATTCATCGCATTTCGCATTCACTCATACACACACTCTCTCACATGGCCCGGGACCAAGATAAGGGTAAGGGTGTCATGCGAGAGGAGGGGTCGTCTCGCAAGAGACGCAAGACCACACGTTCACCACACACACGCCCTCCTCCCGCATAGCCTGCACAGCCCCAA
Source organism: Scilla litardierei (assembly GCA_030789695.1). Taxonomy (NCBI): domain Eukaryota; kingdom Viridiplantae; phylum Streptophyta; class Magnoliopsida; order Asparagales; family Asparagaceae; genus Scilla; species Scilla litardierei. The sequence continues at coordinate 44,362,090 of CM061140.1, read as the reverse complement.
CCCCAACCTCAACCTGTCGTCCCAGTTGAGGACCCACTGATGGGCCCACATGGCTACCGATTTAGGAACCATGAGCACAAAGACTTTTACCATAGACTTGATGCTCGGGGGCATCTATCGACCAAGTTTGCCCACACCCAATCGCTTATCGATCTCGGTGTATTCACCGAGGTCGAAACCCTCTTCGTAAACTTAGGTTGGTTGGCTTTCTTAAACGCCTTGGCCGTGTCCTACCCCGCACTCACACTCGAATTTTTATCCACACTTGTATGTGAGTCGGGGTCGGTCGTCATATTTCGGGTCTGTAATCGAACCATTCGTATCCACCTAGATATCATCAATGACATCTTTGGTTTTCCCATCCTTGGGGACGGTGCTATCCGCCCCTACAGGTATCCCCCCGAGTTTGACGTCGATCAGTTTTGGTTCCGCCTCACCCTCCACCCTGACTATCCCCGAGATAAGGCCAAGGCCTCCTCCATCATTCACCCCATCTTCCGTCTGGCCCACCGAATTATTTCTTCCACGTTTTTCCCCAGGGATGAGTCAGGTACCGTGACCATCCCTGATCTCTTCATTCTTTGGGCCATGACCTTTTCCTTCGTTCGGGATGACGACGGGATTTCTTTTAGGGCCCCTACCGTTTCCGTCCATGCCAGTGCTTGGCTTGTTTTCAAGCTTCTGGAGATTAGCCGTGCCGACAAGGGCAAGCTTTGTTGCGGGGGCCTTATCACGATCATAGCTTCCGCTCCCCGATTTAACATTGTCATCCCCCGAGATCTTCCCACTACCGTAGGATCCTCACATCTAGATCTCGACGTCCTGCGGCATATTCACATGATTAAGCCCCGTCCCGATGGCCGCTTCACCTTCCATTACGGACACCCCCATCTCCCTATAACATTCTGCCCAACCTCGCTCGCATGACTATTGCTTTGGCGGCAGATTGGACATTTCCTCCCGATCCCGAGTTTATGGAGGGGCTCCGTCTTCCATTCCTTCCCCAGGGCGCTCCGAGACCACCTTCCCCTATCACCCACTTAGGTGTACAGGATATCCCTGCGTCCCGGGGAGATTCCGGGGCTGGTCCTAGTCATGCCATCCCGGCTTCTGTCCCGATCACCACCGTCGCCACCCCTCTGGTCCGTACTACCTCCTCCTCCTCCTTTCGTCGAGCCACTTCCGCTCGTCTTGCTCTCGAGACTAAGCTGGCTTCGCTTCGCGCTGTCGTTTCTTCCTCCACCTCCTCGGTCCCATCCTCTTCTATTTTCATTCACCCACATTTTCACGCACTTGAGAGGAACGTGGCCGCCATCCTCTGCCTTCTCACTCACGTCCACGGACCACCCCCACCCACACCACACCCTCACCACCACCTTCACCACCTCGACGATCGTCACCTCCCCCATCACATTCTTCACCCCCACCATCACCCCCTAGGCGACCATCCCCTCCTATCACCACTTCCATCATTACTTCCATCCCCACCACCTCATCTACTCCCACCGTTTCCATTCCCTCCACTTCACCTCCGCTCACGACCCCTTCCGTCACTCCATATGTGTGCCGCATGAAATTGCAGGTGTGTTCGCGATCACTTCCACCACCATCCTCACCTACCCACATACCCCCACCATCCTCACCTCCACCATCTACCACCGCACTGGTCGACATTTCACTACCTCTCACCGTCGTCACTTCTACTCCACCAATCGTCCACACTTCCTCCACCCCACCGATCCATCACCTCGACCACTTTCTCCACTTCTTCGCACTCCAGTCACCTCTCCCACCCGCACCGCATCCCCTATTTCTTCCCCCGAGGAGGACGAGGATGAATCCTCTCCTGCTTTTTGATTTCTTTTTGTTTGCTGACCTCCCCCTTGCATATCTCTGCATTTTCATGATCACATCATATCGCTAGCATTGTCACGTCTAGCTTGGGGGAAGTCATTTTTCTGTGTATTGTCGTGTTTTGTTTTCCTTGTGTGCTTGTTACATTTGTTGTGTCGTGTGTTTTCTATTTTTTTTATTTTTTATTATTTTCTATTTTTTATGTCGTGTGGTGTGATCTTTATTTTTTTTTCTTATTTTCAGTTTTGTTTGTGTGTTTTTCTTGTTTTTCATGTCTTTCTGTGTCGGTGTGTATTCCCCCCATTTTCATTGCCCTCCCGTATTTACTCTTATTGCATTGAGGGCAATGCAAGTTTCAGCTTGGGGAGTCGCACTTCGTGCGTCATTTGTGTCTTTTTCTTCGTCTTTTTCTTCGTTTTCATCGTGTTTTTTTATTTTTTCTTTTCTTGTTTTTATCTCTTTCTCCTAGAAATGAACCATATGATGAATTGCCACAAAAATCACACACACACCTAGCATGGCTTCGATAATCACATTCACTAACCCTAGGAAGTCAAGTCCTCTTGTATTTCATGCATCGTGGGTCCATTTTGCTTTTTTGTGAGTCGTGTGTCGTGCCTAGCTGTTTGGTGTGCTTCTACTTTGTGATTGTGTTTTATATACCTGTCCAAGAATGACCCCTGGATTATCATGCTTCGATTTGAGTATGTGGTATCTGCCTATCTTGTCTGCTTCTGTATGCATGAATATACGTATCGTATGCTTCATTTCGCATGTGTCGGGATTCCACAGTTAGGACTAGGATAACCCATTTTAGCCTATGCTCTGATTAGCGAAATATCTCCCTTGCCCAAGTGTTTAGAATCCGACTTCTTTTTATTTTTACTTGGTGCAAATCCCCTCGTCTTGTACCGTTCTCCCACTTGGGAGAGTACACACGTGTATATACCCCAAAATCAAAAAAAAAATCCAAAAAAGAGAAAAGAAAGAAAAAATAAACATATGTATAGCCAAAAATCCAAAAAAATACATATATCCAAAACCCAAAAAAATGTGTGTGACTATTTCCCTACCTATCAAGAATAAAGGGAAGGCGAGAATTTGCACCGAATGTTCTACTCCACATCATCTTAACCCCCATCGATTTCGAAAACACTTGGAATAGGGAATTTCTAGCTATTATCTAGGCGATAGTGTGGTGATGTCCGAGTCCCTAGCTGTGGAGTCCTTGACACATGATGCATTTCTATTCTCATACTCTTCTCATGCATGCTTCAGCTATATATTCACCGCTATTTCTAAATCGAATCGATATTTGGGTCATTTCTTGGATTTGTGTATATGGAGTTTATAGCACAATGTAGATAGCGACACCGTCTGCTAGCACACGACCACGCTCACTCGCGCTTCACCGCGTGGGCCCACGGCACTTGTCTGGACTCGTATTCCTTGGTTTAGTGATGTGATTTGGCGTTTGCCTGCTTGGGGTGTCATTTTTGATTTTGTTGGCCCTGACGGGCGATTTAGGATTTAGAGCTCTCTTTTTCTCTCTTTCTCTCTATTTTCTCCCTCCGAGCTCCTACTCTCACTCGTCTTCCTCGATGACGAGGAAGGGTTCAGCTTGGGGGATTTTGACGTGCATTTATATTTCATATATTCACGCACGTTTTCTTTTGTGTTTTTCCGTCATTTTCTGCCGTCCCGTACCCGTTTTCTCGTATTTTCTTGTTTTCTTTCACTTCTCTGTGTTTTTACATATTTGCAGGAGTTTGCTGGCGTAGGGGATATAAAACGACGATATCATGAGTCCCTGGAGCAACGGGAGGAGTCACACGTGATCCAGGGGGTCAAACGACAAAGATCGTCATCTTTTAACCCCCACCCGATCGGTTGGACACAGCCAACCGATCGGGTGGTTCACGCGTGCACGACCCGGTCAGCCACTGAAGCAATAAAAGTGTCAACCGACCGGGTCGCCGACCGGTTCAACCGACTGTTCTTTCTAGAAATTGGAGCTGAAACTCAACCGATCGGGTGATCTTCACCCGATCGGTTCACCTGTAGTCGTTTCCCTGAAGAAGATGACCCAGAGAGCTCACCCGACGGCCGGCTGACCGTGCCAAAATGTCGCAAGTCTCTGTCTTTTTGGGCAACAATTTCACCCGATCGGTTGATTACCGATCGGTTCACCCGACAACGCTCAAGATCCAAACGACGAGCAACTTCTGCCAACCGACCGTGTCGCCTGACCGGGTGAAATTTTGAAGATTGCTGCCGAAGTTCATAGCAGGTCACCCGATCGGGTGATTCTTCACCCGATCGGGTGATGTCGTTTTCTATAAATAGAGACCCTAGGTTTCCAAAAACGAGAGTTGTTATTTTTTACTATTTTTTTCTCTCTTGTGACGGCTGTAATTTTCCAGTTATTTGTAAGCCTTCTGATTTTTACCAAACTTTGATATTATCTTAATTGCATTACTACTATCGGATTTCTATTGCCCGATTATGTTTTTAACGGTCGATTTTCATTTAGATTGCTTTTTAGTAAATATGTGTGAGTAGTTCCCAAATCTGGGATTTTGGTGGAAACCCCTTCGTGGGTTCTCCCCGATGCGTTCATAGGACTAGCAAATCGATAGGGATTAGGAATCTATCGGTTACGTGGGGTGTTTCATTGTCATCGGCGGGAAAAAGACTGCCTTTGACCGTTGGGCCAAGGGGGAATAAACTTGGCTGTTGACTCCCTAGCCATAGCTCATGCCCTTAGCGTAGACGTCGAATCCTAGCACGCGGAATCGGTAGGATGAGACGTTGGGAGTTATCGTTGCGGGCATAGTGCTCCAGGAGTCGGTCAGTATTAATGGACATGGGAATGCCCGCTGACTGAACCCGGGTAGTCAGGCGTATCATCCTGGGCACCAACCAGAATATCGGGCACATGGGATGCTGGTATCACTCTTAGAGGCAACGTCTCACCATTAGACCCTAATTCCGATCGTTATCCTACCCGTAGGCCGTATTGGTGAAAATCGCATGCTAGGGTGGAAACCGAAGTCCCGGGTTTCCCTTTATATTGTTTATCCCTCGCATTCTATTTTCGTGACAACCCATCTACCGATTCGGGCTAGCTCACCCATGGGGTGAAATTGGTCCTTTCTGACACAAGCACACACACGCCTCCCTGAGTTCGACCCCCAAGCCACACTACAACACCATGCGCTTGCGGTTATAAATATTTAAATCTCACGCCCCCAATCATATATTGCACACATCTGACACGCACAACGCGGGGACGTCAACTTGGCATAGGAATTTTCTAGCAGTTATCCAGGCAACAGTGAGGTGATCTTCTAGCCCCTAGCAGTGGAGTCCCCAACACACGATATGCTTCAATTCTTATTCTATTCTCACGCATGCTTGAGCTATTATTCACCGCTAATTCGAATTGAATTGATATTTGGGTCATTCCTTGGGTATGTGTATATGGAGCTTTATTGCACAATTTAGATAGTAACACCGACTGCTAGCTCACGACCTCACTCACTTGCGCTTCACCCCGTGGACCCACGACACTTGTATGGACTCATATTCCTGTGTTTAGTGATGTGTTTGTCGCATGCTTGCTTAGTGTGGTGAGTTAGTTTTTGTTGGCTCTGACGGGTGATCTAGGACTTTGCTTTCTCTTTTTGTTTCTTCCTTTCTATTTGTCCCTCCGAGCTCTTACTCTCACTCATCTTCCTCGAGGACAATGAAGGGTTTAGCTTGGGGGATTTTGACGTGCGTTTATATTTTATATATTCACGCATGCCTTCTTCGTGATTTTCCGTTGTTTTTCGTTGTTTCGTATCAACTCTTTTGTGTTTTTTGTATCTTTTCACTTTCTTTGCGTTTTTGTGCCATTGCAGGAGATTGCCAGCGCCGGGGGCATATAAAGCAGATATCATGAGTCCCCGGAGCAACGGGAGGTGCTACGCGCGATCCCGAGAGCCAAACGTCGAAGAATGCCATATATCAGCCCTCAACCGATCGGGTGGACAGACCCACCCGATCGATTCATGCACGCGTATCCGACCCAGACAGGAGTAGCAGTGAAGAAGAGCTCACCCGATCGGTTCAGGGATCAGGTGAAAATGACAATGCTCTCTGTCTTTTGGAGCTGAATTCCAACCGATCGGGTGACATCTCACCCGATTGGTTCATCTGTAGCCAAATTCTCCCAGCTCACGACCCGACGACATCACCTGATCGGTTCAGCGATCGGGTGATGTATCTCCAAAGCTGAAGACCAATTCGACATCCGTCTCATCCGATCGGTTGATGCTTAAACTGATTGGGTGGATGCTTATCTATATATATTGCCCTAGGTTTTCCCAGAAAACGATCCCAATTTTTTAGACTGTCTTTTTGGGATTTTGGCGGCTACAATTTTATTTTGTTCTGTAAGTTCTCTGATTATCATGATACATTAACATTTCATTCTTAATACTATTTTCTTTGTATTTCTATTGCTTGATCTTGATTCCAATGGTTAAATTTTGTTGTGTTGCCATTTTTGCAATGAATCATGAGTAGTTCTCCAACCTAGGGCATTGGTGGAAGCCCCTTCGTAGGTTCTCCCTAGAACGACTCTTGGATTAGGATTACGATAGGATCTAGGAATTTAGATGGTTACGCGAAGAGTTTTATTGTCATTGGCAGGAGAAAGACCGCCTCTGACCGTCGGGCCAAGGGAAAATAAAACTGGGGTTTGATCCCCTAGCCACAGCTCACACCCCTAGCATAGACATTAAATCCTAGCGTGTGGGAACAGCAGGATGAAATGTTGGGAGTAATCGTTGCCAGCTTAGTGCTCCCGGAGTCGGTCGGTGTTAATGGACATGGAAATGCCCTCCGTCCGAACTTGGGTAGACCTAGCGTATTATCGAGGGAATCGACCGGAATATCAGGCCCATGGCACGCTAGGTATCACTCTTAGAGGCAACGTCTCATCACTAAACCCTAGAATCGATCGTATTCCTATCCTTCGGTCTTAATAGAGAGGACACATGATAGGGTAGAAACCAAAGTCCTAGGTTCCCCTTTTATATCTTACATTCTTCGTAGCTCATTTCGTGATAACCAACCGATCGACAGGGCTAGCTCACCCACCGGGTGATCCGGTTCCTACTTGTTAACAAGCACAACACACGCCTCCTTGAGTTGGACCCCCAAGCCACACTACAGCACCGTGCGCTTGCGGTTACAAATATTTAAATCAGGTATCCCCGATCCTACAACATATAGTGCCAAATCTAGGGGACGTCGCAGATTGATCCTTGAGGTTTGAGGATAGGATCTATATACCGTCTGATGCCATTAGAGAGGAGCTGTTGGAGGAAGCTCATAGTTATCCATACTCTATACATCCTGTAGAAACCAAGATGTACCAGGACCTGCGACAGCATTACTGGTGGCATGACATAAAGAGAAGCATCGCACAGAGCGTGGCGAAGTGTATTGAGTGCCATTAGGTTAAGGCTGAACATCACAGGATTGTCGGATTATTACAGCACTTGCCCATTTCGGAGTGGAATTGGCAACACATCACGATAGACTTCGTGACTGGACTACCCAAGAGTATGAAGCACAATGACGTTGTCTGGATGATTGTAGATCGATTGACAAGACGACAAACTTCATTCCTTTCAGAATAAGCCAGTCTATCGAAGTGTTGGCCAAGAAGTACATGGATGAGATTGTAAATCTGCATGGAATTCCTATTAGCATTGTCTCGGACAGAGACACCAAGGTCACATCTCATTTCTGGAGGAGCCTCTAGGAGAGCTTGGGAACCCATATGAGCTTTAATACAGCTTACCATCTACAGACAGATGGTCAGTCAGAGCGTACTATACAGATACTTGAAGACATTCTACGAGCATATATGCTGGACTTCAAAGGATCATGGGAAGACCATCTCCATTTGGTGGAGTTTGCATACAACAATAGCTACCAGTCTAACATTGGCATGGCACCTTTTGCCACACTGTATGGGAGGAAGTGCCGATCCACCTTGAGCTGGGATGATGTAAGAGATCGAGAGTTGGTTAGTTCTGAGCTAATCACAGAAGCTTTGATGTGGTTCGGACCATCAGAGAGAAGCTGCAGCTGGCTCAAGACAGGTACAAGCATTGGTCAGATGTGATACGTTGACACCTGGAGTTTAGCCTGGTGATCATGTTTTTCTGAATATCTCACCCAACCAAGGATTGATTCATTTTGGCCGGAGAGGAAAGCTTAGTCCTCAATTCATTGGGCCTTTCGATATTTTGGATCGAGAAGGAGAGGTGGCCTACAAGCTTGCATTGCCCCCTGCCTTAGCGGGAGTGCACAACGTGTTCCCCAGCTCGCAGTTGCATCGCTATGTGAGCGACCCTAGTCATGTTGTGGACTACTCGAAGATTGCAGTTCGTCCAGATTTGACATACGAGAAGCAACCAGTGGAGATCTTTGATTCACGTCAGAAGGTCTTCAGCAACAGGATTGTAGATCTAGTCAGGGTGATATGGCGTCGTGACTCGCGAGGAGAATCTACCTGGGAGCAAGAGGACGAGATGCAAGGATGTTATCCCTACCTTTTCCCTGCACTGTAAAGAATTCCGAGGACGAAATTATTCTAAGGAGGGTAGGATGTAACAGCATGTATCTTAGGCATGTTTTTTTCTTTTGTGCATTTATTTTACTTTAGTCGTCCGAGTGTTTTTTGTCCGAGTGTTCATTTCTTTTATGCATCGATGCAAGTGCGTCTCTGTTTTTGGAATTTTTCTCCATAGCTTAAATAATTACTTTTAACTATAACGCCTACTTAATTAGCCAACCTCACACTCATTAACGCATCCCTTTGGCAGATGAGATCCAAAATTTTCGGATCTCAAAATTATTACGTTATTAAATAATTAGATAGATAAGAATATTTTCTTACTTTATTATAAAGGCCTCTTCATCCTTCAAACAGACTGAGCCCCTCCTCCTTCAGCAACGACCATCGCCCCCCTCCAACCCCCTCCATCCTCCTTGCAACTTCTCAACAGAAACCCTTACCATCATCATCAACCACATACAGCCTCCTTCAAATCAAAAACCCAAATCATAAACAAAAATCAGAAATTGAAAGATGGAAAACTGAGAAATCAGATCTGAATCTTCATCAGATTCATCCACATCATCATGCCTACTACCCCAGTCTGCCGCCCTGACCAGTACGCGTCGCAGCCAGAACCGCACGCACACCTCTGCCCTGACTACCTGGTCATCGCCTAGCCGCCACCGCACGTGCAGCTGCCAGATCCACCCTACCGCCCTACCTGCCATATGCCCCGTCGACCAGAACCCTGCCCTGACTGCCCCGTGCCCTGCCGCCCTGACTGCCCGGCGTGTGCCACTACCAGATCCGCCCTACTGCCCTACCTGCCCTATGCCCTGCCGCCCAGAACCCTACACTGACTACCATATGCCCCCTGACGTGCGTCTATATTTCATATATTCACTCACGTTTTCTTTTGTGTTTCTCCGTGTTTTCCGCCGTCTCTTATTCGTTTTCGTATGTTTTCCCGTTTTCTTTCACTTTTCTTTGTTTGTCCATGATTGCAGGAGTTCGACCACGTAGGGGACCTTTTACGATGATATCCCAAGTCCCCGGAGCAACGGGAGAAGTCACGCGTGATCCAGGGGGTCAAACGGCGAAGTATTCATCTTTCTGCCCCTCACCCGGTCGGTTGGTCATCTCTAACCGATCGGGTGATGCACGCGTGCACCAACCGGTCGCTACCGCAGCTCACGAAGAAGTCACCCGACCGGTTCACAGACCGGTTCTGCGGGCGGCTGTTCTCTATCTTTTCGAGCAGAATTCCAACCGATCGGGTGACTCTCACCCGATCGGTTCATCTGTAGCTGAGAAAAAGAGCTGAAGACACGGGCGTCGACCGACCGGTTCACCCGACTGCTCCAAGATCCAACCGGTCGCTCAAGAACTCACCCGATCGGTTCGTGAGATCGGGTGAAAACTCGCCGTTTTCTGTAATTTATCTGTAACGGATCAACCGATCGGTTGACTTGTCACCCGATCGGTTGATCCGAAAATATATATATAGGACCCCTAGGGTTCCAGAAACGGGAGAGTTGTATATTTTTACTGTTTTATTTCCTTGTGACGGCTGTAATTGTTACTCTTAAGTAAGTTTTCAGATCCTTCTAATTTTTTAGTATGGTCTTTACTACTCCTTTACTTCCGAATTGCAATTGTCTGATTATGATTCTAACGGTTAAATTTCATTTAGATTGCTTTTTCATGAATTTTTGTGAGTAGTTCCCAAATCTGGGATTTTGGTGGAAGCCCCTTCGGGGGCTCTTCCCGATGCGTCCATAGGGTTAGGAAATCGATAGGGAGTAGGAATCTAACGGTTACGCGGGGCGTTTCATTGTCATCGGCGGGAAAAAGACCGCCTTTGACCGTCGGGCCAAGGGGGAATAAACTTGGCGGTTGACTCCCTAGCCAAAGCTCACGCCTTTAGCGTAGACGCCGAATCCTAGCACGCGGGAGCGGCAGGATGAGACGTCGGGAGATATCGTTGCGGACTTAGTGCTCCCGGGATCGATCAGTGTTTATGGACACGGGAGTGCCCACTGATCGAATCCGGGAAGTCCGGTGTATCATCCTGGGCACCGACCGGAATATCGGGCCCATGGGACGCCGGTACCACTTTCAGAGGCAACGTCTCACCATTAGACCCTAATCCCGATCGCTATCCATACCCGTAGGCCGTAGCGGCGAGAGTCTCTCGTCGGGTCGGAAACCAAAGTCCCGGGTTTACTTTCTTTTTGTTCATACGCTTTCATTTCCTTTCGTGACAACCAACCACCGATTCGGGCTAGCTCGCCCCTCGGGGTGATTTAGGTCCTACCTGACCCAAGCACAACCTTGCCTCCCTGAGTTCGATATTCCCGCACCCTACACTAACCGTGAAACTTGCGGTAAACGACACCGCGCCGTCGCGACGCAAGCGGGGCGCCGGTCAAGTTTATGGCGCCGTTGCCGGGGAGGCAACGTGCTTGATATTTTAGGATCTTGAAAACCCTCGTATCTAGCTCATATCCCTACCTCGCGATAATTTTCGCATTCTCCTTTTTCTTTTTCTTATTTGTTTTTCTTATTTTTATTTCTTATTTTATCTGTTTCTTTCCCACTTGTCGCTTCACGGGTGTTTGTTGTTTTTCATGCGCAGGAGTTCAAGGAGTCTTGACGACTTGATTCCCCCCGATCCAGAGATTAACGCCACCCTTAGGCGTTTGGCCGCCGAGAAGCGAAGTGAAGAAGATGCTGCACGCAGTTTCAGGAGACATCTGGGATCACTCTCACCATGTCCGCTGCTTGGCGCGGAGCTTAGCAGAATCACTGAATACTTCAAATATACTATCCCTCCTGACTGCCGCTGTGGAATGCCAAAGATATCGAGATGCGCAGGAGTACCTTGCCATGGCAGCTCCCTCTCCCCACGGAGAAATGGCGTGTATCGACAACCATGGTCTCGAATGTAGTGAAGAAGAGTCAGCCGCAGAGTTGTGTCAGGAGAACCACCCGACCAGATTTGGAGGCGACGCTGAACAGGAACCAATCTACCCCTTACAGACTTCTATTGAGTGTCCCCAGTCTTTGAACGATGGAGAAGCTGGAAACGGTTGTGGAGAATCATCGATGACTGAAACCTGTTTTCACCTACAAGCTTTCTTCCCGGATAATTATGGTGAGCTCGGAAGAGACCCGGTGCATCTCTCGACCGTCCCCACTGTACCCTGCGAAATTTCACCGCTAGGAGCCACGGCCGAGGTGGAGATTCCGGATTCTGGCTTCAGTGAAATCCACGAAGAAATCTGTTCCCTTGATGATGCTCAGCTCGAAAAGTATGCGTCAGGGCCCCAAGAAGTAGAGATGAAAGAATTACCGCCGGGACTTAAGTATGAATATTTGGGAGCAGGGTCGACCCTTCCGGTTATAATTAACTCTTCGCTACCTGAGGACCAAATGACCAAACTTCTTGGAGTTCTAAAAAGTTTTAAAGGAGTTTTTGGATATGCAATTGAGGATTTAAAAGGGGTTAGCTTGGGCCTCTGCTCACATAGAATTCTTCTTGAAGATGAGCAAGCCTCCTCGATTGAGCCGCAGCGGAGGTTGAATCCCGTAATGATGGAAGTTGTGAAGAAAGAGATTGTAAGGCTTCTACATGCCGGTATTATATACCCTATCTCCGATAGTCGCTGGGTTAGCCCGGTACACGTTGTACCCAAGAAGGGAGGAATGACGGTGGTTCGCAATGAAAAGAACGAGCTTATACCAACGAGGACCGTTACAGGGTACAGGATGTGCATTGACTATATGAAGCTGAACAAGGCTACAAGGAAGGATCATTACCCCCTCCCCTTTATTGACCAGATGCTCGAGAGGCTGGCGAAGTATAATTATTTCTGTTTTATGGATGGGTATTCTGGATTTCTTCAAATCCCTATTCATAATGATGACCAGGAGAAAACGACTTTCACCTGCCCGTTCGGGACGTACGCCTACAGAAGAATGCCGTTCGGGCTTTCTAACGCCCCTGCTATGTTCCAGAGACTCATGTCCGCTGTCTTCTCTGACTACTCCCAAGACATCATGGAAGTTTTCATGGACGACTTCTCAGTCTACGGAACTGAATTTGACTCGTGCCTCAGTAATCTCACTAAGGTCCTGGAGAGATGTCAGGAAAAGGGACTAGTCCTAAACTGGGAGAAGTGTCACTTCATGGTCCAAGAGGGAGTTGTGCTGGGACACATCATCTCTTCGAGGGGAATCGAAGTTGATAAGGCTAAAATCGAAGTGATTGAAAAGCTTCCACCACCGCACAATCTTCGAGGAGTCCGTGGTTTCTTAGGACATGCGGGATTTTATCGCCGTTTTATCAAAGACTTCTCGAAGATTTCCAGGCCTCTGACCCAACTCCTCGTGAAGGACACACCTTTCGTCTTCGGCGAGGAGTGTGTGGAGGCCTTCCGCACTTTGAAGCTAGCCTTGATTTCCGCACCCATAATACAACCACCAGACTGGGAACTCCCCTTTGAGCTGATGTGTGACGCTAGTGATTATGCAGTTGGTGCCGTCCTAGGGCAGAGGAAAGATAAAAACCTCCATGTCATATATTATACGAGCAAAACCCTTGATGCCGCCCAAAGAAATTATACTACCACGGAAAAGGAATTGCTCGCGGTAATCTACGCCATGGATAAGTTCCGACAATATCTTGTTGGCGCCAAGGTGATCGTACACACGGATCACGCGGCCCTTAAATATCTATTGAACAAGAAGGAAGCCAAGCCACGACTCATCAGATGGATCCTCCTCCTCCAGGAGTTTGACCTGGAAATCAGAGACAAAAAGGGGGCGGAGAATGTCGTTGCCGATCACCTGTCCCGGATGCCCACTCTCGATTTGAATGCTACACCAATCGATGATTCACTCCCTGACGAGCATCTCTTCTCTGTATCTTCCTCCTGGACCCCCTGGTACGCCGACATCGCAAATTATCTGGCGTGTGCAATCGTTCCTCACAATGTGAGCTTACAGCAGAAGAAGAAATTTTTCCATGAGGTCCGCAAATTCTATTGGGATGACCCCCACCTATACAAAACCTGCAATGATGGGGTGATACGAAGATGCATCCCTGAAACTGAAGCGACTTCCATCATTTCCCACTGCCACGGACAGCAATGTGGAGGGCACGCGAGCACCAACAAGACCACTGCAAAAATCCTCCAAAGTGGATTTTACTGGCCTACGCTCTTCAAGGACACACATGTTTATGTACAAGCCTACGATAGATGCCAAAGAGCCGGGAATATCTCCAAAAGAAATGAGATGCCTCAACACTACATCCTAGAGATAGAAATCTTCGATGTGTGGGGAGTGGACTTCATGGGGCCGTTCCCTTCTTCCTCGGGGAACCAGTACATCTTGGTGGCCGTTGACTACGTGTCGAAATGGGTTGAAGCGGTGGCCAGTCCAACCAATGACTCTAAAGTGGTGGCTAAGTTCTTTAAAAACAACATCTTCCCGCGGTTTGGTGTGCCTCGGGTCCTGATCAGTGACGGAGGAAGCCACTTTGTAGAAAAGAAATTTGAGGCCCTCCTAAGAAAATACGGGGTACAACACCGGGTGGGGCGTGCCTACCACCCGCAGACCAGCGGTCAGGCGGAAGTCTCTAACCGGGAGATTAAAAGCATACTAGAAAAGACTGTGGCCAACTCCAGGAAGGACTGGTCATCAAAGCTCCCTGACGCGCTTTGGGCCTACAGGACGGCATTTAAAACTCCCATCGGCACAACTCCCTACCGGCTCGTCTACGGGAAAGCTTGCCATCTTCCTGTGGAATTGGAACATAAGGCATATTGGGCGGTTAAGAATCTGAATTTCGACACCGAGAAGGTGGGAGTGCACCGGCATCTTCAACTCAACGAACTTGACGAAATCCGGCTCAATGCCTATGAGAACGCCAAGATCTACAAGGAGAAACTGAAGCGGTGGCACGATAAGCGAATCTTAAGGAGGGAATTCAAAGAAGGGGACTTAGTTCTCCTGTTCAACTCACGGCTGAAGCTCTTTCCTGGGAAACTCAAGTCAAGATGGTCAGGACCGTTCCGCATCACCAAGGTTTTCCCGCACGGGGCCATCGAGATAATGGGAAGGGATGAGCCGTTTAAAGTAAACAGGCAGCGTCTGAAACACTACGCAGTAGGAGAACTTAGATTCTCTCCGGTCGGACCCCCCACGAGCGACAACTCTTCTTCCAACCCTCCGGATCCAACTTGACCATCTCTTGCGGGCGTCGAGCCAACGACGTTAAACAAATGCGCTTCATGGGAGGCAACCCATGTTCTAAACTTTTTCTCAAATTTTTTAGCGCTTTTTTTTTCATTTATTTTATCTATTTCTGTAAATAAAGTCAGCCGCGAGAACATCCATTCAGGGACTTAATCAAATTTTTTGGTTTTTGCAGGAAACAAGCCCCAACCGATCGGGTGATAGCTCACCCGATCGGTTGGGATGTATCAGATACATGCCGAGATCTGTCCCAGAATGAACCGATCGGTTGAGTGATGAAGAGACCGGGTGGAAGACCGGGTGAGCTGGGGAGAACTTTCGGAAACTTTTGGGGAATATCAACCGATCGGTTGAGTTCATGCACGGTCGGTTTACATGACCGGGTGAGCAGCCCTAAGTTCTCGGGAAAAACTTGGTAAGCGGCCAACCGATCGGTTGACTTACCACCCGACCGGTTCGCCTGTAGCTGTTGACTGACGAGAACTTTCGAATTTTGGCTACCCGATCGGGTGGGTTTCCACACGATCGGTTCATTTTCGACCCTATAAATAAGCCTTGGCACACGGCGACCGCCACCCGACCCCAGAAAACCCCCTTCATGCGATTTCACACCTCCAGCTGTAGAATCGATCTTCTCGACCCTACATACTGTGCATAAACCCTCATCCCCAATCACTCCCATACTTCCCCACCTCCGCCACCTCGCCATCAAGGACATTCCATCATCAAAACCCCCAAACCCTAACCCTAGCCCCAAAATTCTCAAAATTCTGTTCTCGTCGGATCAGTGGGCTGCGGCTTCCCGAGTTGTTCCCTCCTGCTACGCGAGACCCCCAGGCGCTTGATCTTGCTACATCGAAGGGTAACATTCTTCCACTCTGCACATCTTCAACTTTACCTGTAATATCGTAAGTTGGTGTGATAACTGTTTCACTTGCCCTTTATTCATCTCAAGTTCGCCACCCTATTAGCAGCCATGTCTAAGAAAGGGAAGGACATTGCATCATCTTCGCGCCGTGATCCAATCCACGGCCCCTTTTCCCCCTCTTTCCTTGGCATTAACCCTTCCACGGATGAGCAGTCTGACCGGTTGCGAGCACTGCTTCATCGTCCGATGAGACCTACACTCTTCGCCGATCGCCCCACACTCGAAGCTCTAGGGCTTTCGAACGGCGTCGGCAGGATTTTCGACTGTATCGGGTGCCATACCCTCTCTCACATCCACGCTCACACGCACAGAAATCTCACGCTTGAATTCCTCAGTTCCCTCGAGTTGTGTGATGGAGGTTTCTCCTTCCGAGCTTTCAATTATGACTTTTCTCTGGGTTTCATCGAGCTGAACAATATCCTTAATCTACGTCACCCAGATCTTAACGCTGAACATTCCACCCACGATCGAACTGACATTTACTCTCGATTTCGGGCTGATGGTGTTTGGCAACGATTTACACGGCACACCACCTTTCCACCTGAGGCTCCTGCCTCTTACATTATCCACCCGTGTTACCGCCTCGCCCATTGCATCCTTGCCAACACTGTTTTCGCTCGCGTGGATGTGTCCACTGTATCTAGGGACGAGCTCTTCTTTCTCTATGCCATGTCCGATGACAGAATCCTCGGGCACGTCCCTATGCCCATAAACACCGCTCATTGGATCATCCACGAAATTTTCGCTGTTAGCCGCGCCACTTCTGGTTCCATCTGTTGTGGCGGGATGGTCACTCTTATTGTCAGCTGTGTTTTGAGGGTACCCCCCGACCTCCCTATTCTACCTGGTCGTAGCCGTATTGATCGCGATTACTTGATCGACATCAATTTGCTCACTCCCTTCGGTGAAGACCGTGCTGTCTACCTTTACAGCCCCGCCTGCGAGCCTTTCGCAATCCTGCCACCTTTGGCCCCTTTGCGGGTACCCTATACCCCGTCTCACCTTCCTTGGGAGTTTTACCCCGATCCTTGGTATTCTCCACTAGTGCATCTACCACCCCTAGATCCTCCCGATTGGCACCCAATTGTCGGCCCACCTAGTACGGTCTTCTTCCACCACAGCCCTCCGATGCACATCGATCCTCCCATGCTTCAGCCTGTCGCCCCTCCTTCACCCATAGGCACACCCTCCTCTTCCTCTGAGGAGTCTTTCATTCACTATTCCCCTCCCTCCTCCCCCTCCCCCTACCATTCCAGTACCAGTGAATCTGACTGATTACCCCTTGCATATATCTAGATTTCATTGATCATATCATTTCGCTAGCACTTTCTGGTCTAGCTTGGGGGAAGTCTATTTCGGTGTGCTGTCGTGTTTTGTTTGTTTTTCTCATTTTTGTGTGTGTGTTTGTTTTTCACTTTTTGAGTGTCGTGTCGTGTGATTTTATTTTATTTTTATTTTCGTATTGTTTGATTTTGATCTTGTTTTTTTTATTTCTTTTTCAGTTTTATCTATGTGTTTTCCTCGTTTTCATTTCTTTTCGTGTCTGTGCGTATTCCCCCCCCCCATTTTCATTGCCCTCCCGTACTCACTCTTATTGCATTGAGGGCAATGCAAGTTTCAGCTTGGGGGAGTCGCACTTCGTGCGTCATTTGTGTTGTTTTTCTACGTTATTTGAGTCGTTTTCCATTGTGTTTTTCTTTTTTCTTTTTCCTTCTTTCTTTAGCTCTTTCTCCTAGAAATGAATCCTATGATGAATCGCCACAAAGTCACACACACCTAGCATTGCATCGATAATCACACTCACTAACCCTAGGATTTCGAGTCCTCTTGCATTTCACGCATCGTGGGTCCACTTAGCTTTTTGTGAGTCGTGTGTCGTGACTAGCATTTGGTGTGCTTCTGCTTTGTGATTTTACTTTATATACCTGTCCAGGAATGACCCCTAGATTATCATGCTTCGATATTGAATACGCGGTATTTGCTTCTAATGGCTGCTTCTATATGCATGCTATTTATATAGTATACTTCAATTCGCATGCGTCGGGATTCCACAACTAAGGACTAGGATACCCCATTTAGCCTAAGCTCTATTTAGCAACAATAGTCTCCTTTGCCCGAGTGTTTAGATTTCGACTTCTTTTTTGTTTTACTTGGTGCAAATCCCCTCGTCTTGTACCGTTCTCCCACTTGGGAGAGTACACATGTGTATAGCCAATATCCCAAAAATTCAAAAAAAAACCCAAAAAGGAAAGAAAAGAAAAAGATTGTATAGCCAAAAAGCCAAAAAAAATATGCAAATAATTGACCGGCGCCCCGCTTGCGTCGCGGCGGCGCGGTGTCGTTTACCGCAAGTTTCACGGTTAGTGTAGGGTGCGGGAATATCGAACTCAGGGAGGCGAGGTTGTGCTTGGGTCAGGTAGGACCTAAATCACCCCGAGGGGCGAGCTAGCCCGAATCGGTTGTTGGTTGTCACGAAAGGAAATGAAAGCGTATGAACAAAAAGAAAGTAAACCCGGGACTTTGGTTTCCGACCCGACGAGAGACTCTCGCCGCTACGGCCTACGGGTATGGATAGCGATCGGGATTAGGGTCTAATGGTGAGACGTTGCCTCTGAAAGTGGTACCGGCGTCCCATGGGCCCGATATTCCGGTCGGTGCCCAGGATGATACACCGGACTTCCCGAATTCGATCAGTGGGCACTCCCGTGTCCATAAACACTGATCGATCCCGGGAGCACTAAGTCCGCAACGATATCTCCCGACGTCTCATCCTGCCGCTCCCGCGTGCTAGGATTCGGCGTCTACGCTAAAGGCGTGAGCTTTGGCTAGGGAGTCAACCGCCAAGTTTATTCCCCCTTGGCCCGACGGTCAAAGGCGGTCTTTTTCCCGCCGATGACAATGAAACGCCCCGCGTAACCGTTAGATTCCTACTCCCTATCGATTTCCTAACCCTATGGACGCATCGGGAAGAGCCCCCGAAGGGGCTTCCACCAAAATCCCAGATTTGGGAACTACTCACAAAAATTCATGAAAAAGCAATCTAAATGAAATTTAACCGTTAGAATCATAATCAGACAATTGCAATGTGGAAGTAAAGGAGTAGTAAAGACAATACTAAAAAATTAGAAAGATCTGAAAACTTACTTAAGAGTAACAATTACAGCCGTCACAAGGAAATAAAACAGTAAAAAAATACAACTCTCTCGTTTTTGGAACCCTAGGGGTCATATATATAGATTTTCGGATCAACCAATCGGGTGACAAGTCAACCGATCGGTTGATCCGTTACAGATAAATTACAGAAAACGGCGAGTTTTCACCCGATCTCACGAACCGATCGGGTGAGTTCTTGAGCGACCGGTTGGATCTTGGAGCAGTCGGGTGAACCGGTCGGTTCGACGCCCGTGTCTTCAGCTCTTTTTCTCAGCTACAGATGAACCGATCGGGTGAGAGTCACCCGATCAGTTGGAATTCTGCTCGAAAAGACAGAGAACAGCCGCCCGCAGAACCGGTCTGTGAACCGGTCGGGTGACTTCTTCGTGAGCTGCGGTAGCGACCGGTTGGTGCACGTGTGCATCACCCGATCGGTTGGAGATGACCAACCGACCGGGTGAGGGGCAAAAAGATGAATACTTCGCCGTTTGACCCCCTGGATCACGCGTGACTTCTCCCGTTGCTCCGGGGACTTGGGATATCATCGTAAAAGGTCCCCTACGTGGTCGGACTCCTGCAATCATGGACAAACAAAGAAAAGTGAAAGAAAACGGGAAAACATACGAAAACGAATAAGAGACGGCGGAAAACACGGAGAAACACAAAAGAAAACGTGCGTGAATATATGAAATATAGACGCACGTCAAAATCCCCCAAGCTGAACTCTTCCTCGTCCTCGAGGAAGACGAGTGAGAGTAGGAGCTCGGAAGGGAAAAATAGAGAGGAAGAAAGAAAAAGAAAACTCTAAGCCCTAGATCGTCCATCAGAGCCATCAAAATCAAAAACGACACACCTAGCAAGCAAACGCCAAATCACACCACTAAACCTAGGAAAGCGAGTCCAAATAAGTGTCGTGGGTCCACGCAGTGAAGCGCGAGTGAGCGTGGCCGTGTGCTAGCAAATGGTGAAGCTTTCTACGATGTGCAATGAGGCTCGATATACACAAATCCAAGAAATGACCCAAAATATCGATACGAATTGAATTGAGCGGCGAATATAAGTTCAATCATGCATGAGAAGAGTGGGAAAAGAAGCGTATCATGCATCGGGGACTCCATAACTAGGGTCTAGGAAATCACGCCACTATAGCCAAGATACAAGCTAAATAGCTCCTAAGCCAAGCGCTTTCGATAACGACGGGGGTTGAGATGATGTGGAGAAGAACACTCGGTGCAAATTCTCGCCTTCCCTTTATTCTTGGCAAGTATGAAAATATTCACACGGGAATTTTTTTTGGGTTTTGGGTATTTGCATATTTTTTTGGCTTTTTGGCTATAAAATCTTTTTCTTTTCTTTCCTTTTTGGGTTTTTTTTTGAATTTTTGGGATATTGGCTATACACATGTGTACTCTCCCAAGTGGGAGAACGGTACACGACGAGGGGATTTGCACCAAGTAAAACAAAAAAGAAGTCGAAATCTAAACACTCGGGCAAAGGAGACTATTGTTGCTAAATAGAGCTTAGGCTAAATGGGGTATCCTAGTCCTTAGTTGTGGAATCCCGACGCATGCGAATTGAAGTATACGATATAAATAGCATGCATATAGAAGCAGACATTAGAAGCAAATACCGCGTATTCAATATCGAAGCATGATAATCTAGGGGTCATTCCTGGACAGGTATATAAAGTAAAATCACAAAGCAGAAGCACACCAAATGCTAGTCACGACACACGACTCACAAAAAGCTAAGTGGACCCACGATGCGTGAAATGCAAGAGGACTCGAAATCCTAGGGTTAGTGAGTGTGATTATCTATGCAATGCTAGGTGTGTGTGACTTTGTGGCGATTCATCATAGGATTCATTTCTAGGAGAAAGAGCTAAAGAAAGAAGGAAAAAGAAAAAAGAAAAACACAATGGAAAACGACTCAAATAACGTAGAAAAACAACACAAATGACGCACGAAGTGCGACTCCCCCAAGCTGAAACTTGCATTGCCCTCAATGCAATAAGAGTGAGTACGGGAGGGCAATGAAAATGGGGGGGAATACGCACAGACACGAAAAGAAATGAAAACGAGGAAAACACATAGATAAAACTGAAAAAGAAATAAAAAAAACAAGATCAAAATCAAACAATACGAAAATAAAAATAAAATAAAATCACACGACACGACACTCAAAAAGTGAAAAACAAACACACACACAAAAATGAGAAAAACAAACAAAACACGACAGCACACCGAAATAGACTTCCCCCAAGCTAGACCAGAAAGTGCTAGCGAAATGATATGATCAATGAACTCCAGATATATGCAAGGGGGCGTCAAAAAAAACAAAGAAAAAGGTAAATCAAGAAAACAATCACGCAAATAGTCCCCTCCCTCCGATAGAGACAAAGTAGGGCCCCGAAAAGACAGATGGGCACAAAAGTGGGGGGGGGGCAAAAGCGGGAGAGAAAAATCAAGCAGGGGCGCCACCCTCTGGGGGTGGTGACGGGGGCCTGCGCTGGGGACCAGGGGTCGTGGGGGGTGGAATGTGGAGCTCGGATACGTCGGGTGGGTCTTCGCGGATGTGGCGAACGAAGCTTTGAAGGAAGGGGAGGTCACGGTCGACGGATTCTTGGGTTATCCTACCACCCTGACCAGCAAGGAGGACCATGGCCGTGAATCAGTCGGCATGGTCATCGGATTGGAATTGCATCCCATATTCGGGATCGTAATCTGGAGGTGGGGAAGTGGTGCGTGGTGTGGTGGATGGGTTGGAGGTGGTAGGTTGTGTGCGACGGGTACGACGGGTGGGCCTAGGGTTCGAAGAGCTAGCGTCGGTGGGTTTAATACGGTGGGGAGGCATTGTGTCGGTGTTGTTTGTGCGCGTGGGTGTGTGAGAATATATCGAATTCAACACAAACACAAAATACGAACAACAAGCAGACAGAATATTTGGGAAAAGATTAAAATTAAGTAAAGGAGCGAGGTTACCCAAAATTAGATGAAGATAGCTGCTCGTGGATGCCCCGATGCTGCTCGATTGGAAGCCGCAGCGATCTCTTCGACAAGTTCCGAAACGGGGGGGAATGGGGGAAATCTAGGGTTTGTGTGTAGGGAGATGGCGGGGGGGATGGAGAGAAATGATGGTGGATGGGTAGGGAAATGGTTGGGGAAGAAGATCGAGGCTGATCTTGGGGAAGAAAGCAGGAAGGCGCACGACGGGAGATGAAACGGCAGAGGTTCGGGTGATCGGGCGATGAAGAAAACGAACGGGTGTCGGGGGGGTTATATAGGGTTTTAAGTCGAACCGATCGGGTGACATGTCACCCGGTCGGTTGACGGTTAGGTCGAAAATTTTGCCGAAGAAATGCTACAGGCGAACCGATCGGTTGACTTGTCAACCGATCGGTTGGCCGCTCCACTAAATTTCCCGAGAACTTAGGGCTTCTCACCCGGTCAGGTCAACCGATCGCGCTCAAACTCAACCGATCGGTTGATATTCCCCAAAATTTTCCGAGAGTTCTCCCCAGCTCACCCGGTCTGCCACCCGGTCTTTTCATTACTCAACCGATCGGGTCATATGGGGACAGATCTCGGCATGTATCTGATACGTCCCAACCGATCGGGTGAGATGTCACCCGATCGGTTGAGGCTTGTTTCCTGCAAAAACCAAGAGATTTGATTAAGTCCCCAAACGGATGTCCTCGCGGCTGATTTTATTTATAAAAATAGAGAAAATAAAGTAAAAAATAACGCTAAAAATTTGAGAAAAAGTTTAGAACATGGGTTGCCTCCCATGAAGCGCACTTGTTTAACGTCGTTGGCTCGACGCCCGTAAGAGATGCTCATGGTGGCTGATACGGGTGATGCCCTAATTTCGGCATCTCTTTCTCGCTGGAGCTGAAGGCGCTAGGAGTAGTAAGCGGCTGGAAAAATACTTGCTCGACTACCTCCCCTTTGTTCTTGGGGTCCGGGGGCTTTTCCTTGGTGTTGGCGCTTCCCGCCATCTTTTTCAGGATCCGGACCTCGTCTTTAGTGAGGTCCGTGAGCTCTTTCCCCGTTCTCCTCACAGGAGGAAACTTGGGGAACCCGGGAGGGGTCGTTCTCGCTGCACTTGGTTTTCCAGCAGCTTCTTTGTCTTCGGGGCCTTCTTCATCTTCAGAATTCCCCAATTCATCGGGGGGGTTTCTCAGGAGAATCTCCCAGGAGTTCTCCTCTACAGCTTTTTCTTCTTCTATCTCAAGCAGATTACATCGGAGGTCATCAGGAGGGTCGGGGTGCTTCATGGATAGTCCCAGGTCAAACTCAACTTTCTCTCCGCTGACGTTCAAGGAGAGTTTTCCGTTCTTCACATCTATAAGAACGCCAGCAGTGGCCATGAAAGGCCGTCCCAGGATAATGGGGGTGTGTGCGTCTTCGGGCATGTCCATGACTACAAAGTCCACAGGCACATGCACCCCTCTCACATTCACGGGGAGATCATCAACAATTCCCACCGGATATTTGACCGACCGGTCAGCTAGTTGTAGGGTCATCCCGGTGGGCTCCAAATCACCCATTCCTATCCTTCTGTACATCGACAAGGGCATCAAGCTAACACTCGCTCCTAGATCGACGAGTGCACGATTAATCTTCACAGCCCCGATCGTGCAAGGGATAGAGAAGCTCCCCGGGTCCTTGAGCTTTGGCGGGTTATCCCTCTGGATAAGAGCGCTACATTCTGCCGTCAGCACCACTTTCTCTTTTCTCGACCCTTTGGTCACCAAATCTTTCAAGAATTTTGCATAGGAGGGGATTGTCTCAATTGCCTCCAAGAAGGGGATTTGCAAGCTTAGGTCCTTGACCATAGCGAAGAACTTCCCATATTTCTCATCAATTTTCGCCTGAGCCAACCGTTGTGGAAATGGCACAACGGGTTTATACACTCTTGGGCTCTCTTCCTTCTTCCTCTTCTCTTCTTCAGACACTCCCTCCGGAGTCATGGGATTTGGTGACGAAGCACCGGTGTCGTTTAATTTTTTAGTCGGTCTCTCGACGACCAATGGTGCTTCCGGGTTGCTAGGGGGCACTCTAGAAGGGATTTGTGTCCCGCTTCTCAGAACGATAGCGGACACATTCGCGTGCTCGTGCACGAGTGCCGATGTTTGTGTTGCTCCCCTCGGGTTCACCTCCGGTTGTGGCGGCAATTGGTTTTGTGACCTAGCAAGGTTCGCCACCTGTAACCCCAGCTGGGTTACTTGGTCCGTGAGGGTCCGCTGGCCCATTTCCAGCTTTTGGTTGATTCTCTCCTGGTTGGTAATATATTGAGTCAAGAGAGACTCAACCGGAGAGACGGCCCTCTGTTGGCCATACTGCTACTGCTGGAACGGCTGCTGATTCCTAGGAGCGTACGTTTGTTGCTGAGGTTGCTGCTGAAACGGTTGCAGCTGACCCTGATTCTGCGGTGGTCTAGCCGGCTGATAGATTTGTTGATGCGGCTGCTGAGGCGGCGAGGGCTGAAATGGTGGGCGATAACTGAAATTCGGGTGGTTCCGGTTGTTGGGAGAGTAGGCCGGGTTGGAATTTGTCCTTGGCGGATATGGCGCATTCCCCATGGGGTTGTAAAACAGTGTGCTCGCCTGATCCAACGGTGGTGAGATGTCACCACCGTCGAATTCCCCAAGGAATTCGGACTCTACCGCAGAAACTTGCTGTGTACCGGCCCCACCGGCTCCTACCATCAGTGCGGAGATCTGGGTCGAAAGCAAGTCGAACTTGCTTGAAAGTTTGTCGACGTCCTCGACTCTGTGTATACCCCCAGTTCTTGGTGTGGCTCTCTCGTCGCACCACCGCTCATTGTTGGATGCCATGTTTTCCAGAATATTCCCGGCATCTTCCTCGCTTCGGGACATGAAGGAACCCCCAGCCGCGGCGTCCATAGAAGATTTAAGGTCATCCCTCAACCCATTGTAGAACAGATTGATAATCTGCCACTTCGGAAGCTCATGGTGAGGGCATCTCCTTTGCATCTCTTTATATCTCGTCCAAGCTTCATGCAAGGACTCGTGGCTGGCCTGGGAGAAGGAGGAGATCTCACTCCTCAACTTCATGGTCTTCCCCGGAGGAAAGAACTTTGTAAGAAAAGCGTTGGAGAGCTTCTCCCAGGTGTTGAAAGTGTTGGGGTCCTTCCCCCTTAACCATTGCTTGGCTTTGTCTCGCAAGGAGAAGGGGAACAGCTTCAGACGGATAGCCTCTATCGTGACACCATTGATCCGGAAGGTGTCACACTTCTCCAAGAAGGAGTCTAGATGCTCGATCGGGCTCTCCATGGGCGCACCCGCAAACTGGTCCTGCTGGATCCATGTCACTAGAGACGGCTTCAGCTCAAAGCTTTGGGCCGCAATAGCTGGAGATCGGATGGCGGAAGTTGACTCGATGGAGGGCATCGAGTACTCCAGCAGAGACTTGTGAGGTGGGGTGTTCTCCTCCATGGATTCGGGATCTTCCCTTCTTCGCTTCTCGGCGGCCAAACGCCTAAGGGTGGCGTTAATCTCTGGATCGAGGGGAATCAAGTCGTCAAGACTCCTTGAACTCCTGCGCATGAAAAACAACAAACACCCGTGAAGCGACAAGTGAGAAAGAAACAGATAAAATAAGAAATAAAAATAAGAAAAACAAATAAGAAAAAGAAAAAGGAGAAAGCGAAAATTATCGCGAGGTAGGGATATGAGCTAGACACGAGGGTTTTCAAGATCCTAAAATATCAAGCACGTTGCCTCCCTGGCAACGGCGCCATAAACTTGACCGGCGCCCCGCTTGCGTCGCGGCGGCGCGGTGTCGTTTACCGCAAGTTTCACGGTTAGTGTAGGGTGCGGGAATATCGAACTCAGGGAGGCGAGGTTGTGCTTGGGTCAGGTAGGACCTAAATCACCCCGAGGGGCGAGCTAGCCCGAATCGGTTGTTGGTTGTCACGAAAGGAAATGAAAGCGTATGAACAAAAAGAAAGTAAACCCGGGACTTTGGTTTTCGACCCGACGAGAGACTCTCGCCGCTATGGCCTACGGGTATGGATAGCGATCGGGATTAGGGTCTAATGGTGAGACGTTGCCTCTGAAAGTGGTACCCGGCGTCCCATGGGCCCGATATTCCGGTCGGTGCCCAGGATGATACACCGGACTTCCCGGATTCGATCAGTGGGCACTCCCGTGTCCATAAACACTGATCGATCACGGGAGAACTAAGTCCGCAACGATATCTCCCGACGTCTCATCCTGTCGCTCCCGCGTGCTAGGATTCGGCGTCTACGCTAAAGGCGTGAGCTTTGGCTAGGGAGTCAACCGCCAAGTTTATTCCCCCTTGGCCCGACGGTCAAAGGCGGTCTTTTTCCCGCCGATGACAATGAAACGCCCCGCGTAACCGTTAGATTCCTACTCCCTATCGATTTCCTAACCCTATGGACGCATCGGGAAGAGCCCCCGAAGGGGCTTCCACCAAAATCCCAGATTTGGGAACTACTCACAAAAATTCATGAAAAAGCAATCTAAATGAAATTTAACCGTTAGAATCATAATCAGACAATTGCAATGCGGAAGTAAAGGAGTAGTAAACACAATACTAAAAAATTAGAAAAATCTGAAAACTTACTTAAGAGTAACAATTACAGCCGTCACAAGGAAATAAAACAGTAAAAAAATACAACTCTCTCGTTTTTGGAACCCTAGGGGTCATATATATAGATTTTCGGATCAACCGATCGGGTGACAAGTCAACCGATCGGTTGATCCGTTACAGATAAATTACAGAAAACGGCGAGTTTTCACCCGATCTCACGAACCGATCGGGTGAGTTCTTGAGCGACCGGTTGGATCTTGGAGCAGTCGGGTGAACCGGTCGGTTCGACGCCCGTGTCTTCAGCTCTTTTTCTCAGCTACAGATGAACAGATCGGGTGAGAGTCACCCGATCGGTTGGAATTCTGCTCGAAAAGACAGAGAACAGCCGCCCGCAGAACCGGTCTGTGAACCGGTCGGGTGACTTCTTCGTGAGCTGCGGTAGCGACCGGTTGGTGCACGCGTGCATCACCCGATCGGTTGGAGATGACCAACCGACCGGGTGAGGGGCAAAAAGATGAATACTTCGCCGTTTGACCCCCTGGATCACGCGTGACTTCTCCCGTTGCTCCGGGGACTTGGGATATCATCGTAAAAGGTCCCCTACGTGGTCGGACTCCTGCAATCATGGACAAACAAAGAAAAGTGAAAGAAAACGGGAAAACATACGAAAACGAATAAGAGACGGCGGAAAACACGGAGAAACACAAAAGAAAACGTGTGTGAATATATGAAATTGGCGTGATTTGGCGTTTGCTTGCTAGGTGTGTCGTTTTTGATTTTGATGGCTCTGATGGACGATCTAGGGCTTAGAGTTTTCTTTTTCTTTCTTCCTCTCTATTTTTCCCTTCCGAGCTCCTACTCTCACTCGTCTTCCTCGAGGACGAGGAAGAGTTCAGCTTGGGGGATTTTGACGTGCGTCTATATTTCATATATTCACGCACGTTTTCTTTTGTGTTTCTCCGTGTTTTTCGCCGTCTCTTATTCGTTTTCGTATGTTTTCCCGTTTTCTTTCACTTTTCTTTGTTTGTCCATGATTGCAGGAGTTCGACCACGTAGGGGACCTTTTACGATGATATCCCAAGTCCCCGGAGCAACGGGAGAAGTCACGCGTGATCCAGGGGGTCAAACGGCGAAGTATTCATCTTTCTGCCCCTCACCCGGTCGGTTGGTCATCTCCAACCGATCGGGTGATGCACGCGTGCACCAACCGGTCGCTACCGCAGCTCACGAAGAAGTCACCCGACCGGTTCACAGACCGGTTCTGCGGGCGGCTGTTCTCTGTCTTTTCGAGCAGAATTCCAACCGATCGAGTGACTCTCACCCGATCGGTTCATCTGTAGTTGAGAAAAAGAGCTGAAGACACGGGCGTCGAACCGACCGGTTCACCCGACTGCTCCAAGATCCAACCGGTCGCTCAAGAACTCACCCAATCGGTTCGTGAGATCGGGTGAAAACTCGCCGTTTTCTGTAATTTATCTGTAACGGATCAACCGATCGGTTGACTTGTCACCCGATCGGTTGATCCGAAAATATATATATATGACCCCTAGGGTTCCAGAAACGGGAGAGTTGTATATTTTTACTGTTTTATTTCCTTGTGACGGCTGTAATTGTTACTCTTAAGTAAGTTTTCAGATCTTTCTAATTTTTTAGTATTGTCTTTACTACTCCTTTACTTCCGCATTGCAATTGTCTGATTATGATTCTAACGGTTAAATTTCATTTAGATTGCTTTTTCATGAATTTTTGTGAGTAGTTCCCAAATCTGGGATTTTGGTGGAAGCCCCTTCGGGGGCTCTTCCCGATGCGTCCATAGGGTTAGGAAATCGATAGGGAGTAGGAATCTAACGGTTACGCGGGGCGTTTCATTGTCATCGGCGGGAAAAAGACCGCCTTTGACCGTCGGGCCAAGGGGGAATAAACTTGGCGGTTGACTCCCTAGCCAAAGCTCACGCCTTTAGCGTAGACGCCGAATCCTAGCACGCGGGAGCGGCAGGATGAGAAGTCGGGAGATATCGTTGCGGACTTAGTGCTCCCCGGATCGATCAGTGTTTATGGACACGGGAGTGCCCACTAATCGAATCCGGGAAGTCCGGTGTATCATCCTGGGCACCGACCGGAATATCGGGCCCATGGGACGCCGGGTACCACTTTCAGAGGCAACGTCTCACCATTAGACCCTAATCCCGATCACTATCCATACCCGTAGGCCGTAGCGGCGAGAGTCTCTCGTCGGGTCAGAAACCAAAGTCCCGGGTTTACTTTCTTTTTGTTCATACGCTTTCATTTCCTTTCGTGACAACCAACCACCGATTCGGGCTAGCTCGCCCCTCGGGGTGATTTAGGTCCTACCTGACCCAAGCACAACCTCGCCTCCCTGAGTTCGATATTCCCGCACCCTACACTAACCGTGAAACTTGCGGTAAACGACACCGCGCCGCCGCGCCGCAAGCGGGGCGCCGGTCACCCCCTCCCCCTCCTCCTAGCCAAGATCCCCTCCCCCACCTAGCCTCCTGCTGCCTGGCTGCACAGATCCGTGCGCGCCACCGCCCCTATAGTGCCTGGACACCCTACCGGGCCGCCCCCACCCAAAGAACTCCGCGCCCCTTAATCTCCCTCTCTACATCAAAAAAAAGGAAAAAGAAAAGAAGAGGGAGAGAAGACAGAGGATAAGAAAAAGAGGTGAGAGTTATTATAAGTAAAGTTATAATATTATTATTATTGTTGTTAGTTATATGTTAGGTTAAGTTATATGTTTATAGTTATATAAAGAGTTAGTTCTATATTAAGTTATTATAAATTATTTTATAAGTTTTTTTATATATTATAAGTTTGTGTAGCTAACTCACCTTGTAACACATGTGAACCCAGGTATAGCTACCGCTGATCGAACCGCGCATTTTCACGACACGTCGTATCGGTAACTCATTGTACCATAACTATGGGTTTTAAAAACTTTAATGATGCATGCTTAACTAGTTTCATTTCGTTAGCAACGTGTCTTTTTTGAACAGTTAGATAAGCTTGATAAACTACACAGTATCGTAAAAGACTCGATCGGACCACATTTCGTACTTAACAGTAAAATGTGACAATCTAGAAAATGCCTCCTAAATTACAAATCTGATAACATCACAGACACTTGGGGTTTTGGGGTAACTTATAATAACGAGTGTGCGAGAGCGACCAGTTCAGTCTTTGTTATCCCGAACGGGTCCTAGCAACCCCTTAAAAGTTCGTCGATGACGAATTCACAGATTCAGATCACAGATTATTAAACAGTTTTGTATTCACAATTTTTGTTTAACCCGGGTACGTGCACCCGTGGTAAGAGATGAACTCTTGGTTACTAACGGTACTTCGCATTATAAGTCACGATCTAGGATCGACACAATTATACTCCCGTAATCTTGTCATCTTAAATAATGTTTCATTTTCTTATTGATAAATTATGAATGTTATAAATCTGCAAAGCTATGTTTCTGCTCTATTCACATACCACTATTGTATGCACTTTTACTTCTAGTCTCTACTAGATTGTTGTGCTTGTATATTGTTTTAATTGCCATGCTATAGATACTTTGAGTTACGTCTGATCCTGGCGACCCTTCTTTTTGTGGTGGACCCACCAGATACTTCACAGGTTGACGATGTGACACCTGAGTTGGCAGACGTTGAGCTTGCAGTTGAGTTTAATGAGGGAACGCTGGTTACTGAGAGTGAGTGTGAGAGTATTATGTTATTTTATGCTTTTCGTTTCCAGAGTATGGTTTGGTGTGTAGTTTTATTCGGACTGTATTTTCTTTTCTGTACGATGCTAGTTTGTAATAAGGTTGTATTTCGTTTTCATGTATGAGTATTTGGCATATTTCTGCAACAGAGCCTGTATTGACTTCATTGATGCCTAGCAGGACTTGCACATGTACCGAGCAGTAACGGGCCCTAAGAGTGGGTCATTACATGGACCTGCTGGAATGTATCCTCCAAAGGAATACCATGGCCTTTATCTTCATATCTAAGTGACTGATCTCCAGATGGCACAGTTTGCTCGCTCTTTACAAGGTCATCTAGGAATCTCCAGGCATCCTTATATTCAAATTCCAAGATTGGACCATTGCTTATCATCTCCAAGACTTCATGCACTTCCAGCTACAGTCCCTCATAGTAGAATCTAAGAAGCTGGTATATCTCAAAACCATGATGTGGGCAGTCATGCAAATATCCATTGAACCTTCCCGAAGCCTGAAAGATATACTCGACATCCTCTTGGGCAAAGATCATAATTTGTCTCTTTAATGCATGTTGCCTCTGTACCTGCATCACAAAAGGAGGAAGAAATGTGTTAAAGAATTCACCCTGAAAAAATAGCCAAGTAGAAAATGAATCATGAGGTAATGCATCGTACCATAGTCTAGCATTATCTTTTAAAAAGTAAGGGAAATATTTAATATATATCCTATTAGCACACGTGTTCCCACCATAGCATGATAATAACCATTTTGCAAACTCTTTCATATATAAATGGGTTCTCCCACTCCAACTCATGAAAGAACGGTGGGAGGGGAATATCCTCCAAATTAACGCCCAAAGAGTTTGCAATTGATGACATTTTAAATTTTTGTGTGAATAAAATGAAACTACACAACCAAAAGACTCAATAAGTGGAAAATAAAAAAACAAAAAGACTCACACTAAAAATATTGAATCATCTAACCAAAAAGATCGAAAATTAATCAAAAATGTGAGTAATAAAAACCGTTGTCCCCGACAACGATACCAAAATTCCTTGAATCAAATCCAAAGTGAAGGATGTTGTCAATGTAATATATCCTGGTGAGTCCAAGGTCGAATCCACAGGGACAAGTCGTTCTATGCTCGTAATCTCGATTAATTAAGGAAGAGAATGTGATGATGCAACTACCTCGCTATTGATGTGATATGAAGGTTGGTTGATTATAATATGATCCTAAACTTAGATAATTTGAGGTAAAGAGCTAGGAAGGCGACTAGGTTTGCGATGAGGAGTATGTGGGTCGTAGGTTCAATGAGTTTGGTCGTAATCAAGATTTGGACTACTTTCAAGATATTCAATTGCTCACTCATCCTCTCAGATCCAAACAAGCCATTGCACATTTTAATTATGAATTCAATTCCCTAAAGCGATTAAACCATTTATCTATCCTCTCGGACCCAAAAAATGACAAAATTATTCAAGAGAATTGACTTAGTCATCATCCACTTGGTTTTATAATCACAAGTGTAGATTTCCCTCTCTCGAGCATTAAATCACACACCTTTTACCATCAATTCCATCCCTCAAGGCAAATTCATAGCATTTCATAATGAAAACCTTATACGAATGATAGATCTAAAATGTGGCTCATGAGTTACCCCAAATAGAGATTCAAACCAATCCAAATTCAATCACATAGAAATTGATGAAATTTGGTTACAAAAATCACCCAAATACAATACAAATGAAGAGTGTAAATCACAAGGAAAAACGGTAGAAATCATCCAAGACCTCTCTACAAATGAGTCCACCCTCCATGCCTAGCCTCCATGGCCCCAAGACCCTATAAAATCGCTCCAAAACAAAGTGGAATAATAATCGGTGTTAAAAACCTCAATTTTGCGTTAAACAACCATTTTGGGTCTGGAATTTGGTTGGAGGGTCGGGTTTACTGTGCCCGACTCGTCGCTAGTTGATTTGTGCACGCCTGGGAGCAAATGGGGCCGTGTCAGGTCGGCTTTGCCACCCGACCTGAGGTTTCAGTATGGAAACCCCTGCCCGCTCATTTGGAGGGGCATGCGACAGGCGTGTGCCCCGTTTTGAGTTTTGCAGGTTGGCCAGTTGGGCCGGCCCGCTGGGCTCTTATGCTTTCTTTTTTTTTTCTTTTTTTTGAAAGTTGCAGTGGCCTGCATGGAGCGGTCCGCGTGCTGGCCAACTTCTATTTTATTTTTCTTTTCTTTTCTTTTTAATTTCCAGAATTGATATCTTGGTCTTTTAATATCCGAAAATAGTTCCAAGCTGCAGAAAATTTCGAGAAAATTCTAGTAAATCTAAAAAAATCTATGGAGTATCTCAAAATAAGATGATCTAAAATTTGGCCATAAAAATTTATTTTGTGCATAAATAAACAATACGCTCCAATGTTCAATGATATTCTAAAAAACACATATGTAGCCAAAATAAACATATAATATCCACAAAATGATACCAGAAATGGGGTAAAATATGAAATAGTTCACCTCAAGCATACATCCCCCATGTGCCATCCTGTGGGGAAGTGAGCTTCATTCCCTTAATTGGTTGACGGCCATCGATTCGTGTGGTTCGTGTGCTCGGCACATGGATTCACCCGCCATTAACTACACAAGGCTTCACCCTGCATTGATTAGGCCAGCGAAGTTTAATTTGGTCTTGTAAAAACTTGGGCATGCATGCTTGTTTATTGGGCCAATGTTTTTTGTTATAACATGTTTTTGTTGATTTGGCCATGATACGGTGTATGTGCCATAATATTTTTATTAAAGCATTTAAATAAATTGGACCATGGTAATATATCATAATGAGACATGTTAATGATTTATGATCAAATTTCGTTAATTCCTTGAGATAGAATGTTTTGAAATTATTTTTCAAGATTAGTTCTTGCCAATTTAATTTGATTAGGAATTGATTAATTTGATTAAGCCACATAGTTCCTTATGGTGTACGCATAGAGCAAGAAATAATTAATTGCTCATAATGATTCTTAATGGAACTTATAACTAAAACATGTCATTTATATCCATAAATTTTAATGCATATTTTGCTTATTACTTCTCATGCATTTACTATACTACTTCTCATGCATTTACTATACTATTTTGCATGAGTTACATGTTTAACTTCCTTACGGTCACTTGTTATACGTTAACATTAATAATAATTTAAATTGGTAATTTTAGTTTGCCAATTATCAGAATCATCCCACTTACCTATTTTGTGGAAATAAAACCTTAATTATATTTTAAGTAAATATTATTGACGTGTTAAATAATATGTTTTGAAATTCATGTTATGTTTGGATACATAAATTTAGTGGGACCAATACGATATTCTAATAATACATATATGGACTTATATTTGTTCGAAGTGAACATGATATAAGTATAGATATATTTTTCAAAGTGTCTTTAAAATAATGATAAAGTTTTTAGTCATGTATGATGATTGTGAATTTCGAAAGTTCATTAAATTCACAATCATCATACATGACTAAAAACTTAATCATTATATTTAAAAACGTGGCATATATATATATATGGGTAAAGTGTTCCTAGGGTGACTCCTTAGATTAAATCTAAGGAGTCGCCCTCATTTTTCCCCATATCCCACAATTTTTTTGGATTTCTTTTTTCATGGGGTTGTTGTTCATATCATGAATGGTCAACATACCAAAAATCAAGGCATTCCAATACTTTTAGAACCCCCATCTACCCGTTGCAACTTCAACGGTCTAAAAACGTGTTGAAAACCCCATGAAGTTGTAACGGGTAGATGGAGGTTCTAAAAGTATTGGAATGCCTTGATTTTTGGTATGTTGATCATCCATGATATGAACAACAACCCCATGAAAAATAAAATCCAAAAAAATTGTGGGATATAGTGAAAAATGAGGGCGACTCCTTAGATTTAATCTAAGGAGTCACCCTAGGAACACTTTACCCTCTATATATATATATATATATATATATATATATATATATATATATATATATATATACACTTTTTTTAAAGACACTGAATATACTTTTTTTAAAGACACTGAAGGGACAATGTCTGCTGCTTGCAATCTTATACCTACGCATGATGGCCCTGTAGGTACAATCTCGGCTACAGGCAACCTGAATTCAAGCCCTTCTCTCCTTCAGGCATCTGATGATATGGATGGGCCTGTGACCCCTACCTATGCTAAACCAGAATGGGTCCTTGAGCATGCTACTCTACGGGCCCAAGTTCCTCAATCTAAGAGTAAATCAGACCGAATTTCCCCATCTACTATCAGACGAAGTTCCAGGCTATCTGGTAACCCCCACCTTCCTCCTAATGACTGTACTCTTCTGGAATTCTCGGGGCCTCAACAACGTATCGTGAAGAAGTGATTTGAAGCAGCGGTTGCGTAAGTTCAAACCCTCTATTGTCTGCTTATTGGAAACTAAAGTTGAGTCTTGTAATTCTGCTAGATTATCCAGGTGCTTTGATATGGATTGGAATAGTATTGATAATAGAAGTACTTATAAAGGCGGACGTATTGTAATCTATCATAGCAAATTAGTGTGGAGCTGTTCTTCAATATCAGTTTCCCCACAACACATCTCCTCCATTTTCGTCAACAATGCTGGACTTACTCTGGGGCTAACTGCAGTCTATGGCCTGAACCTCCCAGCTTTAAGAATGCCTCTGTGGAATGATCTTTTTGCGGACTCTATGATTCTCAACAATATCCCCTGGCTTGTTGGAGGTGACTTCAACTGTGTCCGTAGTGCATCGGAGAAGATTGGTGGACATCCCGTCGATTCGGCTTATATGGATGATTTTAATGTCTGTATTGGGAGGTGCCAGCTATTGGAACTCAAAAGTATTGAGACTAGACTGAGTTGGAATAATCGCCGCATTGGTCCTTCCAGAATCACTGCTAGATTGGATCGGGTTCTCTGTAATTCGACTTGGCTTAGCCTACTCCCCCACTCATTCGTTGAATTCTCCTCTTCTGGAACTAGTGATCTTGCGGTATTGCTCGTCCATCTCCTCAATAAGGTAACTCCTCATCCCAAGCCATTCAAGTTTTACAATTCTTGGATTTCTGTGCCTAGATTCCGTGAACTTTTCATTGGCTTTTGGAAGTCCCAGCCGTGGGGTAGCTCTCTTCATAAATTGTCTTCCAAGCTCAAATTACTGAAGTGTGAGATCAAATGTTGGGCAAATATTAATAGGGAGTTGATGTCCTCCTGTGTATGGAGAAATGAACTAGAAAAATTGCAATCATCCAGCTTATACAATATTGATCCTAGCTACCATGAAAGAGAGAAGGAACTTGTCTTCAACCTTGCCAACTCCTTAGATATTGAAGAAGAGGACTTGTGTCAAAAAAGCAGGCAAAACTGGCTAACCTTGGGGGACAGAAATTCTAAATTCTTCTACGCTGCAATGAAAAGCAGGCGCTCTCATAATAATCTTGGCCACCTCATCAATAGCCATGGAGTATGGAATTCTAATGCTAATGATCTAAGGAAGGATGGCCATATCTTCTTCATGAATCTATATACTCAAGATGACTACTGGAATTTGTTTCTGAAGCTTACCCTGAAGCGCAAACTTACCCATGAGGCCATCACTTGGATGCATAGATCTGTATCTGCTGCGGAGGTAAAGGTTACTGCGGAGGTAAAGGTTGCTTACTTCTTCCAACACTTTTGGGACATTGTTGGTAAAGAGGTTACTTCTGGCACTCTCTCCTTTTTCACTACTGGTAATTTGCCACACCGAATTAACCACACATTCCTCACTCTTGTACCCAAAAATACTAATTCCACTGGTCTAGGGGACTATAGGCATATCGCCTGTTGCAATGTCATCTACAAAATCATCAGTAAAGTCTTATGCAACAGGTTACAGCATGTCATATGCAATTTGATCTCTCTAAATCAGGCGGCTTTCTTGAAAGGTAGACTACTTTCAGATTGTGCCCTTATTACCCATGAGCAGATTCGGGACTTCAGTAATCCCATGGGATCCAGATCTTGTATCAAATTAGATCTCCGTAAGTCTTTTGACAGCGTCAACAGTGAATTCATCCTACATCAAATGGGTTTAGGTAGTAGGTTCATAAATTGGATAGCTGTATGCATCTCCTCTCCTATGTTCTCGGTATTAATTGATGGATCCCCTGAGGGCTACTTCTCTTCTAATAGGGGGCTGAGGCAGGGCGACCCTCTCTCCCCCTCTCTCTTTGTGCTAGTAATGAAAGCTTTCTCGCTTCTAATGGCGAGAGCTGAGTCGGCCCGTTCTATCCTACATATGCGACATGTGGGGGCTATTTCTCACCTGCTTTTCGCAGATGATTTATTAGTTTTCATTCGTGTGAATCCTCGTTCCATTAATGGTCTGAAAGAGCTCTTAGAAAGTTTTTATCACTTCTCTGGGCTGACTATCAATTGGGATAAAAGTTCCGCCATTTTTAGTAAGGGCGTTCGTAATCCCTGTGGGCTCGGAAATATTCTGGGTGTTAAAAGGGTCAATTCTTTCACTACATACCTGGGGTTGCCTCTATCTACTACGTATCCTAAGGCAACTGTCTACAGCCGTCTAATTGATAAATGCAAAAGGAAATTGCTTAGCTGGAATTCATCGCTGCTCTCTATCTCGGGTAAAATAGAATTGGTGCGAAGTGTTATTTACGGTCTAATTGCTTTCTGGAAGCAAGCCTTCTATCTTCCCCCTTCAGTCATTCGTGCCATCACAACAGCTTGTAGGAAGTTCATTTGGGGTAAGCTACATATATGGGCGTGGAAGGATTTATGCGTACCAAAGAAAGAAGGTGGAGTGGGGTTGAGATTACTGAAAGACTTGAATGCAGCATCGGGGGTGCGACTCACTTGGAGGCTCCTAACCACTAATGGGGTTTGGGCAAAATTTATGAGATCTCAGAATTCTAAGGCCATTGGTGAGTTTTTTTCAACGAAGGCGAAACCAACACACTCTGGGACCTGGAAATTCATGCTCAGGTATCACATTCACTCTCAAAAACTCATTAAACGCACTGTTCGTGATGGCACAACTACTTCTTTCTGGTACGACAACTGGCACCTTAAGGGTCCCCTAAACTATCTCCATTCTCCACCGCCTGGTACTGAATTACTCAAGGTTTCTGACTTCTGGTCCACCACGGGATGGATCAATGACTCACAAATTCTCCCAATTCGAAATTTGCTACAGTGCGTCTCTTTGCAGCATGGCGTTGATTCTTGGGCGTGGGCGGCTCCTCAAGGTACGGGCGCTGCTTCATTGCGTGATTTGCCTAGCAAATTTACATTTAAATCGGCCTGGGATGGTGTTCGAAATGCTGGAACTCCTTTTAGGTACCACTTGGTTGTGTGGTATCCTAAGCATGTCCCAAAGATGTCCCTCACTTTATTGAGAGCTATTAAAGATAAATTACCTACCAGAGAGCGGCTGGCGAATTGGGGCATAACTTCTAAGCAAAACTGCATTCTCTGTGATTCCAACGTTCCTGAGACCATCAATCACCTGTTCTTTGATTGCAATTACTCCCGCTACATTATAACTAGGGGGCTTCTAAAATTGGGATACTCGGGCATCCCTCCTCAATCTCTAGATGGTGTGTGCGACCTGATCCTGCAGCACTTCTCCAAATCTGATCCAATTGGGTGCATCGCCAAAGCGGCCATATCTTCCATGGTTTGGCACATTTGGAAGCAGCGCAATAAGAGGATATTCGAAGGTGTTGCAATGAAGAATACGGAGTTATTTGAAGATATGGCCTCTGATGTACTAATCTCGCTTCGTGGCAGTGACTTGGACCAAGCATCAGATAGAGGTCCCCTTTCCAACTGGGGCTTCATTGATGCTGGTTAACTTTTGGACACTACTATCTACGGCTGTTTGTAGGAGGTAGGTGGTGACGGCGCTTGTGCCCTATCCCACCTCTTCCTATCAAACACTGTAAATGTCTGGTGTAAATTATTTGTATATATTTTTCCGATTTTAATAAAGATTGCATTTACTCGCCAATATATATATATATACATACATACATACATACATACATACATACATATACATACATACATACATACATACATACATTTATATATATATAATATATATAAAATGACGAGCGTGTTTATCGGAGGTGGCGACTCTGGCGACCCCAAGGCAGCTGATCCCACGGCGGCTGTCCCAAAGGTGGCTGTCCCCAAGGCGACTGATCTCGGAGCTAGGATCGGCATTCAATCTTCCACATTCGACGGTTGTGGAGGGTTATCAGGCGAGGGCATTGATCTTGCTCCAAATAAGGTAGGGCTTCTTCCTACCAATGGCGAGGTGTTTAACGGTAAGGTTGTGACTCCCACTATGAATGTTGCTGGCCATCTCAATGATGTGGAAACGACAAGCAAGGTGAATAAGGCTGGCTCAGATCGGGACTTCTCTAGATCTGAAGGCTTGCAAAATGATGGATGGAAGGTGGTGTGAAGAAGAGGGCTAGCAGGGAATGGGCATGTACCTACGAGGAATAGGGGTCCCCAATTCTTCGGGAGGGGTGCTGCACACAAGCCGCCATTGCACCGGGCTTAGCATAGGGCGCCTGTGAAGCGGAGTGTTGATGCCCATAAATTTACTGATCCAATGCCTATGAGAGCCAAGGAACATTTAAGCATTGATCCTACTGCTTCTAAACGGTCATTGTCTGATGTATACGCTAATCGGCGCACTTACAGGGCGGCGTTGGGTATGTCACATGTTCCCCCTCAGTCTAGGGAGGATGGATCCATGTATGCTAAATTCCCTGTTGAACTTGTGCAACGTGGGGCTGAGAATTGGAAAACCACGATAGTGGGCTATGTTTTGGGGGACATACCATACTATAGCCAAATTGCTGCTTGGATGGAGAGACTTTGGTAGCCTAAGAGGAGGGTCCAGATTTACAGCAGGGAGAATGGATTTTTTTATTTCAGATTTGAATCCACTGAGGAGTGTGATCGGATTTTGGCATGAGGTCCTTGGCTGTTTGACGGGCGTCTGGTGGTTATTAAGAGATGGAGTATACATATGAAGCATGACAGAGATATCTTGACTACTATACCCGTTTGGGTCCAATTACCTGGCGTCCCTCTTTTCAGGTGGAATTTGGAGGGCCTAAATATCATCTCGTCGGTTGTTGGAACTCCCATGTGTCTTGACCGTGCAACGGCTTTTTTAGAGAGAATCTCCTTTGCTCTGTGCTTGATTGAGGTAGATGCCTCTTCCCCGTTGATTTCATCATTTGAAGTTCAGATGGACGATGGTTCAATTGTCACAATTAATACCAAGTATGAAGGTGCTCCTCCCCGCTGCAGTAAGCGTGTATGTTTTGGACATACAGATGAGCAATGCCCCACTATCACTCAGCTCCCTTCAATCCATAGTGATGCTACTGAGCTCCAAGCTATCAACAAGGAAGTTTTACCAACTCTCTCGGCAATGCGTGATTCTGAGGACATAATGATTAATACCGAGCAGGCCAATGGCCTTTCTGAGCGGATGAAGCAATGCTCACCTGCCCCCCCCCCCCCCTCCTGCAGGCGGTAGGTGAGCAACCCTCAGCATCTATCCCCATTGTCACGGATTGTGCTCCGGGGGTTATATTAGACATTTCTATGAGACAGGATGGCCCTTGTCCACTAGATTCAAGGGAGGCATGTACCCGTGATGTTGTCTTGGGTTGTCAAAACACAGGGCATGTGATCAATGTGCAGGACGATCTAAGTAAGGAGGCCCCTACTTCTATTGACGTCTACAGTTCCAGCTACTCCCGGCCTAGGGATTCAAAGCCTGGGAGTGCTTTATCCCGTCCAGCTCTCAACCATCCTGGGGACCATAGCTTTCCCCTACCGTCCCTTCTTGTTGATCCCAGAAGTGATGAAACTGACAGATTGCCTGAGTGTCTGGCTATTGACAACCCAGAATGGGACCTGGATGTGGATGAACATGTGCGGCATAAAAATGAAATCAAATCGGGGAAAAAGAAGGTTAGCACAAGCACCATGGCAATAGGGAGGAGAAATACAAGGTCTCAGGCTTCACTAGATTGCAGTGGTCTGGAGCGGAAGCACACACATGTTGATCCATGACAGTCTTTTTCTGGAATACCAGGGGTCTCAATAATTTGGTCCGAAGGAGAGACCTTCGGAATCGTATCAGTAAAATAAATCCATCTGCAGTTATTCTTTCAGAAACAAAGCTCAAATCCACGGCTACTGTTAATAAGGCGGGGATTCCTAATAATTGGCCAATTTTCGATAATTCAAACCTCGTCCCTGGAGGGCGTATTGTAATGTGCTTTAATCCCAATGTTTGGAGGTCCGCTCTATTGTCTAGCTCTGCACATCATATTTCTGTTTATTGCACAAACTTGGGAGGTTTTTCTTGTGTTATCACTGGAGTGTATGCGCGTAATACTATGTTGGAGAGGAAACAGTTATGGAGGTGTCTTGAGGAGGATGTTTCTTTAATGGGACAGGCTGCCTGGTTGGTTGGAGGTGATTTCAACAGTGTCCTCTACCCTAATGATAAGATTGGAGGTAGAAAGCTTGAGGAGACTATGGTTCGGGATTTCAATGAATGCATCAGACGATGTTCGTTGGAGGAGCTAAAAAGTATGGGGAATAGATTCAGCTGGTGTAACAACCGGGTTGGTAAGGATCATATTGCAGTACAACTAGATCGGGTTTTCTTTAATTCCTTCTGGATTAATACGCTGGAGGAGACTGTTGTTGAATATCTCGACCCCGTCACTAGTGACCACTCTCCTATGTTGGTAAATCTCTATTCTCATTTCCATTCCAACCCTAAGCCCTTCAAATTCTTTAATTACTGGATTCATTGCCCTGGCTTCTTTGAGGTGATTGAATCAGGCTAGAATGTATATATCAGGGGTACACCTATGTACCGGCTATCCCAGAAACTTAAGAGGTTGAAGCCTTTGCTCCGTGATTGGGCTAGTAAGTATAATGCGGCTAATCAGGTGATGACATGCAAAATGAAGCTGGAGGCCATAAGAAATAACCCTACTATTCATTCGGCCTGTTGCCTGCAACTAAAAGAACAGTGCCTTATTAAGGAGCTGGCTGGGGCTATGAAGCTTGAGGAAGATATGATCCGGCAAAAAAGTCGCCAAAATTGGTTGAATTTGGGTGATAGGAACACCAAATTTTTTTATAATGCAATGAAATCAAGGAGATGCCACAACAGCCTGTCTCATCTGGTGGATGTGAATGGTCATCAAAGCAGCTCAGTTGAAGACTTGGGTAAGGAGGCTCCTACATATTTTGAAAAGTTATATAGTCAGATCCACTATTTGAAGAATTTTCCAAAAATTGTCCCTAAAAGGATTTTAACTGATCAGTCGGCCATATGGCTTAGCAAGCGGGTTTCTGATGAGGAAATTAAAATTGCGGGTTTTCAAATTGGGCAAGACAAGGCCCCAGGTCCCGATGGGTATAATGGTTTCTTTTTTCAACAAAATTGGGGACTTGTTGGAAGAGACGTTATATTGGCTGTTAAATCTTTTTTCAGATCATGTTCTCTTCTCAAACCTATTAATCACACTTTCCTCCCCCTCGTGCCCAAGAGTGCTAACGCTACAACCTTAGGCGACTATAGACCTATCGCCTGCTGCAACGTCATCTACAAGATTATCAGTAAGATTATCTGCAACAGGATCAAAGAGGTAATTCATGAATTGATATCTCCTAACCAGTCTGCCTTCCTTAAAGGACGGCTTCTTTCTGACAGCTCCCTTATAGCCCATGAACATATCCGGGATTTTAGTAACCCGATGGGGGGTAGAGCTTGTTTGAAATTGGATCTGCGAAAGGTGTTTGATAGTGTGAATCGGGATTTCATTCTCTATTTCATGATTCGTCTTGGATTTCCTGATGGTTTTGTTAACTAGATCAGAGAGTGTATTACCACTTCAACCTTCTCGGTTTTAATTAATGGCATCCCCACTGGTTATTT
The DNA here is from genome assembly GCA_030789695.1 of Scilla litardierei. NCBI lineage: Eukaryota > Viridiplantae > Streptophyta > Magnoliopsida > Asparagales > Asparagaceae > Scilla > Scilla litardierei. Next base: position 44,319,902 of record CM061140.1, on the reverse strand, counting down.
TAAAGGCAATAGAGGCATTCGCCAAGGTGACCCCCTTTCTCACTACCTATTTGTTATTACTATGGAGGCATTTTCTATTCTGGTTGCAAAAGCTATTAATATGGGCAAAATTCAACCTATGTGGTGAACTGGTTCTATTTCCCATTTGCTGTTTGCTGATGATATCCTCGTGTTTTGTCAAGCGAACCACACTACTTTCAGGGGGATTAAAACCTTATTAGAGGAGTTTTCTACCTTAACTGGCCTCCAGGTAAACTGGGATAAAAGTGCTGGATTGTTTAGCAAGGGGGCTAAAAACAAAGTTGGATTGGCAGAATTATTGGGGATCAAGATATCTACTACAATTACTACCTATCTGGGATTGCCTCTATCTTCGAAGTATCCCAAGTCTGTGAAGTTTGGCAAACTTGTGGATAAATGTAAGAAGCGGATGCTTGGCTGGAGCTCATCTTTGCTGTCTGTGGCAGGACGTATTGAACTAGTGAGAACAGATATTTACGGGATTGTTGTGTTCTGGATGCATGCTTTCCATATCCCAGCTAGTATTTTGAGATCTATCTCCTCTTCCTGTAGACGCTTCATTTTGGGCTCATCCAGATCTTGGTCTTGGTCAGATATGTGTAAGCCGAAGTCTGAGGGCGGTGTTGGTATTAGGCTTCTGGAGGAATTAAATGACGCGGCTAGCGTGAAGCTCACCTGGAGGTATCTCACAACAGATAGCATATGGGCTAAGCACATGAAATTGCTTTATGAAGAGGGTGTCGGGTTCTTTGCTGCTAACCGCATGATGAAGCATTCAGGAACATGGAAATGAATGCTCAATACTAGACCGATTTCACAGACTTTAATCAAGAGGAAGGTACGATATGGGCAATCGACTTTATTCTGTTAAGATTTGTGGCTGCCGTCAGGCCCGCTCAAGCACTTCTGTGCAATTCCGCTGGGTGATGAAGCACGTACAGTCAGCTCCTATTGGCAACAGGGCGGGTGGATTGCAGATGCGCAAGTTGATCTTATACGGCCTCTCTTCCAACACAAGCGGCTGATTTCTGGAGCTGACGAGTGGGCATGGGTCCCAGGTGATCAGTTTCAATTTAAGCAAGCTTGGGAAGGACTACGACAGCGTGGCACTCCTTTCCCCTTCCACAAGTTGGTTTGGTATAATCTTCATACTCCTAAATTTTCTCTAACTCTCCTGTGCACCTTTCGGGGTAAATTACTTACCAGTGATCTGATTAAACGGTGGGGACTTGACTCCCCTGTTCATTGCGTTTTGTGTGAGGATAATTAGGATGAAAGTATAGAACACATGTTCTTCAACTGCAGTTTTTCTCAATACATTTTGCGCATGGCTCTTCTTAAGCTTAAAGTTGCCAACAATATCACCCCAACTCTGGATGAGGTGGGGACTTATTTTCTTTCAAACTTCGGAGGGAAGAGCCCGATGAGCCAACTTGCTAAAACTGCTCTGGCTGCCATGGTTTGGCATATCTGGAGGGAGAGGAATTGGCGTATTTTTGAGGAGAAGAAGAAATGTAAGACCATCCTCTTTGAGGAGACTGCAGCCGACATCAGAGTTGTTTTGTACAATCTCGAGCCAACTACGGAGGATGAGACTGTTGCATTTTCCAATAAGGAATTTAGAGATATGGGTTGATCCTTAGACATGGTCTTGTTTTCTGTTTTCTTTTGGTTGTTTTGTATAACACGTTTGATCTCCTTTTGATCGTTTTTGTTTATCTTTATTTTGGATAGGGCCTAGATAGTAGAGAGTGACGGCGCTTGTGCCCTATCCTCTCTCTGTCGAAACCACACTCCAAAATTTGCTATTGTTGTATTTGTTACTCAATAAAGATTACTGCTAACTTTCCATATACACACACACACACACACACACACACACACACACACACACACACACACACACACACACACACACATACATGTATATATGGGTAAAATAACTAATTTTCTAGATGGCTCTATATATATTTCAGTTATACCTTAGACCATCCTACATAATGGCTGCCAAAAAAACATAATTGCTGAACTTAACAAAGGAGACCATCTCAATGGAGACAACTTCAATGTCTGGAGTTTCCAAATCAAGTAGGTCTCATTGAAACCATTAACCATAATATGAAAGATCCTGGTGAGGAAAGCACTACCTAGTACAAACGTGCAATTAAGACTTACAATGGATGAAAGAAACAGGATCCCACTATGCATGGTATTCTTGTAATCTCAATGAAGGACTATTTGGCTTGTGAGTATATGGACTCTCCTACTACTAGTGACAAGTGGAATGTATTAAATGATAGGCTGGGAGGAACTTCTATGTCAAAGTTGCGGCAGCTTATTATTAAGGTTGATACTTATAAATGAGCTCTAACCAAATAATCAAGCAACATGTTTGTGAGATGTCCAGAATGATTAAGGACCTGACTGCTATTGGGTGCAACCTCACTAACAAACAGCAAGTACAAGCAATGATTCATTCCTTGCCTGGTTCCTGAGAACAAATGAAAGTCAACTTGACTCATATTAAAAGTGTCAAAACATTTTATGATGTGGCACATCACGTAGAATTGGAAGATGAAAGTTTATCTTCCTTGAACCACTATTTCATTCCTAGGTGGCAGAGTCAAGTTTAAGGAGAGGAAACTTCAAGAACAAGAGGTCCTAAAAGAAGAACAAAGGAAAGTGTGTAGCTTTGAAATTCAAAAAGCTAAGGAAGGTTGATGAGAAGAAGATGAAAATGAATGTTGTTAACCTGAGGTGCTTCAACTATCATCAGAATGGACACTTCGCTCAGGATTATCCTGAGCTGAGAAAGGTAACTTTCGATTCTTCTTCTTCTTTTTCTCATAGTGCATATGTGTCTAGTTCTGTTATGCTCATAGAACTTGATCTTTGTTGAATTGTTAATTCAAAAGAGACAGACCACATAACTAGAGTCAAAGACTAATATGCTGAGTTCCGTCGTCTTCCTAGTGGAACCAGATGGGTATGTGTTGGCAAGAACAACAAATTAGAACTAAAGGGAGGTGGAACATGCATATTGGAATTGCACGGAGGATGGACCATGTTGCACGATGTGTTGCACACTCCTGAAATAAGGCAAAACTTAGTCTCTGATGTATCCTTGGCTAGGTTGGATTTGATTTGTTGTTTTGCCAGCATGGTTTGACAATAAGTTTGTGTAATGAATTTTATGGATATGGTACTTATCTTAATGGTTTGGAACTTCTTAATACTTATAATAGTTCTTCTGGTTATATGTTAACCACGTCTTCATCTCTAACATGTGACAATGATGCATTGATATGGTATGCTAGACTAGGTCATATAGGAAATGCTTGGCTAAAATGCTTGGCTAAAAAGTGGCTTTTGTGGTCTCTTACCAACATAGAAATTCCAGTATGTGAACCATGTCTAGTAGGTAAAGAGAGTTGAAAACCATTTGTAAGGGACCCTGCGGGGCTACACACACACACTAGAGGGGGGTGAATAGTGTAATAGCAAGCAAAGTTCTTAATTAAAAGTTACTAAAATTAAAGCACAATAAGCAGCGAAAATTAAACAGAGTGCTCAACAACAACAATCGCAAACACAGAGATTTTAACCTGGTTCCCCAAAACTTGGGTACATCCAGCCACACCAGTATTCACTATAATCCCACACAGAGAAGTGAATACACAATCCCACAAAGGGATACACTCCCACAAAGAGAGAGACCTCACAAGAGGATTTAGGATTCCCACAAAGAGATATCCTCACTCTCACACAGAGAGACCTCACACAGAGGATTTGTTCTTTCACACAGAAAGAACCAAACTCCCACAAAGAGAGTAACTCCCACAAAGAGAGTAACTAATTCCCACAAAGAGAATTAGGGGAATCACAAAAGTGAAATGAAATAACACTTACCTATGCCTTGATATGGTCTTACCAATGCAATGAAGAAGGCATGCAAGTGAAACTCAAGTGCTTGAGATAAGGCTTTGATTGCACTTGATGATCTTTCTCTCTTCTAGGAATGAATCCTAACACTTCTCACTTGAGTGTATGAAATGAAGAGAAGAAAGATGTTCTCCAAGAAAGGAAATGAGATTGAAATCCCTTGGAGAAATTCCCTAGAGCTTAGATGCTATAGCATAAGAATGAAGCTCTAATTAGGGAATGAGGGAGGAGTGGCTTAGAGAAGAGATGAAATGATCTTCTATGATTTCCTAACCCTTTCAAGAGTTCTAAATGAACTAAGCCAATCCATATATATAGGAAGCCAAGAAGAGCCTATAAACACAGCCAAAAACCCAAAGGAAAGAAATCTGCAACGGCTAGATTTTGGAAGTTTACGACAAGAACAGTCGACTGATGATCAATATACAGTCGACTGATCAACGGCTAGAAAATATCCCAACGGCTATAATCTAAACCAGGACAGTCGACTGTAGAAGACTACACAGGCAACTGAAAAGCAGACAGTCGACTGTATATCATTCAGCAGGCGACTGCAGCAGGGATGGACAAGAAACAGAGAGTTGCACTCTTTCTCCAGTTTACGCACAGGCGACTGATATTAATAATACAGTCGACTGTCTTATAGTCAGGCGACTGTAATAACATCATCAGTCAACTGCTGTATAAGATGGAGAAAAGACAGAGAGAGATGCATATTTCGCACTTACGCCTTTCAGACGACCGAAGGCCATTTCACAGGCGACTGTAAATATACAGGTGACTGTAAAAACAGCAACATGCGACTGCTTGCAACATGGGAAAAAGCCCAGAAAATGCAAGAAGCGCACAGGCGACTGTCGACCAATTCACAGGTGACTGTAAGAGTACAGGCGACTGTAACTTGAACATCAGTCGACTGATGCAAAAAGCTCAAGATGAGTCAATAGAAAAGTTGACTTGAGCAGTGCATCACAGTCGACTGTAGAAGGCTCGACAGGCAACTGGAAATCACCCAGTCGACTGTAAAACCTTCAGCTAGCGACTGCAGGAGAGCCAGAGACTCCAAATGAGTCTTTGGGCAAGATGAACCTATTGGGTTGGATTCTATGATAATCCTAAGGCTCACTAAGATGGTGAAATGCAAATGCATGAGAGTATGACCATCTATCAAGGCATTACAATAATCCTAGACTCAAAAAGAGAAATGCAAGTAAATGAAATTACATGGATTACAAATTGCATCTCCTAGAGTCTAAGTCTTCAAGCTCACTATGCCTTGATGCTCTCCATCATCTCCAAGCTTTGGCACACCTTGATGAGCTTCCCTTCATCAAGCTCCAAGCTTTGTCATTGCTCCTCTAGATGTCCATCCATCATCATGCTCCAAGCTTTGGCTTCATTAGATGATCTTCATGACTTCATCCAAGCTTGGGCACACCATCACTCTTGGAGGTCTTTAAGATATCCCTTGTAATATCCTCCAAGCCTTAAGCTTTGTCTCATCAACATATAATCATTAAGATAAACTGAGACTAAAACATAAGATTGATTAGCACACTAACATAATGTATTGATCATCATCAAAACAACGTTAGTCTTGAACACAAGAACTAACAATCTCCCCCTTTTTGATGATGACAATTCATTATGTCAAAATATAATAAACATTGAAATAAACAATGTGTGCTAACAAACTCCCCCAATCAATATGCAAATGTGCAAAAAATATAAACATATAAAGCACAAAACATATTGATGGTTGTTATGTCAAAACATACCAATAGATAATAATGCATAAACAAGCATGCAGTATATTTTTACATAACCTATTTCTCTCCCCCATTGGCATATCAAAAAGATGGGTAATAGCCAAATAGGAAAACCAAGGGCAAGAGAAATAACCATCCCATATGCACAAACATAAAGTGAATGACATTCAATGTAACATATGAATGGAAAAATAATGCTAGTAAGCAAAAATTCCATACTCCCCCATAATCATACAAAACATGCAAATATAGGAGTAATGGACACACTCACAAATATGTGGGTACAAAATGTAAACATACAAGCATAGTACCCAAGCAATGAATAACAATGTGAGTGAGCTAGCAAGTTGGAAACCAAACAAAAGTGAAGTTTGGTTTCCGTATATAGTCATATGAAAATATAACATTACGCACATATGAATCTATATACGCATTCCTATCAAGCCTAGAAACATTCTTAGGAATCCACAAAGAAAGTGATTTGGGATTCTTAAGAAGAGGTTTGGTTAGGGCATGCGTAGGAGGTGAGGGTGCACTGTAACGGTCGCTTTCCGATCGTACCTTGTTCGTGCACGTGCTTTTGACCGTGCACATATTTATTTTAGACTCTGTTTGTTTGTGAACACTTTGGTGTGATATGTCGTTGTGAACGTCTCTGAGAGTATTAAATTGTGGCACTAATTTGGAATGACATTTCTCGGGTCGTTCTCCCACGATTTGATCTTATTCCAAGAGACGATGCGATTTTCACTTTTAACGTGAGACGTTTCTATTTTTAGTTTCGTCACTCGACGTCGAAATTGAGATCCGTCTTCTTAGTTTCCTTTCTCTCGTTATCCCGATCACCCCAATATTTATTTCACAATTTTTAGACTTCTTTTGACCCATTTTGCAAATTTTAGCACAGCTTATCTTTAATTCTTTGAACCCTAGTCTCTCTAGCTTAACCCCTATATATTCCCTACATATTTTAACACCCAACCCTAGTTGACTCAGCCCATTCTTGGCTGCACCCTATCCATGTGTGAGTAGGAGGGAGAGAGTATGGGTTTTATTGTTTTTTTAAAATCCAAATCCTAATAGAAATCAACCCTAGACCAAGTCAACCCACCTACACTATATAAATACCCCCTAGGATAACCTATTTTCCCAAGAAAACAAACCATAGCCGCCCCCACATCTCAAATTTCCACTTGTGACGTTCGTCGCAGCCGCACCCCCGCACCGACCGAGAGAATTCCTTGATTTCCCTCGGTCTGACTAAGGCCCCGCCCCGCACCGCCACTCCGCTCCGCACCAAGCGCCCGCTGCATCGCTACAACGCCCGCACCCCGCTACGACCGAGAGATTCTCACGGTCTGACCGAGAGAATTCCCCGCACCGTCGCTCCGCTCCGCAACGTTGCAACTGCAACGTTGCAACCCCGCACCGACCGACGCCCCCGCTCTGTCTAATCGAAGCGCTCCCCCGCTCTACAACACGCCCTCGCTCTGTTGCAACCCCGCCCTGCTGCAACCCCCGCTCCCAAGCGCCTGACCGACAATTTCTTCCGCACCGGCCCACTGTGATCGAGAGCTTCTCTCGGTCTGACCGAGAGCCCCGCCCGCATCGCCCTGCATCCCGCTCCACTGCAGCCCGCAACAACCGACCGACGCCTTCCATCGGTCTGACCGACCCGCTCCCCCGCACCACTGCTCCGTTGCAACCCGCAACGTTGCAACCCCCGCCCCGCAGCGCCCGACCGACAAATTCTCTCGCACCGGCCCGCTGTGACCGAGAGCCCCCGCCTTGCAACGATCTCCGCAGCGCTGCGACCGACCAACCGCTGTGTTCTCTTGGTCTGACCGAGAGAAATCCTCGCAGCGGCTCGGTCTGACCGAGCGACTTTCGTCGCAACCTCGCATCCGTCGCACCGCTTGCCACCGTGGGCCCCCCAAGTTCTCTAGAGGTGTTGTGGGTCCCCCATTGGCCCCTAGCACTACTGTGGGTCCCACCTAGGTGTCTCTTCTTCGTGGATTTGCCGATTACGACGTTGCGATACGTCGTAGCCCTTCGTCGCACGTCCTAACGTTGGAATCTTAGTTCTTTGATCTGGTTGCTGCCCAGACTATTCGAGCAAGGAATCTGATCTGGAATTTGGACTAGGAGCGCGTTCTTATATTCCAACCCTTGGCGTCGCTACCCGACGCCAGTGTAGCTTTCGCGTCGTGTTGAGGTAACGTTTTGCACCCTTAGGACCCCCCCCCCCCAACCACAGCCTATTAATCAAGACTAAAATCGATGTTTTTAAGTGTTTTAAATTCACTAATCAATATTAATAATATGGGACTGTAGGCTGGTGGACTTGTGCACGTAGGTTGTTTGTGACTTTGGACTTTTTGGACTGTGTTTTTCAGACGTCAGATTTGCAGGCAAGTGAAACTTGCCAACTTTTGCTTAGGGCCATGTTTTAGGCCACTTCCTTATTTTTAGCGTAAAAGAGACTAGACAGTGAAATGATAGTTGTCTAGGTGCAACTTTAAGATCTAGCTTGACAACGAAGCTAGATCTGTCACCCTGCCATGTCATTCATGCATTGTTGCCTGCCACGTTTAAATTCCTTATTTGTACGCACTTAAACTATTATCTGCCATGCATTGCATCCTACATGTCATCCAAGTCTGAATGTTGCATTCGTAGCACACGCTACAATACTTGTACTTCCTTGTTCAGGCTAGGCACCTGCTTTTGCGGGCACAACCCTATGCCAAATACACTTCCTGGCTCGTGATCCAGAAGCAGGCTACTTCATTTGGTCAAAAGCCAATGCCCGATACACGTGTAGGGGTAGGGATAAGCGATCACTTGAGCTTAGGAGTTGGCCCGCGCAGCTACTCTAGCCAAAAGGCGTAATCTCTGTGCACGACGTGCTTACTAGACTTGTCCTTGTCCGTGTGTTTGTTCTTACAAAACTTGATATCCATGCCATGATTTAAATGCCAATTGCCATGCCATACTCGTAGTTTACGTTACTTGTTGCACTCATGCTATATCTGCCATGTCATTGCATCATGCTAGAACTGCTAGGTTGCTTTGCCTTTACTTTCAGTTTCCTTGCACAAGTCCCTTGTAAACTTGCTGACATGTGCCCCTTGCTCTTT